>CM060974.1:15167838-15917838 GCA_030765045.1 Tenodera sinensis
GGTGGAGCAATTTACTTCAAAATCTTCGTGTTGCACCCCTAAAGGCATTAAACTTTAATAGTAACTTTGGTTTTTACCTGATTTCTGGTTTGTGTTATACTGCTCTCTCTCTCTCTCTCTCTCACACACACACACACACAGCCACAGCCACACACACACACACACACACAAACGCTCGCCGTTTTTTTTCTCTAAAATTTGTGTTTTTTGTTTTTGGATTCCGGGGATCACAAAACAGGTATTTCCGGTAAAATCTCGATGTTGAATTTTTGGGTTGAATACAATGTTTCTGCTGCTTACTATATACGTAGTAAAGAAAATAAAAAATCTGATGTGTTGCACTCACGTGACTTTCTCTACTCTTGTACTAACCATTCTTACAAACTCTTATTCCTATATCTTCTTCGTGTTAATTGAGATAAACATTCGTACTAATTATCTTATTGCTTATTTCCTTGTAGGTGCAAGGGGAATGTTAGAATACACTAGGCTTTGTGCGATAGTCAAATGTTTTAAAGTGTTGAGATTCAAGAAAATCAAAATGTTTTAAAACTTTTCCATGTAAAGGGTTTTAGGTCTGGGTTATTTTCTTCAAAATCTTCGTGTCCCATCCTTGAAAGACATTAAACTTAAATACCAACTTTGGTTTTTAACCAACTTTTCGTTTTTGAGTTATATTGTCCACAGACACACACACGGAACTTGTTCTAAAAATGTTTTTCTTTTTGGGTTCAGGGGTCCTCAAAACATATTCCCGGTGAAATCTCGACATCGAATTTTTGGGTGGAATACAATACTTCCCCTACTTACCAGTAGAGAAGGTTAAAATAAGTACATTTCCAGTGTTTCGATCGCAATCTAAGAGCTCCATATAACGCTGGACTCTAGGGAGGTTAAAATCAACCAAGAGTGAAAAATAGAGAAAAAGAGGGAAAAAGGAGAAAGACTCCGCTGCTTCAATCCCGGCTTCTCCCGGCTTGACTCCAACTAACTCCCGCTTTATCCGCTGCTATCCCTAGCGCTGCAGGAGCGGGCCTTGCCAACTGCTTATACTGAAAATGCGCTGTAGAACTTTCAAGATCTGCTTTTGCGTTACATTTCTTTTTCTACTGCGTAAAAGTATTGTATTTCTCCTAAAAGTTCGATGTCGAGAGCTCACACGAAATATACGTTTTGAGGTCCCTGAATTAAAAAAATAATTTTTAGGAAGAACTCCGTCTGGTGTGTGTGTGTGTGTGTGTGTGTGTGTGTGTGTGTGTGTGTGTGTGTGTGTTGTGTGTGTGTTAGTCTGTGGACAGCATAGCTCAAAAACAAGTCGGTTAAAAACCAAAGTTAGTATTTAAGTTTAATATCTTTTAAGGATGTGACATGAAGATTTTGAAGAAAATAGCTCCACCCTAAACTAACCTTTACATGGAAAATGTTTCGAAAATTTTGATTTTCTTGAAAATGGCTCTAACGATCTTATTAAAATGTCATATGTTTGAGATATTTTTATGACAAATGAAATGTATATCTTGAATTTTCTGGCTATAGCCCCTGTAGTCCTATTTACTCTGGATGACTTTTGCATAACCGCAGGAGATAAATAAAACCTTACTATGCAAAAATGTGCATTTTGCTAAAAAACAATGTGCAAATAAATTTTTTGTAGAGTGAACCATTTCGTAGATATTCCTTATTTGTGCGCGTTTTGTAAAACAAAATTTAGTCAAATGTAACATCGTTAGTCGCTTTTTTATATGTCAGTTGGGCGGAGAACGAAATTTGAAAGCTTTAAAATATATGACTATCGCACAAAGCCTACTATATTCTAATATTCCCCTTGTACCTACAAGGAAATAAGCAATAAGATAATTTGTACAAATGTTTATCTTAACTAACACGAAGAAGATATAGGAATAAGGGTTTGTAGAAATAGTACAAGAGTAGAGAAAGTCATGTGAGTGTAACACATTAGATTTTTATTTTTTGTATTACGTATAGCAAGTAGGGAATTATTGTATTCGACCGAATGGGATTGAAAGAAATAGGAAAGAGATTGAAGCTTGACAGTTATAGCGCTGAAATAAACATGATATTAATACTTTCCACTCAAACATATCGCATAGATTAAATATCCACAAAAGTCCTTACAAAAAACGCAAATATCGAAGTTCACAGTGCGCCACTGCTAGGGTCGTTGTGACAGTATTAACGGGGGAGAGAGGACTTGATCCTACTTTTCGAGAGCGGGACTAAAAGGCGCCACTACATGAGGTGCTAATGTGGAACCCCATTGATTCACCTAAGTTGCCTCTAAATTCTATGTCAATTGATGAATAAGAGTTTATTTATAGGGAACGTTAAGGAATAAGGTGTGGCTATCTAATTCGCACACGTTATAAGAATTTAAGGACAAAATCAGTCAATACATCAACATGGACTTTTGCTATTAAACCATAATTGTTTTCGGAGATGATGTTCACCTTCTTCTGGTGGGCACACAGTAAATGTGCAATGGAAGTTTAAATACTGGATTAGTCTTTTAATGGTTCGTATAGTCTTAGATAACGAGTTTTCAAGTTGGCACCTGCATCATCTCCACGACGCGGTGTCTTGCGGTTAGCGGGAAGTTTAATGATCGGCGCGAAATGAAATTAAACGCCTGGCAGTACAAACAGCGGCAAAGGGAGTTAGTTTGGCGTCGTCGTCGATGAGCCCCGCGAGTGCTGTGGTTTATTAGATTGACGAGGTGCAGGCTAGAAAGAAAAACAAGGCGACGACGGTGTGACACCATTCCCCCCCCCCCACCCACCCCCACCTTCCAGGAGCGCTCCCTAGAACGGGGATTAGCGCCAGTTCATTTAATGGTTTTTGGTGAGGTGCTAAAAGCCAGCATGTACTTTGGATGCATAAACGGAGTTGTCTAGACACTAAAGGGGGTGAAAAAGGGCTTTAGGAAACGATTTCAAATAGATCGCCATATCCACCTCATATCGTTTGTCCTTCAACTCATTTCTACCCAGTTATTAACTATTTCTCTCCTACGCCTCTCATATTTATTATAGTTTTGTCTTTAGTTTTTCGTTATGGAGCATGCTAGTACCTATTTAGTGAGCAATGACTCAATGACAACTTGCGGAGGAGGGCTTAGCACCTCGACCGAAAGCTCCTACCCCCCCCCCCCCCAGAAGGATGAGGCGAATTGTTCTTAAGGGCGGCCACGACAGTGCTGAGGGCAAGGTTCCTACATTTTATCAGTTAGAAGCAGCCCGGCGCAGGCTATCTTAGCCCCCCCCCCTCCTCGAACTGGGGGCCCGGAAGCCAGTGACTCGCCTTCCAATCCGGAGTACGAGATTTCTAGAGCGCATTTGTTTCCCCTGCTGTGCTGCTGCGATGCTTCCAACCCTGAAAGAAACCTCACAGGATGAAGGGTGAAATGAAATTATCAGTGCAACGAAACGCAGGAACGGAAAATTCGCTGGGTATGGAAGTCCTTCCCAGTATTCGCCTGGCGACCCGGGGAAACTTCCGAAAAAAATAGGTTAGGAAGGTCGGTCACGGGAGCGAACCCGTGAACTTCCGAATGCGGGCCACAGAAGCTACCGCCTGGTCCATCCCGTTAAATAAACAAATAACAAACTAAACTACTAAACAGTGGGATCATATCGCCCCTTCTAAATCTGTACAAATAAAGGTATACAGAAAGTACCTTTGGAAATTGTAAATAAACACCTGTAAGATCACCAAAATTTGATTTATAATTTGATTTATGCATATTAAACAGCAAACTTTCCTGTTTCCTAACTTAACGCAAATTCTCTCTACCGCTCTTCATGAAACATCCATACTCGCCACTGAATGAGTCGTTTCGGCACCTGAACCACAGTGAACGGGAGGGATGGCCGGTGGAGTAAGGCAAGAACATGCTTCAGTGGAGCATTTGAGTCGATTTTGCCCATGCCTATAGTAAATCTACTGACATGGAGTTGTCGTTTTAGGAACACTTAAAAATCATCGGTCTTGTTCGGGTTTGGACCCAGGACTTTGGGATCAGTAACGCATAACGAACAAGAATTCTACAGAAAACAAACATTGTATATAAATGTTGAGTGGAGAAAGTCCTGTGAGTGCAACACATTAGTTTTACTACAGAAAGGAGTTACGAGCTTTGCCTTCACTTTGGAGAACGTTAACCTCAAACACCTTGAATCACTTAACGCAAATGTACATAGCATAACTCGATCCACGGTAGCATAACTAAATCGGATATTGCGTTCACTTTCCGGTCCACGTGCCTAATACTTGTGTGGGATGTTCAAAGGTAAAATTCAGGCAAGCATTGCTCATACGTTCGACGAGATAGAAATGAACGCATGCTGGCAGCTGTAGAAATACAAGGTGCGTTTAGAAATGTGTTTAACCCGGAATTGGTCGCCTTTGTATTATTCGTAAACCATAAGAGATAGACCAAATCTTACTCTACAATAATTCTTACAAACTCTTATTCCTATATCTTCTTCGTGTTAGTTAGGATAAACATTTGTACAAATTATCTTATTATTTCCTACTGTATTCCCATATTCATCTTGCACTTTCAAATGTCAATATAGATAGTGGAATAATTGTTTGTAGGAATAGAGGTCACGGGAATACAACATTTATAACAAGTTGGAGTTACTAATTAAGGTCTAGGGGAGATATTTGTGTGGAAGAAAACAAAGTAGAGGAATCGCGCCCCTAAGTTCGTACCATTACTTGGGTTTCCGACTCGTAATCAAGGGAACATGATGGTTCCGCACCTCGGGCGGGCGGGCGGGTGAGCAAATACAGCAGGGGTTAAGTGTGCGGAGAAAAACCAACAAGCAGAGCATCTCATCGCTCCGGGGTCATTTTTCTTTTGGCCACGCTATACACTGAACGTGATTGCAGAACGAACGAGAACTGCTGCTGGGAGAGAATAAAAAAAAATAAAAGAACATCCTCAGTTCAACAATTCAGCCTTGGTACTCACTCCCGTCGTCTTTTCTTTTTCTTGAACCCCTATCCAAGAGAAAACTCAATAATTTTAGACACAGAGAACTGACATAGATTTGAAGACAGGGTTCGAGAAAGCATTAGCGAAGGGGGTGGGCCCGTTCAGACGCAGAAACTGAGAGAAGAACACGTGTCTCAAGTTCTTAAAAGATTCTACTTCTTCTTCTGTGTCACATTACCGATATGGCATGCACTGAAATCGGAATCCGGCTCTCTTTATTTAATAGTACCTGGGCGACCGAGCTTCGCTCGGCGTTTGTCGCCTCTGTTTTTGTGAAATCTTGTTTTTTTGTGGGACAAGACACTTATTTAGATAAACCTGAAAGGCAAAGCGTTAACTAAATAAAACTACTTGTCGCAATTGTTAAGAGTAATGTCCGAGATACAAGAGATATAGAAATACATAAAATAATTCATAAACACCATCATTTCAGATGTAAAACGTGTACTGCTGAAAGCAGGCCTCCCCGTAGATATCCACCCAGTTTGAGGTTTTCGTCGAGCATTTGTTCCATTATGGAGTTCAGTTCTTTGCTGCTGTGATTGACTCCAGGGCGTTAACACGTTGCCAAGGTCCTTCATACTTCCATCGAGTTCTTCCATGGCTTCCTTAACCCCGGCCAGTCGCTCGTTAGTATTCTTCGATAGACCTGTCTTCATATTGGAATTCCCGTCTTCATCTTTTCCGTTTCGGAGTTTACATTTTCAATTTGGCTTCCATTTTTGTTCCCATATTTTCTATTCCGTAGTTTACATTTTTCCAATTCGGTTTTCATATTTGTTTCCTCTGCCGCATTCCGGAATTCATTTCATTCCCCATTTTGTCCATCTTGGCTAACATTTGTTTCATCAACTGTTCCATATCGTGCTTTTCGTCACACTCCTGACACCAATTGTGATTACTTTACTTTTTTAGCTATTTCTTTATTTTTTATTAAAACACCTGAGTGACACTAAGCAAAAGCAATGTTGAAGAATAACAAATACTACAGAAAGAAAAGGTGGTTGATAAAGCCATGTGAATGTTATGTTTCAAACATAAAGGAAACTGTATGAATTGTTCGTAATTGTTCGTCGAAGTGGGAGTAGTGAAAGAAATGTGATTGTGTTTTACTAAAGAAAAATGAGTAGAAAAACCATGTGTATGTTATACGTTGCACTTATATTTCCAGTGTATGAAAAAAATGTATGGATTGTTTGCAGAAGAGGGAGTAGTATGTAAGGTAAAAGAAAAGGGAATAGAGAAAATCATGTGAATGTAAAACATTACGTGGTAAAATGGATTGCATTAAAACCTTCGCCATTAAAAAATTAGATATGTCACTTTTCATGGCGATCGGTCAACCTGTTTTGGAATTTAATCACTCTTCAACATAAGATATGTAAAGGCATTGATTGGTATGTATCAAGTTGATAAACCATAGGGAATAACATGTGAATTGTTACGTAAAATAAAAGTGAGTAGAGAAAGTAGTATGAATGTAATACGTAGTATTTGTTTTGTTTCAAACATATAGCAAATTGCATGAATTATATGTTGAAGGGCGAGTAGCGAAAGAAGACTGATTGTGTCTCGTAAAGGAAGAATTAGTAGAGGAAATCGTGTGAATGTAATACGCTGCACTTATATTTCAATCCTAGAATATTATATGAATTGTATGTTGAAGGAACAGAGGATACATGAATGCGCTACGTAAAAGAAAAGCCAGTAGAAAACCATTTGAAAGTAATATATTGTGTACTAAAATTGTTACCATAAAAACTCTCCATGAAAAAAATACATATACGTATCGAATTTCGCGGTGATCGAGCTTAACAGTTAGATATATACAAACATTCAAATTGTATAAATGATATGAATTGTTTGTAGAAGAGTGAGTGGAGAAAGTCATGTGAATGTAACATGGAGCATTTCTATATCAAACATGCACAAAATTGTATGACTTATTTCTAGAAGAGTAAGTAGAGACACAGTTATGAGTGTGTTACCCAAAAGCAAGTAGAGAAAACAGTATGAATGTAATACGTAGCATTTCTATTTCAAACATACAGAAAATTGCATGACTTCTTTGTAGAAGAGTGAGTAGAGAAGGAGATGTGAATGTGTTACCTAATAGTGAGAGGAGAAAACTGTGAAAGTAATAGCATTTCTATTTAAAACGTACAGAACATGGTATGACTAATTTTAAAAGTGGGGATAAAAGTGCTTTTTGGTGCAAAATCATGGTTTTTTTACGGAAAATTGTTTATAGAAGACTGAGTACAGAAGGAGATGTGAATGTGTTACCTAAAAGTGAGTAGAGAAAACACTGTGAGTATAATATGCATGTATACCAAAATTTAACCAAATCTTTACAGCCGTTTCTGAAATACCGGGAATATATATACAAGAATTGCACTGTAGAAGCGGCAATAAAAAATGTTATTTTTTATGTAAAATCGCGTTTTTTCGGGAATTACGCCTATATAGATGAACTTAAAAAGCAAAACTCTATCTGAATACAAAATTTGATCGAAATCGTTAGAGCCGTTTCCAAGTTGCGCGGAATAACTAATAAATATATATATACAAGAATTGCTCGTTTAAATATATAAGATAACACTTTGAATGGCTGTGCTTTTAAGTCACACTGTCTTTATTATCTTCATTGCACATAACATTTTTATATGATGACGCCCGGTGTCAAGAATGCGATAGTAAATATCAGAGTTCTACATTACATAACCTTTACTTGGTTTGATTTATTAACTTTATTTATCATGTGATTAAAAGTGTTGGGAATTGAGTGTTGGATCTTACTGTTTATTCCCTTGTAGGTGCAAGGGGAATGTTAGAATGCAGTAGGCTTTGTGCGATAGTCAAATGTTTGAAATTCTGTTGTCTTTGCACACTTAACATATAAAAAAATGAACAACGATGATCCATTTGACGAAAGTTTTAAGTTTTCCGAAACTCACACACATAACAAGGAATATCTCCGAAATGGTTCACCCTACAAGAAAATTTATTGAGACATAAATCGTGTGTTTTAGCAGGATCTACATTTTTTGTATAGTAAAATTTGGTCTATCTCTAACTGTTTACCAGTTATGCAAAAGTCGTCCAGAGTAAATACGACTACAGGGGCTATAGCCAGAAAATTCAGGATATACATTTCATTTGTCATAAAAATATTTCAAACATATGACAATTTAATTAAAGTCGTTAGAGCCATTTTCAAGAAAATCAAAATATTCGAAAAATTTTCCATGTAAAGGGTAGTTTAAGTTGGAGCTATTTTCTTCAAAATCTTCGTGTCGCATCTCTGAAAGACATTAAACTTAAATACCAACTATGGTTTTTAACCGACTTTTCGTTTTTGAGTTATGCTGTCCATAGGATGACAGACACACACACGGACCTTTTTCTAAAGACGACTTTTTTGGATTTACCGGGCCTCAAAACATATTTCCGGTGAAATCTCGACATCGAATTTTTGGGTGAAATACAATAATTTCTCTACTTACAAAGTAGAGAAAGTAAAAATATGTAAAGTGATGGAAATTCTGGCTCTAGTGAATACTCTTATACTTCTTTATCTTCTTCTGCTTCTTCTTATTATTATTACACTTACGGTGGTTGGTCACCGAATCCTCTGCACTGATTATGAGTACGACATACTTTATCCACTCACTGAGAGTACAGATGATGGAACTGCTTCGCCGCTGCAATGAAGTTTAATAGAGTATTTCTGAACAGTGATTTGGAAGGCCCGTAATGGCAGAAGAAACGGCTCATAAGAGTCCTGAGTGAACCAGTTTCCGGAAGCGTTATGGGATATTTGTAGAGTGTTAGGAATTTACTTGGAGAAAGTCGTCGCAGGGGGTAAATCCATTGAAAATGCTTACTCGGTGCGGGGGATGCAGGAAATAGAGGACGATGAAGACGTCGAAGAAGAAATTGGGCGACCAAAAAGAGTTGAGAGGTTCGATTTCCTGTAACGAGGTGGTGCTTGGATTGCTCAAAGGTGGCAGATGGTGGTCGGACAGGGCAAGGGGTGAGAGGGGGGGGGGTGCAGTAGCCTCAAGTTAGTGCAACTTGACAACTTCTGCTAGTTTTTCGATACCAACGAGAAGTTAAGAGAAAAAGCAATGGGATGCTTTGTTCTAGGAGTGCGGCCTTTCTCCAAGCTCTAGTCCAATAGAAGTGCTCTGTTGTTTTAAAGAATGACTTCAACATCATCCCAAATTCCACTTTTTACCAGCTTTATAAGTAATAATTGTTCTTGACGTATAGAACCAAAGGGAGATGACAACTGGTAACGCATGTGGCTAGGGTTCGGAAGGTCCGGGTTCGATTCCTGTCTACCGCTGGAAACGAGTTTTTAAAGCGCTCCGCGACGGCACCAGAGTTACACGTAAACCACCCGCAAATTATGGGTACGGAACACTAACTACTGTACTAGCATTAGGGTTACCTGCATCACAACAGATGTTGAAATTGATGACTTTCTACTTGAACTCATTCCATTACTCACAAAACTTCAAGTTGGCTAATTGCGTGTATTTATCTCGTGACTCTGTACTTCAGTTCTGGTAACAAGATGCCTACGCTTCATTCTTCAAGTTCCTCATGAACAAAAATCGCATTGAGATAGGTCACAGGAACAAGATTGCCACAGTCCTCGACTAATTATTCTGTCGCCAAACACACTTTCCAATTCATGTATAGAATAGCTAAAACCAGTCATACAGTCTTTCATTTCTTATTAGTTGCGGAAAAAAAAATAGTTATTTATGTAAGTCATGTATAGAGTGAACCATTTCGGAGATATTCTTTGTTATTTGTGTGAGTTTTGGATTACTTAAACTTTGTTCATATCGAAAATCATTATTCAGTTTTTATAACTTAGTCATGCAAAGACAAAGTAATCTCAAAGATTTAAGGCATGGCTATCGCACAAAGCCTACTGTATTCTAATATTCCCCTTGCAAATACAAGGAAATTAGCAATAAGATAATTTGTACAAATGTTTATCTTAACTAACACTAAGAACATATAAATTTTTTTCCACTATAATTCAGAATATGGCGCTTGGAATTTTTATATTCGTTATAATTTAAAAATATGTGCTGTATTCACATGACTTTCTCTACTCTTGTACTAACCATTCTTACAAACTCTTATTCCTATATCTTCTTCGTGTTAGTTGAGATAAACATTTGTACAAATTATCTTTTTGCTTATTTCCTTGTAGGTACAAGGGGAATATTAGAATACAGTAGGCTTTGTGCGATAGTCAAATCTTTAAAGCCTTGAGATTTCGCTCTCTTTGCACACTTAACATATAAAAAAATGAAGAACGATGTTCCATTTCACGAAACTTTTAAGTTTTCCGAAACTGACACAAATAACAAGGAATATCTCCGAAATGGTTCACTCTACAAGAAAATTTATGGAGACATAAATTGTGTATTTTAGCAAGATCTACATTTTTTGCACAGTATGATTTGGTCTATCTCTAACGGTTTACCAGTTATGCAAAAGTCGTCCAGAGTAAATAGGACTACAGGGGCTATAGCCAGAAAATTCAGGATATACATTTCATTTGTCATAAAAATATATCAAACATATGACATTTTAATCAAAATCGTTAGAGCCATTTGCAAGAAAATAAAAGTTTTCGAACAATTTTCCATGTAAAGGGTAGTTTATGGTGGGGCTATTTTCTTCAAAATCTTCGTGTCACATCCTTGAAAGATATTAAACTTACTAAGTTTGGATTTTAACCAACTTTTCGTTTTTGATTTGTTCTGATCACAGGGACACAGACACACGCGCGCGCACACCCTCTTGGGTATAATGCAATACTTCATCTACTTGCTATACGTAGCAGAGAAAGTACAAATATTTTATGTGTTCACCTAGGTTTCGCGGCGTGAGGTGGTACCGATGCTTTTAAATGGGGATTGTTATGTCTTTTGACACGCCGGATTTGAACCCGCGACCTCGGTAGCGAAAGTCTAGAATGTTACCCGAAGGACGGCAGCTAAGAATGGCAACAATGCGGTTGGACCAGTAGTTTTGGGCTGCACTATAGTGAAATATCGAAGCCACAGGAAGACATAAGCTCTGATTGGAGGAGCATTTCGTGTTCAGCTTTCAATGAACGTGGAGGACACGTGAATGAGGACCCAAGTTCCGTTCTGCAGGTACTCAGGGAAGGTCCTTTCGATTCTCCCGTTCCTTCGGCGCCCCCTTTTCCGGAATTTTAGAGAACAACACTCCGGAAATGAAGGCCCTCCTTGCGAGATAGCAAGAACCACTCTGGATCGTTTTCTCCTTCCCTCTCGCTGCATTAAATTGAAGTACAGCGCTGATCGATGTTAAAGGTGTTAGTCGAAAGAGGTCAAGCAATTTAAGATTTGTGTCCGCGGCTTCTCTCAAATAGAATCCAGGTTAGCAAGTGAGAAGAGATGAGGAGCATTTCAATTTGGCCGTCGGGCAAACTTCTGCACGTCAAGACGTCACAGGCGAACTCTCAAATACCAACAAATCTACACTCACATGACTTTCTCTACTCTTGTACTAACCATTCTTACAAACTCTTATTCCTGTATCTTCTTCGTGTTAGTTGAGATAAACATTTGTACAAATTATCTCATTGCTTATTTCCTTGTAGGTACAACGGGAATATGAAATACAGTAGACTTTGAGTGATAGTCAGATCTTTCAAAGCTTTCAAGTTCCGTTCTCTTTGCACAGCTAAGCTATAAAAATGAATAACGATGTTCCATTTGACAAAGGTTTCAGTTTTCCAGAACTCACACAAAAAACAAGTAGTCTGCGAAATTGGACATAAATTCTGTGTTTTAGTAAGATCTACATTTTTTGATACAAAAGACATCCAGAGACAACACCACTACATAGGCTATAGCCAGATAATTCATATCATTTGTCATAAAAATATGCTTTAATTAAAATCGTTACAGCTATTTTTAATAAAGTCAAAATATTCGAATATTTTTCCAAGTAAACTGTTGGGAAAATTGATCGAAAATTTTGATTTTCTCGAAAATTGCTCTAACGATTTTGATTAAACTGTCATATGTTTGAGATATTTTTATGACAAATGAAATGTATATTTTGAATCCTCTGGATAAAATCCCTGTAGTTGTTTACTCTGGAGGACTTTTGCATAACTGGTAAACCGTTAGAAATAGACCAAATCATACTCTACAAAAAATGTAGATCTTGCGAAAATACACAATTTATGTCTCAATAAATTTTCTTGTAGGGTGAACCATTTCGGAGATATTCCTTGTTATGTGTGGGAGTTTCGGAAAACTTAAAACTTTTGTGAAATGGAACATCGCTTTCATTTTTTTATATGTTAAGTGTGTAAAGAGAACAGGATCTCAAAGCTTTAAAATATTTTACTATCGCTCTAACCCTACTGCATTCTAATATTCCCCTTGTACCTACAAGGAAATAAGCAATAAGATAATTTGTACAAATGCTTATCTCAACTCATACGAAGAATATATAGGAATAAGAGTTTGTAAGAATGGTTAGTACAAGAGTAGGGAAAGTCATGTGAGTGCATGTCTTATGTGAAATGTGTTGCATTAATAGTCCAAATCAATAATCCTCTTCAAACTTCGCGTTATTTTTATCATGATAATGGATGCTTATTCTCCTATTTTGATAACGGATATAACTTTAAACAACGTATATAAATGTATAGCAGGAACCGAAATACCCGACGTTGTCCGTGGTTTGACGATTTATCACTACAACATTTAGACTTAGGTTGTATTTGTCCAATAACCTTGTGTTTCTTTGTTACTAACTGAAATACCCGACGTTGTCTGTGGTTTGATGATTTATCACTACAACATTTAGACTTAGGTTGTACTTGTCCAATAGCCTTGTGTTTCTTTGTTACTAACTGAAATACCCGGCGTTGTCCGTGGTTTGATGATTTATCACTACAACATTTAGACTTAGGTTGTACTTGTCCAATAGCCTTGTGTTTCTTTGTTACTAACTGAAATACCCGACGTTGTCTGTGGTTTGATGATTTATCACTACAACATTTAGACTTAGGTTGTACTTGTCCAATAGCCTTGTGTTTCTTTGTTACTAATTGAAATACCCGACGTTGTCCGTGGTTTGATGATTTATCACTACAACATTTAGACTTAGGTTGTTCTTGTCCAATATCCTTGTGTTTCTTTGTTACTAGCTGAAATACCCGACGTTGTCCGTGGTTTGATGATTTATCACTACAACATTTAGACTTAGGTTGTACTTGTCCAATAGCCTTGTGTTTCTTTGTTACTAACTGAAATACCCGACTTGTCCGTGGTTTCATCATTTATCACTACAACATTTAGATTTAGGTTCCACTTGTCCAATAGCCTTGTGTTTCTTTGTTACTAACTGAAATACCCGACGTTGTCCGTGGTTTGATGATTTATCACTACAATATTTAAACTAATGTTGTACTTGTCCAATATCCTTGTGTTTCTTTGTTACTAACTGAAATACCCGACGTTGTCCGTGGTTTGATGATTTATCACTACAACATTTAGACTTAGGTTGCACTTGTCCAATAACCTTGTGTTTCTTTGTTACTAACTGAAATACCCGACGTTGTCCGTGGTTTGATGATTTATCACTACAACATTTAGACTTAGGTTGCACTTGTACAATAGCCTTGTGTTTCTTTGTTACTAACTGAAATACCCGACGTTGTCCGTGGTTTGATGATTTATCACTACAACATTTAGACTTAGGTTGTTCTTGTACAATAGCCTTGTGTTTCTTTGTTACTAACTGAAATACCCGACGTTGTCCGTGGTTTGATGATATATTACTACAACATTTAGGCTTAGGTTGTACTTGTCCAATAGCCTTGTGTTTCTTTGTTACTAACTGAAATACCCGACGTTGTCCGTGGTTTGAGACTTATCACTACAACATTTAGACTTAGGTTGTACTTGTCCAATAGCCTTGTGTTTCTTTGTTACTAACTGAAATACCCGACATTGTCCGCGGTTTGATGATTTAACAGTAAAACATTTAGACTTAGGTTGCTCTTTTGGGTGGTGTGAGGGCTTACGTTTTACTTTGATTTGTAAATTGCAGCCGGAGAAATTGATACGATATTTTTTTGTTAGGTTTATGTCTATACATTGCTCACACTTGCCACGCCCCTTAAAATAAATAGAAATTACAAGATTGATAGCCTATTGTAAGATCGACAAGTTTTCACCTTGTTTGACTTTGCTAGGGTGAAAATGTATAATCGATAGGTCTGTTAACTGTTCACTAGGGAACGAAAATGAAGATTTGAGATGGACCAGTAGAAATCAGCAAACATTTGAAATTACTACCAGAGCTTCACATTCCATTTCGGAAATCAATATTCGAACACTATGTCATCATCTGAAGTATATTGACTTTACTGTGTTTACTTTGCTACCCTTTGCCACTTGTTGCAGCAGTATTATTGAAGGGATATGCCGGCCAGACACGCAAAGGAAATCCTTAGCCGTTTCATAACGTGCATGCTTTCCACTTCAAGGTAAGGACACGTCTGCATGCAATTCTTTACAAATTACACTGTCCTTCACGGAAATCAGCAATAATCTCTTCCACGAATTCCGTGGGTGTTGCTTCTGGCACAAAATTAATGGGAAATCTATACAAGGGACTTTCAGGGTTAGTTAACACTAAAAATTCATTTGTAGCAAAGAATGCTTTGGTCACATAATATTCTAATATAAATGACAATTCGACGAATCCCACCTCTGACACCATTGTGATAAAATCAGAAAATCCAGTCCAGTTATTACTTTCTCTACTACGTTTAGTAAAGCAGAGGCAATAATTTATTTCACTCCAACATTCGATATGATTTCACCGGAAATATGTGTTTTGAGGCCCTCTGAAGGCAAAAAAAAAAAAAGAAAAAAAAAAAAAACACTTAAAGTAAAAGGTCCGTGTGTTTGAGTGTCTCTATGTGTGTCTGTCAGACTGTAGACAGCACAACTCAAAGACGTAAAATCTTATGTGTTGCACTCACATGACTTTCTCTACTCTTGTACTAACCATTCTTACAAGCTTTATCTAACACTGTAAGAGAGAAAGTGTATCAGAGAAGGTACAACATAGTTTTTGGTGATTATTGGCCATGCCATGCTGTGTTTGCAGGGGAATATCTGGCATACAGACATTCAGGTAGGTACCAGCGACGCAATCAAGCACGACATTCTGCCCGCACCTATAGATATAGTTACCCGCCTCACATAACCATACGTGGTGACAGCGGGTCACCGCAGCTCGCCCATTGATTGCTTGTACTGCTCTGCTGTCCTGATTGTCTCTGACCTTCCCATTTGTTTCCCTTTTTTTATTACGTCCCATCTCATGACATAAACCCAACCTGGCATTCCATTCTGTTCACGGAAACCGATGTGTTTTAGCTCTGCATTGTGAACCTTTTCGCCTTGCAGCAAAATTAGGTAAAAACTCTGATGCTGCACTCACATGACTTTCTCTACTCTTGTACTAACCATTCTTACAAACTCTTATTCCTATATCTTCTTCGTGTTAGTTGAGATAAACATTTGTACAAATTATCTTATTGCTTATTTCCTTGTAGTTGCAAGGAAAATGTTAACATACGGTAGATCTTGAGCGATAGTCAAATCTTTCAAATTCCTTTCTCTTTGCACGACTATAATATAATATATAAACATATGAATAATAATTTTCCATCTCACAAAAGTTCTCCAAAACTCACACATATAACAAGGCAGATCTCCGAAGTAGTTCACTCGACAAAAGAACTATTTGTGTGTGATCAAATGTTGAATAATTTAGGAGCATCTCAAGTTTTCATGGTGGTTTTAGAGAAGTTTAAGGCACATCTTGAAAGAACAAAGGGTGAGTAAATGAACAATAGAAGCAAGTAGAAGAAGTTTAGACAGCGTGCCGTGCCGTGCCGTTTGCCACAAAGCAGAGCCTGTATAAACAGAAAGCGTTACAAGTAGATGGCTGGCAATAAATTATACGGAATGAGGAGTATATTAACTAACTACTCAAGTGACACAACGCCCGCCAACCTAGCAGCACCTAGACGCCACATTTCCCCTAGATAAATAGTTTTGGGAAGCAAGCGCACAAAACAAAGAGGAGAGCTTTTGCTGCCTCTGGGAGTTGGCAATGGTTTTCTCTCTAAACACAGGGACCTTCGCACACTTCCTTCCTTCCTCCCTCCCTCCCCCACTTCTAATTGTATTAGACTATACACAGCCAACACAGTAGACAAAGGCGGGGCTGTAAGTTGTCCTTGACAATAACCTATTTATGCATCTTAACGAAGTTAGGTCTTTACTACTGAAGAGAACGAACCAACGAACGGTACAGGGTTAGTTAAAACACCCGCACAACCTAAATACCCCTTAATGTATGAATCATGTTCACTGTGTTCATAAACATATAAAAAAACGAACAACGAAAGTTTTAAGTTTTCCGAAACTCACACACATAACAAGGAATATCTCCGAAATGGTTCACCCTACAAGAAAATTTGTTCAGACATAAATTGTGTATTTTAGCAAGATCTACAGTTTTTGTATAGTATAATTTGGTCTATCTCTAACGGTTTACCAGTTATGCAAAAGTCGTCCAGAGTAAATACGACTACAGGGGCTATAGACAGAAATTTCAAGATATGCATTTCATTTGTCATAAAAATATCTCAAACGTATGACATTTTAATCAAAATCGTTAGAGCCATTTTCAAGAAAAGCAAAATTTTCGAAAAATGTTCCACGCAAAGGGTAGTTTAGGCTGGGACTATTTTCTTCAAAATCTTCGTGTCGCATCCTTGAAAGACTTTAAACTTAAATACCAACTTTGGTTTTTAACCGACTTTTCGTTTTTGAGTTATGCTATCCACAGACTGACACACAGACACACACGCGGACCTTTCTCTAAAAATGCTTTTTTTGGATTCAGGGGGTCTCAAAACATATATTTCCGGTGAAATCTCGACATCGAATTTTTGGGTGGAATACAGTACTTCCCCTACTTACCAGATATCCTCTTCGTGTTAGCTGAGATAAAGATTCTCTTATTGGTAATTCCTTGTAGGTGCAAGAGGAATATGAGAATAGAGTAAGCTTTGAGCGATAGATAAATGTTTAAGAACGAACGCTTTGTGATGGCTTTGAAATGTTCTCGCTGCATGGGCAAGAGGCCAAAGTTGGATAACGGTTTTCCATTTGAGAAAATTCAGACCAATAAGAAGAAACGCCTGGAAAATGAAATAATCAAACACGAGTTGTGTTTTTGTGTTTTTAACAAGATATAAATTGTAATGTGAATATGAAAATGTAATGTGAATACAGTAGACTGACAATGGTGCCCTTGAAGCAAAATCTGCTAATGAAAACGCATGGGCTTGTGTAATATACTGTTATTTCGTTAGAAATCACGTATATCTGACGTTGGTTATAACAAGATGCATAAAATAGGAGCTGAGAATGTTTAATTAAAACTTAAAGTAACTTCCAAGTAAATGAAGTTCGGCCTCTTAAAGTGGGATGGGAATTTTAACCAAGCCTTTATACGTGAGGCTGCGTGTCGGTGGGAACCCTTGTTTCATTTTTATTAAGGGGGAGGAAGAATAAGGTGACAGGAAGAAGGCTTTAATGAAAAATCTTATGTGTTGTACTCACATGACTTTCTCTACTCTAGTCCTAACTATTCTTATACCTATATACCTATAAGCAATAAGATAATTTGTAGATATGTTTATCTCAACTAACACGAAGAAGATATAGGAATAAGAGTTTGTAAGAATGGTTAGTACAAGAGTAGAGAAAGTCATGTGAGTGCAACACATCAGATTTTTTACACTCACGAATGACTATTAGTTTATAGAATTATTATAAAGGAGGTGAAACTTTTCTCTTCGATTGAACAGCTTAGTGAGGAAAAAAACATTTTTGCCATTTGTGCACGACAGTAAACTGCGTTCAGTTGTATCTTGAACAGAATTTAATTTCATAATGTTGCAAATTCCCAGGAGACATGCTTTAAGTCAATCAGCTGTTTTAATTCTGAGTTCGCTTACATGTTTTATAAAAGCATATTTTTATCAGAATGTTGCAAGTGTCACGCTTCCCATGTAGTAAAAAATAATGTAATGGAAAGTGTGTTCGATAGCAGTGAAAAAGTGCAGAATAAAAGATTAGCCTTTAACATGGCGTTAGGTACATGTTGAGATTGTCGCAGTTAGATAAACGGCTTTGAAAACATTTATCTCTGGTAACGTTTCCCTTACGTTCCTTTTAATAATGTTTACGTAGTATCGTTTTAACCTGTCTGTCGCGACATAACATATTGATTACAGCGATAATTCTGTCACTGCACTACAAGTTAATATCACACTGTTTCAGGAATATTTCACAACTTAACTGTAACAGTTTTAATTTTGTTAATGCATTTATGAGTTTTCGAAATGAGATGTTGAGTTATCTGGATTTAATTCAGTTCATAGATTCAGTTCACTAATGTGATTTAGTTCAGTTCTCTGTTTACTTCATTAAGCAGATTAGTTCAGTTGATACCTTCACTTCAATTATGTCATTTAGTTCAGTTCTCTTTTCAAACCATTAAGCTGATTTGGTTCAGTTCTCACAGTCACTTCACTAATCTGATTTACTTCAGTTTTCAATCTGACTTCAGTAACTCTTAGTTCTCCTCAGTTCACTAAGGTGATTTGGTTCCATTTTCGCTCTCGCGTCACTGTGATATAGTTCACTCACTTCATTAAGTTTATTTAGTTCAGTTTATAGATTCAGTTCACTAATGTGATTTAGTTCAGTTCTATGTTTACTTCATTAAGCTGATTAGTTCAGTTGATATCTTCACTTCACTAATGTCATTTAGTTCAATTCCCTTTTCACTTCATTAAGCTCATTAGTTCAGTTGATAGCGTCACTTCGCTAGAATAATTTAGTTCAGTTCTCTTTTCACTTCATTAAGCTGATTTAGTTTAGTTCTGACTCTCACTTCAGTCTATGATTTACTTAGGTTCTCACTGTTACTTCACTGATGTGATTTAGTTCAGTCTGAACTTTCACTTCACTAATGTGAGTTAGTTCAGTTCTGCACTCCGTCTTCTGTATATCATTTAGTTTAGTTCTAATTCTTCATTATCGTAATTTACTTCAATTCTCTCATTTCACTCTATGACATAGTGCACTTCTCTCTCGTCAAGCGAGAATTTGTTTTGTAACTGTATTGTGTTAAATACAGTTAATCATTCACATCAACAAATGTTAAATAGTTGAATAATTCAATATTGACATAAATTATAGCAGCCAAGGTTCTATAGCAAGCATAGTAGCTTGAGCTATGTTTATAATCAAAGAACAAACACCAGTAGAATGTTCAATTTGCACAAATGGGTGCAGTAAAGTTACTAAGCGATGGATACCTCAGCTGGCATTGGAGTTTAAAAGGCTCGTCCTTACAGGATTGTGATGGTCGAGCGGAATTGTTACCTTTGAGTCACAGCGATGTTATATCACGACACGTGATCGAATCGTATTCTTTTTCCATCCATCTCACTTCATTGACTAATGATAAAATTACAAATTACATAAAACAATGAAAATACGGTACTGACCTCTTCTAAATGAAGCTACTTGCTTGTCTACTAAAAATCTGATGTGTTGCACTCACATGACTTTCTCTACTCTTGTACTAACCATTCTTACAAACTCCTATTCTTTTACCTTCGTGTTAGTTGAGATAAACATTTCCAGAAATGATCTTACTGCTTATTTCCTTGTAGGTACAAGGCGAATATGGTAGTACAGTAGGCTTTGAGCGATAGTCAAAATTGTTAAAGCTTTGAGATTCCGTTCTCTTTGCACGGCTAAGATCTTCCATTTGACGAAAGTTGTATGTTTTCAATATTGTCACAAATAACAAGGAATATCTCTGAAATGATTCACTCCAGAGAAAAATTCATTCAGACATAAATTGTGTGTTTTACAAAGATCTACATAGTTTGTGTAGTAAGATTTGGTCTATCTCTTAGGATTTACCAGTTATTCAAAACTCATCCAAACTAAATAGGACCACATAGGCTATAGCCAGGGAATTCAAGATGTACATTTAGTTTGCCATAAAAATATCTCAAACTTCTGCTATTTTACTCAAAATCGTTAGAGCCATTTTCGAGTGTATAAAAATTTTTGAAACATTTTCCATGTAAAGGATAGTTTAGGTTGGTGCAGTTTTCTTTAAAATCTTTGTGTCGCATCCTTGAAAGATGTTAAACGTAAATATAAACTTTGGTTTTTAACTGACTTTTCGTTTTTGAATTTTGCTGTCCACAGACACACACGCATTTTTTTTAAATGCTTTTTTTTGGAGTCAGGGTCCTCAAATATACATTTCCGGTAAACTTTCGACATTGATCTCTCGCATCGCAGTGCCTCAGTGTTGTGCAAAGTGTAAAACGTCACATCAGCTTTCCTAGAAATAAATATTAGGGAAATTAGAAGCGTCCAGGTATTAGCCTTTTAATATTTTAATAATTTATTCTGCAAGACTTCATAATATGTAGTAGCTCGCTCTTTTTATTCCATGTTTTGTAGCTCTGCTTTTATTTCTAATACGATAATGCTCCATTTTCCTGTGCCAATTTCTTCCCGCGCGACTCTTGTTTCTTTTCTCGTTTGCAATTAATTTAAATAGTGGTTTCCGCTCGGTGCATTGTAAATTTAAGTTTATAATTAAAATGTAGAACAACAAACAAGTTTTAATTTTTCTCCGCTGCCACTTCCATTCCTTCGCTGTCTTGCTGACGTAACACTCGTGTCTCGAAGCGACGCCACGTTTATTTTTCTTACTTCATCTGCACGTGCAGGCTTCAAAATAGAAGTTCACGACGAGCTGTATTATGTAGTTACTTAACAAACTCCCACCTAACTACCAGTTTAAGGTAATATACCTGTGGAAAATGTAAAAGCCCACAATTTCCATTTCAGAGACCTGAAATCTGTATCGGAAGGTAAACTAATGTCCACATACAGAATTTAAACTGACATCTACATCTGTGTCACACATATTAATGTCTTTGTTCTCGATTTATTTGATTTAATAGTGTTTAAAACGTCCACGTGTCCTCATCAAGGTTTTTAATATTCTACTCAAGATTTTATTTTGTCTTTAAGAATAACTTACCTTCTTTTAATTTTATAAAATAATTGAGAAATACATCAACGCAAAAGATGCCTAATTTACACCTGGCCATTATTACTATCTCTACTGATAAGTAGAGGAAGTATTGTATTCCACCCAAAAATTCGATGTCGAGATTTCACCGGAAATATATGCTCTGAGATCATCTGAGTCCCCCCCCCCCCCAAAAAAAAAAATTTTAGAAAAAGGTCCGCGTGTGTGTGTCTGTGTGTCAGTCTGTGGACAGCATAACTCAAAAAGGAAAAGTGGGTTAAAAACCAAAGTTGGTATTTAAGTTGAATGTCTTTCAAGGATGCGACACGAAGAATTTGAAGAAAATAGCCCCACCCTAAAGTACCCTTTACATGGAAACTTTTTCAAAAATGTTGATTTTCTTGAAAACTGCTCTAGCGATTTTAATTAAAGTGCCACATGTTTGAGATATTTTTTTATGAAAAATGAAATGCATAATTTGAATTTTCTGGCTGTTGCCCCTGTAGTCGTATTTACTCTGGATGAATTTTGAATAGTTCGTAAATCGTAAGAGATAGACCAAATCTTACTACACAAACAATGTAGACCTCGCTAAAACACACAATTTGTCTAATTAAATTTGTTTAGTAGAATGACGCATTTCGGAGTTATTGCTTGTTATTTGTGTCGGTTTTGGAAAACATAACTTTGGTGAACATCGTTGTTCATTTTTTTATGTGTTAAGCGTGCAAAGAGAACTGGATCTCAAAGCTTTAAAATATTTGAGTATCGCTCACAGCCTACTGTATTCCCATATTCCCCTTGTATCTACAATAAGATAATTTGTAGAAATGTTTATTTCGGTTAACGCGAAGAAGCTATAGAAATAAGAGTTTGTAAGAATGGTTATTATAGGAGTAGAGAAACTCATATGAGTGCAACACAACAGATTTTTCAAATAGGAATACGTCATTCATTGTTGTATTTCTTGGCCATGCAAAGACAACGGAATTTCCAAGTCATCAACTAGGGACCAGTTCATAAAACATTTGACTATCACCTAAGGCCTACTGTATTCCCACATTCCCCTGGATAGGAAGTCCGCAATGTTGAAGATAGTTAGAGGTGTTAGTAAATAATAAATGAGAATTTCTGCATCGTATCATTGAAATTAAATCTGAATACAGCTACTAATTCTGCTGTGGGCAATAAAGCAGAGGCACTGTAAGAGTAAATATTTGCATGATTAAATTTGGAGTTTATAATTAAACATAAGTGCATCTCTGGCGTGCATTTTTTAGCCAAGTGAAATTAAGGCATGTTAACAAAAGATGATAGCCGGGGGTGGGTGGGAGGGAAGGGAAGGCTGTGGATTTAATTAGCTTCTTAATTAAAGTGACAGTGCGCAATGCTAGAGGTGAACTTGCCGTCTCGAGTCCGGGTTTATGGCTAAGGTTAATGTCTTCTCTCGAATAATACGCAAACAACGATGTGCTCCTTGGCACCAATTTTAACTCCACACACACACACACACACACACACACACACACACACACACACACACACACACACACACACACACACACACACATACACACACACATACACACACATACACACACATACACACACACACACACACACACACACACACGCACGCACACACACACGCACGCACGCACGCACACACACACACCCACCCACACACACGCATGCACACACACGCGCACACACATGCGCGCGCACACACGCGCGCACACACGCACACACACGCACGCGCACACACACGCATGCACACACACGCACGCACGCACACACGCACACACACGCGCACACACACGCATGCACACACACGCGCACACACACACGCGCACACACACGCGCGCACCCACATGCTCGCACACACACAGCGCGCACACACACGCACGCACAGACACGCTCGCACACACAGACGCACGCATACACGCGCACACACACGCACACACACACGCACACACACATACACGCAACTGATGCGAATCACAGAGGGCGCCAAAACTATATACACACTTTGACAGGGAATATCTACTTCATATAGACTCAAGAACAGGGTTAAGATAAAAAATGAATGGCGCTGTTCCCTTTGAGATAAGTATAAATTTTCCAAAGCTTACACACGTAACAAGGCATACCTCCGAAACGGTTCACTCTACAAAAAAATTTATTTTGACATAAATTTTGTGTTTTAGCAAGATCTACATTTTTTCTATAGTAAATTTTGTCTATCTCTTACGATTTACCAGTTACACAAAAGTCATCAAGAGTAAATAATACTACAAGGGGCTATAGCCAGAAAATTCAAAATATACACCTAATCTGTCATAAAAAAATCTCAAATATATGGTATTTTAATTAAAAATTTTCTTGAAAATCAAAATCTTTTCCATCTCCAAAATATTTGTGTCGCATCCTTGAAATATATTAAACTGAAATACCGGAGCTTTTTCTAAAAATGCTCTTTTCATTTACGGGTCTCAAAACAGTCTTTTTTCTATTAAGGTCTGTAATCATAGGAGGTAAAAATAAAAACACGTAGACGGGTGCCCAATTCGTTATTGTGGAGCCCATTGCTGCAACGTGATATTTTCATTTTTGCGTTTGCCCGTGTTGCAGCAATTATCGGAAATTGAATCCCCACAACCGCTTTCAATTCCGCTGCAGCTCATTCCAGAATGATCCTTGAGCAAAAGCTCTAACACTAGGCAGTACGTACATACAAAGTTAAATGGAAATGTAATATCTCTTATCGGATATAATTTAACAGGAACGAATTAGCTCTGCACTGAGTATTTAACCAAAGTAAGTAAAAAATTCATTACTTTATTATGTATTACTTTAATTTAAATAAATACACACATTTATGAAAGTGGGATATAGCACAGCCTTTTAACCATCCTGTGTGTTGCTCAGAAAAACACATTTAAAATTAAATTGCTCTTTGAAGTATAGTACATGTTATTTTCGCTTCCCTTTTACTTTCTCTACTGGTAAGTAGGGGAAGTATTGTATTTCACCCAAAAATTCGATGTCGAGATTTCACAGGAAATATCTGTTTTGAGGCCCCCTGAATCCAAAAAAAGCATTTTTAGAAAAAGGCGTGTCTGTGTCTCAGTCTGTGTCTTACAGTCTGTCAGTCTGTGGACAGCATAACTCAAAAACGAACAATAATACACAATTTAACTAGTCTAGAACACAGAACGCCTAGTAGAAATTAGAAATTACAGATAATGGCAGGAAAAATTGAAATGGTTCTGACCCTCGGAACTTCTGGAGTAATAAATACGGCCCTAAGGCTGGAACGTTTGGAGACCCCTGGTCTATAGTAAAGTAGAGGAAGTACTATAATACACCCAAAAATTCGATGTTGAGATTTCACCGGAAATATACGTTTTGAGGCCCCATAAATAAAAGAAAGCACATAGAACAAGATCCGGGAGCGTGTGTCTGTGTGTCGGTCTGTCAGTCTGTGGACAGCATAACTCAAAAACGAAAAGTCGGTTAAAAACCAACGTTGGCATTTAAGTTTAATGTCTTTCAAGGATGTGACACGAAGATTTTGATGAATATAGCCCCACCCTAAACTACCCTTTACATGGAAAACTTTTCGAAAATTTTGATTTTCTTGAAAATGACTAACGATTTTGTTTAAAATGTCATATGTTTGAGATAGTTTTATGGCAAATGAAATGTATATCTTGAATTTTCTGGTTATAGCCTCTGTAGTCGTATTTACTCTTGATGACTTTTGCGTAACTGGTAAACCGTTAGAGATAGACCAAATCATACTATACAAAAAATGTAGATCTTGCTAAAATACATAATTTATGTCTCAATAAATTTTCTTGTAGGGTGAACCATTTTGGAGATATTCCTTGTTGTGTGTGTGAGTTTCGCAAAACTTAGAACTTAGGTGAAATGGAACATCGTTGTTCATTTTTTTATATGTTAAGTGTGCAAAGACAAGAGAATCTCAAAGCTCTAAAACATTTGACTATCGCACAAAGCCTACTGTATTCCCTCTTTTACCTACAAGGAAATAAGCAATAAGATAATTTGTACAAATGTTTATCTCAACTAGCACGAAGAAGATATAGGAATAAGAGTTTGTAAGAATGGTTAGTACAAGAGTAGAGAAAGTCATGTGAGTTCAAATTCTGTCACTTTGTGTTCATCTGCGCTAAGTAAAGACATGTTTACAATTATGTTGTAGCGTGCATATAAAAGGCTACAAGTTCCATCTGAGTGGGGCGTCTTGGGGGGGGGGGGGGGAGGGGGGCCGCACTTTTGAGAAGCACTCACATAGCTTTCAGATACTCTTATAGTGGTAATCACGCTAAAGTAACCTAAAACATTTTTTCCTTCTCGCGCATTTAGAACCAGGGTAATAGCCATATTTAATGGATTTGGTAATTCAGAGGTAGAACGGTTTCTTTTTAAATGGTACCTCCTCGTCCTCGTGTGCTATAAACTTGGCAGGTCACGTTATTGTGAAGCACTAATGTGCCCCCCCCCCCCTAACCCACAATAACTGCTTCAAGTTCGAAACACTGAACGACGGCGTTTCCCAACACTCGTAGCTTCTGCATTGCGGTGTAATGCAACTCAGAAACATATAATATGAGCAATAGAATTGTTAAAACAATTGCTTAAGAAGCACTAAACTTCAAGACTAGAAATTTTCTAGTTCTAGAAGCTAGCTGGATAAAAACTAACTGCAAAACTTGCAATGCACTTTCTTTTGGGCAATACAGAGTGAAAGTGAAATAATCCACCAAATTTAAAGATGAGAGAGCGCGTATAAATTAACAACAACGTTCAATAACATTTAATTAAATGCACCGTTTAAGGTGTGACAACGTGGCACAACTTGTTGATCATTAATCTGCTTCTACCGGCATATAAATGAACTATTCTAACGCTCTATAACAACTTAACGTTGGCCATGTATCGAATTCAGCTGTTTTGTCCTTGGGGCGTCAGACAGAAAATTCTGTGAAAAAGTGGGGTTATTGACTGCCCAGGATTTTTACCCTATCTACTACGTAGAGGAAAGAATTGTACTCCGCCCAATATAAAAAGTTCCGTGTGTGTATGTCAACAACGTAACTCAAAAGCGAATAATTCTGTAAAAGTCAATTTTGGCATTTAAGCTTAATATCTTTCAAGGATTCGATTCCAAGATTTTGAAGAAAAGTTCGCCACTCTAAACTACCCTTTACATGAAAAATTTTGATTTTCTCGAAAATTGCTCTAACAACTTTGATTCCAGTACCTGGGCGACCCCTTTTTATTTTTTTGTGAAATCCTGTTTTTTTCGGAGAAGATATTTATTTAGGTAAGCTTAAAAAGCAAAACTTCATCGTAATCGTTTACAACCGTTTCCGAACAGATATTTGATCATTATAGTCATCGTCATCATAATCATTATCATCACCATTTCAGCCGTAAGCCCCTCACGAAGATAGGCCTCCCCCATAGACATCCACTTAGTTTTAATTTTTCTTCGAGCATTTGTTCCACCATGGATTTCAGTTGTTTGGTGCTGCGGTCGACTCTAGCTTCCAGGGCGTTAACCTGTTGGCCAAGGTTCTTCATCTCACGTCCTCCAACGGGGTCAGTTGCTCGTTAGTCTTCTCTGATAGCTGTATCTTCATATTGGACATTCCGGAGTTTGCATTTTTCAATTCGGCTGCCATCTTTGTTTTCACCTGCCGCATTTCGGGATTCACTTGTTTTCCCATTATGTCCAACATTTGTTTCATCAATTGCTCCATATTGTTTTTCATCGCACTCCTGTGACAATTTTACATGTTTAACTAGTTATTTATTTTTTATAATAACACCGGATCGACACTATGCAAAAGCACTGATGAGCAATAACAAATACTACAGGAAGAAAAGGTAGTAGACCAAGCCGTGTGAATGTAATACGCATTTCTATTTCAAACACTTATATTACTTAGTTTAGAAGCGCGCGCGCGTGCGTGTGTGTGTGTGTGCCCACGTAGTGCTGTTTACTCTGGAGAACCTCTTATGCACTAAACCTTTAGGTAATATACAGTAAGTTTACTACAAAACGTGGCCGGCATGTGCACGACCTGTGTGACCTTCACTACATTGTCTTGTGCGGACGTGCTAATCGTCACACCTGCGTCTTACTTCTCATAGGTCTGTTGTAGTCCAGTTCACACGTGTATAAAACCACTTAATCACTTAAAAGTACTGAAGGAATACTCCGAGCAGCTCTTTCAGACGTGAAGTAAGTCGATTTGACGCTCATGCATGTGTGAAAGGGAGAACGGCCGTGCGACTGCCAGTGAACTCGTGCAGTACATGACCGGCAGATGGGCCGACGCCTGTTGGCCAAGTTTTATAGTAAACGCACTGTATAATTTGAAACAATGCTTCTATTATGCAATAATTACCAAATGGATTATTTTATTTAAAACTGTGCTATGTTTTACTTTTGCAGCTCTGTTACTCTAAGTTCAATCTAATTAACTGGAGAAAATTCAGCAGTGAGGTTTGATCTTAGATAAGCTGCCATCAGCTTAAGTCAGGATTTATGCTACAAAATTCTAAATTCACCTTCAGTGCAGTGATAACCTGCAGAACCATCTAGCGCATTTTGCATGGACTATTTTAGTACCATTCCTGCATCAAAAGATGGAGCATGCATTCCATTTTCGTGCTCATAATTGAATTTCTTAAAAAGTAATCCTGAATTACTTATCATTCACACGTCTTCAATTATAATGGAAGCCTTCCTGTATAATTTAAGTGACTAAATACTTTTGAGTGATTTCATAGGATCAATTGAACGGAGAGCAATATGTTTCTACGCGAGAACGTTTTGGTATGATTAAGATGTTCAGGTAAGCATGCAATTTGGTTGTTTTACGGCACGCAGTTCTCTTTGTATGACAGTCAACAATAGCTTCAAAGGTTGTTGCCATAATTTGATTAAAATCATTGACCACTAATTTGTCAAAGGCTACTGTATAAGATTATCCGTACATAAAGTAATAATTAGACTGAAGGCTTTCTGGCGCCCGCGTGCTCCAAAACAGAAGCAACCCTTTGCTTACAGGGCATACGATAATTACATTGCTCGTCCACCTTCAGCTATCAAATTAGCGTTCCTAAGCCAAGTAGGTACTACAAAGCCATGTGCTACACTATTATGTAGAGTCGACAACGTTCCACGTTTTAAAATTCAGCTTTTCTGTCGAAGATGAAAGTGACGGATTTCACGATGGACGCGAGTAACCTGATTTAAATATTCCATCGCTGGATTCCTTTAGGACGAGATACTCTTTGTCATTTTTATATCATGTCCATGAAGGCATTGTCCAGACTAAATACAACTACAGGGGCTATAGGCAGAAAATTCAAAGATATACATTTTATTTGTCATAAAAATATCTCAAACATATGACATTTTAATCAAAATCGTTAGAGCCATTTTCAAGAAGATCAAAATTTTTGAAAAATTTTCTATGTAAAGGGTAGTTTAGGGTGGCGCTATTTTCTTCAAAATCTTCGTGTCGCATCCTTGAAAGACATTAAACTTAAATACCAACTTTGGTTTTTAACCGACTTTTCGTTTTTGAGCTATGCTGTCCACAGACTGACAGACTGACAGACTTGACAGACACACAGACACACACACGGACCTTTTTCTAAAAATGCTTTTTTTTGGATTTACGGGCCTCAAAACATATATTTCCGGTGAAATCTCGACATCGAATTTTTGGGTGGAATACAATACTTCCCCGACTTACCAGTAGAGAAAGTAAAAAAAGTATCTTCAAAACCAAATTTGGCATTTAAATTTAACATCTTTCAAAGACGCGACACAAAAATTTTGAAGAAAATTCTCGATCCTAAACGCTCTTGTAATCCAATGTCTCGATTCAAGATAACCTTCAGTAATAGTTGCGGAAAACAGAGCTTTAGCGTTTAACTCGCAGCAAAGGAGGAGGAGTGAATACAAACACAATTGTTTGTCACCGTGATTTGCACTGCTTCAAATTTCACTTGCTAGATATGTTTACACTGCATTATTGAGGTAAATGAGACGAACAGCTAACTTCATGCCCGAGTTGACGAGTAAACAACACAAAGACAATCCTAAATTAGTGTTGTTTCAACGGAAGCCTGGACCCCTGTAATGTGGGTCATAGGTCTGATCTGTTACACTCACATGACTTTCTCTACTCTTGTACTAACCATTCTTACAAACTCTTATTCCTATATCTTCTCCATGTTAGTTGAGATAAACATTTGTACAAATTACGACCTTGGCGGGAGTTGAACCGGGTTCAGCAGTTCGTGTCTTGACGACCTCGGCCACCTGTTTCGGATCAAACGTGATCATATATGGAATCGGAGTGAATATTTTCGTGCTGCTGCAACATTTGAAATGAAATAACTTTTTCAAACAATTCGCAGTGGACCGAGTTACACATGCTAATACATGCACATATATACATTTTAAATACGACTTGCAACGGAAGTTGCAATTAAATTATAAGAATATTTGATGACGGTCGCTTCAAAGAGGCAGTGACGTCAATTGCCTTTCATTTCATCTGTCTTAATCACATCGCACGCACGCACGCCCACAAGCGCTTAGGTATAAGTAGCAACCTGAAAGCACCTTTTCAACTTTTAGTATATGGTGGAGTTTAAAACACGCTTAATAATTCATACTACACTTGCCGTAATTATTATATATTTTTCCTTTTTTGTGTGCTCCTCTTTCAGTTAGGCGGTGGGAGTAAGGCGATAATTTCAGAAGCTGCTTTTAGTGGATGGCAGTTCTCGCCGGCGTTGCAGAAGAGTGTGTGTGTGTGTGTGGGGGGGGGGGGTGTATATGTGCTCCTCGTAGCCTAATGGCCGCTAAAGCTTAACCACTAATTGTGGCAATTAGTACCTAGACTCCCCATATTGCAAAAGTGTCGCCCCCTCTCGGAAATTACGATTTGTGGTTGCCCATTTAAGAGCCGGTCTTTTCCATTTTTGTGCACTTCCTTTACCCTCGAAACGCACATATAAAATGTATTGCCAGGAAATAAGTAGCTCGATAAATTGTGTCTTCGGAAAATGGTTCTCTATAGAAAAACGTTTAGCCCCCAAATACCATTTAGTGATAGTAATAAAAGGGTATAATGGTAGTAGCCTTTGAGAATCTGTGAAGCAAGCCAAGTAAAAAATTTCCATTATACAAATTGAAAACGGGCAATTATGCTGGAGCATGCAGTAATTCGATAATGGGAGTTAATTTAAAAAGAGACCATAAATTCTTTGTTCTTATTCTCAAAGAGCAATTTCTCAACGACAAATAAGATAAGTCAAAGAATCATCACAATCAAGATACAACAATACTGGTGCCTTAACTTAGCCTGTCCCGGGTTCGAATGCCAGCTTGAGACTGAGAATGTTAGTTCATTTATTCGAAGTTACTCCAAGTAAATGTTCTCTTATTACTTTCTCTGCTACGTATAAAGGTAGACGAAGTATTGTATTTGATCCAAAAACTCTCTATCGAGATTTAAACGGAAATATATGTTTTGAGGACCCCTGAATAAAAAAAAAAAAAAAAAAAAGAAAAGCATTTTTAGAAAAATCCGTGTGTGTGTGTTTGCAAGTCATATGTTTGAGATATTTTTATGACAAATTAAATTTATTTCTTGAATTTTCTGACTATAGCCCCAGCAGTTGTATTTACTCTGGACGACTTTTGCATAACAAGTAAACCGTTAGAGATAGACCAAATCATACTATACAAAAAATGTAGATCTTGCTAAAATACACAATTTATGTCTCAATAAATTTTCTTGAAGGGTTAACCATTTCGGAGATATTCCTTGTTATGTGTGTGAGTTTCCGAAAACTTAAAACTTTCGCGAAATGGAATATTGTTGTACATTTTTACTTTCTCTACTGGTAAGTAGGGGAAGTATTGTATTCCACCCAAAAATTCGAAGTCGAGATTTCACCGGAAATACATGTTTTGAGGCCCCCTGAATCCAAAAAAAGCATTTTTAGAAAAAGGTCCGTGTGTGTGTCTGTGTGTCTGTGTCTGTCAAGTCTGTCAGTCTGTCAGTCTGTGGACAGCATAGCTCAAAAACGAAAAGTCGGTTAAAAACCAAAGTTGGTATTTAAGTTTAATGTCGTTCAAGGATGTGACACGAAGATTTTGAAGAAAATAGCCTCACCCTAAACTACCCTTTACCTGGACAATTTTTCGAAAATTTTGATTTTCTTGAAAATGGCTCTAACGATTTTGATTAAAATGTCATATGTTTGAGATATTTTTATGACAAAATAAATGTATATTTTGAATTTTCTGACTATATCCCCTGTAGTCGTATTTACTCTGGACGACTTTTGCATAACTGGTAAACCGTTAGAGATAGACCAAATTATACTATACAAAAAATGTAGATCTTGCTAAAATACACAATTTATGTCTCAATAAATTTTCTTGTAGGGTGAACCATTTCGGAGATATTTCTTTTTATGAGTGTGAGTTTCGGAAAACTTAGAACTTTCGTGAAATGGATCATCGTTGTTCATTTTTTTATATGTTAAAGTGTGCAAAGAGCACGTAAGTGGCCATACTTTCTCTCTTATTCTTCTCAGAAATATTAAGATGCAACTCTAATTCCAAAGAAAACAGTATTGTATATAGAGAAAACGACTATTCACCTAGTATGCGCCGGGCAGTGGAACGCTATACAAGATAAGGCGCGCGCTCGTGCACAAGAGCTAAGAATCGTCTTGACATTTCGACTTCTCGAACGTTCTGGAAAGCTCCTAGGGCTATTTAAATGAGAGTTCTTACATGGTTAAGGCACATCATTGAGTGACAGCCTTTTTCGTGTATTGTGGAATACAAACATTAAACCATTTAACAAACCTCGCCAAGCAGAATCTGTTGACATAAAAGACTGTTATAAAAATTCTTATTTTTTGTTGTAAAGAAGTGGTAAATAAAAGGAAACATGTAGCAAGAACCTAAGATCATAATTTTGTGTTCATTCTCTGGCTTGCAAGCAAAGTTTTAATTTTCCATCTTACTTGTCTTGTCTTAAATATGTAAAGCAAATTAGATTCAGGGAAGCAGGCAGACATTCTTGCACTCATGCAAGGAATACGTACGCCAAAAGGAGGTAGGTATATAAAAATTAGATGAAACGCGTAAGACGTCAAAGTAAGAGGAAGAAAGTGCTTTCTAAATCTCGTTAGAGAGGGGGGGGGGGGGGAGCGAGAAGGGCTTACACAACATTTGCACGCCTTTTGCATGCTACACATTATGCTTTGCATCTCAAAGAAGCCTGTTTCAGAGAAAGGTAATTGTTTTGCAATATCAGGCAGGATATCCTGTGGCTTGCTCTGTGTATGTATACCATCCTTAAAGGGTTGTCTCCATACACTTCCTGACGTTTTCAAATATTTCCGTTCATCTTCCAGCACAACAGCTAATGAAAGCTTCACTTGCGTTATATCAACAATTTAATTACTTCAGGATTATTAAATAAACAAAAATATACAGACCCCGGGACTGAAAAATAAACGAAGAATTATCACATTGATGATTTTTAGCTTTATGCGTATAAATGTTCCCCAAAACTTCAATCTTTGCCTGGCAGTGATATTTTTTAATTCCATTTTTACTGGTCTAGCGCAGGCTTTAAATATACAGCGGGCTTCAATTGTTTTCCGACTCCCATGGTCCTAGCCGCGGGGGGAGACCAGTATAGCTAATTTATTAATTATACCACGTGGTTTAAAAGGTCGACTTGCCAGCTCATACGTATCTACAACTCTGAGAGGCGTAATGTGTTTGTAAGCTCAAAGAGAATATCATTCCAACATTTCTCTTGGATCGTAAAAAAGTAATCTAAATGTAAAAAATGTGATGTGTTGCACTCACATGACTTTCTCTACTCTTGTACTAACCATTCTTACAAACTCTTATTCCTATATCTTCTTCGTGTGAGTTGAGATAAACATTTGTACACATTATCTTATTGCTTATTTCCTTGTAGGTACAAGGGGAATATTGGAATACAGTAGGCTTTGTGAGATAGTCAAATCTTTTAAAGCTTTGAGATTCCGTTCTCTTTGCACACGTAACATATAAAAAAATGAAAAACGATGACTCATTTCACGAAAGTTCTAAGTTTTCCGAAACTCACACACAAAACAAGGAATATCTCCGAAATGGTTCACCCTACAAGAAAATTTATTGAGACATAAATTGTGTATTTTAGCAAGATCTACATTTTTTGTGCAGTATGATTTGGTCTATCTCTAACGGTTTACCAGTTATGCAAAAGTCGTCCAGAGTAAATACGACTACAGGGGCTATAGCCAGAAAATTTAAGATATACATTTCATTTGTCATAAAAATATCTCAAACATATGACATTTTAATCAAAATCGTTAGTGCCATTTTCAAGAAAATCAAAATTTTCCAAAAATTTTCCATGTAAGGGGTAGTTTAGAGTGGGGCTATTTTCTTCAAAATCTTCGTGTCACATCCTTGAAAGACATTAAACTTAAATACCAACTTTGCTTTTTAACTGACTTTTCGTTTTTGAGTTATGCTGTCCACAGTCTGACAGACTGACTGACAGACGGACACACACACACGGACCTTTTTCTAAAAATGCTTTTTTTTGGATACAGGGGGCCTCGAAACATGTATTTCCGGTGAAATCTCGACATCGAATTTTTGGGTGGTATACAATACTTCCCCTACTTACCAGTAGAGAAAGTATAAAAAGAACATTAACGCTATAAATCCACCTGGCATAACTAATAGATAAGGCATCCTGGCTTCCCCCCACGACATGGGTGCGTGGGAGTAGGAAATCATTTGGAGCCGGCTATACAGGGATGAGACGCCTGTTTGCCACTGATCCTTATAGGTCGTCCTGATAGGACCACGTAGTTAAAGGTATCTAATTTAGAGAGAACATCTAAATCACGTAAAATACAAACTTCTACGCTTACCCTTCAAATTAAGGTTTTACTCTGCAACCACAAAAAATAAGCTTAGAATCCATATCATAATTTGTGTACACCCTGTGATTTATACTTTTAACTACAACATTTGCCCCAATTACTGTACGCTAGTATGAATATTAAAAGACTTCAATTATAAACGCTGTCATAAACGAATTGGTAAAAGCAATCAGGATTTTATCTATCCGTTATTAATTAGCAGATATTCCATAATATGCATTTTAGTTTTTATTCTGCTCTGCACTATATTCTATACACAGTAAATATTTACTTAGAAACTATTCCCAGTAATTAATGCACACTTAGTTGCCTGTATGCTGCGTAAACAGATGTATATGTTTATAACAGAAATCAATTTTACTAATGAACCATCACAGGATATTAAATTGGATTACGATATAGTTTACTAAAACGCATACATATAACCAAGCATAAAGTTATTGGACACAGATTGAGCGCTATATTTTAGTTTAATTAACTTATGTTTTAATTAGTAAAAATACGTGACCTAGAAAACGAAATTGGGAAACGTGCATGGGGTTCCACTTCAGCACACCGGATAGTAAAACTGCCTAAAGGATCTTGCGGGAGTTGTGGAAAGAGAGGGTCAGTTTTCCGGTCCGGCCGAGGAAAACGGTGTGCGGTTGTTTTGTTACTTATAGCAAAATACTCAATAAACATTCTTTAAGGTACATCAAGTTGGAAATGGCCATTGTTTTTTCAAAATGTTTGTTTTATTTTTGTGTCGTATAATTTGTCGAAGTTTCTGGTTTTGAAAAATGCATAGTTTGCATGTTAATTGTTACCGAAAGTGTGTTTACTTTAACATTTCGTACAAGCAGGTTAGCCTGGGCACATAACATTCTGATGTGTTGCACTCACATGAGTTTCTCTACTCTTGTACTAGCCATTCTTACAAACTCTTATTCTTATATCTTCTTTCTTGTTATTTGAGACAATCATTTGTACAAATTATCTTATTGTTTATTTCCTTGTAGGTGACGTTTGAGATTCCATTCTCTTTGCACGATTAACATAAAAAAATGAACAATGTTGTTGCATTTTGCAGAAGTTCTAAGTTTTCCGAAACTCACACACATAACAAGGTATATCTCCGAAATGGTTCACCCTACAAGAAAATTTATTGAGAAATAAATTGTGTATTTTAGCAAGATCTACATTTTTTGTATAGTATGATTTGGTCTATCTCTAACGGTTTACCAGTTATGCAAAAGTAGTCCAGAGTAAATACGACTACAGGGGCTATAGCCAAAAAATTCAAGATATACATTTCATTTGTCATAAAAATATCTCAACCATATGGGATTTTGATAAAAATCGTTAGAGCCATTTTCAAGAAAATAAAAATTTTCGAAAAATTTTCCAAGGGGAATGTTAGAACGATGTGTGTGTCTGTAGTAAGTGTATGGGAGACAGGGAAAATGGAGAAAGACACTTAAAGGACTGAGCAAGGTTACGCAAGCAACATTTTAGAAGACAAAGTGATAGAAAGTAACCAGACTGGATTTTATATCTTTGTCAGAACAGAAAAACACAAAGTGGCGATTGTTGACGGCTGCGTCGGGTATCCTAATGAATAGAGGCTGTTTGTGCGCATGATCAAAATGGCGACTACAGTGCTGCAGGGGCAAAATATGTAATGATAACTAGTTTTAAAATACGCTCCGTAAAAGACGCCCATTTTTTCGCTTCTTTAACGACTATACAACAAAAGCAGGTGTTTTTTTTAATTTTTTAACAAAATAAGGATCTTCGAACGGGGGGGGGGGGGGGGGGGGGATGACCAAAATATGTGCATGTGTGTGGATGAAAGAACACCTAGGGAGTATGTTTTATGGCATTTACTGTTAACGCTCTCAGTCTCATCTTTTACGCGCGAAAGCCCCTTTCATCGTGTCACTAATGAAATTGGAATGGATCGTAAAAGTTGAGAATCTTGGGCCCATAAACTACAAAACGGAACATAAACTGGTGCGCTGTTTATAAGAGCTACCTGAAACGTTCCTGTAATAAATAAAGCTTATTATTCTAGCGAAGTTAATGGTCGCTCTCAGACATGTCCCTGGAAGAATATATGGTTCGGCTTTCTATATTCCTACGTCGTGTTTTCCTCTTCACGGAGCAAGTCCAAGGAAATATCAAGAAGGGTCCAGACACTTGCTGGCCTATCAGATTTATCTAATAGCTGGTCTTCTTCCTGTAACAGACCAACAAAATCAGACAGGTTAGTTTTCTATCAATCTATAAAATTCTTCTGTATCAAAGTGATTTTAGGAAAGGCGTATTTGCATAGATAATATTTTTTCCGTAAAGCGAATAATAGAAAAAAGAAGAGAATTTAACCTACAGACACATATAGTCTTTATAGAAAGAGAAAAAGGAAATATTAGAGGAGGAAGGACACCCCACACAATAAAAAAATCTCTTATTCCTATATCTTCTTCGTGTTAGTTCAGATAAACATTTGTACAAATTATCTTATTGCTTATTTCCTTGTAGGTACAAGGGGAATATTAGAATACAGTAGGCTTTGTGCGATAGTCAAATCTTTTAAAGCTTTGAGATCCCGTTCTCTTTGCACACTTTAGCATAAAAGAAATGAACGATGTTCCATTTCACTAAAGTTTTAAGTTTTCCGAAACTCACACACATAACAAGGAATATCTCCGAAATGGTTCACCCTACAAGAAAATTTATTCAGACATAAATTGTGTATTTTAGCAAGATCTACATTTTTTGTATAGTATAATTTGATCTATCTCTAACGGTTTCCCAGTTATGCAAAATCAAAATCGTTAGAGCCATTTTCAAGAAAATCAAAATTTTCGAAAAATGTTCCATGTAAAGGGTAGTTTAGGGTGGGGCTATTTTCTTAAAAATCTTTGTGTCGCATACTTGAAAGATATTAAACTGAAATACCAACTTTGGTTTTTAACCGACTTTTCGTCTTTGACTTACGCTGTCTCAGGTAAAGTGTGGATGTTTCCCTTGCAGGTGTTAAACGCCCGCCCCTAGTGGTTCAGAAATATCTACTACTACTACTATTGGTGGCGATATCATCAGTTTGATTTCAACGCTGGGAGTATCCTCTTGTAACTTAAGGACTTCAGTCAACAACTGCTCCTCCCCAAGGAGTTGCAGTTTCTAAACTGAAACTTGTCTTTTAACCTTGAGCAGCAGGAGCATAACTTTCTCAAGAGGACTTTATATCCTTGAGGACCTAAAGTGCTCTTTCCAATTTATCTGCTATTCTTATGGGAATGAAATTTTCCTCCTACTTCCACGGGTGATTTCACAACTGCTACGATTTTTACTTTGTACGTATAGTAAGGTAGAGGAAGTATTGCATTTCACCCAAAAATTCGATGTCAAGATTTCATCGGAAATGCACGTTTCGAGTGCGCTCTAAATTTAAAAAAATGAATAAGGTCCGTGTGTGTTTATCACACTGTGGACAGCATAACTCAGAAACGAAAAGTCGGTTAAAAACTAAAGTTGGTATTTAAGTTTAATGTCGTTCAAGGATGTGACACGAAGATTTTGAAGAAAATAGCCCCACCCTAAACTACCCTTAACATGGAAAATGATTTGAAAATTTTGATTTTCTTGAAAATGGCTCTAACGATTTAGATTAAAATGTCATATGTTTGAGATATTTTTATGACAAATGAAATGTATATCTTGAATTTTCTGGCTATAGCCCCTGTAGTCGTATTTACTCTGGACAACTTTTGCATAACTGGTAAACCGTTAGAGATAGACAAAATCATACTATACAAAAAAGGTAGATCTTGCTAAAATACACAATTTATGTCTCAATAAAGTTTCTTGTAGGTTGAACCATTTCGGAGATATTCCGTGTTATGTGTGTGAGTTTCGAGAAACTTAAAGCTTTCCTGAAATAGAGCATCGTTGTTCATCTTTTTATATGTTTGTCTCAACTAACACGAAGAAGATATAGGAATAAGAGTTTGTAAAATGGTTACTACAAAAGTAGAGAAAGTCATGTGAGTCAGATTTTTGTATTTTGGAATGAGACATTCCTTGTTATTTGTGGGAGTTTTGCAATACTTAAACTTGTCTCAAATGGAAGGCCGTTATTCACTTTTTCATTTCTTGGCCTACAAAGAGAACGGAATTTCGATCAGGCTTAAAAGATTTTGAGTGTCTCTCAAAACCTACTGTATTCTAATATTCCCCTTGTGCCTACAAGGAAATAAGCAATAAGATAATTTGTACAAATGTTTATCTCAACTAACACGAAGAAGATATAGGAATAAGAGTTTGTAAGAATGGTTAGTACAAGAGTAGAGAAAGTCATGTGAGTGCAACACGTCATATTTTAAAATTCTGCTTTCAATTTCTTTATTAAAGGCATGAACTTAATAGATATCAATCACTGTTTCTACTACTAAATTGCGTAATTATTTCAAAGTATTCATTGGTTGTCCGTTTGAGAAACAATGAAATGTAAAGTGGTCATAAACTACTGATGTAATATAATTCATGTAAAAAGTAAAATAAATAAATTTGCTCTAAAAATTACTGGGATATTTTCTTACCAGTGGTCACAAAGTACACCCATGTTTGTAATGTAAGATCAGAAATAAGGGTTGGCATTTGCTAGGGTTAACGTACGGAAATTATTTATTGGATTTATTTAGCCATGTCCCTATGATTTCTTTATAAAATTCCTGATGTTATACGTCAATGATTTTGAGTCATAATTTATGCACGTTGGAATATAAGTTTAATATAAACTTTGTGTAACAAATTTTCTTAATTAACTTAAAATATTTTTCTTCTTCTTGTAGCGGAAGTTCAGAAAGAAGTTCTCTGTTTAGAGTAAGTAAGCTTTAAGTTTGGGAAACTTACTTCAAGTTTTCCATTTTCTTTGTTTTTTCATTTTACAGCTTTCTGCTGTGTCTTTAATTTAGCTGAAACTGAGCGAGCCAGCTAGGCGGCTGGAGAGGAAAAAGGGTTAAAAGTAAGTAAGTACGCGCGCTTTCAACTTTTCAGCTTTCTTGAATTTGAGAAGTCAATTGGACAACCCAATTATCATTTGCCGCAAGCAAAGCGTTACAAGCTAGACGAGAAACATTTGAAGAGCATGACAGTCGTCTCTTGTTCTGATTAAAACCCAACAGGGCATTACAAAATTAAGTGACAGTTCTGCAGACTCTGGGCAGCATCCTAAATGTTGTATTTCGAGGTTGTGTCTGATGAAATTCTGCCAGGTGGAAGCTTCTGTGCACGTTAGACCAATAAAGACAGATGAATACTGGTTGGTGGGCATTAAAGTACCCCAGAGACCTGCGCCGTGGCTTTCAAGCAAACTTAAAACTATTAATCTAGATCGGATTTGAACCGGTAGTCTTGGGATGTGTAATACAAAATCTCGAGGTAATGCTTTTGCTTTATCTTAATTATTCTGACCCAAATAAGTTGAAAACGTTCCTAATATATTACTTTATTATCTACGCGCACGTGCAGAACGAAAATTAGAAACTATTTCCCTGCGGTAATGGAGCCCCACGTTGGGCGCCAGTTTTGCGGCGGACTTTAATATGATAATTCAATGCGTTATGAGTGGTTCTCTGAGAAATCTTATACACGAGATTATAGTTTATGTCGCGTGGTTGATATTATGAGTTCAATGTGTTCAAAACTGAACATGTCTATATATGTACAGCATGCTCCAAGAATACAACGCGAAGGTTTCCAAAGCAACACTCCGTTCGAAATTAAGTTTTTCATGGACAACGTTTCGAAAATGCCAGGTTATATACAAAATCTTATGACATAAAACATGCAAGAGTTATTATTCGTCAGATCTTTTTTTCTCAATCCACCACTTAGCGATTAGCTCCTGAAAATTTTGAGTATCGCTTACAGCTAGTTCTTTCCCCATATTCCCATTGTACCTACAAGGAAATGTAATGAAATAATATCCAGAAATGTTTATCTTCGTAAGAAGTTCGTAGAGGAGTGAACAGAGAACTCACTTCACGTGAGTGCAACACATCAGATATTTTTTCATACGATTTTCTCTACTCACTTTTGTTTTACATAATACTTTCACACGGTCTTCTCTACTGGCACTTTGACGTAAAATTCATATATGTTTTTAGAATTGAAGTATAAATACAACGTATTACGTTCACGAGTTTTCTCCACTCACTTTTCTTTTATGAAATTCGATCACAATTCTTTCTCTGGCCGTTCTTCTACAAGTAATATATACAATTTTATGTAACCTCTTACATTCACATAGCTTTCTCTACATGGTTTTCTTCCTGTGGTATTTTCAGTTGTTCAACAGTGCTTTTGCATAGTGTTTTCAGTGTTTTCACTTATTTTATTTTGTGTTCTTTATATTATCGTAAAGGTTGCATTGTCAAACCACGGACAATGCCGGGTATTTCAGTCACCTATATTAGATATCTAATGGTATGCATAGCATCAAATAATGTTCTTAGAGTGCACGAGAAGCACACATTAAAGGTGAAATATTTTACTTTGGCTTGACAGAAATGCATTACGTTAAGTGAACTGTAACTATAGGAATTAGAATGAAGGTGGTGACGTCAAATATATGTCGAAGGAAACTGGAGCGACTACTAATCTTACTTATAGTCCCAAGGGTCGAACTCGGGTCGCTTCGGTAGACAAGAAATTGACTACCGGCTTGTTTCCAGGTTCCTTATGCATATGTGTGCAAATAATAATAGGAAATTGCTGACACCACGAACAAGTTATTGTAAATTAAATATGCAATTTTAATGTAGTGTTTTTGTTTTTATTACTTCAGGTTTACCAATTAAATTAAATTAACTTCCTCCATCTCGCAAGATGGCAATAGCTATATATTTCTACCATAAAAAATAAATAGTGTTATTTCGATCAAAATTGTTAGTAATTTTTTAAAGAAAGTAAATAGCTAATGTTTTCAAATTAAATATAATTTTAAGGGGGGATTTTTTTTCAAAAATTCGTGTCTGATTTTTACTTTCTCTGTCTACTTACAGCAAAACAAGAAGATTCCTGAGTACAAAAACGATAAAGGATTTTTAGAAAAAGTTCTTGCGAGCGTCTGTCTGTGAACAACGTAACTCAAAATCGGAAAATTTATTAAATACCAAACGTTCCCGGATCCCATATGAAAATTCTGAAGAAAATTTCTCCTCACAATGTACCCATTACTTGGTAAACTGTAAGAGATGGGCAAAACCTTAACACATAAAACTGTAGTTCTCGTTTTTTGTTTTTCCCCTCTCGTGTTTATGCAAAGAAAACCGAATTTAACAAACAATATGTAGTAACTAGTTCTTAAAGCAGTGGACTATACATTAAAACCATCTGTAGAAATGTCTATCTTAATTAACACGAAATAAATAGAGAATAGGCGTTTTTAAGAGTAGGCATGTTATTGCGAAAGAAACAAAACTCAAAACATCGCTAATACAGCGAATTTAGATTCTTCTCTGGATTAGAAATCGCCATTGCGCATTCTCTGTAGCGGTAAGATGTATAAAAAATCTGATGTGTTGCACTCACATGACTTTCTCTACTCTTGTACTAACCATTCTTACAACTCTTATTCCTATATCTTCTTCGTGTTAGTTAAAATAAACATTTGTATAAATTATCTTATTGCTTATTTCCTTGTAGGTGCAAGGGGAATATTGGAATACAGTAGGCTTTGTGCGATAGTCAAATCTTTTAAAGCTTTGAGATTCCGTTCTCTTTGTACACGTAACATATAAAAAAATGAACAACGATGACCCATTTCACGAAAGTTCCAAGTTTTCCGAAACTCACACACATAACAAGGTATATCTCCGAAATGGTTCACCCTACAAGAAAATTTATTGAGACATAAATTGTGTATTTTAGCAAGATCTACATTTTTTGTAGAGTATAATTTGGTCTATCTCTAACGGTTTACCAGTTATGCAAAAGTCGTCCAGAGTAAATACGACTACAGGGGATATAGCCAGAAAATTCAAGATATACATTTCATTTGTCATAAAAGTATCTCAAACATATGACATTTTAATCAAAATCGTTAGAGCCATTTTCAAGAAAATCAAAATGTTCGAAAAATTTTCCATGTAAAGGGTAGTTTAGGGTGGAGCTATTTTCTTCAAAATCTTCGTGTCACATCCTTGAAAGATATTAAACTTAAATACCAACTTTGGTTTTTAACCGACTCTTCGTTTTTGAGCTATGCTGACCACAGACTGACAGACACACAGACACACAGACACACACACGGACCTTTTTCTAAAAATGCTTTTTTTTGGATTTAAGGGGCCTCAAAACATGTATTTCCGGTGAAATCTCGACATCGAATTTTTGGGTGGAATACAATACTTTCCCTACTTACCAGTAGAGAAAGTAAAAAAAAACGTACTAAATAGGATGTGTGGGAGGGTGGGTGGGTTCCAGGCTGCACAACATCACAACACTCCCAAGTACTATACTTGTTTTCTTTAATCTGAACGTTCTTTATCTTATAAAACACTGAATTATAACCATCTTAAGAACGCACGCTCGCTTCGCCCAAGTGATTTGTTATTATCAGTATGTGCTAACTAAATTAAAAGGGGCAATGTCCAGAGCTGGTTGTGCCTTACTTGGACGGGCAATGATGCATTATGCAGGAAAACCGTTTATTTTATGCCCTTACATTTATTTCCTTTGCTTTTATAAAGATTACTGCCATTTGATGTATAATGTTCCAAAGGTTTTTAGCTCTCTAGCACAATTTGCACAATGTAAATGTTTAATTTCACTTTAAAAGCATACTTCAGTAAATAATAATAATAATAATAATAATAATAATAATAATAATAATAATAATAATAATAATAATAATAATAATAATAATAATAATAATAATAATAATAATAATAATAATAATAATAATAATAATAATAATAATAATAATAATAATAATAATAATAATAATAATAATAATAATAATAATAATAATAATAATAATAATAATAATAATAATAATAATAATAATAATAATAATAATAATAATAATAATAATAATAATAATAATAATAATAATAATAATAATAATAATAATAATAATAATAATAATAATAATAATAATAATAATAATAATAATAATAATAATAATAATAATAATAATAATAATAATAATAATAATAATAATAATAATAATAATAATAATAATAATAATAATACATTAAATTTGTAGTTTAAGCCGATTGTTTTAGAATGACGTGTACACATTATTGAAGTTCATGACAATTAATGTAAAATAAGGTTACCAGTGAAGTATGGAGCGTTGAGTTAAATTCAGTAATGTGCTCGTAGAAGCGACGTCTGTGATAAAAAGTGCAGTATGTCACCAGTGACCTCCTGAGCAGGTGCGAAGCTAACTTTCCACTCAGGCTGCCAAGGCAGCTGTTAGATGATAAAACATTATGCCTACACGGATATTCTCATTATAGAATCACTTAAGAAGATTGGTTCACGCCAAAATTTGGTCGGCCTCTTCCTTTCTGCCTTCCCGACGTTAGCAAAGTGCGTTCCTTTTAACATATTTGCTTTTGCGTACATCTTACTGAAGGAGGTTTTCAGTATTGGACTATCGACAACGTCGGGTATTTCAGTTAGTAACAAAGAAACACAAGCCTATTGGACAAGTGCAACCTAAGTCTAAATGTTGTAGTGATAAATCATCAAACCACGGACAACGTCGGGTATTTCAGTTAGTAACAAAGAAACACAAGGCTATTGGACAAGTACAACCTAAGTCTAAATGTTGTAGTGATAAATCATCAAACCACGGACAATGTCGGGTATTTCAGTTAGTAACAAAGAAACACAAGGCTATTGGACAAGTACAACCTAAGTCTAAATGTTGTAGTGATAAATCATCAAACCACGGACAACGTCGGGTATTTCAGTTAGTAACAAAGAAACACAAGGTTATTGTACAAGTGCAACCTAAGTCAAAATGTTGTAGTGATAAATCATCAAACCACGGACAACGTCGGGTATTTCAGTTAGTAACAAAGAAACACAAGGTTATTGGACAAGTACAACCTAAGTCTAAATGTTGTAGTGATAAATCATCAAACCACGGACAACGTCGGGTATTTCAGTTAGTAACAAAGAAACACAAGGTTATTGTACAAGTGCAACCTAAGTCAAAATGTTGTAGTGATAAATCATCAAACCACGGACAACGTCGGGTGTTTCAGCTAGTAACAAAGAAACACACGGCTATTGGACAAGTACAACCTAAGTCTAAATGTTATAGTGATAAATCATCAAACCACGGACAACGTCGGGTATTTCAGCTAGTAACAAAGAAACACAAGGATATTGGACAAGTGCAACCTAAGTCTAAATGTTGTAGTGATAAATCATCAAACCACGGACAACGTCGGGTATTTCAGTTAGTAACAAAGAAACACAAGGCTATTGGACAAGTACAACCTAAGTATAAATGTTGTAGTGATAAATCCTCAAAACACGAACAACGTCCGGTATTTCAGCTAGTAACAAAGAAACACAAGGCTACTGGACAAGTACAACCTAAGTCTAAATGTTGTAGTGATAAATCATCAAACCACGGACAACGTCGGGTATTTCAGTTAGTAACAAAGAAACACAAGACTATTGGACAAGTGCAACCTAAGTCTAAATGTTGAAGTGATAAATCATCAAACCACGGACAACGTCGGGTATTTCAGCTAGTAACAAAGAAACACAAGGTTATTGAACAAGTGCAACCTAAGTCTAAATGTTGTAGTGATAAATCATCAAACCACGGACAACGTTGGGTATTTCAGTTAGTAACAAAGAAACACAAGGCTATTGGACAAGTGCAACCTCAGTCTAAATGTTGTAGTGATAAATCATCAAAACACGGACAACGTCGGGTATTTCAGTTAGTAATAAAGAAACACAAGGCTATTGGACAAGTACAACCTAAGTCTAAATGTTGTAGTGATAAATCATCAAACCACGGACAACGTCGGGTATTTCAGTTAGTAACAAAGAAACACAAGGCTATTGGACAAGCACAACCTAAGTATAAATGTTGTAGTGATAAATCATCAAACCACGGACAACGTCGGGTATTTCAGTTAGTAACAAAGAAACACAAGGCTATTGGACAAGCACAACCTAAGTATAAATGTTGTAGTGATAAATCATCAAACCACGGACAACGTCGGGTATTTCAGCTAGTAACAAAGAAACACAAGGTTATTGTACAAGTGCAATCTAAGTGTTTGGGTAACATCTTTGCTGAATTTAAATACTTGACAGTTAAAAAGACAGGACGGCGTGTATTTCTTAAAGCAGATGGCCTATCCCGGCGCCCTATCATGGTCAACTTGTAAGGGTCATGCTGTTGGTAAACACGTACTCCCATTTTAATGTATAGATTACTTGGCGTTGCACCCTACCCCGCGCGCGCGCGCGCGCGCGTGTGTGTGTGTGTGTGTGCATGAAAATAATGAACACAAGGTATCCGCCCTTTAAAAATGCAAAGCTAATCACCGGGTGCTGGGTGCCTCTCCGTTCCACAGAGCGATTAATTTTCTTAATTTGTTATGTTTAATAGCAGTAGCCAGTCCATACTTTACGGCATTTACCGTGAGGTGTCCGTTTTCTCAATGCTGGAAATTCCCTGTTGTACATAATGGAAGGGAATCGCTGGTTTTAAAAGCTCTGCGCTCTTTGCACAAACGGCGAAAACGAAGAACAGTTGAAGAACGCAACAGCGCACTTAGTGTCGTGAGCGAACTTCGTTGTGCTTATCTGCGATGAGAGGCAGTTCATAACTTGAACTAGCGTGTGTAGTCCGTGATAATAGAGAATAGTACAAACAATAGGAAAGGTTTCACATTACTTACAGGTGTTTATTTTTAATAACTACAATAATAATAATAATAATAATAATAATAATAATAACAATAACAACAATAATAATAATAATTATAATGCTAATAATAAGAATAATAATAGTATTACTATTACCGTCTAGGCAGTGCCCTCTAATTTCTGAGCTGTAACACAACAGGAACGAAACTGAAACGCTTCCCTCCCGGGAAACACAGCACCGGTTGGTTGGCACTCCCGGAGGGAACTGCAGTTTGTCCAACTCCGCCACCCGGACGTGCAATCCATTATACAGCGGAGACTTCTCTCTGTCCTATGAAACAAGTCACGACTAACTATAAATTTGTAAAACATATTTTAAGTAGTAGAATTTAGCATTATATCTTAAGCTAAATCATGTTGAAGTCAATAAAGAGTATAAAATTGCATTTTATAGTAAAACCATTTTTTACTTTCTGTACTAGTAAATAGTGGAATATATATGTTTATATATGTTTTGATGACCCTTGAATCCAAAAAAAGGCATTTTTAGAAAAACATTCGTGTGTCTGTCAGTCTGTGAACACCATAACTAAAAAATCTGATGTGTTGCACTCACATGACTTTCTCTACTCTTGTACTAACCATTCTTACAAACTCTTATTCCTACATCTTCTTCGTGTAAGCTAAGATAAAACATTTCTACAAATTATCTAATTGCTTATTTCCTTGTAGGTGCAAGGGGAATATTAGAATACAGTAGGCTTTGTTCGATAGTCAAATGTTTGAAATTCTGTTGTCTTTGCACACTTAACATATAAAAAAATGAACAACAATGATCCATTTCACGAAACTTCTCAATTTTCCGAAACTCACACACATAACAAGGAATATCTCCGAAATGATTCACCCTACAAGAAAATTTACTTGAACATAAATTGTGTAGTTTAGCAAGATCTACATTTTTTGTATAGTATAATTTGGTCTATCTCTAACGGTTTACTAGTTATGCAAAAGTCGTCCAGAGTAAATACGACTACAGGGGCTATAGCCAGAAAATTCAAGATATACATTTCATTTGTCATAAAAATATCTCGAACGTATGAGATTTTAATCAAAATTGTTCTAGCCATTTCCATGAAAATCAAAATTTTCGAGAAATGTTCCATGTAAAGGGTAGTTTAGGTTGGGGCTATTTTCTTCAAAATCTTTGTGTCGCATCCTTGAAAGACATTAAACTTAAATATCAACTTTGGTTTTTAACCGACTTTTCGTTTTTGAGCTATGCTGTCCACAGACTGACAGACTCACACACAGACACACACACGGACCTTTTTCTAAAAATGCTTTTTTTTTGGATTCAGGGGGCCTCAAAATATATATTTCTGGTGAAATCTCGACATCAAATTTTTGATGGAATACAATAATTCCTTCTACTTACCAGTAGAGGAAGTAAAAATATATTTTTTCACGATTTTCATGAAGTTTGTAATCTTATATATTTAAACGAGCAATTCTTGTATATATGTATTCCCGGTATTTCAGAAACGGCTCTGAAAGTTTGGTTAAATTTTTGTATACATGCATATTACTTTCACAGTGTTTTCTCTACTCACTGTTAGGTAACACATTCACATCTCTTTCTCTACCCACTCCTCTATAAACAATTTTCCATAACAAACCTGATTTTACACCAAAGAACATTTTTATCTCCGCTTTTATAAGTCATACCATGTTCTGTGTGTTTGAAATATAAATACTGTTACACTCCCACTGTTTTCTCTTCTCACTTTTAAGTAACACAATTCACAGTGGCTTCTCTACTCACTCTTCCACAAAGAAATCATACAATTTTCTGTATGTTTGAAATAGAGATGCTGCATATGACATTCATAGTGATTTCTCTACTTACTTTTAGGTAACACATTCACATCGCTTTCTCTACTCACTCTTCTATAAACAATTTTCCATAAAAAACTGATTTTACACAAAAAATGTTTTTATCCTCGCTTTTAAAATAAGTCTTACCATGTTCTGTATGCTTGAAATGGAAGTACTATTACATTCACCCTGTTTTCCCCTCTCAATTTTAGGTAACACATTCACATCTCTTTCTCTGCTCACTCTTCTACAAATGTCATACAATTTTCTGTATGTTTGAAATAGAAATGCGCATATTACATTCACAGTGGTTTCTCTACGTACTTTTAGGTAACACATTCACATCTTTCTCTACTCACTTTTCTTTAAACAATTCATATCATGTCACCGCGAAATTCGGCACGTATATGTATTTTTCCTTGAAGAAAGTCTTTATGAGAACAGTTTTACTGCACAATATATTACTTTCAAATGGCTTTCTACTCGCTTTTCTTTTACGTAGCATATTTATATATCCCCTGTTTGCCCTTCAACATACAATTCATATAATTTTCTATGATTGAAATATAAAAGCAACGTATTAAAAGGAATTCACAAAAACAGAGGCGAAAATCGCCGAGCGAAGCTCGGTCACCCAGGTACTGTATATATTTAAGGAGCATATAAATAAAACTCAATTTTTGTAACACTAGAGGAGTGAAATAAATGCATTGTTTTATATGTAATATTTCTTTTTGGTGTCTGTATTATAGAAGGGTTGGCCACACATATGCGATGAGCTCTTTCTCATAACATGACTATATAGGCTGAACCCCCTCCCCCCGCAACCCACCCATACACATTATATCACACTTTAAGAGCCAGCAGCACAATGTAATATCGCGCCAGTAGAAGTACTGGTGCAGAATACATAATAATTCCCCCCCCCCCTCCTTTATATACGATTTTGAGTGTAGCGCGGATGGGCTAAGTGGTGGTTGGCGGAGTCTTGTTGCCTGCCGAGGCAAGGCGTCCACTTACACTCCACCGCAAGGCCGGCTGAATATTTAATGGCTCATTATCCGACACTGCTGTCTAAGATGCCGCCGCCCTGCCTCCTCAGAATCCCAGCCACAAACAAATATTTCATTGGCACACGTAAATAACCTAATTAAAGCTTAATACCAACTTCAGAGCGAAATCTGATGCATGAACTAGTTCCAAAATCTATATTAGATCGTAAAGAAATGTACGGAATCTACCCACAACACCCTTACGTTTGGTGTGTTGCACAACTATCGGGCGTTAAATCATACCCATGGCGTTGTTTACGTTCTTCGATATCTTACTAAAGCGCGCCTCAACCTTAGAATACAGTTCTTGTTAAATGCGGCGCAACGTTGCAACATATGGATTCCCTTCTTTGATATTTGAACCCCAAATAATGGAAGAACCGACAGTTTCCCTTGCGAAATTCTGTGTCACCTTTTAGCTGAATATCTTTTGTTTACCTTACACGATGAAAGAAAAAAGTTGCATGCTTCTGGTTTATTTTAAAAACTGTCTCTAACCCTCCTCAACATTTACTCTCGCTTGGTCATCCATTTAAACTCAATAATAAAAATCTGATGTATTGCACTCACGTGACTTTCTCTACTCTTGTACTAACCATTCTTACAAACTCTTATTCCAATATGTTCTTTGTATTAGTTAAGATAAACATTTGTACAACTTATCTAATTGCTAATTTCCTTGTAGGTGCAAGGGGGATACAGTAGGCTTTGTGCGATAGTCAAATGTTTCAAAGCTTTGGGATTATGTTGCCTTTGCCCACTTAACATATAAAAAAGTGAACAACGATGATCCGTTTCACGAAAGTTCTAAGTTTTCCGAAACCCGCACACATAACAAGGAATATCTCCTAAATGGTTCACCCTACAACAAAATTTATTTGGACATAAATTGTGTATTTTAGCAAGATCTACATTTTTTCTATAGTATGATTTGGTCTATCGCTAAGGGTTCACCAGTTATGCAAAAGTCGTCCAGAGTAAATACGACTACAGGGGCAATAGCCAGAAAATTCAGGATATACATTTCATTTGTCACAAAAATATCTCAAACATATGACATTTTAATAAAAATCGTTAGAGCCATTTTCAAGAAAATCAAAATTTTCGAAACATTTTCCATGTTAAGGGTAGTTTAGGCTGGGGCTATTTTCTTCAAAATCTTCGTGTCGCATCCTTGGAAGACATTAAACTTAAATACCAACTTTGGTTTTCAACCGACTTCTCGTTTTTGAGCTATGCTGTCCACAGACTGACAGACACACAGACACAGTCACCTTTTTCTAAAAATGGTTTTCTTGGATTCAGGGGCCTCAAAACATATATTTCCGGTGAAATCTCGACATCAAATTTTTGTGTGGAATACAATACTTCCACTACTTACCAGTAGAGAAAGTAAAAAGGATTACCACTGCGTAACTTTTGCAGTGCACAGATATAACATTTTTCGAAAACATTTAATTTAAAAAATTATAACACTTGACTGAATAAATTTAGAGAGTTCAAAGTTGGTAGGTAGCAGCACTGTAGTTTATTATGGTTAAGAATAAAATATAAAGGTATGCCAGCAGTTAGTCTATTAGTATAATGACTCTAAAGGGACATAGTCTGATAGAAAAAACAATTCTTCATGCACTAGCTGCACACCAAAATCCAAAATCTGCACTGTGCTGAAGAAGTTAACCAATTATCAGGGGATTTTCGGTAAACCAGAATTAGAGAACACCAATTTCAACATTTGTTGTGATTCAGGTAGGCTCAATGTAAGTTAGTGTTCCGTACCCATGACTTGCCGGTCGTTTACGTGTAACTCTGGCGCGGGGCGTGCTGGTCCAGCCGATGTATGACGTGTTCAATGTCTGACCTTTGTCCCTGATGAGAGCAAACGAACTTCACAAAATATGCACATAATCTCAGTAGAGTAGATATATTATGCACAACTATCAATTGATAATTGAACACGTTTGACACTTGGGAGGACATTGCCCTCTACTTTAGCAGTTTTGTATTCTTTTATTGACATATAACGGGCACAGTTATAGACTCGCACTCTCGACAACCCTCTGAGGTGCTGCTTTTGTTTCAGGGCCCTCGGAGCGTGTATTTCGGTGAACGTTGTGTACCTTCTGGTGAACAGCAATGCATCCTCCTGGTTATTATAGGTAAGTGTGGAATTAAGTACGAACAAAGCCCAGTGTTAAGTAAATTAATGTCTCTTTTGTATAGAATACCGCAAAATGGTAAACACATTCAATTCTCAAAGACATCAAGATACACTTAAGTCGATATAGTAGAAACTAGCCTAAAATTCTGATGTGTTGCACTCACGTGACTTTCTCTACTCTTGTACTAACCATCCTTACAAACTCTTATTCCTATATCTTCTTCGTGTTAGTTAGTCTTATTGTATATTTCCTTGTAGGTACAAGGGGAATATTAGAATACAGTAGTCTTTGTGCGATAATCAAATCTTTTAAAGCTTTGAGATTCCTTTCTCTTTGCACACTTAACATACACCAAAAAAAAAAAAAAAAAAAAAAAAAAAAAAGTGTTCCATTTCACGAAAGCTTTAAGTTTTCGAAACTCAGAATAGAGTTCTTCAATGTCACATTCTAGACTTCACATCCCTTAGGATTGTCTCCGGCTGCACCTCTTGGTAACATCCCTACCATGGAATAAATAACTAAATGTGTATTTTGCTGCTCCCTTCTTCTGTGGAATGAACCAAGGTCAATAATTGCTCTTGTGTGGTATGTTATGTGTTTGGGGCATGAGTCAGCGGATACAAGTTACAGGGGATGAACCAGTTAACGACCTCGCGAACATAATATTGTCCTTCCCTTCCCTTACAGGAACAACGTCACATGTCACATGGAGGGTGAAAGCCCTTTAAACAACATTCCCCTGTTATGACATTAATTCGCGTAGAATCCCAGAACACCGTATGATTTGTTAAGTTCCCATTCGGCTTTAAAGCATTATTTTACTTTGTATGCGATGTGTTTTCACCCCTGACACAATGTCACGTTCTCTGAGGTACATATATAACGGGGGGCGTGGCCTGGTAGCTAACCGTGTGTAGCAGAGTGGACGGAGTTAAAACTACGATGTACGGGAATTGACACAATCTGTTACTTTTCCCCATGTATACCATAGATGTATCGCAAATATGGTTAAACGTTTTTGTCTAATACTTCAGAAATTGTGATCAAGTTTGTTAATATTTTGTTATGTAATTCAGAAAGTCCAACGCTACAAGGAATTGTAAGCCTTGGTGCAACATTTCAACCCTAAGTTCAAAATACAACTATATTTTGAAACTGTTCTAGGTTATCTATGCCTGTTTCATTGTAACCCCCTATGTTTCTTTTTTCCGAATAACAATTGTAATTCTTATGTTTGAATATTAAAAATCTGATGTGCCGCACTCACATGACTTTCTCTACTCTTGTAGTAACCATTCATGCAAACTCTTATTCCTATATCTTCTTCGTGTTAGTTGAGATAAACATTTGTATCTTATTGCTTGTTTCCTTGTAGGTACAAGAGGAATATTAGAATACAGTAGGCTTTACGCGATAGTGAAATATTTTAAGGCTTCGAAATCCCATTCCCTTTGCAGGCTTAACATATGAAAAAATGAACAACGATGTTCCATTTCACGAAAGTTTTCTTTACCGAAACTGGCACAAATAAGAAGGAATATCTCCGAAATAGCCCACTCTACGAAAAAATTTATTCAGACATAAATTGTGTATTTTAGCAAGATCTACATTTTTTGTACAGCAAGATTTTGTCTATCCCTTACGGTTTACGAGTTATTTATAATCCATCCAGAGTAAACAGGGATACATAAGCTATAGCCAGAAAATTCAAAATATACATCTCATTTGTCATCAAAATATCTCAGAAATATGACATTTTAATCAAGAAAATCAAATTTTTTGAAAAATTTTCCATGTAAAGGGTGGTTTAGGGTGTGGCTATTTCCTTTAAAATCTTCGTGTCGCATCCTTGAAGGACATTAAACTTAAATACTAACTTTGCTTTCTAAGGGATGTTTCGTTTTTGAGTTATGCTGTCCACAGAAAACACATACACACACACACACACACACACACACACACACAAACACACACACAAACACACACACACTGATTCAGGGGCTGTCAAAACATATTTCGATATCTCGATATCGAATTTTTGGGTGGAATACAATACTTAAAATGACAAATAACAGTGATAAATTAAAAATATAAAATATATTAAAGTGCACAGGACATTTCAACATGGAATAAGGTCTTTAAAAACGCTATACCTAGGCAAATCATGCATTTTTCGCATTCATGAATCTGAATTATTTTATAAAATTAAGCTAAAAAGCTTTCTTTTTCTCAGTTATCATGTAATTTCAGTCATACATATCCCTAAACAAGAGGGTTAATTATTATTTTGCATGCATCTCCTATGCAACAGAGATTCACGTTGGCAGGACTGCAAAGCAGAGCATTAAATAACATCCATCTTTATTTTGCAAGAGGAAAACTGCATGGAGTATTATTTCAAAACAGTCGACTGTCACAGTGACGTTATGTGCTTGTTAATATTTTATACTCTTTGATGTTTCTTCAGCTTCGCCGTTTTCTGTTTCTCACACAAATAACGAGGCACATCTCCGAAATGGTTCATTCTACGAAAAGAAATGTTGAGCCATATATTTCTATTTTTTAACTGATGTTCCATTTCACAGAAGCTTTACTTAGAATATCTGAGAGAAGTTTCACAGATGTATGACGTAATATGGTTGCAACAAGAAGATCTTGCTTCATTTGTTCCAACACTTACAGAGGATTCCAGGTTTTCTTACAAACACATTGGGGAAAACTAGGTTATGGTGGTGATGATCATAGGTGTCCTGTTGTCATGGTAATTGTGTCGTTCATATTCTGATATTTGTGCTATAAATAGGTTAATTAATAAACCGGTAGGATTGCACAAAGTACATTTTTGTAAACCTCGACCAATCAAAAACCACTGAAGAGATTTAAGGGAAACCTTTTGTGCATTTTACTTTCTACATAATCTACGAAATAGATTCTGTTTGATAGAAACTAATTTGAAAATAAGTTGTCATTTATGCAGATAGACACAAACAAAGCATAAGTCTTCAAGTAAAAAGAAAAGAATTGAAGTATTTTTACAAATATTCAATACATTAGCGATAAACCATTGAAATTAATTTCGTGAAAATGAAATTTGGTTCGTTTAGAATGAAAATGTATTGTTTACGACTTCAATAGCAACTTTGCATGGTTGATCTATTCTCAGGAACCTTATCGCTGTCGCTTACTAAAGGGAAGGTGGGTTCGATTGGGGCGCTGCCCACGTCCCACCCTTCAGTACTGCACCCCACTTGTGACGCCCGATGTGGACAGTAGTTTAGATCCATGGTTTCTACGCTCACTGACCTACTTTTATTCAATGTATTTTATAACAAGGGAGGATTTCCACATTTAGCTTAAAATTTCCTAACAATTCTTAATTTTAAATACCGACAGCCTTCTTGCAAACACGAAACTAAAAGAGGATTTTTTACCATACTTACTATATTTAATGGTTACGTCTAGATTTCACCGCAAATTATTTTGTGAGCCCCTGAATCCAAAATAGTATTTTTAGAAAAAGGTGTGTATGTCTGTCTGTGTGTGTGTGTGTGTGTGTGTGTGTGTGTGTGTGTGTGTGTGTGTGTGTGTGTGTGTGTGTGTGTGTGTGTGTGTTTGCGTGTTTTTGTCAGCCTTTGGACAGCGTAACTCAAAAACGAAACGTCGGTTAGAAACCAAAGTTGGTATTTAAGTTGTATGCCTTTCAAGGATGCGACACGAAGATTCTGAAGAAAATAGCCCCATCCTAAACTGCCCTTTACATGGAACGTTATTCGTAAATTTTGATTTTCTTGAAAATGGTTCTAACAATTTTAATTAAAATGGCAAATGTTTGAGGTATTTTTATGACAAATGAAATGTATATTTTGAATTTTCTGGCTATAGCATATATAGTCCTGTTTACTCTGGATGACTTTTGAATAACTCGTAAACCGTAAGAGATAGCGAAAATGTTAGTATACAAAAAATGTAGATCTCGCTAAAACAGACAATTTATGTCGGGATAAAGTTTTTTGTAGAGTAAACCATTTCGGAGATATTCCTTGTTATTTGTGACAGTTTCGAAAAACTTAAAACTTTCTTGAGATGGAACATCCTTGTTAATTTTTTTATATGTTAAGCGTGAAAAGAGAACGGGATCTCAAAGCTTTAAAACATTTGACTATCGCGCAAAGCCTGCTGTATTCTAATATTCCCCTTGCACCTACAAGGAAATAAGCAATACGATAATTTGTACAAATGTTTATCTCAACTAACATGAAGATATAGGAATAAGTGTTTTTATGAATGTTAATGCAAGAGTAGAGAAAGTCATGTGAGTGCAACACATCAGATTCTTGGGTTATGCCGTTCACAGACATACACACGGACCTTATTCTTGATATAGAAGTGGTTGTTGCTGTTGTTTTGGACGTTCGCCTTGAAGCATTGCAAATCACTGCTCTGCACATCTTGATTAATGGCTATATCTGGGGCAGCTTGTTTCACTTTGGCCTATTGATCGCACAAAAATGCTGGCCAGTTTGTTTTCCTTTGGGGTCATATACTAGGAGAGTCACATTCATTAAGTGAGGTCGGTGGGGAACAAAGTGGACAAGCGCGTGTTCTCAAAGCCCACATCCCCAATTTCCTCTTCCAAGTTGGAAGCCGAGAGATTACGAACTCCCAGTGGAAACCTGTGTTAAGACTGAACGTCTGGCCTAATCCTCTGGTATCGGGAGCGAGAGTGTCGGAGCGACTGGGGCAGATGATAATGGGATGGGCTTTACTCTGTGATGCCACTTCCCCCCCCCCCCCCCATACACGCCTGAATGGCTGAGTAAAGCTACTCTTGCAGCCTCTTCAGAAACCCTGTCTTCGTTCAGTAGCCATTCCTCTAGAAAATAACATCTATGGCTTGATATCTTCCGGGCAATTTATAACGAAGCATCACTGTAACAGATTGCTGCACGCACTAATTCTACTGGAAAACTTTACAACACGGATCTTGCATTTCCTAGAAAACTTTACCACACAGCTGAGGAATGGGGTATACTTTATTTCGTAACATACTGTAACAATTTGACAATTCCACCTCTGACACCAAGGAGACGAAAAGGACAAAATGGGTCCAATTGCTGCACTCTCACTTTAATATCTTCTAAACTTTTACAGAAATACAATTTTCTTGTCGTTAATGGTGTAGACTAGGGTCAGGCATTTAATGGCTTATATTTTGGTAAAAAATGCATTTAACCTAAAAATTACAAAAAATGACCCAAAAAGATGACCCCAAAAATGTTAAAGTGGACGAAAATAAAGAATTGCCAATAAAAATGCTATTTATTATTACATTAAACACTCACTTTATTACTAAGTTACATAAAATATAACATAAAATCAAAATATTAAAAAAGAAAATTATGAATATACATGTTAGAGTATCTTTTATTGAAAAAATTCCAAATCAGTGCACTTTTATAACAATTTTGAGTTGTCTGCTAGTACTGACTTATAAATGGAAAAGCTTCTCTCTTCTCTTAACCACATTCCTTGGAAAATAGGGGTAAGAGTTAGCATAGCATTTACTTAAATCCAAGAAATTGTATTGACAAGGAAAACTACGGAATTTTAATTTAAAAAAATGAATTAAATACAAATAATCTCCCAACTTTCCAGAAAAGTGCTAAAAATGGTCAAAATGACCTAAAAATTGTCAAAAAATGACTTATTCGTAAAAAAAGTAAGAAAATGCACAAAAATGCCCTAACAAATTGCTTTTATTTAACTCGTTAGTCAGTACCATACCTTTCCGTATATGCAAGTAATGTTTCAACTTTCATAAGGAAAAAATGCAAAATCATTAATTGCCTTGCCCTAGTCTAGACTTTCCTTATATCATAACCTTCATTTCTCGTAACCTTGACTCAGGCCTTTTAGTGTCTTTCTGCACTTTATCTGTTTCTTATACACTAACTCCAAAGGTACAGTCACTCGAGGCTTGTTAATTATTCTTCACTTCGACTCGATGTATGTCTCTCTCTCACAAACACACACAGCTGTCTCACACTCACTGAAACACTGACCGGCTCATGTGTGTAACTCAGACTTGGGCAAAATCCACTCAACTGTGCCACTGTCCTGATTTATGCAAAAGTTATCCAGAGTAAATAGGACTTCATGGGCTGTGGCCAGAAAATTCAAGACATACATTTCATTTGTCATAAAAATATCTCAAACATATGGCATTTTAATTAAAATCGTTAGACCCATTTTCAAGAAAATCAAAATTTTGGAAAAATCTTCCATGTAAAGGATAGTTTAGGGTGGGGCTGTTTTCTTCAAAATCTTCGTGTCGCATCCTTGAAAGACATTAAACTTAAATACCAACCTTGGTTTTTAACCGACTTTTCGTTTTGGAGTATGTTGTTCACAGACTGACACACACCGACGTTTATAAAAAAAAATCCGATGTTTTGCACTCACATGACTTTCTCTACTCTTCTACTAACCATTCTTACAAACTCTTATTCCTATATCTTCTTCGTGTTAGTTAAGATAAACATTTGTACAAATTATCTTATTGCTTATTTCCTTGTAGCTACAAGGGGAATATTAGAATACAGTAGGCTTTGTGCGATAGTCAAACCTTTCAAAGCTTTGAGATTGTATTCTCTTTGTACGCTTAACATATAAAAAATGAACAACGATGTTCTATTTCACGAAACTCTTGAAGTTTTCTGAAACTGACACAAAAAGCAAGGAATATCTCCGAAATGGTTCACTCTACAAAAAATTTGTTCAGACATAAATTGTGTGTTTCATTGAGATCTAAATTTTTTGTGGAATAAGATTTTGTCTACGTCTTACGATTTACCAGTAATGCAAAAGTCGTCCAGAGTAAATACGACTACAGGGACTATAGCCAGAAAATTCAAGATATACATTTCGTTTGTCATCAAAATATCTAATCAAAATTATCTATCTATGAAAGTTATCTATCAGCGTGCATACTGAGATTATGAAACACACGTGAATGTCAATACTCAGAGGTCATATGTCACAAGATGATTTAGAAACTGTTAACATCCAGACCTTCCACTCATCCTTCTGCTAGAAACATTGGCAAAAAAATGACTTCAAAATACTGACGTCATGCTCGTATATCCTTGAATAGTGGGAAATGAATAAACCTGAATAGGTAACAGATACGTGAGTAAGAATAGATAACAGGGATTTGTGTCTAACGAAGGAAATAAGCAGTTTGTTCTGCCTAATATGGTTTCGTATATTAGTAGCCTATTCATAATTAAGTACGCAGGGGATGATAGGGGAAGCACAGCAGCCAAGGGGAGCTGCAAAATTATTAAGAAACAAGCAGCATAACTAGAGATGGTTGCATTTGGGGTGTTCTCATAGAAACTGCGGTGGTCCTGAGATTGCTAGTAATGGCACTTACCGAGTCGTGCAAAAATGAATCATGTTCTTTTATACGAGGTGAAGTCTACAAGTGACGCATAACAAATTTTTACTTTACCTACTGGTAAGTAGGGGAAGTATTGTATTCCACCCAAAAAGTCGATGTCGAGATTTTACCGGAAGTATATGTTTTGAGAGCCCCTGAATCCAAAAAAAGCACTTTTAGAAAAAGGTCCGTGTGTCAGTCTGTCAGTCTGTGGACAACATAACTCAAAAACGAAAAGTTGGTTAAAAACCAAAGTTGGTATTTAAGTTTAATGTCTTTCAAGGATGCCACACGGAGATTTTGAAGAAAATAGCCCTGCCCTAAACTACCCTTTACATGGAAAAATTTTCGAAAATTTAGATTTTCTTGAAAATGGGTGTAGCGATTTTGATTAAAATGTCACAGGTTTGAGATATTTTTATGACAAATGAAATGTATATCTTGAATTTTCTGGCTATAGCCCCTGTAGTCGTATTTACTCTGGACGACTTTTGCATAACTGGTAAACCGTTAGAGATAGACCAAATTATACTATACAAAAAATGTAGATCTTACTAAAATACACAATTTATGTCTCAAAAATTTTCTTGTGGGGCGAACCATTTCGGAGGTATTCCTTGTTATGTGTGTGAGTTTCGGAAAACTTAGAACTTTCGTGAAATGGATCACAGTTGTTCATTTTTTTGTATGTTAAGTGTGCAAAGACAACATAATCTCTTAAAACATTTGACTATCGCACAAAGCCTACTGTATTCTAATATTCCCCTTATACCTACAAGGAAATAAGCAATAAGATAATTTGTACAAATGTTTATCTCAACTAGCAATAAGAAGATATAGGAATTAGAGTTTGTAAGAATGGTTAGTACAAAAGTAGAGAAAGTCATGTGAATGCAACACATCAGATTTTTCTAAAAGAATTTTTTTTTTATTCAGGGAACCTCAAAACATATATTTCTGGTGAAATATCGATATCGAAATTTTGGTTGGAATACAATACTCCTCCACTTATTGTACGTAATAGAGAAAGTAAAAAAGTTTAAGGGGTTACGATTTTTTTTTTAAATTTCAATTTTTGGATTATTGCCTTATATGAAAGAATGACGCTTTTTATTTATTATGTCGTTTGAATTACCTCGATATTTATCCTAAAGGTAGGCTTTTCAAAAATTGCTTTAAGGGTTTTGTTTAAATTTTCGTATGTTTAAGATATTTTCATGGCAAATTAAATAACAAGGTTGAATTTTGTGGGAATAACCTCTGAAGTTCTCTTAATGAGTTCTGTATAACTGCTAAACGGATACAGATGGACAAAATCTTACTACACGTAAGTTTGTATTTTTAAAATATACAATTTATTTAAAAATCAACTATTTCTGTGGAGCTAATCTTTTCAGAGATATTCCTTATTATTATTATTGGTTTGAATTTTCAAATATTTATACTTCTCTAATTTATACTTGTTGATTACTGTTATATCTTAGCCATGCAAAGGGAACCTAGTTTTTGCAAATATTCAATTCTTTTAACGGGAAGTAGGTAACAGAATAGGCATTTATAAGAATGCTTTGTGCAAGTGTGGGTAGAAAAAGTAATATAAGTGCGATAGGTAAGATTTTTATTTGGGGGAACCCATCATTGGGGAAAAAATTAAATCTAAATGCAGCCGATTTTTTCTTCGTTACATGCAATCTTGCCGCAGGTAGTTGTAGGCTCAGTGCGGAACAAAGTCGTTGAGTGGAAAACAGGTCTATGTCAGTGGTTAGAGTGCTATTGTGTTTAATTGAGGAGCCCAGTGGGGGAGAAAGCCGATATACTAACATTTTTGTTCACAATGTGCTTTTGGAATAAAAATAGGAGGTCAATCTGCAGTATCAATGTAAGCAGAAACCTCTTTATTGTCATTTTCCATTTCCATATTGACTTCACTGTTCTACTGGTGTATAATTCAGAGATTTCTATACGTATTTTCATTATTCATGCTTCTCTACTGCTCAAGTTAATGTATATTTAGAGATTTTTCCGCTAGATTTATCCACATTTTTCAATTTTGTTTCCCAATCTTCATTTGAAATTCTAAGCCATTTGCTGGAATCTCTTCGACTAATGGTAGGCTTTTTTTTCTACAAGCTGGCATCAGCCATGCTGCCCTTTAGTCTCTCTCCCTCACTCTCCCTCCCCCTTCCCCTCTCTGTCTTGCTCCATGTCTATAAGACAGAGCTTTCTCGTATCCTTCTCCGCTCTCTTTGTCTCTGCAGTAGAGAAACAAGCTTTCCTTCCTTCCTTCCTTCTTTCTTTCTTTCTTTCTTTCTTTCTTTCTTTCTTTCTTTCTTTCTTTCTTTCTTTCTTTCTTTCTTTCTTTCTTTCTTTCTTTCTTTCTTTCTTTCTTTCTTTCTTTCTTTCTTTCTTTCTTTCTTTCTTTCTTTCTTTCTTTCTTTCTTTCTTTCTTTCTTTCTTTCTTTCTTTCTTTCTTTCTTTCTTTCTTTCTTTCTTTCTTTCTTTCTTTCTTTCTTTCTTTCTTTCTTTCTTTCTTTCTTTCTTTCTTTCTTTCTTTCTTTCTTTCTTTCTTTCTTTCTTTCTTTCTTTCTTTCTTTCTCTCTTTCTTTCTTTCTTTCTTTCTTTCTTTCTTTCTCTCTTTCTTTCTCTCTTTCTTTCTTTCTTTCTCTCTTTCTCTCTTTCTTTCTCTCTTTCTCTCTTTCTTTCTCTCTTTCTTCCTTCCTTCCTTCCATGCCTTCCTTCCTTCCTTCCATTCTTTCCTTTCTTTCCTTCCATGCCTTCCTTCTTTCCTTCCCACTTTACTTCCTTTTTTCTTTCTTTGTTTCATTCATTCTTTCTCTCTTATATTCCCTTTATCCTGAGAAGAGAACTAATGAAGGGATTGGAGCATTTCTCTCCTTTTCTCTTCTTCCCCTATTCTTCTTGTGATGGGAAGACACATGAATAGAAGAAAGGGTGAGTGAGTAAGTCACCCACCCAATCAAACAGCCCCCCCTAACCTCCTCTTACTGTTCCTCCTGTTCTTGCTTTCTTTCTCTTTGTGCCTCTCTTTCACATCTATCCATCACATCCCTTCTTTCCTTTCTCTTCCTGTTCTCTTCCTTTATCTTGAGAAGAGAAGACATGAAGTTATCGGAGGCGCGCGCGCGCGCACACACACACACACACACACACACACACACACACACACACACACACACACACACACACACACACACACACACACGGACCTTTTTCTAAAAATCCCTTATTTGCATTCAAGGAGTCTCAAAACATATGAATATATATATTAATAAAAAAATAAAATGAATTTTCGCTTTGTTGTAGATTTTTATGTAATATGAAGGGTTGAGTACCTTAAGTGTATCAGATGGCCTAATTTGGAATCAAAACGTCACATCCAGCAGCAAAAAATGACACTCAACTGAAGAACAAAGTGTTGTGGTGATTTCTCCGGCTGTTAAACTACGTAACATTTTGATATGAGAGGAAATGGAAAAAAACATCTAACAGCTTCTTGGGGTTTAAAAGGCAGCATATTTAAGTCGCTCGCTTCTCGTAGTTTCGGGGCGGAACAACGTAAGGGCACATTTTACCTTCTTCCTTAAAAACAACAAAGCAGCTTAAAATTGTTTCAACCGCCGTATATTTTTGTGGTGTGTACATAAACGTAAGAAGAGCACTAAAAACCCTCAAGCGTATTAAATTGAATTCTCTTCCGTTTATTCGTGTATAGCAATTGTTAGACAGCGTACTTAGACCTTGTTTATTCGAGTCGCTCTCGCTTAGAAAAATATTCTTCATTCTTTCTCAGACTAGTACCTCCATTTCCTGTAGAACGGGAAGATATTCCTCTTGTGGTTATACCTTTGTATCTAATTTTCTTAAGCTACTTCCACGGAGAGAGCTAAAATTCCTGTTTGCTGCATTTGTTTGTAAAGCAATCTAAACATCGTGTATGGGAAGAAAAAATCGAAAGCATTCCAGGTTAAATATAATTTCCTCTACAAGGATATTAATTTCTGCAAACCTTACCACTGTATACACAGCCTTATATAATGCAAGTGAAACTAAAATTAACTAACCTTTTTTAAAAAAAAATCTGTTAGTTGAGATAAACATTCCTACAAATTATCTTATTGCTTATTTCCTTGTAGGTGCAAGCGGAATATTAGAATACAGTAGACTGTGCGATAGTCAAATCTTTTTAAGCTTTGAGATTCCGTTCTCTTTGCACACTTAACATATAAAAAAATAAACAACGTTGTTGTATTTCGCCAAAGTTCTGTGTTCCGAAACGTCCGAAACTCACACACACACAACAAGGAATATCTCCGAAATGGTTCACCCTACAAGAAAATTTATTGATACATAAATTGTGTATTTTAACAAGATCTACGTTTTTTGTGTAGTATGATTTGGTCTATCTCTAACGGTTTGCCAGATATGCAAAGGTCGTCCAGTGTAAATACGACTACAGGGGCTATAGCCAGAAAATTCAAGATATACATTTCATTTGTCATAAAAATATCTCAAATATATGACATTTTAATCAAGATCGTTAGAGCCACTTTCAAGAAAATCAAAATTTTTGAAAAATCTTCCATGTAAAGGGAAGTTTAGGGTAGAGCTATTTTCTTCAAAATCTTTCTGTGGCATTCTTGGTAGATGTCGAACTTAGATATCAAGTTTGGTATTAAGTTTGCTCTTCCGTTTTGAGTTACATATATCATTAAATATATACAATTCATTTGTTAGAAGAGGGGAAAACAATGCAGGAGTTATACCTGCTATTTAATGAAATAATGGTAGGGTGCAAAGTTGTCGCACCCCCCCCCCCCAAAAAAAAAAAAATTAAAGGTTAATTGCCTATAGTTCATTTTTCCTACTTAACACTTTTGTCTCAGCAGAATAGAACGGGTAGGTACATTTTCTCTGCCTCTCCTTTATTCTATTATTTCGTCTGACATTCATCTCAAGAGTCGTCGTTAATCACCGACTTGCAGTTTTCTTTTGTTCGTGCACTGATCCATTTTTCCTGAGTTGCACAGTTTGATATAACAATCAATCATAGCAGTCGCTGACCCGAGTTGGCGGTTTCAGATAAGCCGCCGAGCCAAAGTTTTGTTTCCTCCTCACTCACATAATGCACTAAATTATTAATGCCAAAAGGACATTAGATACTGGTCTGTCGACACAAAATGGGTTCACTCAGATGTGAAAATGTCAGCAGACATCTTGCTTGTCTCTGGATATCGAGATCGCGAGTTCGAACTCTGTGGAGGGCGAATTAATTGTATTTATTCTTCTCTTGTTCCTCCTTTTAAGGATTAGATCATTCGCAAAGTAAATTTGTTTACAGACGTAACAATTATGACACACTGTGTGTGTGTGTCTGTGTGTGTGTGTGTGTGTGTGTGTGTGTGTGTGGTGTGTGTGTGTCTGTGTCTGTGTGTGTGTGCGTCTGTGTGTGTGCGTGTGTGTGTGTGTGTGTGTGTGTGTGTGTGTGTGTGTGTGTCTGTGTCAGCTTGTGGACAGCGTAACTCAAAAATAAAAAGTCGGTTAAAAACCAAAGTTGGCATTTAAGTTTAATATCCTTTAAGTTTGCGACACAAAGATTTTGATCAAAATTCATCCACCCTAAACCAATCTTCACATGGCAAAGTTTTCGAAGATTTTGATATTCTCGATGACTAACGATATTTATTAAAATCCTATAGCATTAGGATATTTTTATGAAAAATGAAATGTATATTTTGAATGTATATATATTACGAGACGTAATAATGTCCTTTCTCCCTCTCTCCCTGCCTCCCTCTCCCTTGCTTTTCACTCTTCCCGTCCCTTCTTTTCTTACACTCTTGCTTCCTCCCGTGCATTCTCACTCTAGCTCCCTTTTTCACTACCTGTTTCGCTGACCCCCTTCCTTCCCTCTGTCCCTCCCCATGTCCCTTGTTTCTTACTTTCTATTTTTACTTTCTCTACTGGTAAGTAGGGGAAGTATTGTATTGCACCCAAAAATTCGATGTCGAGATTTCACCGGAAATATGTTTTGAGGCCCCCTGAATCCAAAAAAAGCATTTTTACAAAAAGGTCTGTGTGTGTGTCTGTGTGTCAGCATAACTCAAAACCGAAAAGTCGGTTAAAAGCCAAAGTTGGTATTTAAGTTTAATGTCTTTCAAGGATGCGACACTAAGATTTTGAAGGAAATAGCCCCACCCTAAACTACCCTTTACATGAAAGATTTTTCGAAAATTTTGATTTCCTTGAAAATGGCTCAAACGATTTTGATCAAAATGTCATATGTTTGAGATATTTTTATGACAAATTAAATGTATATCTTGAATTTTCTGGCTATAGCTCCTATAGTCGTATTTACTCTGGACGACTTTTGCATAACTGGTAAACTGTTAGAGTTATACCAAGTTATACTATACAAAAAATGTAGAACTTGTTAAAATACGCAATTTATGTCTGAATAAATTTTCTTGTAGGGTGAAGCATTTCGGAGATATTCCTTTTTATGTGTGTGAGTTTCGGAAAACTTGAAATGTTTGGTGAAATGGATCATCGTCGGTCACTTTTTTATATGGTAAGTGTGCAAAGAGAACGGAATTTTAAAGCTCTAAAAGATTTGACTATCGCACAAAGCCTACTCCATTCTAATAAGAGTTTGTAAGAATGGTTAGCACAACAGTAGAGAAAGTCATGTGAGTGAAACAGAACGAATTTTTAAGTCTATTTCATTAGATTATAGCTACAACAAAATTTTGTAATGAATATTCATTTCCACCTGGAATTAAGATGGATGAATAAGGTTTTGTAAGAAAGTTTTCCTGTGTAATTAATAGTGAGGTAGTATTTTTGTGTAAGCCCTCTGAAATAACAATGTTAAATTATAGACAGCGTATACTAACTTCTTCTGTTCATACAACAAAGGAACAAGTAATTTTGTTCGAAATTATAACGACGAGAAATAATAATCGTACATCGAAAAGTGAATAATTAATTATGAAATTTTGTGATCTTCATAATAACGAACGACCCATATCGTCAATAATTGATTCAGATCAATTGAGTGCGGCGAGATTAGAAAAGAACATTGACTTTTCAGAATCATTGACCGTGCCTAGCTATTTTGTTTGTTAGCGAAGTAGTCCGCCATAATGAAAGAGTGTTTCATTACAAGGATAATGAGTTTGAAGTGTTATTATTTTAATATATATCTTCTTGTTTTCTTTTTAATCTCTTTATTTTTGTCCAATCGGTGTCAGAAGTGGTATCCATCGAATTGTCATATTGTTACAATGTCTATGGATCTAAGTGTACGTTCGTCTCACATAAGTAAGGGTCAGAGGAAGTGATAAGTATGATGAAGTTACTATCGAGGTACAAGCTATCGAGGGTTGTCTGTCAAACAGGCACAAACCTGCAATGTTTAACTAAGTGCAGCAGGTGTGTAATGTCTTCATTCGCTTCACTGAGGCCAAGGACCATGTATTTACAGTTTGCCAACACTAATCAAATGTCTGCAGGCGTCTCACGCCAGTTCATCAAACAAATGATAGACTGATTACATTTTAGCACCCACCCTACTCGGACTTCGCGCTCCAGGTACTTGAGAAAATATAATCAATGATTAAGTCTGGTAGCGCCTCGACCGATGTGTGATAACTTTAATGCATTTTGGACGTTGATGAATCTGTTCCCGCTGCAACATTGGCGTCGGTCTCTCAGTTAACTTGACTGAGGCTAATTTAGACTAATAAATTAGTTCTATGATTCTTTGAGCGTGTAAAATGTAATTGTATCTGAATTTTGGCATTAAAAAAGTAAATATTAAAATATTATATCTATTGAAGGTCAAGCTCTGGGCACTGCCACAGTTTTATAACATTTTAATATATATCTTCTTGTTTTCTTTTTACTCTCTTTATTTTTTGTAAAATTGGTGTCAGAAGTGGGATCCATCGAATTGCTATATTGTTACAATGTCTATGGATCGAAGTGGAAGTAACAGTGGAGTCACCGAGGCACCTATTATTTACTTTAAATTGTCACTGCTGGGGGTTTAAGTCGTATTAGTTCAACATAATTTTGATATAATTAACATGTAAAAAAAACACTTTATCTAATATATAGTAAGCAGAGGAATTATTGTAATCCACCCAAAAATTCGATGTCCAGATTTCATTAGAAATATGTTTCGATGGCCCCCAATCCAAAAATGTCGGTCTGGGTGGCTCAGTTGGTTAGACGCTGGCCTACGGATCCCAAGGTCGCGGGTTCAAACCCGGCCCAGGCCGATGGTTTTTAAGTGTGGTTAAAAACGACAGCTCCATGTCAGTAGATTTACTGGCGTGTAAAAAAGCTCCTGCGGGACAAAATTCCGGCACACCGATGACGCTGATGTGATCCTGGCAATTGACAGCGTCGTTAAACAACAAAATAATTTTTTTTCCAATCCAAAAAAAAGGTTGTTTAGTAAAAGGTCCGCGAGAGTGGTTGTGTGTGTGTGTGTGTGAGTGTGTGTGTGCGCGCGCGCGCGCGCTCGCGCGTATGTCTCGGTTAAAAACCAAAGTTGGCGTTTAAGTTTTGAAGAAAATTGCTCCACCCTAAACTACCCTTTAAGTGGAAAATTTTTCAAAAATTTTGATTTTCTTGAAACTGGCTCTATTTAGTTTAAAATGCCATATGTTTAAGATATTTTATGAAAAATGAAATGTATATTCTGAATTTTCTGGCTATAGCCCTCTTTACTTTGGATGTTTAATTTTAACATCTTCGTACCACAGTTACAGGCTGCCAAAAAGCTAAAGAATACTAATACCAAAGCAACAAAATAGTTAACAAAACATAACGAATATAAAATATTGAAGCTAAAAGTTGAAAAAGATTAGGAAAGTGTTAACCCTTAAAACAATAAAAATAAATTTAAAAAATCATGCTCCACAACTGGTAAACCATAGTAGATAGACCAAATCTTACTACACAAAAATGTAGATCTTGCGAAGATACACAATTTGTGTGTGAATAAATTTTCTTGTAGGGTGAACCATTTCGGAGATATTCCTTATTATTTGTGCCAGTTTCGGAAAACTTAAAACTTCGGTGAAATGGAACATCGTTGTTCATTTTTATATGTTAAGTGTGCAAAGAGAACGGAATCTCAAAGCTTTAAAACATTTGACTATCGCACAAAGCCTACTGTATTCTAATATTCCCCTTGTACCTACAAGGAAATAAGCAATAAGATAATTTGTACAAATGTTTATCTCAACTAACACGAAGAAGATATAGGAATAAGAGTTTGTAAGAATGGTTAGTACATGAGTAGAGAAAGTCTTGTGAGTGCAACACATCAGATTTTTAATATTCATATTGACGCAGCAGTTGCCGAGTGGCAAGTGCAGTCGAAATAAGATTTAAAATGAGGTCGAACTATCCTATAATAGAAATAATAATAATAATAATAATAATAATAATAATAATAATAATAATAATAATAATAATAATAATAATAATAATAATAATAATAATAATAATAATAATAATAATAATAATAATAATAATAATAATAATAATAATAATAATAATAATAATAATAATAATAATAATAATAATAATAATAATAATAATAGTAATCGTAATAGTAATACTAATAATAATAATAATAAATAATAATAATAGTAATAATGATAATAATAATAATAATAATAATAATAATAATAATAATAATAATAATAATAATAATAATAATAATAATAATAATAATAATAATAATAATAATAATAATAATAATAATAATAATAATAATAATAATAATAATAATAATAATAATAATAATAATAATAATAATAATAATAATAATAATGATGATGATGATGATAATAACAACAATAACAATAATAATAACAATAACAACAACAATAAATAATAATAATAATAATAATAATAATAATAATAATAATAATAATAATAATAATAATAATAATAATAATAATAATAATAATAATAATAATAATAATAATAATAATAATAATAATAATAATAATAATAATAATAATAATAATAATAATAATAATAATAATAATAATAATAATAATAATAATAATAATAATAATTCGGAATTTGAAATTGCTTCACGAAATGCTTTCATTATTACTGAAGTAATTAAGAACTACAAAGTTTGCTTCAATATCAGAACTTTGTTAATATGTTAATGACAGAAATGTTGCAAAAAGTTAATAACTTTTAAGAAAATGGAACGCTCGGGATTGAAATTAAAATAAATTTATATGAGCTTTGCGTGTGCTTATCACTGCTCACATTTTTTATCCTAAATCGCAAAAAAGAGACGCATTTAAACAGATATAGCACCATAGGGAGTCGTAGTGCCCCGTCTTTTATTTACACCTCCCCCCTCTCTATCTCTCTTCTCAAGGAACTGAAATTTAAACATTCTAGACATGCAAATTTAACTTGATGATATTCGCAGTAGTCGAGGGTTGACTGTGCAGCATCCAACAACAAAGATTGGGTGGTAGTGGGAGGGGGGGGGGCGCCGGAAGAAGGCTCTTGTTAATGTAAAGTAGCAGGGTGGGGGGAAAATTAAGACTGCGGACGGAAAAAGGGTGGAGTTGGCATCATCATTCGCCTCATTTCTCTCTACCTCAACCTACCCTTATGTAGCACGCTACAGATTTACCAACTCTGATTGGCCTAAACCGGCGGGCGGGATGGCTAAGGCCATAACCTCTGTACACGGATTCAAACCCTATGCACCGACTAATTTTTACTTTCTCTACTGGTAAGTAGGGGAAGTATTGTATTCCACCCAAAAATTCGATGTCGAAAGTTCACCGGAAACTATATGAAGCATTTTTAGAAAAAGGTCCGTGTGTTTGTGTCAGTCTGTGTACAGCATAACCCAAAAACGAAAAGTGGCTTACAAACCAAAGTTGGTATTTAAGATTAATGTGTTTCAAGGATGCGACACGAAGATTTCGAAGAAAATAGCCCCACCCTAAACTACCCTTTACATGGAACATTTTTCGAAAATTTTAATTTTCTTGAAAATAGTTCTAACGATTTTGATTAAAATGTCATATGTGTGAGATATTTCTATGACAAGTGAAATGTATATCTTGAATTTTCTGGCTATAGCCCCTGTAGTCGTATTTACTCTGGACGACTTTTGCATAACTGGTAAACCGTTAGAGATACACCAAATTATACTCTACAAAAAATGTAGATCTTGCTAAAATACACAATTTATGTCTCAATAAATTTTCTTGTAGGGTGAACCATTTCGGAGATATTCCTTGTTATGTGTGTGAGTTTCGGAAAACTTAAAAACTTTCGTTAACTGGAACATCGTTGATCATTTTTTATCTGTTAAGTGTGCAAAGAGAACGCAATCTCAAAGCTGTAAAACATTTGACTATCGCACAAAGCCTACTATATTCTAATATTCCCCTTGCACCTACGAGGAAATAAGCAATAAGATAATTTTTACAAATGTTTATCTTAACTAACACGAAGAAATATAGAAATAAGTTTGTAGGAATGGTTAGTACAAGAGTAGAGAAAGTCTTGCGAGTGCCGCACATCAGATTTCTTTTGTGTAGTTTTACACTTGAATGGTCAGTTTTGAGGTTAAAAGAAAATTGGTCAAATTGTATAAAGATAGAAACCTTTTTGTTGTCTTAGATTTGTATGGGGCTACGAGAAATTTTATTAGTCTTATAATAGAGTTAATTGTTTGGAGAGTAATAAAAGAATAACTAAATAAGCAAAAACTTAAACAATTTTAAATATTTGAATGTTTAAAACCGTTGTCTCTCACAGTACAGCTCCTTATGACAAGGATATCCATATTTCATTGCGAGTACACCTAGTTGTTCTTAACACAGAGTAATTTAAGAAACTTCCCAAGAACTCTTGGAGAATATAATTAAACATCTGTACCCAGGATCTGTGCACATTAGAGTTTAGCTTTAATTAGCTTTCTTCTAAGAAGTAAAACAGCAGAAACTCATAGCCGCAATGCATATTAGCTGCATCAAAACGTGTGCATGCGACCAAGTTTTTAACATCTGGTTCCTTGACACCGGAGCTCTGGAACGCTTCTAAACTTTAATATGGAACACTTAATGTTTAATGACTTAATTAGTAGATAAATATTGTATTCTAGCCGATAGCTTATCAAGATTTCACTTTAAAACAAACGTTTTAAGTTGATGCATCCATAGAAAGTCTTATATAAAAATCTTCTTCGTGTTAGTTAAGATAAACATTCGTACAAATTATCTTACTGCTTATTTCCTTGTAGGTGCAAGGGAGATATTAGAATACAGAAGGTTTAGTGCGATTCCGTTCTCTTTGCAGATTAACATATAAGAAAACGAACAACGTTGTTGCATTTTGCTAAAGTTCTAAGTTTTCCGAAACTCACACACATAACAAGGAATATCTCCGAAATGGTTCACCCTACAAGAAAATTTATTGAGACATAAATTGTGTATTTTAGCAAGATCTACATTTTTTGTACAGTATGATTTTGTCTATCTCTAACGGTTTACCAGTTATGCAAAAGTCGTCCAGAGTAAATACGACTACAGGGGCTATAGCCAGAAAATTCAAGATATACATTTCATTTGTCATAAAAATATCTCAAACATATGACATTTTAATCAAAATCGTTAGAGCCATTTTCAAGAAAATAAAGATTTTCGAAAAATGTTCCATGTAAAGGGTAGTTTAGGGTGGGGCTATTTTCTTCAAAATCTTCGTGTCGCATCCTTGAAAGACATTAAACGTAAATACCAACTTTGGTTTTTAACTGACTTTTCGTTTTTGAGTTATGCTGTCCACCGACTGACACACAGACACACACGGACCTTTTTCTAAGAAAGTTTTTTTGGATTCAGGGGACCTCAAAACATATATTTCCGGTGAAATCTCGACATCGAATTTTTGGGTGGAATACAATACTTCTACTTACCAGTAGAGAAAGTAAAATGAACCCTATGTTCCACTTGACAGAAGTACGTTTTACAAGACTGAGAAAAATATATACGAATATCCCCGAAATGGTTTACTCTGCACAAAAAGTATTTGAACACAAATTGTATGTTTTAGCTAGATCTAAATTTTTGTATTGTAAGATTTGGTTTATCACTGACGGTTTACGAGTTATTGATTCTGGCACTATAGCCAGAAAATTCAAGATATACATTTTGTCATAAAAATATTTTAAACATAATGCATTTTATTCAAAATCGTTAAAGCCATTTTCAAGATAGTAAACATTTTCGAAAAATGTTCTACGTAAACAGTAGGTTAGGTTAGAAGAATTTTCTTCATAATCTTCGTGTCGTGTCGTTGAAATAATACCAACTTTGGTTTTTAACCGAGTTTTCGTTTTTGAGTTGTGCTGTCCACAGACTGACAGACACAAAGCTTTAAAATATTTAACTATCAGTAAAAGTCTACTGTATTTCCATATTCCCTTTGTATCTACACGAAGTGACAAATAAGATGTATTTGTTGACAAGGCTTTCGACCCAGAGATATCTACAGAATCCTAAATTTATGGGGCAGGTGTTTTTTGACAGTAAAATTAGTTAATTTGGTATTATTGCTATTCGTAACACAATGTGTGTGTGGTCATGCGGCGATTGTTTCAGAGGCGAATACCTCACGTTAAATGAACACAACCGTTTTCCTGGACAGGCACACAGTAGGCTGAAGAATTGGCATGTGCAACACGTTCCCCATTGGCTGCCTAGCTACCCGCAGGCGGCCGGCGGTGCAAGCATGCATCCCTGGAGTATGGTAGACCAAACTACACGCAAACATACATACAAACAGTTGCATATTTGGTTATTTTAATTTTAGAATGTGGAATTGATGTTTATAGTTTGCATTGATATAGCTGTTCATAGCCAAGGTCTCTGTGGGCATGCCCTCGCCTCAAAACAGACCACTTTTTAGTGGACATTTATTGTTTTGTTTAAGAGAATTTTGTGTACATGGTGTTCCAGAATCGCCTTCCACTGTGTTGGAATAGGCAATACAATGGTTTGTGTTTCATCATTAACATCTAAACGAACTATCAGAAATGTAGCTGAACGGTTAGAGCGTTCTCCTGCAACCTAGGTGGACGAAACGGCGTAACGGCGGGTTTATTCCTGTTTCCCCCGCCACGCACTCTATCAATTACTCCATTATCACCTCTCCATTCATCCATTTCTCCTTCATTTCATATCATCCTCTTTTTCCTGAGTCCTATATAGGGAGAGGGTAATCAGGTAAAGAAATAAGGAAAAATCTGAAGTGTTATACTCACATGATTTTCTCTACTCTTGTAGTAACCATTCTTACAAACTCTTATTCCTATATCTTCTTCGTGTTAGTTGAGATAAATATTTGTACAAATTATCTTATTGCTTATTTTCCTGTAGGTACAAGGGGAATGTTAGAATACAGTAGGCTTTGTGCGATAGTCAAATCTTTTAAAGCCTTGAGATCCCGTTCTCTTTGCACACTTAACATATAAAAAATTAACAACGATGATCCATTTCTTGGAAGTTCTAAGTTTTCCGAAACTCACACACATACAAGGAATATCTCCGAAATGGTTCACCCTAAAAGAAAATTTATTCAGATATAAATTGTGTATTTTAGCAAGATCTACATTTTTTGTATAGTACGATTTGGTCTATCTCTAACGGTTTACCAGTTATGCAAAAGTCGTCCAGAGTAAATACGACTACAGGGGCTATAGCTAGAAAATTCAAGATATACATTTCATTTGTCATAAAAATATCTCAAAGGTATGACATTTTAATCAAAATCGTTAGAGCCATTTTCATGAAAATCAAAAATTTCGAAAAATGTTCCATGTAAAGGGTAGTTTAGGGTGGGGCTATTTTCTTTAAAATCTTCGTGTCGCATCCTTGAAAGCCATTAAACTTAAATACCAACTGTGGTTTTTAACCGAGTTTTCGTTTTTGAGTTATGCTGTCCCCAGACTGACAGACACACAGACACACACACACGGACCTTTTTCTAAAAATGCTTTTTTTTATTCAGGGGTTCTCAAAACATATATTTCCGGTGAAATCACTGAGAAATATTTAAGGATAGCTATAATATATTTAATCCCATATTTAAATGGAATGTAAATGCTTGGGAAATGACACAATGAGTATATACTTTCAGAGAGTTTTCTCTTGGAAAACATTCATGGAGGTTTTAAAACGATTTCTCTTGTTCAAATGTTTGAGTTTAAGCACACAATTTACTTTTAACGATTTTCTTTACTCTAATCTCTGTGATTCTATTACTCGTATTTGCACATGTATTGCACTACGACAGAGCCTTAATTCCATCGATAAAACCTTTTCCTATTTATTCAGTCGGCTATAGGTGGAATTATAATAGTGACTCAATGCCTTAATATAGATTTATGCAAACCTAGCTTTTCAGCCGTTTAGAATATCGGCATAAATCATGCGACATTACTCTATTTCTGTCACCAGTGACAGAAAATGTCATTACCGAGGTAACAAGACAGCAATGACGTCATTACCGCCACAACAGAACTTTCTCCGATGTGCCTGTAAGAAAACCTGAAATTGTCACTCTCACAAACTACCGCATTTGTTACTTTATCTACTGGTAAGTAGGGGAAGTATTGTATTCCACCCAAAAATTCGATGTCGAGATTTCACCAGAAATATATGTTTTGAGGGCCCTTGAATCCGAAAAAAGCATTTTTAGAAAAAGGTCCGTGTGTATGTGTGTGTGTGTGTGTGTGTGTGTGTGTGTGTGTGTGTATGTCTGTCTGTGTGTCTGTGGAGAGCACAACTCAAAAACAAAAAGTAGTTTAAAAACCAAAGTTGGTATTTAAGTTTAATGTGTTTCAAAGATGCAACACGAAGATTTTGAAGAAAATAGCCCCATCCTAAACTACCCTTTACATGGAAAATGTTTCGAAAATTTTTATTTTCTTGAAAATGGCTCTAACGATTTTGATTAAAATGTCATATGTTTGAGATATTTTTATGACAAATGAAATCCATATCTTGAATTTTCTGGCTATAGCCCGTGTAGTTGTATTTACTCTGGACGACTTTTGCATAACTGGTAAACCGTAAGACATAGACAAGTTCTTGATCTACAAAAAATGTAGATATCACTAAAACAGACAATTTATGTCTGAATAAATATTTTCTGAACCCTTCCTTGTTATTTGTGTCAGTTTCGGGAAACTTAAAACTTTTGTGAAATGGAACATCGTTGTTCAGTTTTTATATGTTAAGCGTGCAAAGAGAACGGAATCTCAAAACTTTAAAAGATTTGACTATCGCTCAAAGCCTACTGTATTCTAACATTCCCTTTGTACCTACAAGGAAATAAGCAATAAGATAATTTGTACAAATGTTTATCTCAACTAACACGAAGAAGATATAGGAATAAGAGGTATCCTATTAATTGAATTAGTCTTCTATTATGTTTATGCTCTCGAATGCATGATATTAGTCAGTGGCGTACTGGCACTTTAGACAGTTTTAGCGGTAATTTGAACGAAAAGTTCGTAAGTTTCTATCTCAATTTACTTGCTTAAGATATCTCCATATGCTCTGAAAATATTTCGCCGTACTTCGTTAACACCCTGTGTATTACTTGGAATCAAATATCCGTCTTATTTTATGTGCAAGTATGTTATTTCATAACTTGAAGGTGTTCAAATGCAGCTAAATCCTTCGTAAGTTCTTTTAATTGTAATTTGTAAATTGAATTTACTTGTTGAAAGGGGTTGGGAAACAGAATATTGTATACTTCAGGCAGATCAATTCTGGTCATGATTTTCACCCACGCGTGACATATTTATGACATTTCTTAGGAACTATGTGTCTCACCCCCCCCCCCCCCCCGCCCTTTCCAATTCCTCCGGCTCAGCTTGCTTTGTGTTGCATCATACATGCAAATTGTGGTACCCTTTCAAATTCTTGCAGCGTTTCAGGGGTGTCATAAGCGAATTAGAAATTTCTTGCAAATAACAGATGAACAATAACACTGGTGGGTACCATTTATGGCTCTGATGAAATAATAGGTTATTATTGACGAGTGTTCTCAATTCAAAACTGCTAATGAAATCCCTTTATCCCCCACATTTTTCAAGAGTTTAGATTGCAAAGTTTTGGGGATTAATTTCCTGGCATTTTACATGTTAGATGTCCATAAAAGAACACTACAATATGTATTTTTGTTTCTTAGTAAGGTTACTTTCATAGTTGCAGTCATACAATCGTGGCAATACGCAAACACAGAGGGCTGCAACGGATAAATGGCCTAACGGGAGTATGGTGAAGTGGAAATTAAATCGGTACCTTTCCTTACATTCTCATTCAAAATTCATTCGGCTTCTACTTAACTTCCTATATACTAGTGTCAATAGTATTTTATTTTTGTGCTATAAATTATTTACATTACATTTAAAAAGTTACAAACACTATCTCACAGTTAAAACGTCTACGTAACCCCTCGCTGAATTTCAAGAGTTTTTGTTTATTACCTTAATTATCACAGGGTTTACAGCCGCCTCGGTTTTAATGGACTTCCGACCTTTTAGCCACGGATATGAAAATGTTTGTATATTTTGATGTTAATGGACCTTCAACACTGCAATATCAACTGCTTGTAACTTTGACAGTTACTCCTGAAGTAACACTCATTCGACTTCCCTACTCACTTTTTACAGACTATTCTTTAAAAATCTGATGTGTTGCACTTACATGACTTTCTCTACTCTTGTACTAACCATTCTTACAAACTCTTATTCCTATATCTTCTTCGTGTTAGTTGAGATAAACATTTGTACAAATTATCTTATTGCTTATTTCCTTGTAGGTGCAAGGGGAATATTAGAATACAGTAGGCTTTGAACGATAGTCAAATATTTGAAAGCTTTGAGAATCCGTTCCCTTTGTACGCTTAACATATAAAAAAATGAACGATGATCCATTTCACGAAAGTTCTAAGTTTTGCTAAACTCACACAGATAACAAAGAATATCTCCCAAATTGTTCACCCTACAAGAAAATTTATCCAGACATAAATTGTGTATTTTAGCAACATCTACATTTTTTGTATAGTATAATTTGTTCTATCTCTAACGGTTTACCAGTTATGCAAAAGTCGTCCAGAGTAAATACGACTACAGGGGCTATACCTAGAAAATTCAAGATATACATTTCATTTGTCATTAAACTATCTCAAACATATGACATTTTAATCAAAATCGTTAGAGCCATTTTCAAGAAAATCAAAATTTTCGAAAAATGTTCCATGTAAAGGGTAGTTTAGGGTGGGGCTATTTTCTTCAAAATCTTCGTGTCACATCCTTGAAAGACATTAAACTTAAATACCAACTTTGGTTGTTAACCGACTTTTCGTTTTTGAGTTATGCTGTCCACAGACATGTAAAGGGTAAATGTTTTACAGTAAAATGGAGCTGTCGTTTTTAAGCACACTTAGGCCGGATTTGAACCGGCGACCTTGGGATCAGGATCTAACCAACTGAACCAACCAGACCGACTGTGTGCCCGTAACTGTTAGCTATTTTGTACCTATCCGCTATATTGGTAGCCGTTATGTGCAACCGGTTACTTATTTTAGTAACCGTTGCATAAAAATAACAGTTACGTTACTTTTTACGCTTCCTAGAAGAAAGGACACAAATTGGTAAACTTCCTAACACCATTAATGATAACTAATTTTTATTTTTTCGCTCGTTTTAAGAGGAATATCCTGGATGCCAAATGACGTATTACGGTTTGGTGCTAATGCAATAATAAGCATATAAAATAATGTAGAATAATGCAAAAAGCGTGTTTCCTGTTTACATTCACTGCACAGGGCGTCACCTACAGCTGAACCGCCGCTGTATATTTGTTGCAAGTTTTCCCGGAAATCATGCTAATATATTTATCAAACTTTTATACTTCTCTTTTCCTCTTTACTGTATTTTTCTGCGCACAGTGCTCTAATGCGTTATACCCGCTTAACAATAGCAGCCAGTGTATACGGATCAAGATTAACAGCATCCCCTTTTTTGCTCAACAACCATAAAATTAATTCATACCCCTTCAAGTCCCCTCCCCTCCCCTCGTAGCATCCCTCCTGCCCTCATATACACGGACATGAGTTTCGATGCTACACCCTCCACCGCCCTGCGGATAAAGAACAGTTAAAGGGGATGCCAGGGGGTGAGAGGGAGCTAAAAAGAATGGGGATATATCTGGGGCAATTAGGCATTAGTCAGAGTTTGATTTGCATTTTGTAACTGTTGGGGTTTATGCACTGACGATGGCAGCGAAAGGGGGCAAGTTAAAAAGTTCTCCAAATCGAATCTGTTGTTTCATTCTTCTAGCTCGAGTCTTTTATTACTGTAATCCTGGTTTAAAAGCGGTTGACCGCCGATGTTTGGACAGCCATTTATTCTCAGCTGAAGTATTAGCACTTTTGTCCTTTTAGTATTGACAAAACCACAGCAGCTGACCTTTGCGCTGCCATAGGATTTCCAACAGTCATCAATGTGTTGGTGTGCAAATGTTTTAGGAGAAACTACTCTGATGACTTTCTCTACTCTTGTATTAAACATTCTTACAAACTCTTATTCCTATATCTTCTTCGTGTTAGTTGAGATAAACATTTGTACAAATTATCTTATTGCTTATTTCCTTGTAGGTGTAAGGGGAATGTTAGAATACAGTAGGCTTTGTGCGATAGTCAAAACATTTACAGCTTTGAGATTCTGTTCTCTTTGCACACTTAACATATAAAAAAATGAACAATGATGTTCCATTCCATGAAAGTTTTAAGTTTTCCAAAAACATGGAATATCTCCTAAATGGTTCACCCTACAAGAAAATGTATTCAGACGTAAATTGTGTATTTTAGCAAGATCTAGATTTTTTGTAGAGTACGACTTGTTCTATCTCTAACGGTTTACCAGTTATGCAAAATTCGTCCAGAGTAAATACGACTACAGGGGCTATAGCCAGAAAATTCAAGATATACATTTCATTTGTCATAAAAATATCTCAAACATATGACATTTTAATCAAAATCGTTAAAGCCGTTTTCTAGAAAATCAAAATTTTCCAAAAAAATTTCCATGTAAAGGGTAGTTTAGGTTGGGGCTATTTTCTTCAAAGTCTTCGTGTCGTATGCCTGAAATACATTAAACTTAAATACCAACTTTGGTTTCTAACGGAGTTTTCGTTTTTGAATTATGATGTCCACAGGCTGACACACAGACACGCACACGGACCTTTTTCTAAAAATGCTTTTTTTGGATTCAGGGAGCCTCAAAACATATATTTCTGGTGAAATCTCGACATCGAATTTTTGGGTGCAGTATAATACCTCCCCTACTTACCAGTAGATAAAGTAAAAATCTCATGTGTTGCACTCACACGACTTTCTCTACTCTTGTACTAACCATTCTTACAAACTCTTATTCCTATATCTTCTTCGTGTTAGTTAAGATAAGCATTTTTACAAATTATCTTATTGCTTATTTCCTTGTAGGTGCAAGGGGTGGGCTTTGTGCGATAGTAAATCTTTTAAAGCTTTGAGATTCCGTTCTCTTTGTACACTTAACTTGCTAAACAAATGAACAACGATGGTCCATTTCACGAAAGTTTTAAGTTTTTCGAAAACAAGGAATATCTCCCAAATGGTTCACCCTACAAGAAAATTTATTGAGACATAAATTGTGCATTGTAGCAAGAGTTATATTTTTGTGTAGTAAGACTTGGTCTATCTCTAACGGTTTACCAGTTATGAAAAAGTCGCCCAGAGTAAATACGACTACAGGAGCTATAGCCAGAAAATTCAAGATATACATTTTATTTGAAATAAAAAATCTCAAACATTTGACATTTTAATCAAAATCGTTAGCCATTTTCAAAACATTCTCCATCTAAAGGGTAGTTTAGGATGTAACAATGTTCTTCAAAATCTTTTTGTAGCATCCTTGAAGGATGTTAAAGTACACTAAGAGTGAAATTTTGGTCAAAATTGTCAAAGTCGAAAATTGTTTTTTTTACCTTAAAATGTTCCTGGAACAGCTGTGCATTTGGATCAGCTAACATTTTTCATATCCCCCACTCCATGTGGCCATTGCGTCCCTTTCAAATAGCGCTCTTCCCCTTGTTTGTATAGAAAAGCCTGTTTTTCTCAAAACTACATTTCTGCACATTCTAAAAGAAGGTCGCGCCTGAGTTTTGCTTCAAGTTCAATGCAAATTACCAAAAATATTCATAAATAGCAGCTAAACAAAAGTATGATTCTATATTGATATTATTATTAACCCGAATTCAAAAATCATTTTTTGTGTGAAAAGGAATCAATAATTTTTAAGATTAAATTTTCTTTGTTATTAAAAAAAATATGTACAACATAATCAGCAAACATATTGGAAATATCTCTTCATGCCATTGTTACCCACGTTTTAGAGTATCAGTTCTGCCAATATAAATGAATTTTGAAAAGTCAATAGACGCGAGCTCTATTTTGAAAATGTGCGTATTAAATTCATAAAATAATTTATATATCATAAACGAATTATCCAATTTTAATGAAATTTGGTGTGCTTCCTATTCTAATGTAAATAAAAACACAGTAAAAATTTCAGAAAAATCTATTAAGAAATGTGGAACTTTCAAATTTCACTCCCAGTGTCCCTTAAACTTTAGCAGAAATTTTCATTGTTAACCGTCTTTTTGTTTTTGAGTTATGCTGTTCACAGACACACAGGCGCAGGGACTTTATTCTGAAAATGCTTTTTTCTTCTTCTTCTTCTGCTTCTTCTTATTCAGGGGGACCCAAAACATATTACTTTCTCAACTGGTAAGCAGAGCAATTATTGTATTCGACCCAAAAATTCGATGTGAAGATTTTATCGGAAATATAGGTTTTCAGACCCTCTGAATAAAAAAGAAGCATTTTTAAAAAAAGGTCCGTGTGAAAAAAAGGTCTGTCGGTCTGTCTCAGTTCAGAACTATAGCAGCCGGCAGTATATTCCTCAAAACAGACATGATATAAAATATTCCACACACTGTGAACCATGTTTATTATGACAAATTGGTCTGTTTGAATGTCTGTTCTGAAAAATAAGGGTGGAAACCTCCCTCTGTGAGAGAGTAAAGTGAGAGATCAACTCATACAGTTGACAATGCCCCATTGTGTATACGTCACTATTTGTTTGTGCGCAGGATTCACAGGTAATTGCACAATTATTTGAACCGGACGTGTGAGTCAGAGAAAGACCGCCTCGTGGGGAACATTTAGGAAAGTCGGTGACGCGTTACTCGGCGACGTCATCGCAAGGAAGGGGGTGGACGTGTCAGAAGGGGAGAATTACATTAATAGTCGCTATCTTCCCCTCACACCAACTTTAATTTCCAAACCGGATGATTGATTAGATCGCGCACGTCTCCAGCGAAACATTATCAACTGTGGTCTAACCTTTTCTCGTCGCTTTTTGCTCTTAAACGAGAGATTTTATTCACGAAACATTTTTGTTTTTTGCTCGATTATGTGACGTGAAATGTTTAAAGGGAAAGTTCAGGATGGACGAAAATTAATTAAAGCAAAGAGTTGAACAATGCTACTTTCATAATTGTGATATTATCCACGTGATCTATTAGTGGGGAATGTTGGACAGGGTAGCTTGGTAGATGGGGTCTGTCTTTGGCGGGTTCGAGTCCCACCTTGGGCATGGCTGTTGGTTTATATTGTGACTTTGGTCGTTCAACAATATACCGACAAGAGGAGGCCGAGTGACGGATACGACGAGCAGTTACGTGTGTGCGTGAGCAACAAGGTCACCTTCCACCCGGACAACGTCGGGTATTTCAGTTAGTAACAAAGAAACACAAGGTTATTGGAAAAGTGCAACCTAAGTCTAAATGTTGTAGTGATAAATCATCAAACCACGGACAACGTCGGGTATTTCAGTTACTAACAAAGAAACACAAGGTTATTGGACAAGTACAACCTAAGTCTAAATGTTGTAGTGATAAATCATCAAACCACGGACAACGTCGGGTATTTCAGTTACTAACAAAGAAACACAAGGTTATTGGACAAGTGCAACCTAAGTCTAAATGTTGTAGTGATAAATCATCAAACCACGGACAACGTCGGGTATTTCAGTTAGTAACAAAGAAACACAAGGCTATTGGACAAGTGCAACCTAAGTCTAAATGTTGTAGTGATAAATCATCAAACCACGGACAACGTCGTGTATTTCAGCTAGTAACAAAGAAACACAAGGCTACTGGACAAGTGCAACCTAAGTCTAAATGTTGTAGTGATAAATCATCAAACCACGGACAACGTCGGGTATTTCAGCTAGTAACAAAGAAACACAAGGCTACTGGACAAGTGCAACCTAAGTCTAAATGTTGTAGTGATAAATCATCAAACCACGGACAACGTCGGGTATTTCAGTTAGTAACAAAGAAACACAAGGTTATTGGACAAGTACAACCTAAGTCTAAATGTTGTAGGGATAAATCATCAAACCACGGACAACGTCGGGTATTTCAGTTAGTAACAAAGAAACAAAGGCTATTGGACAAGTACAACCTAAGTCTAAATGTTGTGATAAATCATCAAACCACGGACAACGTCGGGTATTTCAGCTAGTAACAAAGAAACCTAAGGTTATTGGACAAGTGCAACCTAAGTCTAAATGTTGTAGTGATAAATCATCAAACCACGGACAAATTCGGGTATTTCAGCTAGTAACAAAGAAACACAAGGTTATTGGACAACTACAACCTAAGTCTAAATGTTGTAGTGATAAATCATCAAACCACGGACAACGTCGGGTATTTCAGTTAGTAACAAAGAAGCACAAGGTTATTGGACAAGTACAACCTAAGTCTAAATGTTGTAGTGGTAAATCATCAAACCACGGACAACGCCGGATATTTCAGTTAGTAACAAAGAAACACAAGGCTATTGGACAAATGCAACCTAAGTCTAAATGTTGTCTTTATTTTATTTGAATCTTGTTTAATTTTATTCTACAATGTGTTCTACTAAATGTATAAAATTGATATTATTTTAAATCGTGGCGCATTTGAAAGAGAATGAAAACTTTAAAAACTTCGAAGTATCTATGTGGCCTATATAATTATAGAAAAGCAACTACCTCATTACTTCTGGTGTAATTTAGACAAACAGGCGCCAAAACCTATTATGCCGTGCGCGCCTTGCAACCAAAATCATCAAAAAAGGAAAATTATAAAGGCATTGCAACCTCAAGCGTGTTTTAAATATATTCCTATCCGTTGGCTGTATTTTTATAGAAACAAAAATGTCCTGTAGTGGATTTAGTGAGCACCGTTAGGTATTTAGGGAAGTAATATCGCTTTGTTATATTGGTATGACATGGAACATGCTCTTTTGATTTCCACCCTAGAGGGAGAGAGAAAGAATTTTCTCTGGTGTTTAATTAGTGAGTTTTTTATCTCTGGCCTCACATTCAATGAACGAATAAATTCGTGAGTGGAATACTAATGAGAGAAAGGTAAATAAAGCGAACAAATTTTATATCTGCCCGTATGTTCTCTTCCGTCCCTCTGGCTAGAGGATGTCGGATGTGAACAATATTATTTTAAGACAAGGGAGTAAAGATTTGGTGCATGTCACTGGTGGAGTTTTCCACAACAGGAGTTCGTTTTAAATTGAATTTGAAGCATTGTTACCATAACAAGTAGATTCCGATTAAATGGTGTAATTCTGTGTATACAATTTTTACTTTTTCTACTGGTAAGTAGGGGAAGTATTGTATTCCACCCAAAAATTCGAAGTCGAGATTTCACCGGAAATACATGTTTTGAGGCCCCCTGAATCCAAAAAAAAGCATTTTTAGAAAAAGGTCCGTGTGTGGGTCTGTGTGTCTGTGTGTCTGTCATTCTGTGGACAGCATAACTCAAAAACGAAAAGTCGGTTAAAAACCAAAGTTGGTATTTAAGTTTAATGTCGTTCAAGGATGTGACACGAAGATTTTGAAGAAAATAGCCCCACCCTAAACTACCCTTTACATGGAAAATTTTTCGAAAATTTTGATTTTCTTGAAAATGGCTCTAACAATTTTGATTAAAATGTCATATGTTTGAGATATTTTTATGACAAATGAAATGTATATCTTGCATTTTCTGGCTATAGCCCCTGTAGTCGTATTTACTCTGGACGACTTTTGCATAACTGGTAAACCGTTAGAGATAGACCAAGTTATACTATACTAAAATGTATATCTTGCTTTAATAAACAATTTATGTCTCAATAAATTTTCTTGTAGGGTGAACCATTTCGGAGATATTCCTTTTTATCGGTGTGAGTTTCGGAAAACTTAGAACTTTTGTGAAATGCAACAACGTTGTTAATTTTTTTATATGTTAATGGTGCAAAGAGAACGGAATCTCAAAGCTTTAAAATATTTGACTATCGCATAAAGCCTAGCGTATTCCAATATTCCTCGTGTACCTACAAGGAAATAAGCAATAAGATAATTTGTACAAATGTTTATCTCAACTAAGATGAAGATATAGGAATAAGAGTTTGTAAGAATGGTTAGTACAAGAGTAGAGAAAGTCGTGTGAGTGCAACACATCAAATGCATGGATTGGTTCAAGAAAGTAGGCTCAGATATGTCTGTTCCGATACAAACAGCGGCCATAATCAATCACACAGACAACACTAGGGCCGTATCTGAAAGCAAGTCATCGCCAACCCTACGTACCAGAATCAGTAATGGAATTCGACGTCGAAGCACAAATCCAACTGCGTTATCTTTGATGGATGCTTCATATCAAGACGGTGGGCGAAGCGATGCAAGTCAAACAACACTTTTTTTCAAGGTTCGGTGGACAGCCAGCCGTTGGAGGGCGGGCGGGGTGCACACACATATCTTGGGGAGAGATGAACGAAGGGTACATTACTGAGGGGTGGCTGAATGAGTCACGGACTCGCCATTCCTCGCGCGTTTGCAAGCTGACGGTGGCTATCAGTGGCTATCGATGGCCGTGTGCGATAACCCGCTGCCACCAAACTTGCCAGCATTAATTAACTAAACTCGTTAATGGCAATTAGATGGAGCTGTTCATTACCTGCCCTTCATGAGCCATAAACTCTAATGGCCAAAGGTCAGTCCATCGGCAGCTCTGACGCACGTCGAAGACCTGGACACAAGAAGAGTCAAACAACATGCACAAACACAATACAACAAATGTAATTCAATATTTTTCTGATCGCACATTCATGCTCACATGACTTTCTCTACTGTTGTACTAACAATTCTTACAAACTCTTATTCCTATATCTTCTTCGTGTTAGTTAAGATAAACATTTGTACAAATTATCTTATTGCATATTTCCTTGTAGGTGCAAGGGGAATGTTAGAATACAATAGGCATTGTGCGGTAGTGAAACCATAAAATTGTATCGCAAAGTATTGAAAATATAGATTATATTTCGCTGAAGATTTTGAATGAAGCCAACAATGCTGAGATATATCAATTCCAGAAAAATTAAAAGATGTTTTCGATAAAGAATATACAAACTTTTGTGCGTGTAAAAATGAAAAATGCATTAGAATGGCGATTTCAGGATTTTTATAGGCACATTGGAGAAAACTATGTTGTGGCTGTGATGAGGTCGTAGCTTCATTGTTGCCATGGTAACTAGGTCTGGTATTTTCTAGCACTCGCACCAGAAGTAGGATTGCTTCGCAGGATTTGTGCTTTTGAATGCTCGCATTGCATAAAAATGACTTTTTTGTATTAATTGAGGGAACCTCAATTGTGTAATTCAAGAGACATATTTCTATAGAATTTTTGTATGCAGGGCAATGCAATTGCTTCTGTACCTGGTATATACATGGTGTAGAAAGCTGAAAACATTATTTGCAAGGTATTTTTTATCAAGAGCTAGAATAATAAACGACAACTGGTTATGAAAAGTGCTTGCATATGGATATGAAAAGCGAGTAGTCAAGTTTTAAATGACAGGGAACATATAGCTGACAAGTAGTATATAATGTACCGCAGTGTGCTCGTCACTTTTTCTGCTTTTTTCAATTATTTGTGGAAGCGGTTTTGCCTCTCTCACTCTGCGAGTGGATCTCCCACTGATCTGATCGTGTAGAGTGAATGTTGAACAAACAACTCGTGTAAAACCCAACAGAGTAATTTCATTTCTGTAATTTAGAGAGCCTCTGATCTAATAGCAGTTAATATCCTTTTTATTTTCTTTATTACGTTGAGGAAGTTGAGCAAGTATTGTTTTGAGGCCCCTGAATACAAGACGAGTATCTTAAGAAAGAAGTGTGTGTGTGTGCGTGTGGGGTGTGTGTGTGCGTGTGTGTGTTTGTGTGTGTGTGTGTGTGCGTGTGGGGTGTGTGTGCGTGTGTGTGTGTGTTTGTGTGTGTGTGTGTGTGCGTGTGGGGTGTGTGTGTGTGCGTGTGGGGTGTGTGTGTGTTTGTGTGTGTGTTTGTGTGTGTGTGTGTGTGTGTGTGTGTGTGTTTGTGTGTGTGTGTGTGTGGGTCGGTGGGTGGGCGGGTGGGTGGGTAGGGGTGCGGGTGGGGTTGGCTTTGGACAGCACAACTCAAAAACGAAAAGTAGGTTAAAGAACAAAGTTACTATGTATTTAAGTTTAGTACTTTCAAGCATATGAGACGAACATTTTGAACAAAATTCCTCCACCCTAACTATCCTTTACATAAAATATTTGTAGAAAAGTTTCGTTTTCTGAAAAATGGCTTAGTATTTTGATTAAAGTGGCATATGTTTTAAGATTTGTTTATAGCCAATGAAATGTATACAGCTGAACCTCCATTATACGTAACCCAGTTCTATTTAATTCGCAGTTATACGTAAATTATACTAGGTCCCGGCAAAATGTAATTTAGAAACGTGTTAACAAAACATTATTTATACGTAGCTCGCAATTGTACATATTAAACAACCGAGTTTTATGTAATTATAATGAACGTACGGCATACGTTATGTTAAAAGAAAGTCGAAGCGTATTTTCCTTACCTCTGTTGACAAAGACCCAACCTGCGCGGACGGAAACTGAAAGCTTTAAAATATGTATGACTGAAATTTCATGAAAATCAAGAAAAAACACCTTTTTTAAATTTTAGTTCTATAAAATAATTTAGACATTGGCGAATACGAAAAATGCATAATTTGCCTCCTGACGCCATTTTTAAATGCCCTAGTCCATGTTTAAAGGTTGCTTGGATTTTAAACTCTCTGAAGATTACGCCCACTTTTGTCTACATCCACATTCTTTGGCTGTTTTCTGTTCTTGAAGTTCAAATTTTGGAATTATGCCATGAATTTTGACTGCAGAATCGTCTCATAGAGCTGCAGGTTGACTTTGGTAGTGAAATTTCTCATACTTACAACACAAGACAAGGTAGTATCTGTATACATCAAAGAAAAATGTTTTCTTTGAGTTTGAATACACCACATACCATGTGATACATCTAAACCTGTATAAAACTTTTATTCTAATGCAGTGATTTTGAATAATCATTATATAATACACTTTTAAAATAACATAAATATTCAACTTAGATTATGCGGTATGAAATGGCGTTTGTTTATGTTTTACCACGAGGTGCACAGTGAATATTTCAAGTTGGTGATTTTTTTGGTGTCTTGAGTGTGTTGTAAGGTTTATTTGTAGTCAACATTCTGCCTAGATATGTTGAAATTACCGAGAAGCAGTTATAGACAAGCTAAAAAGCGCCCATCACGGAAAACCAAAGCAGGAAGGTTAGCACAACAGAAGCTAAACTACACACAGGTAAATATTTCTGAAGTGTCAGAGACTGGTAATTCATTACGCAGCTCTAACACTCAAACAAGAAGTGAAAATAAATTGTCTGCATTTTTCCAATGTGCATTTATTGATGCTGCAACGTTTCTCATACAGAATATACTCTTTACTCTTAATTTTTTTATGAAATCTCCATCACTAAAACACCTCAGTGACTGAGCAATCTCCAAAGCAACACCATAGCTGGCGTGAGGTTGCCTGTCAATTATATTTGAATTAATATTAGGTGTATTATCTGAATATTGCTCTTTGAGCTGTTGCAGTAGGTTCGTCCGATCTAGATCTGAAAAAAAAATGAATAAAGGACACTACGTCAGTGTTATGCTACTTTAAATCGTGGTATAAATTTATGAATACATGCTTGTCTACAATTGTATGGTGATCTTATCACATGTATCATAATGCCGCTTGATGTTCCATTGATGAGTGCCTTTTTGAACTTTAGAGCACAACAAACACCTTACGTTCCTCACATGATGAGAGAAGAAATCATCAAAGTGATATCAAATTTAATAGACCAGGAATAATTAAATTTCCGCGCTTTAGAGCGTATCTAATTTTAAGTCTTTGTCAAAGTGTGATTTAATACTGACATGTTTAGAAGTGCAGGTAAATACGAGAGGACAGTTCGCCCGTGATCGGTGTGTTTGCAGTGCCAGTTAAGGCTGCGAGGGAGGGGGAGGGGGAGGCAGAGTAAGCGCTGCCCCTGACACGTCATAGTTGCGAGGCCTCATTGAGTACATGTTTGCCGATGCCTGCTGTAAAAATGTTCCTTGCGATGCAGTTTTTGTATTTCAATAATGAAACTTGCTATACGTGTTCACAGAGACACAAGGAATACAAATTCTCCTAGGTTTTGTTGTGAGATGTATCTAACTATAGGTATATTTTTAATTTTCGAATCCAAAAATTACAATTTTTTGGCCAAAAAAACATGTTACTAAATTGAAGAATTTTTTGTGCCTAAACTAATGGAGGCACAGAGAAACTTAGGGCAATTTTTAAAAGTAGATGTATTGTGAACCCAGGGTTAAAATATTAGATCAAAATTTAAATTTTTTGTAGCGCAATTTCCAAACTATTAAAGCAAAACAGGTGATATTTAAACTGTAACATGTTTGCATTACATTATATGTATGGTATAAATTTGAACCAGCTAGCATTATTAGTTCAGAATTTCAAAGTTTCAGTCATACATATCCAATATTTCACTATCGCTCAAAGCTTAGTGTATTCCCAAATTTCCCTTGTACGTACAAGGAAATACGCAATAATTTCTGCAAATGTTAATCTCAACTTACACCAAGAAGATATAGGAATAAGAGTTTGTAACAATGGTTAGTATAAGAGTAGGGAAAGTCACGTGAGTGCCACACATGAGTTTTTTTTTTTTTTTTTTTTTTTTTTTAATTTATTTTGAGTTGCTTTAACAATTAAGTCATATCGCGACTATTCTATGTAATACAGCGGTATACAATAAATTTGATACAATTATTTAACCAAAAACATGAGAATACAATCAAATCAGTACAACAAAAATATCCTTCATATTATATTTTCGCATGCAAGCCCGTACCTTTGAGAAATGATAATACCCTTCTGCAGTTGGATGGCGTGTTCAGAGTGGTGGATAAGTCTCCAGTGATGTGATGAAGCTGTCGTTGTGTAGCGTATTGCTTGCATTCTGTGAGGCGTGTGTTGCTGACTTCACATTGTAGTGGCTGGCCTTTGCTGAGGAGGTATGAGTGGGTTAACCTTGTATGACCAATGCGGAGACGTGATATAATTACCTGCTCTTTCCTGCTAAGAGAATAGACAGGGGAAGAATTAGTGTCTCCTTTCCTTACCATGTGTAGTTTTTCTGGAGGCGATTGATTCCAGGCCTGTTTCCATTAGTCTGGAGAAGTACTTTGTAACTTCACGATAAGGTACTGCTTGCTGTTCATGTGTGTCTGTTAGCCGACTTGCTTCTTTAGCAGCTTTGTCCGCTTCTTAATGCCGCAGTGTGAAGGGACCCAAATGAAAGTAACTATTTTCTTTTTATTTAGAGCAATGGAATAAAGACTGTGGATAGCTTGAAGCAGTTGGAGGTCAGTTGAACGATCTCTGAGACTTTGGAGAGGGCTTAATGAATCAGAAATTATAAGAAATTTACTCTCACTAGATTGGATGATGTATGTTAAAGCTTGCTTAAGTGCAGAAAGTTCGCAGGAGAATATGGAATAATATTTAGGGAGTTTCAGCTGAAGTTTCTTATCTGGGGTAATTACGGCACATCCATTGTCGCTGTCCGTTTTGGAACCATCAGTGTAGATAAATGTATGGTTAGGGTAGGCATTTGTTATTTCTTGAAACAGCTGTTTATAGCAAGATGCATCTGTATGGGATTTATGGTAAGCTGTAATATTCAAATTTAGTTGAGCAGTTGGTATTCTCCAAGGTGGTAGACAATGAAACTTTCTGGGCATTATGGCAGGAACTTCTATGTTATATTCTTCAATGCATTTGCTTATTTTAGATTTAAATGACATTTCTTTTTGTGAATTAGCCTGTAAACGTTGGTTAGACGTTTCTGGGAGGACGTACTGGTAGATCATTGATTCGGGTCTTGCTAAAGTTTTAAGGGCGAATTTTAGGCTCAGATCTGTTCTGCGGACGTTCGTCGGTTTCCATTGTTAAGGCAGAAACAGGGCTGGTTCTGTAAGCTCCCAAGCATATTCTTAGAGCTGCTGTTTGAATTGTATCTAGTTTCTTTAAAACTGAAGATTTAGCTGTATTGTAGATCTGGGCTCCATAGTCGAGTTTACTTCTAATGAGAGCTTGATACGTTCGTTTGAGGGTACTGAGATCAAAACCCCAGTTTTTGCAGCTTAGGGTTTTTAGTACATTTAATCTTCTGAGGCATTCATTTCTCATATCATCAATGTGATGTTTCCAGCTTAGAGTTGCATCAAACGTTAAACCTAAAATTTTGATAGCCTTCACTGAGTTGATTAGCTTGTTATCCACGCAGATTGTGGGGTTTGGGACTTTTACATGGTGATTTGGAGAAGCATATGCATTTGGATTTATGATATGACAAGTTAAGACCAGCATGATTAGTCCAAGTGTGCAGATTTTCCAGTGTTTCTTGAAGAAGTGTTGCAGTAGTAAAGGGGTTTTTCTTGTTTCTTTTAATTAAATAGCTTCCGGAAAGCGCGATATAGGATCAGGGCATGAGAGTGTGTTGGGAATAATAGACTATTCTAGTATTTCTGGAGGAGGGTTATAATGAAATGTATGAATTCTCATTAGTTGCCACTTGAAGATTCATGTGGTGGGTATATTAGAAGAAAATAAGGTTCTTGTCATCATCAGCATTCTGAGCAAGTCTTCCACATGGCTGGGCGTTAAATCTACGAGATGCTGTTTATTGTCCTCATTCCTCACATTCCACCCTCCCTGCTTCTCATTAACCCTTTACGATATTTTTCGTCCCATATTCACTTGCATTACGTCACTGTCTAAAGATGCTTGAAAAGAATCAGAGATATGACCTATTTCTCTAGGAACTTCCAGGGTTTATCCGATATAAGTGCGACTGAAAATATGATGTATTGCACTCACATGACTTTCTCTACTCTCGTACCAACCATTCTTACAAACTCTTATTCCTATATCTTCATCGTGTTAGTTAAGATAAACATTTGTACAAATTATCTTATTGCTTATTTCCTTGTAGGTGCAAGGGGAATATTAGAATACAGTAGGCTTTGTGCGACAGTCAAATCTTTTAAAGCTTTGAGATTCCGTTCTCTTTGCACACGTAACATATAAGAAAATGAACAACGATGACCCATTTCACGAAAGTTTTAAGTTTTCCGAAACTCACACACATGACAAGGAATATCTCCGAAATGGTTCACCCTACAAAACATCGAGACATAAATTGTGTATTTTAGCAAAATCTACATGTTTTGTATAGTACGATTTGGTCTATCTCTAACGGTTTACCAGTTATGCAAAATTCGTCCAGAGTAAATACGACTACAGGGGCTATAGCCAGAAAATTCAAGATATACATTTCATTTGTCATCAAAATATCTCAAACATATGACATTTTAATAAAAATCGTTAGAGCCATTTTCAAGAAAATCAAAACTTTCCTAAAATTTTCTATGTAAAGGGTAGTTTAGTGTGGGGCTATTTTCTTCAAAATCTTCGTGTCACATTCTTGAAAGACATAAAATATAAATACTAACTTTGGTTTTTAACCGAGTTTTCGTTTTCTAGTTATGCTGTCCACAGACTGACAGACTGACACACACAGACACACACGGACCTTTTCCTAAAAATGCTTTTTTTGGGTTCAGGGGGCCTCAAAACATATATTTCCGGTGAAATCTCGTAATGGGATTTTTGGGTGGAATACAATACTTCCCCTACTTACCAGTAGAGAAAGTAAAAAGATTGCAGATGTTTCTGCATAGAGAGGGAGAATAATTGCAGGCTGATGGTGAACTGACAGTTGAGAGACGTCAATACTATTATCACCCCTTGAGTAAAATCGCCACACCAGACCGATATTGATAATGGCTGTAATTACAGATATCCAGTAGGTACATAAGCTACTTCTCTACTTCATTGTCCCTTACTTAGCACACATAATACCTTCGAGCACATCAATCTAAGGCGATTAGTGCAGCACCCAGCTTCAAAACACACTCCTGTCTGTCTGTTTATTTGTAAACGGCCCTATGTTATAAACACAAACACCTCGTTAATATATCTGATGTGTTACATTCACATGACTTTCTCTACTCTTGTACTAACCATTCTTACAAACTCTTATTCCTATATCTTCTTCGTGTTAGTTGAGGTAAACATTTGTACAAATTATCTTATTGCTTATTTCCTTGTAGGTACAAGGGGAATGTTAGAATACAGTAGGCTTTGAGCGATAGTCAAATCTTTTTAAGCTTCCGATCTCTTTATACAGGTTAGGTATAAAAGAAGTGAATCACGATGTTCTATTGGACGAAAGTTAAAATTTTACAAAATTCACACAAATAACAAGGAATATCGCCGAAATGGTTCATTCTACAAAATAATTTGTTTGTGCATAAATTGAGTGTTTTATATTTTTATACAGTAAGATTTCATCTATCTCTTACGCTTTACCAGTTATTCAAAAGTTATTCACAGTAAACACGTCTACATAGCATATAGCCAGAAAGTTCAAAATATAAATTTCATTTGTCATAAAAATATCTGAAACATGTGGAATTTTAATGAAAATTGCGTGGCCCATTTTCGATGAAATCAAAATGTTCTATGTAAAGGGTAGTTTAGGGTGAAGGAGTTTTCTTCAAAATCTTCGTATCACATCCTTCAAAGATATTAAACTTAGATACCAACTTTGGTTTTCGTTTTGGGGTTATGCTGTCCACAGACAGGCAGTGTAACATACACGCACGCACGCACGCACGCACGCACACACACACACACACACACACACACACACACACACACTATGTAACGGTACATATTAGTATGTATATTGTACATTAGGTTAAAACATAATTTGTATATAGATAAATATTTTAGGATAATAATTGTTTAAATATTGTTAGTGATAAGCAGTTATACTTGGAAACTTGTGAAATGTAAATAGCGACCATGCGGTCTTCAAACGCCTCATTCAGGTATTGAAAGGGAACAAACAGGATGCGGGGCATTTGTCACCCCTCACTGCACAGGTATTTCTAAGACAGGCATACTGACCGTAGCAATGGGAGGTACCGTTATGAACAAAGTGCAGGGCCACAAAAGGGTCGGTGCAGTGAACTCCGGGACAGAAAGACTCAACCACTTGAATGAGACGGGTGTAGCTGTGAGGGAGCTGGTATAAGATAAAGTGAATAAAGTCAATGTCTGGATGCTAAGAAACACTTATTAATCCACCTGCATAACCACCCCTGAAGAAGAGTCAACAGCCGAGGGCAACGGAGACGACATCTTGGCAGCACACATTCCTCCCTTCACAACACACAAAACTACCCGTCTCAACTCTCACACACACACATATATACACACACACACGGGCCTTTTTAGAGCCTTTTTTATTTTTTGTTGTTTATTTATATATTTATTTATTTACTTATTTATTTATTTATTTATTTATTTATTTATTTATTTATTTATTTATTTATTTATTTATTTATTTATTTATTTATTTATTTATTTATTTATTTATTTATTTATTTATTTATTTATTTATTTATTTATTTATTTATTTATTTATTTATTTATTTATTTATTTATTTATTTATTTATTTATTTATTTATTTATTTATTTATTTATGTATTTATGTATTTATGTATTTATGTATTTATGTATTTATTTATTTATTTATTTATTTATTTATTTATTTATTTATTTATTTATTTATTTATTTATTTATTTATTTATTTATTTATTTATTTATTTATTTATTTATTTATTTATTTATTTATTTATTTATTTATTTATTTATTTATTTATTTATTTATTTATTTATTTATTTATTTATGTATTTATGTATTTATGTATTTATTTATTTATTTATCTATCTATTTATCTATTTATCTATTTATCTGTTTATCTATTTATCTATTTATCTATTTATTTATTTACTTATTTACTTATTTATTTATTTTGTTTTATTTTATTTAGGGTGTCTCAAAGCATATTAGCGGTGAAATCTCGACATGAAATTTTCAGACGGAGTATAATACTTCTTCTAGTAACTTAAATATATAGAATGTATTAATTCACACTATGTTCTCTATCCATTCTTCTATGAACTATTGTGTAAAATGTTCTTGTTTTAGCTACTGGTTAGGTAAAATGGGAATAGAACAATACGGTAGGCTTCCTACTGTAACAAAACTGTTTCCATCACTTTATTATCTCCAAATATTTTACCACAAATATACAATTTGCTTCTCAACATTAACAGTCTACAGCTTTTTGTTCTATTACAACTCACAACTTTCCTTCTCATAACCTTACTCAGTCCTTTAACTGTCTTTCTTCAGTTTCTTTGCCTTTCGTGGGCTAATTACCGCTTTACAATCACCGCGACGCTCGTTGAGTCTTCTCACGAAGACACACATGCACAGCTATCTCACTCACTGACACGACGTTACATGGTAAGAAAACCTTCTGAAGGGGCAGAAACGATGATGTTGATGTTCACTATTTGAAGATAAGCGCTGCTGCGATTTTTTTCTGCCTCCTCAGGGCGTTTGCTTGTCACCTAGAATTCTCGAGGACGTTCTCGACGCTCCTTTTGTTTTTGACGCCTTGATTGTTGACAATCACGTACACACAGTAATCCGGCGAGACAGCCAGGCCTTGAACGTGTTTGCCCGCTCGCCGGCCCGGCGTGTGGTGTGAAGTAGTTCGGCCCCGTCCGTCCTTTGTTATGCGCTGGGGCCGACGTCACATTACGATATTCAAAATTTATAACAGTATAAGTATTGGAAAATTCCAACCAATAACAAGGAATATCTCGAAAATGGTTAACCCTATAATCTTATTGATATAAATTGTGTGTTTACACGATATCTAAATAGGTGCTGAATGTGAATTTCCTACTTTACCGAGGAACTATATCGTCTACTCTGATGCTTTGAGCCGTCATTGCGCCTAGTTAGAAGCCACGACGTTGACGGAAAGGCAGTTCAGCCCGTTTCTACACTCAGGCGGCACACCTTGCCTGGAAGATGAGTCAACTTATTGCAGAACTTGGCGACCTCATACCGCAAACCCAGCGTTTACTTACTTTAGATTTAATTAGCAACTTTTACTGCAGAAATGCCGCACTGGTTCTCCCGCTTCCTTACTCATTTCCTCGTCTTCAGCTAACGCCCTTTCTCTCCCACACACCACGAGCAGAATGCTGCAACACTACGGGAATAGTCAAATGAAAATACCAACTTCTCGATCAAATAAGTGATTTTTACTGCGTCTAATAAATAGAGGAATTACATAATTCTATTCCACCCAAATTTCAGTGTCTAGATTTCACCAGAAATATAAGTTTTGAGGCCCCCTGAATAAAAAAAAAATCTGATGTGTTGCACTCACATGACTTTCTCTACTCTTGTACTAACCATTCTTACAAACTCTTATTCCTACATCTTCTTCGTGTTAGTTGAGATAAACATTTGTACAAATTATCTTATTGCCTATGTCCTTGTAGGTACAAGGGGAATATTACAATACTGAAGGCTTTGTGCGATAGTCAAATCTTTTAAAGCTTTGAGATTCCGTTCTCTTTGTACACGTAACATATAAAAAAATGAACAACGATGACCCATTTCACGAAAGTTCCAAGTTTTCCGAAACTCACACACATAACAAGGTATATCTCCGAAATGGTTCACCCTACAAGAAAATTTATTGAGACATAAATTGTGTATATTAACAAGATCTATATTTTTTGTATAGTATGATTTGGTCTATTTCTAACGGTTTACCAGTTATGCAAAAGTCATCCAGAGTAAACAGGACTACATAGGCTATAGCCAGAAAATTCAAAATGTACATTTAATTGGTCATATAAATACCTTAAACATATGACATTTTAATCAAAGAGAGACATTTTCAAGAGCATCAAAAGTTTCGAAAAATGTTCCATGTAAAGGATAGTTCAGGCTGGAGGCATTTTCTTCAAAATCTTCGTGTCGTATCCTTGAAAGACATTAAACTTAAATACGAACTTTGGTTTCTAACCTGCTTTTAGTTTTTGGGCTATACTGTCCACAGACACACAGACAATTTCACCAAAGGAAGTTTTGTTTTATGGGATAAGGGACACTGGGAGTGAAATTTTGGTCAAAATGTGGTCAAAAGTCAAATTTTTTTTTTTTTTTTTAACCTTAAAATGTTCCTATGTTCCTGGAACACCTGTGCATTTGGATCAGCTAACATTTTTCATATCCCCCACTCCATGTGATCATTACGGCCCTTTCAAATAGTGCTCTTCCCTTAACGTACACAGGATGCTCCTATATAAAAGCCTGTTTTTCTCAAAACTACATTTCTGCACATTCCAAAAGAACGTCGCGCCTGAGTTTTGCTTCAAATTCAATGAAAATTTCCAAAAATATTCATAATTAGCAGCTCAACAAAACTATGATTCAATATTGATGTTATCATTAACATGAATTTCAAAAACATTTTTATGTATGAAAAAAAAATCAATAATTTTTAAGATTAAATTTTCTTTGTTATTAAAAAACTATGTACAACATAATCAGCAAACGTATTTGAAATATTTCTTCATACAATTGTTACCCATGTTTTAGAGTATCAGTTCTGCCAATATAAATGAATTTTGAAAAGTGAATAGACGCGAGCTGTTTTTTTAAGGTGTGCCTATTAAATTCATAGAATAATTTATATATCATAAACGACTATTCCAATTTTAATGAAATTTGGTGTACCTCCTATTCTTATATAAATGCAAACACAGTAACAATTTCAGAAAAATCTATCAAGAAATGTGGAACTTTCAAATTTCGCTCCCAGTGTCCCTTAAAATGAATTTGCTGTTAAAATGTCAACAGGAATATGTCGTTAGACTTCAAGTAGTTAATGAAACTGAACTACCTGATGAGAAAAGTACTAATTCAGTAGAAGTATAGCACCTGAGTAGTCCATAAAATTAAATTCACAGAGCACTTACTAGGAAAGAGATGGGCGATAATAGAATATATGGGGAGAGCCGATAATGGGGACAGCTAATAGCTGTAAAAGATGTTTTGATGCGCATGACAGAGACACCTGGACCTTGTCTGTCTCTTATCTCGGCAGCAGTTAATTAAGGGGCAACAGTAGCTACTTGTCACCCGATAGCAGCGTCACCGTGTACGTACCAGATAGCGGCGCGCCGTGTATACGGCTTCATAGGGGGCACTTAATATTAGTCAGAGCGCAGGAAAACAATACATGTTGGGAGATACATACATACATGTAGCCTGCCGGGCTCGTGTTCAAGATTCAGCACCCCCATCCATCATAGCTCCAGGGACTAGGTAGCTCAGGGGTGGCTGGGGGGAGAAACCACCACGCCGCTGCTTCCTTCACGCTATTAATTATACGCCCCTGTGTGTGTGTGTGTGTGTGTGTGTGTGTGTGTGTGTGTGTGTGTGTGTGTGTGTGTGTGTGTGTGTGTGTATGTCTGGGTGTGTGAATTATTCCACTAACTATACCCCTGCATGCGCCTGGAAAACTTTCAGACCACACAAATGAACTTACACTACCGAAAAAATTAAAAAGTATATCTGTTAAACTCACCTTATGTCGTTCATTAGTGGGCTAATTACTTCCATTACTAACCACACTTACAAACTTTTATTCCTCCCGTTCTCTTTGTAGGCTAAGATATAAATAAATGAACAATCATGTTGCATTTGACGAAAGTTTGTATTCTGAAACTCTTACAAATAACAAGGTCAATATCCAAAATTTTTCACTCTACAAAAATTTATTTGGACATAAATTGTGTGTTTTAGCAGATTCTACATTTTTGTATAGTAAGATTTGTTCTATCTCTTGCGGTTTACCACTACGCAAGTCATCCAGAAGAGATGTCACCGGAAATATATGTTTGGGGACCCTAAATCCCAAAAAAGGCACCTTTAGAAATGGTTCGTGTGTGAGTGTGCCTGTGGACAGCATAACTGCGAAACGAAAAGTCGGTTAAAAACGAAAGTTGGTATTTAAGTTGAATGTCTTTCAAGGATACGACACGAAGATTTTGAAGAAAATAGCCCCACCCTAAACTACCCTTTACATGGAACATTTTTGGAAAATTCTCATTTTCTTGAAAATGGCTCTAACGATTTTCATTAAAATGTCATATGTTTGAGATATTTTGATGAAAAATGAAATGTATATCTTGAATTTTCTGGCTATAACCCATGTAGTCCTATTTCCTCTGGATGACTTGCGTAACTGGAAAACCGTAATCTTACTACAAAAATGTAGATCATGCTAAAACACACAAGTTATGTGCAAATATATTTTTTGTAAAGAGAAAAATTTCGGAGATATTCGTTGTTATTTGTGTGAGCTTTGGAAAACATACTTATTTGAAATGGAACATCGCTGTTCATTTTTACTTCCTCTACAGGTAAGTAGGGGAAGTATTGTATTCCACCCAAAAATTCTCTGTCGATATTTCAGTAGAAATATGTGTTTTGAGACCCCCTGAATCCAAAAAAAGCATCTTTAGAAAAATGTCCGTGTGTGTGTGTCTGTGGACAGCATAACTGCAAAACGAAAAATCGGTTAAAAGCCAAACTTCGTATTTAAGTTTAATGTTTCTCAAGGAAGCAACACAAAGATTTTGAATAAAATAGCCCCACCCTAAACTACCCTTTACATGGAACGTTTTTCAAAAATTTTGATTTTCTTGAAAATGACTGTAACGATTTTGACTAAAATGCCATATGTTTGAGATATTTTGATGACAAATGAAATATATATCTTGAATTTTCTGGCTATAGTCCCTGTAGTCGTATTTACTCTGAACGACTTTTGCATAACTGGTAAACCGTTAGAGATAACCCAAATCATACTATACAAAAATGTAGCTCTTGCTAAAATACAAAATTTATGTCTGAATACATTTTCTTGTAGGGTGAACCATTTCGGAGATATTCTTTGTTATGTGTGTGGGTTACAGAGAACTTGAAACTTTCGTGAAATTGATCATCGTTGTTCATTTTTTTATATGTTAAGTGTGCAAAGACAACAGAATCTGAAAGCTTTAAAACATAGATTTATTAATTGGTACCCTTAAATATCATCTTCATGTTTCGAGATCGAAGCCTGAAACCAGCAGTTAAAAGTTAGGTTAGGTAATTAAATGGACGAGTGATGGCAGACGATAAAGGTAGCTTTTATTTCTGGTCTAGATCTCCTTCACTTCAGAACAATTATTCTAACTGCAGTTCCTATCTGTGTAACTTTTTTCATAAGCACAGCACTAGTCATACGAATAGCCTTTGACACAAAATGAGCAGAGCTGGCTAGTTAACGCCGCGTTATTATTTTGCATGTCAAAGGGATATTCTAACAAAGATACAACCAAGAACAATTGCCTACTTCACTTCTCGTCATCGGTACTGCGTACTGTGTGCTTTCTTTTTTCTACTTTCTATATTAGGTACATAGCAAGTAGATAACCTGTTGCATTCTACCAAAAAATTTCATGCCAAAATTCAAACACGTTTTGAAGTCGTCTAAATAAAGAAAAACTAATCCTTAGAAAAAAATGGGATATATGGCACTCACATGACTTTCTCTGCTCTTGTACTAACTATTCTTACAAACTCTTATTCCTATGTCTTTATGTTAGTTGAGATAAACATTTGTACAAATTATCCTATTGTGCAATAGTCAAATGTTTTAAAGCTTTGAGATCCCGTTCTCTTTGCAGGTTAACATATAAAAAAACAACGATTATCCATTTCACGAAAGTTTTAAGTTTTCCGTAACCCATACACATAACAAGGAATATCTCCGAAATGGCTCACCCTACAAGAAAATGTATTTAGACATAAATTGTGTATTTTAGCAAGGTCTACATTTTTTGTACAGTATGATTTGGTCTATCTCTAACGGTTTACCAGTTATACAAAAGTCGTCCAGAGTAAATACGACTACAGGGGCTACAGCCAGAAAATTCAAGATGTACATTTCATTTGTCATAAAAATACCTCAAACATATAACATTTTAATCAAAATCGTTATAGCTATTTTCAAGAAAATTAAAATTTTAAAAAACTTTTCCATGTAAAGGGTAGTGTAGGGTGGGGCTATTTTCTTCAAAATTGTCGTGTTGCATCCTTGAAAGACATTAAACTTAAATACCAACTTTGGTTTTTAACCGAGTTTTGGTTTTTGAGTTATGCTGTCCACAGGCTGACACACAGACACACACGGACCTTTTTCTAAAAATCTGATGTGTTGCACTCACATGACTTTCTCTACTCTTGTACTAACCATTCTTACAAACTCTTATTCCTATATCTTCTTCGTGTTAGTTGAGATAAACATTTGTACAAATTATCTTATTGCTTATTTCCTTGTAGGTGCAAGGGGAATGTTAGAATACAGTAGGCTTTGTGCGATAGTCAAATGTTTGAGATTCTGTTGTCTTTGCGCGCTTAACATATAAGAAAATGAACAACGATGATCCATTTCACGAAAGTTTTAAGTTTTCCGTAACCCACACACATGACACGAGGAATATCTCCGAAATGGTTCAACCTACAAGAAAATTTATTTAGACATAAATTGTATATTTTAGCAAGATCTACATGTTTTGTAGAGTATGATTTGGTCTATCTCTAACGGTTTACCAGTTATGCAAAAGTCGTCCAGAGTAAATACGACTACAGGGGCTATAGCCAGAAAATTCAAGATATACATTTCATTTGCCATAAAAATACCTCAAACATATAACATTTTAATCAAAATCGTTAGAGCCATTTTCAAGAAAATTAATATTTTAAAAAAATTTTCCATGTAAAGGGTAGTTTAGGGTATCAAAATGTATCAAAAGATACATTTCCATATTTCGGAGGAATACAATACTTTGTCTACTTACCAGTAGAGAAATTAGAAATGTTTTGTCTCTATTAATATGAGGTAGACAAAAGAATAAAAGTTTTTAAGGAATAGTTTGTACATGAGTGGGTAGAGAAAGTTGTATGATTAATTATCATTACTCATAACACATTTACCCCTTTGTTTTGTCACGCAATACATGGAAAAGTGACTCAATTGACGATAATAAAAAGGAAACGTCATTGTTCATGCACGCTGATCTAAGATTAGAGAACCGGTCTTGTAAAGTGTCAAGCGCTGAAGAAATATCCTTTTAGAAATTCACACATTTGTAAAGCGAACTGTTACTCAGCCTATGAGACACCCACTGACTCAAGTTTACCTTCCAGGTATAACGTTGACTCACTCATGTGTCAGCAGGTATTAATTCAGGGTATTTGCATGGAAATATGGGGAGACTGCTGACTAATATCCGAGAAAAATGACACTTGTGTCTATTTGAAGCTTTAAACAAATATATTCAACATATTAACACATCACATAATTAAATGGCTTGACGTCACTTCAAATCACGCTGCGGGTCCACAACTAAAAATTTTCACAAGTCCATTTTTACTTTCTTTATTTTTTCTATAGTAAGATTTGTCTATCTTTTACGGTTTACCAGTTATTCAAGTTACACAGAGGAAACAAGGCTACATAGGCTATAGCTAGAAAATTCAATATATACATTTCATTTGTCATAAGAATATCTCAAACATAAGGCCTATTAATCAAAATTATTTGGGCTATTTTCGAGGACTACAAAATTTTCGAACAATTTGCTATGTAAAGAGTGGATTAAGTTTTTTTTTTTTTTTTTTTTTTTTTTTTTTTTTTTTTTTTTTTTTGGTTTTGATAATATCGCCACTGTGCCGCAGTTTCGTCTCGTATGAGTTCTTTTACATGCCAGTAAATCTACTAACATGGAGCTGTCGTTTTAACCACACTTAAAAACCATCGGCTGGATTTGAACTCGCGACCTTGAGATTTGTAGGCCAGCGTCCAACCAACTGAGCCACCCACACCGACAGTTCAGGGTGCAGGGTGCAGGAATTTTCTTCAGAATCTTCGTGTCGCATCCTTGACAGACATTAAACTTAAATAACAACTTTGGTTTTTCACCAACTTTTCATTTTTAGGTTAGCTGTTCAGAGGAACACAGAAGAATACACAACATTTTATAGCTTTAAGTTCTGTTCGGAAGAGGGATAAAGTCGATCGATTTTTCTATAAAAATGTAGGATATTGGACAGAAAAAGAGTTGTGTGGTTGTAAAGCCGTAGCCATTGTCCTGTAATAAAATTAAAAATGGAGTTACGAGGCTTTTAGATTGAGTCAATGATTTGTTGGATAATTCCCATCATTTGCAGTGAACATAAAACCTTTATTTCGCAATTACATCTTCCTCATTTGGATCTTTACAGCTTCATCCCATTGTGTTCCCGCTATCTTATGTAGTTAACGAGACTGCAATTTAAATATGATTTACGATTTAGCATCTTTAAACACGTTTTAAGTAGTACACCAAAGCCAATTATTGGAGACGCCTTACAAAGGCGCGCGCACGTTCCAACAAAGGCATTTTGTAATGATCTCTTATCATTCCCAGAAATCCCTTTTCAGTTAACTTTAATAATATCCATATACTTAGGAGATCATAAGCCCCATTTAAGTGCCCCCTAGCGGAAGTAAGAGACAAAGTCATTATGCAAAGCAGGCAGCTGCTAACAACCCTTACTGTTATATAATCTACGTCATAAAGTTCCTTGGTTCTTGACACGAGCTTTGCCTTAAGTGTATCTGGGAAATTCGACAAAAAATCTGATGTGTTGCACTCTACTGTTGTTCTAACCATTCTTACAAACTCTTATTCCTATATCTTCTTCATGTTAGTTGAGATAAACATTTGTACAAATTATCTTATTGCTTATTTCCTTGTAGGTGCAAGGGGAATATTAGAATACAGTAGGCTTTGTGCGACAGTCAAATCTTTTAAAGCACTCAGATTCTGTTCTCTTTGCACGCTCAACATATAAAAACATGAACAATGATGTTCCATTTCACGAAAGTTTGTTTTCGGAAACTGACACAAATAACGAGGAATACCTCCAAAATGGTTCACTCTACTAAAAAGTTTACTCAGACATAAATTGTTGTTAGCTAATGCTGGATTTCTAACAATGAAGTCATTAATCCTCCTGCTCTCCAATATTTTTCAATAAATATAAGACATAAATTGTTTGTCTTAGTAAGATCTACATTTTTCGTACGGTAGGATTTGCTCTATCTCTTACGGTTTACCAGTTACGCAGAAATCACCCAGAGTAAATAGGACTTCGTAGGCTATAGCCAAAAAATTCAAGATATTCATTTCATTTGTCATAAAAATATCTCAAACATATTGCATTTTAACCAAAATAGCTAAAGTCTTTTTCAAGGAAATCAAGTTCGTTTCAATCAGCTCTTTGCCGCCGACAGAAGCTATGAGATTTACTATCTCTGGGCATGCGTGAATGGTTTTTAAAGAACATTCCCACTATAACGTCTTTTAATGAAGTACCAATCTTTCACTCTTTTCATTTGAGACTTTATCGACCAATATGAGTGTATTATATAACCCACCAACACTATTCTCATAATTAAGACATAAACAGCAACGATAACATTTAGCGTCACTTTCTATGCTAATCCTAGCGTCCTTCGTTTGTCTGTAGACCCGAAAGGATGAGAGTGAGACAACCAGTTGAAAGTTTGTGAAGTTCAACGTTTACACAGGAACGTTTATCAATGTTTATTCATAAATGTTTAGTGGATTCTTAAGTATAACTTCACGGATTAAATATTGGTCGGCATATCCCGCCGCAACAATATATAAAGTGAAACATAATTAACATGTGTTAAAATTTGAAGCCAGTGACATCTACTGGTAAGTAGAAGAAACTATTGTATTACGATGTTGACATTTCACCGGATATATAGGTATGTTTTGAGACCCCCTGAATAAAAAAAGCATTTTTAGAAGGACGTTCGTGTGTGTCTGAGGATGTGGGGATGCGGGTATATGTATGTGTGTGTGTGTGTGTGTGTGTGTGTGTGTGTGTGTGTGTGTGTGTGTCTGTGGACAGACTAACTCAAAAAACTAAGTCGGATAAAAAGTAAAATTGGTATTGAAGTTTAATATCTTTAAAGGATACGACACGAAGATTTTCAAGCAAATTCCGCTACCCTAAAGTGCACTTTACAATGGAACATTTTTATTTTATCCAAAATGGCTGTAACGATTTTGATTAAAATGACATATATTTAAGATATTTGCATGACAAATAAAATGTATATTTCGAATTCTCTGGCTATAACCTATGTAGTCCTGAATGAATTTTGAATAAACTCGTACTAAGCAAAAACTGCAGATTTTGCTAAAACACACAATTTATGTCCAAATATATTTTTGTAGTGAAGCATTTCGGAGATATTCGTTGTTATTTGTTTAAGTTCCGGAAAACTTGAAGCATTCGTGAAATGGAACATCGTTGTTCAGTATTTTATATGTTAATGCAAAGATAAAGGAATCTCAGAGATTTGACCATCGCACAAAGCCTACTGTATTCCCACATTCTCCTTGTACCTACAAGGAAATAAGCAGTAAGATAATTTTTACAAACGTTTATCACAATTAAGGGACACTGGGAGTGAAATTTGAAAGTTCCACATTTCTTGATAGATTTTTCTGAAATTGTTACTGTGTTTGTATTTATATGAGAATAGGAGGTACACCAAATTTCATTAAAATTGGATAATTCGTGTATGATATATAAATTATTTTATGAATTTAATAGACACACTTTCAAAATAGAGCTCGCGTCTATTGACTTTTCAAAATTCATTTATGTTGGCAGAACTGATACCCTAAAACATGGGTAACAATTGTATGAAGACATATTTCAAATACGTTTGCTGATTATGTTGTACATAGTTTTTTAATAACAAAGAAAATTTAGTCTTAAAAATTATTGATTTTTTTCATACAAAAAAATGTTTTTGAAATTCATGTTAATGATAACATCAATATTGAATCATAGTTTTGTTGAGCTGCTATTTATTAATACTTTTGGAAGTTTTCATTGAATTTGAAGCAAAACTCAGGCGCGACCTTCTGTTAGAATGTGCAGAAATGTAGCTTTGAGAAAAATAGGCTTTTATAGAGGAACATCCTGTGTACGTTAAGCGAAGAGTGCTATTTGAAAGGGCCGTAATGACCACATGGAGTGGGGGATATGAAAAATGTTACCTGATCCAAATGCACAGGTGCTCCAGCAACATTTTAAGGTGAAAAAACAATTTTCGACTTTTTGACAATTTTGACGAAAATTTCACTCCCACTGGCCCTTAACACGAAGAAGTTATATGAATAAGAGTTTGTAAGAATGGTTAGTACAAGAGTAGAGAAAGTTATGTGAGTGCAGCACATCAGAATTTGTATTTAATAAACAAAAGCATAATAAAACTTCCACCAGTTTAGATATAAACCACTCTTGCTTTAAGTGTTTAATAGAGAACGAGACGAAGGGAGAGGGCTAGGAAACAAGAGAAACACGTACGCATTCGGGGGGGGGGGGGGGGAGAAGGGATGATGGAGGAAGGAAATAATGAATAGAGCAGAGAAGTAATGGATAGAAGAGATAAGAAGAGAAGGGATAGATGAAGGAGAAGGATGCGATGAACTGTGACGTCTGGACCGTGCAAAGGGCGGGCGAGCGGCGTCTGGGGATAAATAACAGGGATAGCGGATTAATGCAGACAAAGAGCAGGATTTGGAAATGAATAAAACAAGTAGAAGACTGCAGCAAATCCTAGCCAAGGAGCTTTGAATTAGTTCCTCCTGATGAAGTAATCACCTAAATATTAGAATCTTACTCTTAAGAGAGTGGGGAGTTCAAAAGACAAAAATTGGCATTTTAGGGTTTCAACGGAAAAAACTCCGAGATTCTATGTACTTTAACATATAAACCTTTTAGTCTCTGGCCACTTCCTATGGATATACTTTAGTTTCCTAGGAAACAACCTGGCAACACTGCAGATTGTGTGTTACTTTCCCTAGTACAGTACATAAACAAACAGCGTAATGGTACGTCTTAAAAAAAACTCATACCCTGCCTTGCCCTTCCGTGTCTAGTGTGTGACTAAATATAAACATAACTCAAAAACGAAAAGTAGGTTAAAAACCAACGTTAGTATTTAAGTTTAGTATCTTTCGAGGATGCGATACTAAAATTTTGAAGAAAATAGCCCCACCCTAAACTACCCTTTACCTGCAACATTTTTCGAAAAATTTTATTTTCTTGAAAATGGCTCAAACGATTTTGTTTAAAATGCCATATGTTTGAGCTATTATTATGACAAATGAAATGTATATCTTGAATTTTCTGGCTATAGTCCCTGTAGTCGTATTTACTCTGGACGACTTTTGCATAACTGGTAAACCGTTAGAGATAGACCAAATTATACTATACAAAAAATGTAGACCTTGCTAAAATACAGAATTTATGTGCAAACAAATTTTCTTGTAGGGTGAACCATTTCGGAAATAAACCTTGTTATGTGTGTGAGTTTCGGAAAACAGAACTTTCGTGAAATGGGTCATCGTTGTTCATTTTTTTATATGTTACGTGTGCAAAGACAACAGAATCTCAAAGCTTTAAAAGATTTAATATCGCTCAAAGCCTACTGTATTCCCCTATTCCCCTTGTATCTACAAGGAAATAAGCAATAAGATAATTTGTACGAATGTTTATCTCAACTAACACGAAGAAGATATAGGAATAAGAGTTTGTAAGAATGGTTAGTACAAGAGTAGAGAAAGTCATGTGAGTGCAACACATCAGATTTTTAACCCTAAAATTGTGAGGTACTTTCATTGAAACATTTTTTGTGAGGCGAGGTCTATCAGATTCATTTAGTTTATTTTTAATCAGATTTACAAATGTGTCCGTTATATAGGACAATATTTAACCCTAGCAATATCAACCCTTATTCCAAAACTTACACTATAAACTTAGGGGGTAGTTTGTGACCATCACTGGTCACAAAATGCCTGACAAATTTGTATATTTTCATGTTCATAAATGTAATATTTAGCTATTTTTTAGCTGTTTACATGTCTCACATTAGATATTTTATCAATCCTTGTTACAGAACTATTGTTTAACAATTACATTTGCAGAACCTTAGGACCACCTACGTAAGCCCTCTGAAGTAATTTAATATGTAGTTATAGAGGCGGCAGAAAAGACCCCTTAAATCAAGAATTGTGAATATAGTTGGTAAGGTCCCAATTAAACTGTCTTTATAACGTTATAATTTGACTTGCAGCCACAACACAACAGCTCTGCGGCTCTGAAACAACAGAAATAGGTCACCTGGTGATAGCATTTGTAAAAAATACAAGTTATTTCAAATCTCAAAAAAATGATAGCTTACCTTATTTCATAAAAAATGCAGTAAACAAGCCACAGCTCCTTCAATAACAAACTGACAGCCATATTTGCAGCAAGTGTCACGTGACGCCCAGTCATGTTAGTCACGTGACTCCAACACTTCGGCTTTCTTCGTCGCTGGACCGGTGTGCAATATAAGGTTAAGTGACTATCACTCACTGTTACTGGAACTGCAGTTACCATGCGCAATCATCCGCGCCATCTGGCTGGCACTGCCAACACTACACGTTTTTAACATGTAAACAAATGAACGATACTCCATTTCACGAAATTTGTAAGTTTTCCGAAACCATTGTGACTTCCGCAAAACTTATAACTGTATTGTACAAAATATCAGATTGATCATCAAGTATCCAGTATTTTGGAACGAATAGCAGAGTTAAAGAGTTTGTCATGAGTGATGTGGAGGAACTAACTCCCTCCAAGATTATGGAGATAATTAGGAAACCCTAAAAAGTCCCGCCGCCCGCCCTTCTATCTCCACAACATCTTGACAAATTACAGTAGGGGAGAATATGGTTTCCAGAATCCGGGGGAACTAAAGTGAATGTTCCGGACAGCTAATTAGTAACTTCTCTCGCCAAATAATCGCTCGTCTTTTGCTTTTTATTGACGTCGGTGGCGTCACTTTTCAGCATATCTCCACACATATCCCTTAACAAATCCTATTAATTATTACTTTCGACAACCCTTTTCACTTAATGGTATCGACTTGTCAATTTTTCAAAACCTTAATCTAGGTATTTTAGATTTCTACTGTCTCTACTATGTGTAGAAAGTAGGGAAAATATGTATTCAACTCAAGAATTCGGTATCGAGATTTCACAGCAAATTCATGTTTTGAAGCCCCCCACCTAAATCCAAAAACAGAACAATTTTAGAAAAAGGTGTAGGTATGTGTGTCATAGAGTGTGTGTAAGTGTGCGTCTTTGAGCATAACTCAAAAACGAAAAATCTGATGTGTTGCACTCACATGACTTTCTCTACTCTTGTACTAACCATTCTTACAAACTCTGTTAGAATACAGTAGGCTTTGTGCGATAGTCAAATGTTTGAGATTCTGTTGTCTTTGCACACTTAACTTGTAAAAAAATGAACAACGATGATCCATTTCACGAAAGTTCTACGTTTTCCGAAACTCACACACATAACAAGGAATATCTCCGAAATGGTTCACCCTACAAGAAAATTTATTGAGACATAAATTGTGTATTTTACCAAGATCTACATTTTTTGTATAGTAAGATTTGGTCTATCTCTAACGGTTTACCAGTTATGCAAAAGTCCTCCAGAGTAAATACGACTACAGGGGCTATGGCCAGAAAATTCAAGATATACATTTCATTTGTAATCAAAATATCTCAAACATATGACATTTTAATCAAAATCGTTAGAGCCATTTTTAAGAAAATCAGAAATTTTGAAAAATTTTCCATTTAAAGGGTAGTTTAGGGTGGGGCTATTTTCTTCAAAATCTTCGTGTCGCATCCTTGAAAGACACTAAACTTAAATACCAACTTAAGTTTTTAAGCGACTTTTCGTTTTTGAGCTATGCTGTCCAGACACACACACGGACTTTTTTTTAAAAATGCTTTTTTTGGATTCAGGGGGTCTCAAAACATATATTTCTGGTGAAATCTCGACATCGAATTTTTGGGTGGAATACAATACTTCCCCTACTTACCAGTAGAGAAAGCAAAAATCGATTAAAAAGTAAAGTTAATATTTAAGTTTAATATTTTAAGGATCCGACACGTACAATTTGAAGAAACTCATTCTAGCCTAAACTGCCCTTTACATGGAAAATTTTGATTGTATCGAAAATGGGTCCAACGAGTTTTATTAAAATTACTTTTAGTATCTGGTCGACCGAGTTTCGCTCTCATTTTCTTTTCCTAGTTTTAATCGTGCTTTTTGGGAGAAGGTACTTGTTTGGATAAACTTGAAAAAAAATGTTAACTAACTATAAATTTTCATCCCAACTGTTGGAACCGTTTTCGTGAAGATACCTTTAATATCCTGGCTTATTTGTTGAAATTGGCCCATTAATAGAGAAATTGAGGAGCGTTTTTTCAAAACGAAAATGAGTTATGTATAGTATCTGCATAATTTTCACCTTCTGCATCGTTCCGTGAAATAAGATTTTGCAAAATTCGATTCGTGCCCTATGTAGAAGGTAGGAAAAATTAGCAGTTTTTTCAGAACTCGATAGATGCACTTCTTCAGTTAAAGCAAAGATCGATAGATGCAATTTTATGATTCTGTGATCCAGAGTGTAGCAACCTGAATTTTATGAAACGCATGTTGGCATTGACTGTTACGACTCTTGGAATTCTCAGTCATTTCTGCAAGCTTTTTACACTGCTGCATCGTTGGCAATAACTGCGAACTCAAGTTGTGTGCTTGGATTTCACATTCAATGAGACGTTTCAGGAAGGAGAAATTGAATGTTGTGCTAACCAATTAGTATTGCCAATAAATAGAAAAAACAGTTTTTCTCAGAAACGCATTTTGTGCATCTATCGAGTTTTTGAAAAAACGCCCCTCAACTGTGACCGTTACGCGTGACTGTTACGTTTTTTTTTTTTTTTTTTTTTTTCTTTTCTTTCCAGGAATGATTCCTCTATAGATAAACCAATAAGCGAAACCTGTGTGAATACAAAATTTGATCGAAATCGTTAGAGCTGTTTCCAAGTTGCGCGGAATGTATTTATATACAAGAATTGCTCGTTTAAATATATAAGATTACTGTTATTATCATTGTTATCGTTGTCGTTATCGTTGTCGTTAACGTTGTTGTGATCGTTATCGTTATTATTATTATTATTATTATTATTATTATTATTATTATTATTATTATTATTATTATTATTATTATTATTATTATTATTATTATTATTATTATTATTATTATTATTATTATTATTATTATTATTATTATTATTATTATTATTATTATTATTATTATTATTATTATTATTATTATTATTATTATTATTATTATTATTATTATTATTATTATTATTATTATTATTATTATTATTATTATCCTCGGTAGCGTGATGGTTAGCGTGTCTGCCTCACGTTCAAGAGGTCGCGAGTTCGAATCTCGCTTAGGGTAAGTTATCCCGGTAAGGTTTTTTTTTCGAGGTTTTCCCTACCCTGAGAAGACGAATGTCGGGTAACTTAAAGCTCCATGGACCTCGGGCTCATTTGAGTATCATTTCACCCATTTCATTTCATTCATTCGTCCGATATGACACAATGTTGGAGGACGTTAATTTAAAGAAAAAAAAATCATTGTCAACATTATTATTATTATTATTATTATTATTATTATTATTATTATTATTATTATTATTATTATTATTATTATTATTATTATTATTATTATTATTATTATTATTATTATTATTATTATTATTATTATGATTATGATTATGATTATGATTATGATTATGATTATGATTATGATTATGATTATGATTATGATTATGATTATGATTTGATTATGATTATGATTATGATTATGATTATGATTATGATTATGATTATGATTATGATTATGATTATGATTATGATTATGATTATGATTATGATTATGATTATGATTATGATTATGATTATGATTATGATTATGATTTGATTATGATTATGATTATGATTATGATTATGATTATGATTATGATTATGATTATGATTATGATTATGATTATGATGATTATTATTATGATGATTATTATTATTATTATTATTATTATTATTATTATTATTATTATTATTATTATTATTATTATTATTATTATTATTATTATTATTATTATTATTATTATTATTATTATCATTATCATTATCATTATCATTATCATTATCATTATCATTATCATTATCATTATCATTATCATTATCATTATCATTATCATTATCATTATCATTATCATTATCATTATCATTATCATTATCATTATCATTATCATTATCATTATTATTATTATTATTATTATTATTATTATTATTATTATTATTATTATTATTATTATTATTATTATTATTATTATTATTATTATTATTATTATTATTATAATAAACGATTGCAGGAAGTGAGACATAACCAATCACAGGATATTAGAGCTCCTAAGAGAAGTTGTAATTCAGAGCCGTCGGGAATAAAGCTCTCGCCCGACCGACCGACCGACCGACCGCCTAGAACGGTACCATTGCCAATGAAGCTGCAATGAATATTAGTAAGTGACACCTGCAGAAGACATCGGACATGGACCGGAATGGCTTCCGGAGGGAGAGTCTGAGAGCAAGTTAGACGTAACTACCGCAAAGGAAGCCATATTTACTCCAGGAATATTGTCTAGCACAAACATACACGCCCGTAAATGAAGTAAGTGGAAAACAGTCATATGATGTGTGGTATTCATGCGAAATTCTCTACCCACTCTTCTACTACATCGTATTTTACTACATATAGCAAGTAGGGGAAGTATTGTATTCCATCCAAAAATTCGATGTCGAGATTTCACCGGAAATATATGTTTTGAGACCCCTCAATCCAAAAAAAGCATTTTTAGAAAAAGGTATGTGTGTGTGTCGGTTAAAATCCAAATTTGGCATTTAAGTTCAATGTCTTTCAAGGATGCTGCACGAAGATTTTGAAGAAAATAACCCCAGCCTAAAGTACCCTTTATTTGGAAAATTTTTCGAAAATTTTGATTTTCTTCAAAATCGCTCTAACGATTTTGATAAAAATGGCATATATCTCAGATATTTTTATCACAAATGAAATGTATATCTTAAATTTTCTGGCTATAGCCCCTGTAGTCGTATTTACTCTGGACGACTTTTGCATAACTGCTAAACCGTTAGAGATAGACCAAATCATACTACACAAAAAATGTAGATCTTGCTAAAATACAAAATTTATGTCTGAATAAATTTTCTTGTAGGCTGAACTATTTCGGAGGTATTCCTTGTTATGTGTTTGAGTTTCGGAAAACGTAAAACTTTCGTGAATTGGAACATCGTTGTTCGTTTGTTTATATGTTTATATGCAATTACAAGGAAATAAGCAATAAGATAATTTGTACAAATCTTTATCTCAACTATCACGAAGAAGATATAGGAATAAGAGTTTGTAGGAATGGTTAGTATGATTAAAGCAGAGTATGTGGTTGTTGGTAGCTGAAACTAGAGGTCTCCATTTGAAGTTAATAAAGTCTGTTTTAAGGGCCTCGTAAGCTAAGAAGTAGCACCTCCCTGCTATCGTCGTTTATCTGCCTATCTCCTCTCTCTCTCTCATCCACTTAAATGACTTACCGATGAAGCCTACCAAATAGGCTGTAACTATGGGAGTTGGAGAATTTGAATTCAAATTGCAGCAGCAGCAGGAGAAGCAGGAGGAGTAGTAGCAGATTATACGCATGTTGTAGAAGGAAGAATTCTCTCTCCCTCTGAGATTAGCATAATCTGCACGGCGTGTCTTTTGAATGCTCTACCTCCCTTTCACTCTCTCAAGAGCCAATCTGTAAGAAGTATACGGTGAGGCGGCGCGGGTCCGGGGGGGGGGGTGTATTTATTGATGTTGAAGCTCTTACGTGTTTTCATTTTGTGAAGGTTTAAAGGTCTCTCCACCCCTTTAACTTACTGTTTCCTCGCTGATCGTTCATTTAGTAGCCCCTTTGTGCTAAGAAGGCAAAGATGATGAGAAATAGATAGGTAGATTGAGCCCATTCACGTTCAAAGTTTATACTTCAATGTATAGTAACACTTACAAATAATGGCAAGGCTGAGTTCAGAATAGTCATTTTATAATAGTGTTATATGGAGAAACCTGACTATCTTCTTCGTGTTAATCGAGAAAAATATTTGTATACGTTATCTCTAGCCCATTTTCTTGTAGGTGCAAGAGATAAAGTGATAAACATCTTCGAAATAGTACATTTCAAAATGTCAATGCGACACGAAGATTATAAAGAAAATAGCGTTACCCTTAACTACCCCTTACATGGAAAATTTTTCGAAAATTTTTATTTTCTTGAAAATGGCTCTAACGATTTTGATTAAAATGTCATATGTTTGAGACATCTTTATTACCAATTAAATATATATCTTGAATTTTCTGGCTATAGCCCCTGTAGTCGTATTTACTCTGGACGACTTTTGCATAACTGGTAAACCGTTAGAGATAGACCAAATTATACCATACAAAAAAGTAGATCTTGCTAAAATACACAATATATGTCTCAATAAATTTTCTTGTAGGGTGAACCATTTCGGAGATATTCCTCGTTATGTGTGTGAGTTTCGGAAAACTTAAAACGTTCGTGAAATGGAACATCGTTGTTCATTTTTTTATACGTCAAGTGTGCAAAGAGAACGGAATCCCTAAACTTTAAAAGATTTGACTATTGCAGAAAGCCTACTGTATTCTAAATATTCCCGTTGCACCTACAAGGAAATAAGCAATAAGATAATTTGTACAAATGTTTATTTTAACTAACACGAAGAAGATATAGGAATAAGAGTTTGTGATAATGGTTAGTACAAGAGTAGAGAAAGTCATATGAGTGCAACAGATCAGATTTTTTAAAAATCATTTTCAGATTTAGAGGTGATATGTTCCTAAATATTTAAAACCCGTGACTTGCTCTAATATAATATTATTAATTACAATTTTGTTTCTGAGAATATATTTGCCTTGGAACGCCACTGTTTTATGTTAGACTGCTTCATCTGTTTGGATCCATTATAAACGTTAGAAATTACAAGTGAGTGGAAGTGAGTAGACCAGATAACAAAATTTACTTGCGAGAAGGTGAAACAATTAATATATTAGTCTAGGAGTGCTTGTTTACCGCTCACGTGCCCTATTTTAGGTGCTACGGGTGGTTTAGTATGATCCAAACACGCATAAGTGCATTTTAGCAGATATTGGTAAGTACTTCCATTAACGTGAATATGTCTGATATTAACAAACATCCATTAAACTGCGTGAGACGACCAAATGGTGCTAAATGGATTCAGTTCTCTAATACAGAGAAATCCCTAAGTGGACGGTCGTGTTTACTAGTGTTCCTCAACAGATTTACAAATAGTCGAGGAAAACTCTAACTCTCTAGTTTTGCGGCACCCTGAATCAAAAAATCTGATGTGTTGCACTCACATGACTTTCTCTACTATTGTACTAACCATTCTTACAAACTCTTATTCCTATATCTTCTTCGTGTTAGTTGAGATAAACATTTGTACAAATTATCTTATTGCTTATTTCCTTGTAGGTGCAAGAGGAACATTAGAATACAGTAGGCTTTGTGCGATAGTCAAATGTTTTAAAGCTTTGGGATTCCGTTCTCTTTGCACGCTTAACATATAAAATTATGAACAACAATGTTGCGTTTCACTAAAGTTTTAAGGTTTCCTTAACTGACGACTAATATCTCCGAAATGGTTCACTGTACAAGAAAATTCATTCAGACATAAATTTTGTATTTTAGCAAGGTCTACGTTTTTTGTATAGTATGATTTTGTCTATCTCTAACGGTTTACCAGTTATGCAAAAGCCGTCCAGAGTAAATACGACTACAGGAGCTATAGCCAGAAAATTCAAGATATACATTTCATTTCTCATAAAAATATCTCAAACATATGACATTTTAATGAAAATCGTTAGAGCCATTTTCGATAAAATGAAAATTTTCCAAAAAAGTTTCCATGTAAAGGGTAGTTTAGGGTGGGGCTATTTTCTTCAAAATTTTCGTGTCGCATCCTTGAAAGATATTAAACTTAAGTACCAACTTTGGTTTTTAAACGACACAGACACATACGCACCTTTTTGTAAAAATCTGACGTGTTGCACTCACACGACTTTCTCTACTCTTGTACTAACCATTCTTACAAACTCTTATTCCTATATCTTCTTCGTGTTAGTTGAGATAAACATTTGTACAAATTATCTTATTGCTTATGTTCTTGTAGGTACAAGGGGAATATTATAATACAGTAGGCTTTGTGCGCTAATCAAATGTCTTAAAGCTTTCAAATGCCGTTCTGTTTGCACACTTAACATATACGATGTTCCATTTGAGAGAAGTATAAGGTCACCAAAACTCTAAATATGCTTTCAGGGGGCCTCAAAACATATATTTCCGGTGAACTCTTGACATAGAATTGTTGGGTGGAATACAATACTTCCTCTAATTACCGTACGTCATAGAGAAATTAGTATTTGAATTCTTCAAGCATCTCAATGTCGCAAAGCCCTTCAAAAATTTGATTGAGTAATAGAAAATATGTGAAATTGATTGTATAAAGATTTTTGTGGGAGATGAGGTGTTTCTAGTATTAAGCTAGTGGATATCTGAGGTGAACATAGTTGCAAGAAGCGCCTCCAGGAACGCTGAGTGCGGTAGGATCACCGCCGACAAACCACAAGCTTGCTTCTTCCCCCCACCTATCTACATACTAGGTACACTTTGCTATTATGGATGAGGTGTTCGTGCTGGCAGAACCTTCTCTGGCGAATGATTTGTGCCTACATTAAGTTAGTCTTCCTCACGGACAAGACCATAATCCGCTGGCAGTGGTGACAATCTTTACAAGGTATCTAACACGTGCTCACGTGTAATACCCTCGCTAAAGACGTGATATCGTCACCTGCTTAATCGGTCCATTCTTACCTTCACAGCCTCCAACAATTCACACCTCTAACTTCCTCTACCACGTACAGTAAATAGCGGAAGTATTCTATTCTCATAGAAAATTCTATCTCAAGAAATGCAGATCACAGTTTTAGTATTCAAAATCACACCGACAAACTTTTAAACTGGAGAAATGGACGGTTTCTTTGCGAGAGTACGGCAGAATAGCACACGCCGATGCGCTCTTTGTGTTAATACCTTCCAACATTTACTTTGACCACTAAAGCCGTGATTAACTATAAACAATGAGATGTTTGTGTTTTGTTTATGTGTTCTGTGTTTGTTTCTTGGATTAAGATTGTGTGCCTTACTAAGATAAATACAATACTAATTTGCATTGTTGATCTTGCCGCAATAATAATAATAATAATAATAATAATAATAATAATAATAATAATAATAATAATAATAATAATAATAATAATAATAATAATAATAATAATAATAGTAATAATAATAATAATAATAATAATAATAATAATAATAATAATAATAATAATAATAATAATAATAATAATAATAATAATAATAATAATAATAATAATAATAATAATAATAATAATAATAATAAATTCTTCACTCCATGGATTAGACAATGCTGCCTGTTCGGACTTCAGGATATGTCTGAGCATCGGTTTCTTGGGCTTTTCAGATGTCTTTTTCCAATTAGCCTATAGTTTAGCACTTTCCTGGTATACCGTTAGAGATAGACAAAATCTTACTATATAAATCCCAATGTATTGCCATATTCCTCTTGTATCTTCAGGAAAATTAGCAATAAGATGATTTCTACAAATTTTTATTTCGACTAATAGGAAGGTACAGGAATAAGAGTGTGCAAGAATGGTTAGTACATGAGTAGAGAAAGTCGTGTGATACTTTTTTGTAAGTATTGTTAGCATAAGTTAAAGCAGAGTGCCACTGTGCTGAAGTACTATATATATACAGAACTGAGGAGACCCTTGACGCCAGCTGACGTTCCTTTATTCTGTAGCGAACAGTACCATTAGGCGCCGGTTTGCTCGTGATCGCCTCCTGGCTGTGCGAATAATGTCAGAGGTTGCCGCCTCCGCTTCACACACTACCTATTATAATATTGTTGAACAAAAATTTACAATTAAAGTACTGCTTTTGTTTTCTGCAGCCTATAGCATGCTATTTCCAATTTTCTGTAATGTTGTTCAAATACAACGAGCAATACTAGCAGGTGACCCTGCTATTTAGTTTAACTCCAAAATCTCAGTTTATATCCCTCCAAATATAATATTTCCAATAGTTAAGCCAGCCATATGCTGAAATTTGGCCAAAGATAAACCAATTCATTTTTATTTTCTTTCCTACTTATCTATATTAAATACAGCGGGCAAGTGTCGCATTGGAGAGAATACAAACAAATTTCTAATACATTCGCATAAGTTTCTCTACTCAAACTATTGTTACAAGCACTTATTCCTATATCTCACTCATGATAATGGTGATAAACGTGTAGAAATTACCTTATTGCTAATTTTCTTCTTTATATGGTCAACAGACAAAAATATGAATAACGACCTCCCATTTGACAACTGGGGGGTGACAAAAACTATATTTGGACATAGTGTTTTTCATTTGTGCAAAATACGTCAAAAGTAAATAGGACTACAGGGGCTATAGCCAGAAAATTCAAGATATACATTTCATTTGTCATAAAATATCTCAAACATATGACATTTTAATCAAAATCGTTAGAGCCACTTTCAAGAAAATCAAAATATTCGAAATATTTTTCACGTAGAGAGTAGTTTAGGGTGGGGCAATTTTCTTCTAAATCTTCGTATCGCATCCTTGAAAAACATTAAACAAAAATACCAACTTTGGTTTTTAACCGACTTTTCGTTTTTACTTTCTCTACTGGTAAGTAGGGGAAGTATTGTATTCCACCCAAAAATTTGATGTCGAGATTTCACCGGAAATATGTGTTTTGAGGCACCCTGAATCCAAAAAAGGTATTTTTAGAAAAAGTTCCGTGTGTGTGTCTGTGTGTCTGCCAGCCTGTAGATAGCATAACTCAAAACCGAAAAGTTGCTTAAAAACCAAAGTTGGTATTTAAATTTATTGTCTTTCAAGGATGCGACACGAAGATTTTGAAGAGAATAGCCCCACCCTAAACTACCCTTTGCTTGGAAAATTTTTCGAAAATTTTGATTTTCTTGAAAATGGCTCTAACGATTTTCGTAAAAATGTCATATGTTTGAGACATTTTTATGACAAATGAAATGTATATCTTGAATTTTCTGGCTATAGCCCCTGTAGTCGTATTTACTCTGGACAACTTTTGCATAGCTGGTAAACTGTAAGAGATAGATCAAATCATACTATACAAAAAATGTAGATCTTGCTAAAATACACAATTTATGTCTCAATAAATTTTCTTGTAGGGTGAACCATTTCGGAAATATTCCTTGTTATGTGTGTGAGTTTCGGAAAACTTAGAACTTTCGTGAAATGGATCATCGTTGCTCATTTTTTTATATGTTAAGCTTGCAAAGAGAACGGAGTCTCAAAGCTTTGAAAGATTTGACTATCGCACAAAGTCTACTGTATTCTAACATTCCCCTTGCACCTACAAGGAAATAAGCAATAAGATAATTTGTACAAATGTTTATCTCAACTAACACGAAGAAGATATAGGAATAAGAGTTTGTAAGAATGGTTAGTACAAGAGTAGAGAAGGTCATGTAAGTGCAGCATTTTAGATTTCTGAGTTATGCTGTCCAGAGACTGACAGACATATACTGACACACAGGAACATAGGACGTTTTTCTAAAACTCTTTTTATTTATTTATTTTTTTTTTTTTAAATCAGGGGGTCTCAAAACATATTTCTGGTGCAATCTCGACATCGAATTTTTGGGTCGAATACAATAGCTCCTCTACTATCTAAATTCAAAATCTTTTAATTTAATATAATTGAGTGCAGTTACGTAACAGAAATGTGCACTACAGAAGAGTTTAGCTCTGATTTTTGTTAATTCACAATGGCTCCTTGATACAAAGTGCACTGCAGAATCTCGGTTGAAACATAGTGCTGTCTTAATTGTTGCCGCTTGTAATATCTTGCTCAGAGATACTACCCAGGGGTCTTTCGCAGCCATATCTTGTTAAATTAGATAAGACTAGGGGCAATAATAGGGAATCCCACACGCACGATTCCCTTCCTTCCTTCCTTCCTCCCCGTGTAATTACAATTATCCAAATATCCCACCACTACCTTTCCCTTTATTATCATCTTCCGATGTTTGCTGCCTCCGAGTGACGTCATAACTGCAGAGATATTTTGCTCTCTTGACACCCACTCTGTATATCGCCCACAACCAGAATGGCCGATAGTGAAACACAAGAGATGGTCCAGTGCTAGAAGGTATTCTGTAAATTAGTGCACAACAGTGCAGTTCTCGTTATATTGTAGGTTCTCAAACTACCACACATCACACTTTAAAGGACCCCGAAACTGAGATTTCAATTTTATACATTTTTACTACGTACCTATAGTAAACTAGCCGAAGTATAAAATACGTTGTCGATATTTCATCGGAAATATGTTCGAGGCCCCCAGAATAAATAAATAAATAAATAAATAAATAAATAAATAAATAAATAAATAAATAAATAAATAAATAAATAAATAAATAAATGGATGGATGGATGGATGGATGGATGGATGGATGGATGGATGGATGGATGGATGGATGGATGGATGGATGGATGGATGGACGGACGGACGGACGGACGGACGGACGGACGGACGGACAGACAGACAGATAAATAGATAAATAAATAAATACATTTAAAAACTCTGATGTGTTGCACTCACATGACTTTCTCTACTCTTCTACTAACCATCCTTAAAAACTCTTATTTTTATATCTTCTTCCTGTTAGTTGAGACAAATTATCTTATTGCTTATTTCCTTGTAGGTGCAAGGGGAATATTAGAATACAGTAGACTTTGTGCGATAGTCAAATATTTTAAAGCTTTCAGATCCCGTTCTCTTTGCACACTTAACATATAAAAAATGAAAGTTCTATTTTCCCAAACTGACACACATAACAAGGAATATCTCCAAAATGGTTCACTCTACAAGAAAATTTATTTAGACAAAATTTGTGTATTTTAGCAAGATATACATTTTTAGTATAGTATGATTTGGTCTATCTCTAACGGTTTACCAGTAATGCAAAAGTCATCCAGAGTCGTATTTATACGACTACAGGGCCTATAGCCAGAAAATTCATTTTTCATAAAAATATCTAAAAAATATCACATTTTAATCAAAATCGTTAGAGCCATTTTCAAGAAAATGAAAATTTTTGAAAAATGTTCCATGTAAAGGGTAGTTTAGGGTGGGGCTATTTTCTTTAATATCTTCGTGTCGCATCCTTGAAAGACATTAAACTTAAATACCAGGAATACAATAATTCCCCTACTTACCTGTAGAGAAAGCAAAAAATGTCACATTTGACCATTTCGCACTACACTGTCCCTTTAAAAATGTGTGAATTTCTTTCAGTTCACAGTAAAATTGCATAATAACTAGGTATATTACATCCTTTTAGTGTTAGTGCTCACTAACAGGTGTGACTCAGCTTACGTTATCCCTCAACCGCCCCCCCCCCCTCTCTCTCTCTCTCTCTCTTTCTCTCGTACTGCTAGCAAAATAAATAAGTACTGTTATCGATGTTAGCAGAATTCCAGTGTTTACTTTCACGAACCCATTAACAGAAATGCAGCTTCGCTTGCATTATCGCGCCTCCCCCCCCCTCTCTCTCTCATTCTTTCTCTCCTTCCTCCCCCTGTTAGGTAACGCTCTCAAAATATATGACATAATTGCTTTTGTAGGGTAATGTTTGAATTGAAACAAAGCGTAAATGGTTTAATTCGTATACACATTAATCAACGGAATTCCAAACAAGGCAGCCTTGTGTCGTCATAGGTTCTGAAACGAGCGAAACCGTGGTAACGTGCGATATTGACGTTCAGGAGCTCCGGGTTCGCTTCCTGTTCCCAAGCATTCTGACTATTAGGAGGTAAAGACCTCTAATTTTGCTCACAGGCCCCTTTAACAGATTCTTTTGCCTGCCTTAAGTCTACAACATCCGAAAGAAGCTATGCTAACCATTTTACGCCCAAAAAAATCTACCACCATCCGTCGGATTTGAACCCGCACCCTCGGGAACAGTAAGCAAGTATGTTACCACCAAACTGCAGTGGTGCCAAAATAAGCAAGCTACTTGAAATACAAAAGCGCTCGTAGCCTGACCCAAGCACTCCAAATAATAAAATCTGATGTGTTGCACTCACATGACTTTCTCTACTCTTGTACTAACCATTCTTACAAACTCTTATTCCTATATCTTCTTCGTGTTAGTTGAGATAAACATTTGTACAAATTATCTTATTGCTTATTTCCTTGTAGCTGCAAGGGGAATATTAGAATACAGTAGGCTTTGTGCGATAGTCAAAGATTTGAGATTCTGTTGTCTTTGCACACTTAACATATAAAGAAATGAACAACGATGATCCATTTCACGAAAGTTCTCAGTTTTCAGAAACTCACACACATAACAATGAATATCTCCGAAATGGTTCACCCTACAGGAAAATTTATTGAGACATAAATTGTGTATTTTAGCAAGGTCTATACTTTTTGTATAGTATGATTTCGTCTCTCTCTAACGGTTTACCAGTTATGCAAAAGTCGTCCAGAGTAAATACGACTACAGGGGCTATAGCCAGAAAATTCAAGATATACATTTCATTTGTCATCAAAATATCTCAAACATATGACATTTTAATAAAAATCGTTAGAGCCATTTTCAAGAAAATCAAAATTTTCGAAAAATGTTCCATGTAAAGGGTAGCTTAGGGTTGGGCTATTTTCTTCAAAATCTTCGTATCGCATCCTTGAAAGACATTAAAGTTAAATACCAACTTTGGTTTTTAAGCTACTTTTCGTTTTTGAGTTATGCTGTCCAGAGACACAGACACACACACACTCAGACCTTTTTCTAAAACTGCTTTTCTTGGATTCAGGGGGTCTCAAAACATATATTTCTGGTGAAATCTCGACATCGAATTTTTGGTTGAAATACTATACTTCCCCTACTTACCAGTAGAGAAAGTAATTAATTTATTGTATATTCCAGTTTTGGAATCTAACCGTATAACTTAAGGTCAGATATCTAGTGTTGGATTTGCGTACTTCCTGCATTGTATGAGGGAAGGAAGGAAGGAGGGAAGAAAAGAAGGAAGGAATGAGGGAAGCAGGGAAGGAGGGAAGGAATGAAGGACGGAAGGAGGGAGTGAAGGAAGGAGGGTGTTTAGTAGGGCGGGGAGGAAGCTGGGTTCCTTGCAAGTGGAGAAATCAATTGGAGGATTTTGGACAGTGGTGAACTAGACGAGTGAGTCCTCTGAGAGGTCGTCATGATCCAATTGCCCTAGGGTGTGTGGTGTGGTGTGGTGTAGTTCTGATTAGAAGGGTATAGTTCCACCTCTCCCTTAATCCCAAATGGAAAGACGATAATTTCCTTGGTAAATCGATGTAAGCCAGCTGCCCCCATTATGTTTAGTATTAGCTGCAGAAGGCATCACCCACGTGACCACCACCTTTCACTCTGTACTTAACATCAGCGAGTGTTTTAAAGGAATACTACGAAAAGCTTCTTCTGAACGAAAAAATATTCCTACATCGCACTCACAGGACATTCTCTACTCTTGTACTAACCATTCTTACAAACAAAGAAACACAAGACTATTGGACAAGTGCAACCTAAGTCTAAATGTTGTAGTGATAAATCATCAAACCACGGACAACGTCGGGTATTTCAGTTAGTAACAAAGAAACACAAGACTATTGGACAAGTGCAACCTAAGTCTAAATGTTGTAGTGATAAATCATCAAACCACAGACAACGTCGGGTATTTCAGTTAGTAACAAAGAAACATAAGGTTATTGTACAAGTACAACCTAAGTCTAAATGTTGTAGTGATAAATCATCAAACCACGGACAACGTCGGGTATTTCAGTTAGTAACAAAGAAACACAAGGCTATTGGACAAGTACAACCTAAGTCTAAATGTTGTGGTAATAAATCATCAAACCACGGACAACGTCGGGTATTTCAGCTAGTAACAAAGAAACACAAGACTATTGCACAAGTGCAACCTAAGTCTAAATGTTGTAGGGATAAATCATCAAACCACGGACAACGTCGGGTATTTCAGTTAGTAACAAAGAAACACAAGGCTATTGGACAAGTGCAACCTAAGTCTGAATGTTCTAGGGATAAATCATCAAACCACGGACAACGTCGGGTATTTCAGTTAGTAACAAAGAAACACAAGACTATTGCACAAGTGCAACCTAAGTCTAAATGTTGTAGGGATAAATCATCAAACCACGGACAACGTCGGGTATTTCAGTTAGTAACAAAGAAACACAAGACTATTGGACAAGTGCAACCTAAGTCTAAATGTTGTAGGGATAAGTCATCAAACCACGCACAAAGTCGGATATTTCAGTTAGTAACAAAGAAACACAAGGTTATTGGACAAGTGCAACCTAAGTCTAAATGTTGTAGGGATAAATCATCAAACCACGGACAACGTCGGGTATTTCAGTTAGTAACAAAGAAACACAAGGATATTGGACAAGTGCAACCTAAGTCTAAATGTTGTAGTGATAAATCATCAAACCACGGACAACGTCGGATATTTCATTTAGTAACAAAGAAACACAAGGCTACTGGACAAGTGCAACCTAAGTCTAAATGTTGTAGTGATAAATCATCAAACCAAGGACAAAGTCGGGTATTTCAGGTAGTAACAAAGAAACACAAGGCTATTGGACAAGTGCAACCTAAGTCTAAATGTTGTAGTGATAAATCATCAAACCACGGACAACGACGGGTATTTCAGTTAGTAACAAAGAAACACAAGGCTATTGGGCAAGTGCAACCTAAGTCTAAATGTTGTAGTGATAAATCATCAAACCACGGACAACGTCGGGTATTTCAGTTAGTAACAAAGAAACACAAGGTTATTGGACAAGTGCAACCTAAGTCTAAATATTGTAGTGATAAACCATCAAACCACAGACGTGGGATATTTCAGCTAATACTTATATAAATTTCTAATAATTTGTTATTTGTAATGCCCTGGCCAAACTGGTGTACCGTTTCTAGTCACTACTTTTAGTCAAAGATCGTCGTGTGGCAGAACTTGGGGCGACACCTGCACCCCTTAGGATTGGGGGACAAGGAAGAGGAGGAAATTGTGACTGATTGGACGCTTGCATGCTCACGACAGTCGGAACAACTTCTACGAATTTCACCCACACACAAGCATTTCGATGCAAGAGATTCTGCCCCTTCCTTAAATAACCTGCTTTCTGCATTTAGCACGTCCTATCTTCCCCTTTTCGTTTTTTGAGCGTTCACTAACCCACGGTTAAGTTAGCACGGATATAATGATTCCATAGCAAAAAGCCTCCTAACGACGTGTCGCACAAGGGAGTGTCTTGCCGTTCAAAATTGATGACAAATGAGGGGTAGTGTGCGTGATCAGAGATAGAAAACACCAGAGGTGATAAAAACTTTAACAACGCAAGTAGATTAAGTTTTACAACATAAATATGAATTATGTTATTGTATCTTCATCTATACAGACAAACAAATGTAAACAGTGCCAAACATAGCGATAGTGGGATTGGCATTGGACGTTAAATGTCACATGACCTTCTCTACGCCATATCGTTTACTAATGGCTATACTAAATTTTCTTACTCTAACAATCTGACAATTCCACAAATCCCACCCCTGACACCATTGCGACAAAAGCGACAAAGGTCCGTTCAGTTATTGTTTCCTCGCCTTTATTTCCTCTAACACGCTGGGAGCTTCAACACAGCCAATTTCTTTGAACTCACAAGTTATCCACCATATTCCTTACTGGCCGACTGGCAGAGTCTGTTCACGAGTTCACAATTTAAAAACGACTCAATCCTGTTCTCAAATAAAACTTAGAAGTTCAGTATGTTACAAGGAAAACTTATTCACAATTGCAACCAGATTTTAAACAGTAATCACATTAAAAACTGGTGGATCTACTTTCTTTTTACTTTCTCTACTGTAAGTAGGGGAAGTATTGTATTCCACCCAAAAATTCGATGTCGAGATTTCACCGGAAATATATTTTTTGAGATCCCTGAATCCAATAAAAAAAAAAAAAAAGCACTTTTAGCAAAAGGTCCGTGTGTGTGTGTGTGTGTGTGTGTGTCAGTCTGTATGTCAGTCTGTGGACAGCATAACTCAAAAACGAAAAGTCTGTTAAAAACCAAAGTTGGTATTTAAGTTTAACGTCTTTCAAGGATGCGACACGAAGATTTTGAAGAAAATAGCCCCACCCTAAACTACCCTTTACATGGAACATTTTTCAAAAAATTTTATTTTCTTGAAAATGACTCTAACGATTTTGATTAAAATGTCATATGTTTGAGATATTTTTATCACAAATGAAATGTATATCTTGAATTTTCTGGCTATAGCTCCTGTAGTCGTATTTACTCTGGACGACTTTTGCATAACTGGTAAACCGTTAGAGATAGACCAAATCATACTATACAAAAAATGTAGATCTTGCTAAAATACACAATTTGTGTCTGAATACATTTTCTTGTAGGTTGAACCATTTCGGAGATATTCCTTGTTTTGTGTGGCAGTTTTGGAAAACTTAGAACTTTCGTGAAATGGATCATCTTTGTTCATTTTTGTATATGTTAAGTGTGCAAAGAGTACTGAATCTCAAAGCTTTAAAAGATTTAACTGTCGCACAAAGTATAAAACCGTAATAAGCCGTATTCCTAAGATAAATCACAAGTAATTATAAATACATATTATAAAAAGCATGAACCTGTAATTCTAACAATGTATGCGGATGGTGTTAGACGTAGAACATGTTGGGAAGTCGAGTCCAGGCTTCAATACGAGAATGCGATAGAGTTCGATAAACTGTGTACACTACTGCTGAGTGCACAATTTATTTACCCTGTTGCAAAAAGCTTTACGGCCTGTTCTCTCAGTTGAGTGGCCAATAATTTCTTGAACACGAATTTAACGAGAAGCAAAATTACGTTCGCTTTCCTCTTTCTTTAATTCTTTTATTGCTACCATCAATTTGGCAGCTGTCCTTGTCCCTCCCTCTCTCTATCTCCGTCCCTCCCGAGTGGAAGTAAACAACTGACGAGCCACAAGGGACGATATTACGCAATTTTATGCCAGTTAGACTCCCATTATCGTAACTGTTGGCCATTTGATACAACTTTTAACGATCTCATCCGTCGCGTTCTTCTTTTGTCTTATTTGGTGCGATGAGTGCTTTGTGTTTGATCGATGTCTTATTCGAGACTATCGATACCTCAATATGTCTTATTCGATACTCTCGATATTTGATGGTATCGAATTATACCTAATTCAGTGGCATAAAGCTTCGATATTTTTTACTTTCTCTACTGGTAGGTAGAGGAAGTATTGTATTCCACCCAAAAATTCGATGTCGAGATTTCAGCAGAGATATATGTTTTGAGACGCCTCGAATCTACAAGAAGCATTTTAGAAAAAGGTGTGTGTGTGTGTGTGTGTTGTTGTTGTTGCTAGCTAATGCTGGATTTCTGACAATGAAGCCATTAATCCTCTTGCTCTCCAACATTTTTCACTGACTTATTGAAGAGAGCAATAGCAGTAATAGTAACCGCTTTTTAGAGAGCACCATATTTTTATGTTTTGGCGGTCACATCGCTCTCTCACAACCCCCAGAATGTCTGGAGGAGCACACCTGTCGTTGGTTTACGGGACTCACCGACCTGACCGGGAGAGTTATCAAAATAAATTCACCGACCATATCCTCTGATTACCAATCAGAGGACGTATTACACGCCATGACAGGTCAGCATGTTAGGGGTTAAGATTTTATAGAGAAATTAGAGAAATGGAGAGGTTGGAAAAATAAAGACTCCCTAGCCCTCGGGAACCCTAATAGCATCGGGGTCGGAAGAGAACAAGAGATGGCCAAGGTAAGGTCAGATAGAAAAGTTACAGTGAGGAGCAAAACACCAGTAAGTGGAAGTAATGTTCTGCTCAGCTTGGGTACCTTGTGGTTGCCATTCACATATCCCCTAGACAGAGACCCCTGAGTGTGTGTGTGTATGTGTATGTGTGTGTATGTGTATGTGTGTGTGTGTGTGTGTGTGTGTGTGTGTGTGTGTGTGTGTGTGTGTGTGTGTGTGTGTGTCAGTCTGTGGACAGCATAGCTCAAAGAAATGTCGGTTAAAAACTAAATTTGGTATTTAAGTTTAATGTCTTTCAAGGATGCGACAGGAAGATTTTGAAGAAAATAGCCCCACCCTAAACTACCGTTCACATGGAAACTTTTTAGAACATTTTGATTTCCTTAAAAACGGCTCTAAGGATTTTGATTAAATGTCATACGTTTGAGATATTTTTATGACAAATGAAATCTATATCTTGAATTTTCTGGCTATAGCCCTGTAGTCGTATTTACTCTGGACGACTTTTGCAGGTAGGTCTCGCTAAATCAAAAATTTATCTCTGAATAAATGTTTTGTAGGGTGAACCTCTTCGGAAATATTCCTTATTATGAAAAGGTATATCTTTCGTGAAATGTAACATCGCTGTTCATTATTTTATACGTCCAGTGTGCAAACAGAACAGAATCTCAAAGCTTTAAAATATTTGACTATCACAGAAAGCCTACTGTATTTTAATATTCTCCTTGTACCTACAGGGAAATACGAATACGAAAATTGTACAAATGTTTAGATATAGGAATAAGAGTTTGTAAGAGTCGAATTTTTGGGTGGAATAAGGTAGGCTACAGGTAGCAATTATTGGTGTAAATAATGCACTATCAAGATTCTAAGGCGGAAGAAGCAAGAGTGAATTAGTTTGGTTCTCTGATACCTGTGCGAGTGGTGCAGAATATCGAATGGAGAGTGCGTGCGTGCGTGCGTGCGTGCGGCTCCTGGGTGGGAATTTGATTGTCAGTGCCTTTGGACAGGGCTTGGCTTTCTGAAAGGCTTACTTACTTCTTTGTGCCTCGCAAGATAAAAGCCATCCCTGATAACATAAGGATAATGAACTTAAGCCTTGCCTACTGCGATACAAAGTTCTAGTCAAATTACCTCCCTGCTTGCTACTTTCAAGTCAATATTTTTCTACGTACAGCACGTGTCCCAAGAGAACTCGTAACTTATTATTTCCTCCTGCAGGGCTAAAAGTGTGTGGTGCCAAATTCAATTTCTGCTCTTTCATTAAACGAGAACATAGAAATTTCAACCACACAAAAATTCTTTATCAGATTCTCTGACATTAAAAATTTAGGTCATTGCTAATTACAGTGTTGGACTTCGTGACCTATGCTCTAGAGAATTTGACTGGAATTACACTAAAGAAAAATACACATTTTGAGGTCCCTAATTCGCTAACAAACTCTCATTACAAATGCATTATTTGAAATCCCCTACATATCAAAAGAAGTATTGTATTTTTTTTTAATTTATTTAGAGTCGCTTTAACAATTAAGTCATATCGCGACTATTCTATAAAATACAGCGGTATACAATACATTTGATACAATTATTTTACCAAAAACATGAGAATACAATCAAATCAGTACAACAAAAATATCCTTTATATTTTCGTATGCAAGCCCGTACTTTTGAGAAATGATAATACCCTTCTGCAGTTGGATGGCGTGTTCAGAGTGGTGGATAAGTCTCCAGTGATGTGATGAAGCTGTCGTTGTGTAGCGTATTGCTTACATTCTGTGAGGCGGGTGTTGCAGACTTCACATTGTAGTGGCTGGCCTTTGCTGAGGAGGTATGAGTGGGTTAACCTTGTATGACCAATGCGGAGACGTGAGATAATTACCTGCTCTTTCCTGCTAAGAGAATAGACAGGGCAAGAATTAGTGTCTCCTTTCCTTACCATGTGTAGTTTTTCTGGAGGCGATTGATTCCAGGCCTGTTTCCATCTTGTTTTTATTAGTTTGGAGAAGTACTTTGTAATATCACGGTAAGGTACTGCTTGCTGTTCATGTGTGTCTGTTAACCGACTTGCTTCTTTAGCAGCTTTGTCTGCTTCTTCATTGCCCTTAATGCCGCAGTGTGAAGGGACCCAAATGTAAGTAACTATTTTCTTTTTATTTAGAGCAATGGAATAAAGACTGTGGATATCTTGAAGCAGTTGGAGGTCAGTTGAACGATCTCTGAGACTTCGGAGAGAGCTTAATGAGTCAGAAATTATAAGAAATTTACTCTCACTAGATTGGATGATGTATGTTAAAGCTTGCTTAAGTGCAGAAAGTTCGCAGGAGAATATGGAATAATATTTAGGGAGTTTCAGCTGAAGTTTCTTATCTGGGGTAATTATGGCACATCCATTGTCGCTGTCCGTTTTGGAACCATCAGTGTAGATAAATGTATGGTTAGGGTAGGCATTTGTTAAGTATTGTATTCTAACCTAAAATTTCGATACGAAAATTGCACTGCAAATACATTTGTTGAGATTCCCTGAATATCAATAAATATTGCGTTCTAACGAAATATTTGATACCAAAATTTTACAGAAGATATGTATTTGGAAATCATCTGAGTACCAAAGGAAGTATTGCATTTTACCCAAAAATTAAACACCAGAATTTTGCACCAAATGCACATTTTGAGATTTATTATATTCTAACAAAATTACGGTTCCAAAATTTCACTGCAAATATCCATTTTGATTTGCCCTGAATAACTAAAGAGTTATTATATTTTACCTGAAATTTCATGTCTAAATTTCACTGCAATATACCAGAGGAATGGCGGGAATATTTTAGTCCAATTATGCGCTTACTAAAACGTGTTAATTGACGTTCTTAGAGAGACGAATGCCCAAAATTTAGAGGAACAACGGTTTAAGGGCAGAACGTACTTCTCTCCAAAGTACACCTCAAAAACATACCTCGTTAACTAAGAGCGAATTACGGGTTTCCTGCTTACAAACTTTTTTACAGTGTGCATAGCAGCGCAATTCAGTATACACCTCTGATAAAATTTATCTATAATAGGGGTACACTAACAACTTCAAATAAAAATAAAATTGCTGATTCTTGTACATAGGGCCTGGGTTGGTTGCAAGAAGTTAGGCTACGCCCCTCACCCCCCATGAACCGGTACAGTCAAAATGCCCTGTTATTAAACAGCAGTTTATTTAAATTTTGGCGTAAATTAGCCTCATACATCTCAAATAACATGCATAATAGCCATTTAAGTAATAATATTAAAACGCCCAGCAATGGGTTAAAACGGGCTACATTAGGCACGAAAAGTCGCGAGGTGGCAATGGCTTATGCGCCTACAGTAAAATTCGGAATGTGCTTTCAGTCAAGTGTCCAAGTAGTAAGATTAGAATTATAAGTGTGTCCTCTGCGCTGACCTCAGGGACACGGGTTCGCGACTCGACGTTGTACAAATTTTTTTTCTATTCATCAGAACTCCGAAATCGAATTCACAATAGTCTAATTTTGAAATCTCTGACGGTTTAAGACATTATTTAAATAGCTTTTGGTTGTCTGCTTTTTGTAACAGAATAGCTATAATAACTTCAGTCCCATTGTACTAGTATTATGCAGTGTTATTATGAATGCCAACTCCCTCCATTCTCCGCCTGTATGTTGTCACACGATATTTTCTCACAGTCCTTCACAATGTATTGGACACACAAGTACAGTGATATGTGTTTGATGCACGGAGAAGCAAGAGCCAAGTACCAGCAGCTCAACATCTATACCGGGAGAGATATCCTCATATACAACAATTCCATAATAGCAATTTTAAACACATAAACTGTTCATCGAATATTATTAGTGAATATTACAGGGTAAAAATATTAGTGCACGCAGGGGATTCGAACCACATCTACACCATACAGATTAGTTACGATTTGTTCCAACTGAGCTAACTAGAACTTCATAAATAAATATTCCTTTTAACATGTTTAACATGCATAGGGGCCGATATTTTCATGTTAGGGTATAAAATACGGATTGCATAAAACTGGATAATAAGGGGCAGCTGACTCGACTGCTATAATTTGATAACCCTTGAGTACTAAAAGAAGTATTGTATTCTTCCAAAAGAATTGATACCAAAATTTCGCTGCAAATAAATATTTTTCAAAACAAAGATTTATAATACAGCATGTATAATCTGTTTTGTAATATATGTAATATATACGATTACAGAAATTCTTAAGGGTATCTGAGTAAGCGCTAACCTCTCACCACGAGAAAGTTTTCAACTTTTCTAGTAGTGCAAATGTCAAAAGCTCGAGTTGGATTATATTATATTACGGTGTCAAAAGACATTTGCTTATTCAAAATCTGAATAATATTTTTTACTTAACTATACTTTGTATTTCAAAGAGAAGTTACTGAAATCTCAAGGATCGTCTATGTAAGTAAAAATTTAACAGCGCCACCAACCTTGAAAGTTTTCAGATAGCTAGTTAAATAATTAAATCTGGCAATTAAGTTGAGAAAATTAAATTAGCGGTTCAACGCTTAACGCAGTTCCAAAGTTGGTACGTGTCATGCATACGCACTTTGGAGATATCTCATCAGCGACAATCTCCATCAGATATCTCTGTCCTATCACGGCACGCGTTGAATTTGTGTACCTCCATTGTCTAGCATTGTCCGTCACGTGACATTTATGTTTATTGCCGACCTACATAACACACTGCCAAGTATGGGATGCATGCAGTCCGCAACGCAAAGTGGTAATATATACACTAGCAAAAAATCTGACCTGTTGTACTCACATGACTTTCTCTACTCTTGTACTAACCATTCTTTCAAACTCTTGTTACTATATCTTCTTCGTGTTAGTTGAGATAAATATTTGTACAAATTATCTTATTGCTTATTTCCTTGTAGGTGCAAGGGGAATGTTAGAATACAGTAGGCTTTGAGCGATAGTCAAATGTTTGAGATTCTGTTGTCTTTGCACACTTAACATATAAACAAATGAACAGCGATGACCCATTTCGCGAAAGTTCTAAGTTTTCCGAAACTCACACACATAACAAGGAATATCTCCGAAATGGTTCACCCTACAAGAAAATTTATTGAGACATAAAATGTGTATTTTAGCAAGATCTACATTTTTTCTATACTTTGATTTGGTCTATCTCTAACGGTTTACCAGTTATGCAAAATTAATCCAGAGTAAATACGACTACAGGGGCAATAGCTAGAAAATTCAAGATATACATTTCATTTGCCATAAAAATATCTCAAATATGTGGTATTTTAATCAAAATCGTTAGAGCCATTTTCAAGAAAATAAAAATTTTCGAAAAATCTTCCATGTAAAGGGTAGTTTAGGGTGGGGCTATTTTCTTCAAAATCTTCGTGTCACATCCTTGAAAGACATTAAACTTAAATACCAACTTTGGTTTTTAACCGACTTTTCGTTTTTGAGTTATGCTGTCCACAGACTGACACACACACACGGACCTTTTTCTTAAAATGCTTTTTTGTATTCAGGGGGCTTCAAAACATGTATTTCTGGTGAAATCTCGATATCGAATTTTTGGGTGGAATACAATACTTCCCCTACTTACCAGTAGAGAAAGTAAAAAATGAATAAAGATCTTCCATTTGAAAGTTTAGTTATTCGAAAAACTCCGAAATGGTTCACTCTACAAAAAATTTATTCGTACATAAATTGTGGTTTAGCAAGATCTACATCTTTGTACAGTAAGATTTGGCTTATCTCTTACGGTTTACCATTTATGCAAAAGTCGTCCAGGCCAGAAAATTACATTTAGTTTGCCATATTTGACCTACGCTTGGCAACATTGCCGTGTTTGTATGGCAGAGGGTCAGGAATGTTAACAGTAAAAACATTGCTCGGAAAGCTTGAAAGAAACCACCCCTTCGTTTGCTACTCGCAGTAACTGATAGACGCCAAACCAGTTTTCTAACAGTGGTCTAGTTTGTACTTTAACTCGCCGTAGATGTGAACGCATGCATATAAGCAGTAACCCTATTAGTAAACAAAACATTTACTTCTTTAGTCTTACTCGGTTGCCAGATTGTGCGGATAATACATACCACAATACCCAATTATCTCCTCTACATTTACCAATATTAATACACGAAACAATAACGTGCACACATATTACGTAAATTTTACCCAGTGTTGAGCTGTTTAACAGAACTTGAATAAGATATACTGTAGAGATAACAAAAGACGTGTTAAATTGCTGCTGCTGCTGCTGTTGGGTTGGCAGCATTTTCTCCAATATTTCGCCTTCAATAGCTGCCACAAGCAAAGCCAACAAAAAGCCGTGGCGCTTTCAAACCCACCCCTCAAGTTAGTTGACCATTCATTCTGCTAAGTGGGAGATCTTTTGGAGGGCCCTTTTGTCGCCTAGAAGCTCTTAAATCTTTGACGATGTAAAGCTTTCCAGTACCTGGAGTTTCAGGTTTTGCTCCCCAATTGCTTCCCACACTACTTCATCTACTGACGTACTTTCTCTAAATAATACAGGGTGGAAGTGAAATAATCCGCCAGAATTTAATAGCGAATTTCTCTTGTTGTGAATAATAATAAAGTTTAGTACCAAAAGACTGAAGAGTTGATAGTTTTCTAGAAAAAAAATATTTTTATCAAAAAAGTTATCATCACCTGGCTGAATTGTTTTTGATTTATGGCTATATTCAAAGAGAATTGAGTAAACGACAACTTTTTCCTTTGGTGTACTTCAATAGATTCAACGGTCTTTATGTAAATTAAATTTAAAAAAAACACAATGTTTTCTTACGTCTGCTAGAACTGACAACATCGCCTCGATGGAAGGAATACTCCAAGGCACATTTTCAGACGCGAGGCATGTCGACAACGTTGGGTTGAGGTTGGTCAGAGACTTACACTTACACTTTTGTCCTAATGTTTTGGTAGAAAACGGTTGCGATTGGCCTACTTTCGTTCAGTAAACATAGGAGACATTCACGAGACGCGTGGTAGCAATTGCGTTTGTTTATGTACTGAACCAGTGAAAGTAACACACACAATTTGCAGTGTCGCCAGTTTGTTTTCGACAAAACGATCTCCGTAGACAAAAACGTAAGATAGAAAATGCACCCCAAATACCGAGATCTATCACTGGTTTAAATTAATGTAATAACATCCCTTCCAGCCTATATATAAACGTATATTAAACATAAGTAACCGCTAATCTCCTAAACAGCTTGAGTGATCACCGCGAAATTCGGAACGTATATGTATTTTTTCATATAGAATGGTTTTATACTATGCAATTTACTATGCAAAGTAATTCTCATATGGTTTTCGGTACTCACTTTTTTACATGTTCCTCTATGCTCGGCCTTCAACATGCACATAATACAATTTTCTGTGATTGAAATAGAAACTTAAAATATTAAATTCACATGGTTTTATTTATCCACCCTTGTTTTAAGAAACATTATCACGTTTCTTTCCCTATTTGCTCTTCAGCATACAATTTTCTATATTTATGTAACAGAAATGTAAGGCAATACATTCACACAGCTTTCTCTATTTGCTTTTCTTCTTGTAGAACTTGGGGTGGTTCAGTGCATATTGTTTCTGCGTTGTTGCTAATAATTTTATTTTGGTTGTTAAACAGGATCAACTAAGTCTAAAAGTTGTTGGTATAAAATTGCCAAACCACGGGCAATGCCGGCTGTTTCTGTAGAGATGCCTATATTACCCCTGTGGATAATTAGTAGAGTGCATGTTGGTCGGGGTGTTTTTTCACCCTGCATTCACAGAAATTGAATAGGTGCCTCATCGTTATTCATCGTGTTTATGTATCCCCGCCGCTTAAAACCATGTAAATAATATGCAATATAAGGTATAGCTTTTGCGATGGGTCGATTGGATGCGAGTGGTTCGAAAGGGAACCTCGCGGTTCATGGATAGAGGTTACCAACTCAACGGTAATATTGAGCTCTGTTGCCATGTCAGGGTTGGTATGCATGACACTCAGCGGGATGTCTTAGGCTAGAGGTGGCCTAAAAGCGGATCCATGCATTCGTGTGATTCGTGAACTTTTCGCCATGCAATTATGCAACACAAAGGTACACACCTACTTGTTTATTTAATTTTAGTAGTCCACAGGTATCTAACAGTCCGTTCGCGACCGGTATCAGTGGAAGAATTAAAATCGTGCACCTCATTAATTGTAACTAGATATTACATGGTTTTATTCCAACCAACACTGAACCACGTTATTGTAGATATCACGAAAAAATCTGATGTGTTACACTCACATGACTTTCCCTACTCGACTACAGTAGGCTTTGAGCAATAGTCAAATATGTTAAAGCTTTGAAATTCCGTTCTCTTTGCACACTTAACATATAAAAAAGTGAACAACGATGATCCATTTCACGAAAGTTTTAAGTTTTCCGAAACTCACACACATAACAAAGAATATCTCCGAAATGGTTCACCCTACAAGAAAATTTATTGAGATATAAATTGTGTATTTTAGCAAGATCTACATTTTTTGTATAGTATGATTTCGTGGATCTCTAACGTTTTACCAGTTATGCAAAATTCGTCCAGAGTAAATACGACTACAGGGGCTGTAGCCAGAAAATTCAAGATATACATTTCATTTGTCATAAAAATGTCTCAAACATATGACATTTTAATAAAAATCGCTAGAGCCATTTTCAAGAAAATCAAAATTTTCGAAAAATTTTCCATGCAAAGGGTAGTTTAGGGTGGGGCTATTTTCTTCAAAATCTTCGTGTCGCATCCTTGAAAGACATTAAACTTAAATACCCACTTTGGTTATTAACCAACTTTTCATTTTTGAGTTACGCTGTCCACAGACTGACACACAGACACATACACGTTTTCGTAAAAACGCTTTTTTGGATTCAGTGTGTCTCAAAACATATATTTCCAGTGAAATATCGACATCAAATTTTTGGGTGCAATGCAATAAATTTCCGTTACTTACTATACATAAACCTATGGATATTCCACTGTAACACGAAATAAAGATTTCACCACTGAAGTGGGGTTATTCGTATCTATGCAGGCCGCTTCGGACCAATGGCCAAGACAAGCGACCCATGAAAGTGGCCCCTAATGAAATCCTGATTATATTCTGAGTGGTATAATGAACAACCTGCTAGATTTGTTGCATAATTCATGCACAGAATGATATATCGTTATTTCGAATTGCTTCCGATTCTATTTGTAAATTTAGTGCAGCATATTCATTTGAATGCATATTGATTATGGTTGAAGAGATTAGGGATTATGTTTAAGGATTCAAACTCAATATGGACACTGATAGCAAACTCCATACATTAATATATATGTTAATAAATAAACAATTTTTTAAGAAAATCAATCAATCAATATATATATATTTTACTTCCTTAGGTAAATCGTGGTACTCCAAAAACAAACTTTCGATATCAAGATTTCCCAGCAAATACAAGTTTTGAAATTATCTGAATTCAAAAAAGCAAACAGCTGTTTCTGGCATCAAAAACAAAATATCAGTTCAATACCAAGAATTTTAGAAAAAGGCCCGCGCGCGCGTGTGCGTCAGTCTGTGAGTCTGAGGACAGCATAACTCAAAAACGAAAAGTCGGTTAAAAACCAAAGTTAGTATTTAAGTTTAATGTCCTTCAAAGATGTGACACGAAGATTTTGAAGAAAATAGCCCCACCCTAAACTACCCTTTATATCGAACATTTTTCGAAAATTTTTATTCTGTTGAAAATGACTAACGATTTTGATTAAAATCGTCATATGTTTGAGATATTTTTATGACAAATGAAATGTATATCTTGAATTTTCTGTCTATAGCCCCTGTAGTCGTATTTACTATGGACGACTTTTGCATAACTGGTAAACCGTTAGAGATAGACCAAATCTTACTCTACAAAAAATGTAGATCTTGCTAAAATACACAATTTATGTCTAAATAAATTTTTTTGTAGAGTGAACCATTTCCGAAGGATTTCTTGTTATGTGTATCAGTTTCTGAAAACTTAAAACTTTGGTGAAATGGAACATCGTTGCTCACTTTTTTATACGTTAAGCGTGCAAAGAGAACGGAATATCAAAGCTTTAAAATATTTGACAGTCACTCAAAGCCTACTGTATTCTAATATTCCCCTTACACCTACAAGGAAATAAGCAATAAGATAATTTGTACAAATGTTTATCTAAACTAACACGAAGAAGATATAGGAATAAGAGTTTGTAAGAATGGTTAGTACAATAGTAGAGAAAGTCATGTGAGAGTAACACATCATATTGTCTATGAAATGGCACACGTCCTGTAAGTAGAGAAAATAAAAACCAAATGTTTAAGACATCGTAATTTCTGTTATGCTTACAACTTGTGTTACCTCGCTTGGATAAGGAAATGGGTTTACTTGATGTGGGGTCTAATGGAAAAGTTTCCAGACAACCTTAACTCGTAAATTTACGTAAAAACGAACTATAGCCACATCAAATATTTATCCGCTTTACAAGGATCCACGCGATATATCCAGATGGCACTAAAGGCAAAACTAGGGTTGGGTTATATGAGAAATACTGAAACCTTATCGGCTTTGACACAACGGAATACTTCAAAAGAAAGAGTTAGTTAAGGAAAGTACTCTGATTACACTGATTTTCTTAGTTTGATTTTAATTATAGACCTTTTGTATTCCATTACTTTCTGTACTACGTATAGCAAATAGGGGAAGGATCGCATTCCATCAAAAAATTATATATTGAGATTTCACCAGAAATTTGTCTTCGGGCTCCCTGAAAAAAAAAAAATCAGAAAATGACATGTTTAAGATATTTTTATGACAAATGAAATGTATATTTTGAATTTTCTGGCTGTAGCCTATGTAGTCCTGTTTACTCTGGATGGCTTTTGAATAACTCCTAAACCGCAAGAGATGGACAAAATCTTGATATACGAAAAATGTAGATCTTGCTAAAACACGCACTTTATGCCTGAGTAAATTTTTATGTAGAGTGAACCATTTCGGAGATATTCCTTGTTATTGATGTCAGTTTCGGAAAACTTAAAACTTACGTGAAATGGAACATAGTTGTTCATTTTTTTGTATGATAAGCGTGCAAAGAGAACGCAATCTCTAAGCTTTAAAAGATTTGACTGTCGCTCAAAGCCTACTGTATTCTAATATTCCCTCTTGTACCTAGAAGGAAATTGGCAATAAGATAATTTGTACAAAAGTTTATCTTAACTAACACAAACAAGATATAGTAATAAAAGTTTGCAAGAATGGTTAGTACAAGAGTAGAGAATGTCATGTGAGTGCAACACCTCAGATTCTTTTATAAATGGTGTCTTAATGAAATCCACATTTGTTTTGAGACCCCCTGAATCAAAAAAAAAAAAAGGAAAAAAAAAAGTATTTTTAGAAAATGGTCCATGTTGTGTTTGTGTGTGTGGGGGGGGGGTGGGTGTGTGTGTCAGTGTGTGTACAACAATTTAAAGGCTAAATATCAGTTACAAACCAAAATTGGTATGTAAGTTTAATGTCTTTCAAGGAAATGATACGAAGATTTTGATGAAAATTCCTCCAACCTAAACTACCCTTTACATGGAAAATTTTTTGAAAATTTTTTTTTCTGGAAAATGACTAACGCTTTTGATTGAACGTCCACATGTTACATATATTTTTTGGGTTGAATTGTGAAACGCTTATTTTTCAAATGGGAGGTCGTTGTTCGTTCGGTTACTGCATTTCCGTATTCCCTTGTACCTACAGAAAAATCAGCAACAAGCTCAGTTTACAACCGCTTGTTTATATTAATGGAAGAGGAATTAGGTTTGAAGGATTAGTTTATACAAGAGTAGAGAAAGTCATGCGAGTGCAAAAACATCAGATTATTTTACTATTATTTCGCTCAAAATAATATGCGTATGGTTACAATATACTAGTGTTGTTTTACTCGCAGTGAAGTTCTCTAAAAATAACACAAATCCGAGTGTATTTATTCGACGTGAAGGTTTGCAGTTAAACAAATAAGAAATAAGAAAATAGAAAATAGAAGCTATGGCAAAAGAAAATACAGCTGCCGAGTATATATTAACCTTTTACTTTCTCTAGAGCAAGTATTGTATTCCACCCAAAAATTCAATGTCGAGATTTCACCGGAATATATGTTTTGAGGCCCCCTGAATCTAAAAAAAAGTATTTTTAGAAAAAGGTCCTTGTGTGTGTCTGTCTGTGGACAGCATAACTAAAAAACGAAAAGTCGGTTAAAAACCAAAGTTAGTATTTAAGTTTAATGTCTTTCAAGGATGCAACACGAAGTTTTTGAAGAAAATAGACCCACCCTAAACTACCCTTTACATGGAACATTTTTCGAAAATGTTCATTTTCTTGACAATGGCTCTAACGATTTTGATTAAAATGTCATATGTTTGAGATATTTTTATGACAAATGAAGTGTATATCTTGAATTTTCTGGCTATAGCCCATGTAGTCGTATTTACTCTGGACGAATTTTGCATAACTGGTAAACCGTTAGAGATAAACAAAATCTTGCTGTACAAAAAGTGTAGATCTTGCTCAAATACACAATTTATGTCTCAATAAACTTTCTTGTAGGGTGAACCATTTCGGAGATATTCCTTGTTATGTGTGTGAGTTTCGGAAAACTTAGAACTTTCGTGAAATGGATCGTCGTTGTTCATTTTTTATATGTTAAGTGTGCAAAGAGAACAGAATCTCAAACATTTGACTATCGCACAAAGTCTACTGTATTCTAACATTCCCCTTGCACCTACAAGGAAATAAGCAATAAGATAATTTCTACAAATGTTTATCTCAACTAACACGAAGAAGATACAGGAATAAGAGTTTGTAAGAATGATTAGTACAACATTTTCAGCTAGAAATTCATCCAAATACTAGGGATGTTCAATTTAGCACAAGCAGTTTGGGTAACAAATATTTGTAAGTGAAATTTCTGCAGTAGTTATCGAAGCAAGTTTGGAAATAAAATCTGCGTGCTTGTAATGAACAAACTGAGAATTGAGAAGTAAATAGCGGTAAGGATTTTTCTGTAATTTTAGTATTTACCAGTTGGTGAAATATAAAGATCTATGGAAATTATACAAATTGTGGAAAAATTATTTTTTTCAAACTTAATTTTACTTTCTGCACTAGTAGGTAAAGGAAGTATTGTATTCTACCCAGAAATTTGTTGTCGATATTTCTTATGGGACATTCATTAGAAGCAAATAAGAAATTGTGTGACGTATTTCCCGAGCGCTAACACCCTAAGCGGTTTATTCGTCGACGTAAGAGTAACTTATTAAATTTGCTTGTTGTGTAGTGAAATCCAAGTTGGGTTCGCTCGCACGCCAATTAGAGAAAATGACGGAACTTGACTGAGCAAGATTTGCCACTAATTAGGGAAGTAAGTTAATGAGTGAGCAGGTAAATCTTGGGAGGGAGGCTGTAGTTAGCACAAGTTGTAAGGAAAACTTGACGGCGATATTTAAGAAAGTTGGCAACTGCCGCGAGCAACACTGTGTCTGAGTGACAATGTGTGAACGGAACGGGTTAAAGAGATAAGTGATCTTTTTGCTCTCATACTGATGCAACAGGTACATAAACACCACCATCTTATGTTGCCTGAAGCACCTCCGAAAAATCTGTCACGAAAATCCAACATTTTGGACAAAATGATTATCTGATTTTTACGTTCTCTACTGCGTATAGTAAGTAGGGGAACTATCGTATTCTACGCAAAAATTCGATATCGATATTTCACCGGAAATATATGTTTTGAGACCCCCTGAATAAAAACGCAGTTTTAGAATAAGCTCCGTGTGTGTGTGTGTGTGTGTGTGTGTGTGTGTGTGCGCACGCGCGCATGTGTGTGTGTGTGTGTGTGTGTGTGTGTGTCGGATAAAAACCAAAGCTGGTATTTAAGTTTAATGTTTTCAAGGGTGGGACACGAAGATTTTGAAGAAAATTCCTCCACCCTAAACTACTCTTTATGCGTAAAATTTCTATTTTCTCCAAAATGGGTCAAAAATGTTTAATTAAAATGCTACACATAAAGGATATTTTTATGGCAAAAAATATATATTTTGAATTCTCTGGCTATAGCCCATGTAGTCCTGTTTACTCTTGATGACTTTCGCATAACTGGTAAACCATAAGAGATAGACCAAATCTTACTATACCTAAAATGTAGATCTTCGTGACACATGCACTCACATGACTTTCTCTACTCTTGCACTAACCATTCTTACAAACTCTTATTCCTGTATCTTCTTCGTGTTAGTTAAGATAAACATTTGTACAAATTATCTTATTGCTTATTTCCTTGTAGGTACAAGGGGAATATTAGAATACAGTAGGCTTTGTGCGATAGTCAAATGTTTTAAAGCTTTGACATTCTGTTGCCTTTGCACACTTAACATATAAAAATGAACAACGATGTTGCATTTGATGAAAGTTTTTCGTTTTCCGAAACTCACACACATAACAAGGAATATCCGAAATGGTTCATTCTACAAGAAGATTTATTCGGACATAAATTGTGTATTTTAGTGAGATCTACAAATACGACTATACAGGCTATAGCCAGAAAATTTAAGATATACATTTCATTTGCCATAAAAATATCTCAAACGTATGACATTTTAATCAAATCGTTAGAGTCACTTTCAAACATATAAAAAAATTTTCATGTAAAGGGCAGTTTAGGGTGGGGCTATTTTGTTCAAAATCGTGTCGGATTCTTAAAAGACATTAAACTGAAATACCAATTTTGGTTTTTAACCGATACTCACACACGCGCGCGCGTAGCTTTTTGTAAAAATGCTTTATTGGATTAAGGGGAAATCTCACATCGAATTTTTGGGTGGAATACTAAAATATCATTCATTCAGAAGGCAGCAAAAGGGGTATTTAAATGAAATATTGCAGAGCTAAGCAGTAAAGGAAATAAAAGTGAAAGGGTATTCCTTAGGTTTAGCTTTTACTCACAAACACGACCATTTCTGGTCTTTCAACTAGACATACAATTTCTTCACAGTTGTTGCTTATTCTGTGGGTTATTCCATTGACGCGACTGTCACCTCTACAAATCTGTTATTTTCTCGTGTTGCTGAGCTTGTCACCTATGGGTGATAATTTATTCTCCCAGGTGTCATCTTATCACATTCCTTGCTCTCTCTCTCTTTCTCAGATATTTTCTTTTTGTTAAGACTGACTAATAGAAGCCAGGCCCACTTCTCAGGTATAATACAACTGCACACATTCCTGTAATACATCAGCCCCATCGTCTCCTTGAATAATAGCAAAAACCTTCTAACGCCGGATATTAGCAAACTGCAACACCTGCGTCAAAGTTAGTCACATTTTTACTTTCTCTACTGGTAAGTATTCCACCCAAAAATTCATATCGAGATTTCACCGGAAATACATGTTTTGAGACCCCCTGAATCCAAAAAGTGTATTTTTAGGAAAACGTGTGTGTGTGTGTGTGTCTGTCAGACTTTGGACAGCATAACTCAAAAACGAAAGGTCGGTTAAAAACCAAAGTTGGTATTTAAGTTTAAAGTCTTTAAGGATGTGACACGAAGATTGTGAAGCAAATAGCCCCACCCTAAACTACCCTTTACATGAAAAATTTTTAAAAAATTTGTATATTCTTGAAAATTGCCCTAACAGTTTTGATTAAAATGACGCATGTTTAAGATATTTGTATGGCAAATTAAATGTATATTTTGAATTTTCTGGCTATAGCCTATGTAGTCATATTTACTCTGGATAACTTTTGAATAACTCGTAAACCGTATGAGATAGACAAAATCTTACCATACAAAAATGTAGACCTCGCTAAATAAATTATTTTGTAGACTGAACCATTTCAGGGATATTCCTTGTTATTTGTATCAGTTTCAGAAAGCAAAACTTTGGTGAAATGGAACATCGTTGTTCACTTTTTAAAATGTTAAGTGTGCAAAGAGAACGAAATCTAAAAGCTTTAAAACATTTGACTATCGCACAAAGCCTACTGTATTCTAATACTCCGCTTGCACTTAGAAGGAAAGAAGCAATAAGATAATTTGTACAAATGTTTATCTCAACTAACACGAAGAAGATATAGGAATAAGAGTTTGTAAGAATGGTTAGTACAAGAGTGCAGAAAGTCATGTGAGTGCAGCACATCAGATTTTCTGTGGTAGGATTAACCGCGTTTAAGAAATACGTTTAAACAATTCCATGCATAGCATGTATCTCTCGTAATAATAATAATAATAATAATAATAATAATAATAATAATAATAATAATAATAATAATAATAATAATAATAATAATAATAATAATAATAATAATAATAATAATAATAATAATAATAATAATAATAATAATAATAATAATAATAATAATAATAATAATAATAATAATAATAATAAATAATTATACTAAATCCTTAAACGGGTCCTAATTTAAAGGATGATAGACAAGAAAGCTAAGGGGAGAAGATACGTCCTAACTTATAGAGGTTTTTGAAACATATGGTTTTACGATTTGCAGTAGTTCTATTACTTGTGTTACGCTAAGCTTTCATTTTCCTTTGAAGTTCTATTTTCCTGTCATTTCCGACAAACAGCCATTCAATGTTTTAAACTTTGGTGTGAACTTTCAGGTTATACGATTTCATGTTCGCTGAAAAAAAAAGAAAAATTGCAAATTTTACAAGTGCGCATGCGTGTGTGTCCATGAATAGCTTAAATACAAGACGTGGTATGTTAAAAGTTTTAAATTTAATTTGTTTATAGTGATAAGACGCCTCGCCTAATATATCATTTCCATTCTCGCAGGTAGTTCGTTCTGGATTTATAATGTTATTGTTGTTTTCTTTACAATGAGATTACTTTCTTACGACCTAGTGTAAGAGAAATGTTGGAATGATATTCTCTTTGGTCTTACAACCACATTACGTCCCTCACCCTTGTAGATAGGTATGAGTCTGGCAGAACTAATCGATAAGTCATTCTGGCTTCCCCCCGCGGCTAGGAACATGTGACATTTATAGCTGTCCACACAGGCTTGTAAGTGTCTATATTGGGGAGAGTAATCAGATAACGAATTGATTTTTGTAAATGTCTACCTTTATTAATATTAAGTAGAATAGATGTTTTTAAAAATAATTTGTACAAGAGTAGAGAAAGCTATGTGAGTGCAAATATCAGATTACTTTTAAAGTATGTTTTTATTACATGGAAGAGAAAAGACCAAGGTGAATATGAACATTATTCAAAACATATTTTGTTCAGTTTCATGCTTACAGCATTTCAAGGGCCCCACGCTGACACATAACATATTATTTCCGGCGCTTTTTGTCCAATGTATCACAGCAGCAAAAAATGTTGAAACTAAAATGCTTTGAGATTGAAGCTGAAGGAAAGGTTAACGTATGTATGTACCTTTGTTCTTCAGACAAATCGAGATATACAATAGGAAAAGCTCAGGCTATAATCCCGTCCGTGTCTTCAACTCCAGTGACAGTAAAATCCCCAGGAGATTTGTTTAATCTCCGTGATGAGAATATACCATTTTAGAAGAGACTGCGTCTCGCTGCGACAGAGATTTACAAGCAGCGAGGAGCCTCAAGTATTTTAAATACAGCTGTGATACTGCTTGCATTTTGATAATCACACCAGGGACTGTAAATTTCGTTCCACTTCGCCAGTCCATACATTCCCTTTCAGTGCTGCGAACTGTGCACAGTCTACATGGCACGGACGCATAGTAAAGTTCTTGGATAATTCAACAATAAGCGTGTTCAAGAATGTATTATTAAAAATTTTAAATTGTTAAAAATGACAATTCTACAACACCCACCTCTGACACCAAAGTGACAAAATTACATAAGTTCAGTCCAGTTACTTTTGTTGTCACTTTATTCTGTTCCAAAACTTTTACACAAATCAGATTCTCTGACACCTGACTGACTCAAACTCTCACTTCACGTGCTCCACGAGCGATGACCCAGCCGGATTTTTCTCGAACGCCTTCAAACAAGCCGGTCGCTTGTTCTATTTTCTAAATACAGGGCGAATGAGTAAGCGGAGTAAAAGGTCACGGATTCCGGTAAATGCAGGTACAATATATTCATCAAGGCAGTTCTGAAATAGCAAATTAGTATTATATGCATGCTGAATTTTAATATCATTTTTCTTAACTACGCATTTTTCAGTGCTGTACTAACTTTAAAAGTTTATTCTGACCAAAATTTTTATTCAATTAACTTGAATTTCTTTACATGTATACAGCAAAATACGCGTATGAAAGTGACATACGTTTTTTTTTACTTTCTCTACTGGTAAGTAGGGGAAGCATTGTATTCCACCCAAAAATTCAATGTCGGGATTTCACAGGAAATATATGTTTTGAGGCCCCCTGAATCCAAAATAAGCATTTTTAGAAAAAGGTCCGTGTGTGTGTGTGTGTGTGTGTGTGTGTGTGTGTGTGTGTGTGTGTGTGTGTGTGTCAGTCTGTGTGTCAATCAGTCAATTTGTGGACAGCATAACTCAAAAAAGAAAAGTGGTTAAAAACCAAAGTTGGTATTTAAGTTTACTGTCTATCAAGGATGTCACACGAAGATTTTGAGGAAAATAGCCCCACCCTAAACTACCCTTAACATGGAAAATTTTTCGAAAATTTTGATTTTCTTGAAAATGGCTCTAATGATTTTGATTAAAATGTCATATGTTTGAGATATTTTGATGACAAATGAAATGTATATCTTGAATATTCTAGCTATAGCCCCTGTAGTCGTATTTACTCTGGACGACTTTTGCATAACTGGTAAACCGTTAGAGATAGACCAAATCATACTATACAGAAAATGTAGATCTTGCTAAAATACACAATTTATGTCTCAATAAATTTTCTTGTAGGGTGAACCATTTCGGAGATATTCCTTGTTATGTGTGTGAGTTTCGGAAAACTTAGAACTTTCGTGAAATGGGTCATCGCTGTTCATTTTTTTATATGTTAAGTGTGGAAAGACAACAGAATCTCAAACATTTGTCTATCGCACAAAGCCTATTGTATTCTAACATTCCCCTTGGACCTACAAGGAAATAAGCAATAAGATAATTTGTACAAATGTTTATCTCAACTAACACGAAGAAGATATAGGAATAAGAGTTTGTAAGAATGGTTAGTACAAGAGTAGAGAAAGTCATGTGAGTGCAACACATCAGATTTTTCTGTATATGTCATTGTTTTTGTGCAATTGCATGTCAAAAATTGTTAAATTTACAAAAATACTTGAAATATCATCAGCCAAATATATTTTTTGCTTCCAGATAAACAAATATAGCTATTTAAAGCACGCATCACAGTTCTATAGATATGTTGAACATACTAGTACTTTTAGTTTTGAGATTCACTTTACTTGTTTTTCACAATTAGAATTATTGGAAAGTTGCTGAAATTCGATATTCTGAACCAAAAGGAGTGTTCGGGATAATTAGAGAACTGTGTGGCGGCCGGCGTGTTTGTAGCAGTTCGAGAAAGGTCCGTGTTACGTCATCAATCAGTTTTTAGTTTCAGTGCGCCTGTGTATGGTCGGTCGAAAGATAGTGAAGCAGTTAGTCAGTGTTGAGTGGTTGTATGGTCACAGTCAGCTGTTTGAGAGACAGAGAAAGGGAAGAAAGACAGAAAGGAGTGAGTCAAGGTTACGAGAAAAAAGCCGTAGTGAGTTGTAATATCAGAAAGGGCTATGAACTGCGTTAATATCAGTTCAAGAGAATGGTGTTGTGAATTCAGATAGAAGAATATAAAGTGATTGAAGTTTTGTCTTTTTTGTCACAGTGGTGTCAGAAGTGGGATCGAAATTGTTACATTATTTAATTGTGCTGTGCGGTGAGACATTTTGAACTGTATGAAGAACTGGTTTGGTGTAACTAAACTTGCAGTGAAACTAACACGGTGTATTGTTCCACCCCCACTTCTTCTCGACATGAAAAGCCGTTATTTCGTGTATTATGTGAGTGAGTTAGTCTCGTCTCTAATAAGATATGCAATTACTCTAGTACAGCGTAACTTAATTAATTAACTGCTCGGTGCAGCTTTACGCACACATCTGTCTAGCAATTAATAAACTCTGCAAATAATTCATGGCGAGGAGCAACAAGCCATAACTGCAAATAAAATTAGGTAATTATGGCACTACTTATGCCATGAGGGTATTTTATGCACCTCACTATAGCTGCTATCTTATACACCATCTGCATACGACTATGTCAAACTCATACTGAGTGTTAGAAAATGTTACACAATAATTTTAAGGGTAGCTATTAGCGAAATTTTGTATTCATGTTTGCCAAATCCAAACTTTACTTTAGTATGTGTTCTAGAAATTATATTTAGGACACTAGGATTGCACATGGCATTATGGGAACACTGAAGGGTCTTTTTTATCTATTTGGTCAAAAAAATCGAGTTTTGGGCTATTTATTGTGTACACAAGTTTTGGATACCATTTTTACTTTCTCTACTGGTAAGTAGGGGAAGTATTGTATTCCACCCAAAAATTCGATGTCGAGATTTCACCGGAAATATATGTTTTGAGACCCCCTGAACCCAAAAAATCTGATGTGTTGCACTCACATGACTTTCTCTACTCTTGTACTAACCATTCTTACAAACTCTTTTTCCTATATCTTCTTCGTCTTAGTTGAGATAAACATTTGTAAAAATTTTCTTATTGCTTATTTCCTTGTAGGTACAAGGGGAATATTAGAATACAGTAAGCTTTGAGCGATAGTCACATCTTTTGAAACTTTCAGATTCTCTTCTCTTTGAACACTTACCACATAAAAAAATGAAGAACGATAATCCATTTCACGAAAGTTTTAAGTTTTCCGAAACTCGCACACATAACAAGGAATATCTCCGAAATGGTTCAACCTACAAGACAATTTATTGAGACATAAATTGTGTATTTTAGCAAGGTCTACATTTTTTAGTATAGTATGATTTTGTCTATCTCTAACGGTTTACCAGTTATGCAAAAGTCGTCCAGAGTAAATACGACTACAGGGGCTATAGCCAGAAAATTCAAGATATACATTTCATTTGTCATAAAAATATCTCAAACATATGACATTTTAATCAAAACCGTTAGAGCCATTTTCAAGAAAATCTAAATTTTCGAAAAATTTTCAATGTAAAGGGTAGTTTAGGGTGGGGCTATTTTCTTCAAAATCTTCGTGTCGCATCCTTGAAAGACATTAAACTTAAACCCCAACTTTGGTTTTTAACCGACTTTTCGTTTTTGACTTATGCTGTCCACAGGCTGACAGACTGACAGACACACACATGGACCTTTTTCTAAAAATACTTTTTTTTTGGAATCAGGGGGTCTCAAAACATATATTTCCGGTGAAATCTCGACATCGAATTTTTGGTTACCAGTAGAGAAAGTAAAACGAAAAGTCGGTTAAAAACCAAAGTTGGTATTAACTTTAATGACTTTTAAGGATGCGACACGAAGATTTTGAAGAAAATAGCCCCACCCTAAACTACCCTTTACATTGAAAATGTTTCGAAAATTTTGATTTTCTTGAACATGGCTCCAACGATTTTGATTAAAATGTCATATGTTTGAGATATTTTTATGACAAATGGAATGTATATCTTGAATTTTCTGGCTATAGCCCCTGTAATCGTATTTACTCTGGACGACTTTTGCATAACTGGTAAACCGTTAGAGATAGACAAAATCATACTGTACAAAAAATGTAGATCTTGCTAAAATACACAATTTATGTCTCAATAAATTTTCTTGTAGGGTGAACCATTTCGGAGATATCGGAAAACTTTGAACTTTCGTGAAATGGGTCATCGTTGTTCATTTTTTATATCTTAAGTGTGCAAAGACAACAGAGTCTCGAAGCTTTAAAAGATTTGACTTTCGCACTAAGCCTATTGTATTCTAACATTCCCCTTGACCTAACAAGGAAATAAGCAATAAGATAATTTGTAAAAATGTTTATCTCAACTAACATGGAGAAGATATAGGAATAAGAGTTTGTAAGAATGTTAGTACAAGAGTAGAGAAAGTCATGTGAGTGCAACACATCAGATTTGTGGTATGTGCTGCAATATTAACTAACTTTTTATTGGTTTTATTTGAGTGTAAGTTAGTTTATGAAGGTAAACTGATCCATTTATTTCAGCAGAGATGTAATTTGGTGCTATATATTTCTTGACACAGAATTAAAAAGTATGATTGGATAAAGGGCGCACGGGCGAGTGGACTTGAGCCCTGACCTCTTTCTTTACTATACACACAGCTGGAATAAGTTGAAGGTACGCGGAATAAATCTCCGGATTTAGAAAACGGGATGAAGGGACGAAGGATGTTCTATATTTAATCCAAGTGAGCATCAGGTCTCCCCTCCTGTTCGAGGATTTAAGCCTCTTCGAAAATCCTTTCCCTTCTCTCTTTTCTAGAACCTACCCCTTCTTTGCTCTTTCAAACTGTTTTCATCGGTATTTTTTCCTCCGCGCTTCTCGTTCATCCATTTCTTTTACGCGCTTGTTCCTCTTATTTTTACCCTTCCGGATTATTCTCTTCTTTCCCACAGTATTTATGCCCCGTAGCCTGCTGCCGTTTCAACTGCTCATCACAGCTACCCCATCTGTCGCTAAAATAAAAAACCCTCCATTTCCACTCCATTAAACGGCGAGTTTTCGAACCGCAAACCGCACCCGTCTCTTACAAATATAATAAGGGATGAGCGGCAACAACAGGGTGGTGACCTTTTTGTATGCTTATGCAGTTCGTTTTGTAAAACTTTAATTTGTTTCTCTTTCTCCTTCTTTTGTTGTGTAGGTTTAGTCTGATTAAAATGACATACAACTTGGAAAGGATTTCACGTTAGAAAACAAAGCGAAATTCCTTTCTTCTTTATTTTGCAATTACGGTCCTTTGAAAGTGTCACAAACATGAACCTCAATTTCAAGTCAATTTATTTAAATCTTCCATTAACAGTGTATCTTATAAGATACATATAAATTTATTACATTATAAAACTATTAATTTTTTCAATAAAGTTGTGATTTTTAAGAAAAAGAAGCAAGCAAGCCACCAAGCGTGCCATTACACCGCTTACTTTGCTTGGGCCCTCCCCTTTCTTTACCCCAAGCACATTTGATGCAGTTCCTGGGATCAGAACTAGCTACATTTTGGTTTGACTGGATGGGCAGGTCATAAGTATCGCTCTAACGGTCTGAGCTATTCGAATCACTTCGGCTAAGTTCCCACCACTGGTTTAGGAATTAGAGCAAGAACAGCATATGTAGCAAAAGATAAAGGGTTAGCATTTTAATATAGAGCATGTGCTTCTTCGGCCAATAACCTGGCTATTAGACGCAGGTGTAAGAAATATAAATTGCTGTAACAAAACGACAAAATCCAGCTAACTTTTTCCCCTCCAAAATTGTACCACAACAATAGTTTTCTTCTACTGACGTAACACAGTCTACAGTCTTTCGTGATATTACAACTCACAACTGTTTTCTTCTCGTAACCTCGACTCATTCCTTCCACTGTCTTCACTTTCTGTGTCCCTTATGCATTAACTCCGATGATAGTCACTCAACGCTCATTAAAACTTCTTCACTTCGTCGCGAAGAACCACGCATACAGCTAAAACACTGACCGAGTCCTGTTCTGCTGTTTCCTCGCTTCCTTATATACCGTGCACAGTGCAACGACATCACACTGTGCTTTCTGGAACTTCTGCAAACACGCCGGTTGCCGCACAGTTCTCGAAGGTTCTGGAAAATCCTGGTGTTGCCTCTTGATTGTTATTAGTCAGGTGTTCACTCACGTTAGTGGTGTCTGAAACCTTGAGCGCCATTGTTTGCACACTGGACTGGTATGTGGTGTGAGGAGCTTGGCCCCAACCGTCCTTTGTTGTGCCCCGGAATACCAAGTTGCGTTTAGCTAGGATTAATAGTTTCTCTAGATCACTGGGTTGAAATGAAAGTAATGACCTCCTTTCCATACATAACAACTAAAACTGCCACCCCACCCACCAATACTTATACCTGGCACATCAACTTGTCGCCTGCCCTTCCCTTCCCCCTCACTTTGAGGACACCCAACTTCAAGTTTGCAAAATTTCCTAAATTTAGCAGAATTATGAGTATTTTAAGCCCTTAATGCATAATGTTCACATAATTATAACAAAAAATCACGTATATTTTATTGTCAAATGTGTCTAAGGTTAGATTTTTAATTTTTAAACACAAAAGTTACTTTTTAGGAAAAAACTATTTGTAAGTTTGAGTATTTGAACAAACTGAATGAAGCAAATTTAAAAAGTAGGTTTATTTTGACATTGGGTTTAAAATACTAAATAAAGATTAGAAAATGTTTGGTCTGTGGGACACTTTTGTGTGACGTAACAAAAAGTAAACAAACTTGATCATGAAATGTATACTGTAATATTCTTGCATTACTTTACACTTACGAGTATTACCTCAGCATTTCAAATTTTCAGTTATACAAATCGTTAGGAACAGAATAATCTATTATATGCATTGTTTAGCGTTTTATTTCATGGGGCTCATTTTTTGCTTGTAACTTGACAAATATCGATATTGGAAAGCTCTTTGTTACCGGAAGGAGAGGGACATAGTGACATTCGCGTGCACAGTCGAAAATGACAAACCCCACTCATAACTTCAGTTCCCTCCATGTCACGTCACTTCCGTTGCAAAATTGCAAGATGCATGTTATGGAAGATAGTGCAAAAACACCGGTGCAGGACTCCCAGGAGACAACACAAATAAAATAGTCACGAAAAGAAAGACGGTGCACATACGGACATGTTAAAAAAATAAGAAGTTTTAGTTTTAAATATTGTAAATGATTTTGTTATTACTTTTTCTACTACGTATAGCAAAGTAGAGGAACTACTGTATTCCACTAAAAAATTCAATGTCGAGATTTCACCAGAAATATATGTTTTGAGGCCCCCTGAATCCAAAAAAGGCATTTTTAGAAAAAGGTCCGTGTGTGTGTCTGTGTGTCAGTCTGTGGACAGCATAACTCAAAAACGAAAAGTCGGTTAAAAACCAAAGTTGGTATTTAAGTTTAATGTCTCTCAAGGATGCGACACGAAGATTTTGTAGAAAATATCCCTACCCTAAACTACCCTTTACATGGAAAAGTCTTCAAAAATTTTGATTTTCTTGAGAATGGCTCTAACGATTTTTATTAAAATGCCATATGTTTGAGATATTTTTATGACAAATGAAATGCATATCTTGAATTTTCTGGCTATAGTCCCTGTAGTCGTATTTACTCTGGACGACTTTGGCATAACTGGTAAACCGTTAGAGATATACCAAATCGTACTATACAAAAAATGTAGATCTTGCTAAAATACACAATTTATGTCTCAAGAAATATTCTTGTAGGGTGAACCATTTCGGAGATATTCTTGTAGTTTGTGTCAGTTTCCGAAAACTTAAAACTTTCGTCAAATGAAACATCGTTGTTCATTTTTTTATATGTTAAGTCTGCAAAGAGAACAGAATCTCAAAGCATTAACACATTTGACTATCGCACAAAGCCTACTGTATTCTAATATTCCTCTTGCACCTACAAGGAAATAAGCAATAAGATAATTTGTACAAATGTTTATCTCAACTAACACGAAGAAGATATAGGAATAAGAGTTTGTAAGAATGGTTAGTACAAGAGTAGAGAAAGTCATGTGAGTTCCACGGGCTGGGATTCAGAGCGCGAACTGAAGAACTGAAAACAGGGCTGCTTGGTCGACGGGTCGTTCATCGCCACCAGCAGTCAGCCACGTGCGTGTCGTTGCCTGTGACCTCTAGTCCACTGTGATTTGGTTTTTCTGGGAAGGTGATAGCCGCAATGTATCTATATATGTAACAGTAAACAAGGTGTCCCCCTTTAAATTTAACCGTAACTTTATCACATCCTTCATCTCATTTATTAAACATATAATTACAAAACAGCCAGCACACTCCAGTTGCCTCATTAATGAATGATCTCCAATTGAATTACAACAACATATGCATCTGATTTAATTAGGAGAAAAACCTGCTTTTAACAAACTAAATAAATAAATGGAAAATATCGCAAAAGCGTGTCGATGTGCAGAGAATCGTGACAAATTAGATGACACAACATGGAATTTATCATTTAAATTGTTAAGAGAGGCAGCAGTGGTACGAGGTTCACAAAAACGGTCAACTTATTTATTGACCTCTGATTTATATGACGTCAATAAAATGCTTAATAATCTATCAGTTTTCGAGCTCATATTTTCACCCACTAAATCGAAATGTCCATGCATATGAATTATACTGCAGAATTGCACGTCACCAAACAGAGTTCTCCTATGTTTACTCTCGTATGTTTAGTTTCTCTACCATGTATAGTAAAGTAGAGGAAGTATTGTATTCCACCCAAAATTCGATGTCGAGATTTCATCGGAAATATGTTTTGAGGCGCCATGAATCCAAAAAAAAGCATTTTTAGAAAAAGGTCCGTGTGTGTGTGTGTGTCTGTGTGTCAGTCTGTGGACAGCATAGCTCATAAACGAAAAGTCGGCTAAAAACCAAATTTGGTATTTGAGTTTAATACTTTTCAAGGGAGCAACACGAAGAGTTTAAAGAAAATAACCCCACCCTAAACTACCCTTTATATGGAAAATTTTTAGAAAATTTTGATTTTCTTGAAAATGGCTCTAACGATTTTGATTAAAATGCCATATGTTTGAGATATTTTTATGACAAATCAAATGTATATCTTGAATTTTCTGGCTATAGCTCCTGTAGTCGTATTTACTCTGGACGACTTCTGCATAACTGGTAAACCGTTAGAGATAGACCAAATCATACTATACAAAAACTGTAGATCTTGGTAAAATACACAATTTATGTCTCGATACATTTTCTTGTAGGGTGAACCATTTCGGAGATATTCCTTGTTATGTGTGTGAGTTTCGGAAAACTTAGAACTTTCGTGAAATGGGTCATCGTTGTTCATTCTTTTATGTTAAGTGTGCAAAGACAACAGAATCTCAAACATTTGACTATCGCACAAAGCCTACTGTATTCTAATATTGCCCTTGCACCTGCAAGGAAACAAGCAAATAATATAATTTCTGCAAATGTTTATCTCAACTAACACGAATAAGATATAGGAATAAGAGTTTGTAAGAATGGTTAGTACAAGACTAGAGAAAGTCATGTGAGTGAAACACATCAGATTTTTGTTTTATACTGTTCACAGATAGACACACGGACCTTTTTCTAAAAATGCTTTTTTTTATATTCAGGAAGCCAAATAACATAAATTTCCGTTGAAATTTCTACATCGAATTTTTGTATGCAGTACAATATTTCCTCTACTTACTATACGTAGTAGGGAAAGTGAAAATAGTATAAGTTAGAATAAATAAATGTGGGCGTTAGCAGGAAAGGAATCGTTCGCTGGTGAAGTAGATTTTCGTTGGCTTCGCAGCCGTCTCTCTCCGTCTCTCTTGATGTACGCTAAGTTTACAAACCACTCACTGCATGGCACTTGCAGACTACCGTTAATAGCTTACACATGTAAAGGCGTACCTTGGAGATTTCCCTCCCCCCACCCTCCCCCCCCCCCTCCCTCCCTTTCAATATACTACATACGTTTTAACTATTCCTATATTTCCTAATTACTTTTTGAAAGCATCGCACCAACATTTCACAAACTAACTAGACTGTCATCACTCCTCTAATGCTTATTTCCAGTAAAAATCGCATATATTGCACTCACATGGCTTTCTCTACTCTTGTGCGTCATTACAAGGGGAATATTAGAATACAGTAGGCTTTGAGCGATAGTCAAATCTTCTAAAGCTTTGAGATTTCATTCTCTTTGCATGGCTAACGTATAAAAACATGAATAAAGATGTTCTATTTAACGAAAGTTTGTTTTCCAAGGAATATCTCTGAAATGGTTTACTCTACGAAAAATTATTTGGACATAAATTGTGTTTTAGCAAGATCTACATTTTTTGTTTAGTAAGATTTGGTCTCTCTCTTACGGTTTACGGGTTATACAAAAGTCATCCAGAGTAAATACGACTACAGGGAATATAGCCAGAAAATTCAAGATATAGATTTCATTTGTCATAAAAATATCTCAAACATATGAAATTTTATTCAATATCGTTAGAGCCATTTTCAAGAAAATAAATTTGTGAAAAATGTTCCATGTAAAGGGTAGTTTAGCGTGGGGCTATTTTCTTCAAAATCTTCGTGTCGCTTACTTAAAAGATATTAAACTTAAGTACCAACTTTGGTTTTTAACCGACTTGTTTTTGAGTTAAACTGCTCACAGATACACTGACAGACACACACACACACAGACACACTCACACACACACACACACACACACACACACACACACACACACACACACACACACACACACACACACACACATTACTGTACGTAATAGAGAAAGTAAAAACGAGATAACGACTTGCGATTTGAGAATAGTGTTGGCACTGCAAAATTCATACAAATAAGAACGAATATCGCTGAAATGGTTAACTTTACAGAAATAAATAATTAAGTAAATACATAGAAACTATGGTAGAAAGAGTAACATTTTGCGAGAATACAATTTGAGTCGAACTAATACCCCGTGTTCCATTTATTGCTAGCAGGTTTCTAGAACATGCTTCGTGGGGCCTTCCTGAAATCATCAGCTCTTGTCGACTGTTGGATTCTGACTTAAGGAACGATTGAGGCGCCTCTATCGGTTACATCATGTACCGTAAGTGCGAGTTCTCGTTAAGTGTGACGTCGAAATTTATGAGTAGTCCTTCACATTGCTTTATGAATATCTTTTCCTGGAGCATAGGGTGGTTATCTGTCCACAAATAGTCCGACAGAACCGATTTGTCCATTTCAACCATGGGGAAGAGGGGTGAGAGGAATGCAATCAAGTATTTACCCTCTCAAATTTTACCCCATAACCAAATGCAGGTCGCCTGTCTTTTCCGGTTCTGTTTATTTACGTCTTTACGAACAAGGTAAGTTTCAAAGCGTACAGTGGCGGAAACTACTGGGAAACATAATGTATTTGTTTTGTGACCAAGTTACGTGTATTTTCTTTTGCATTTGCTAGGAAAATATTTTAACCAGTGGCATCTTAATCACAAGCGTTTCTAACATTTTTCTTACCCTCAAAAGTTTTGCAAAAAGTTTCATACTACGGTTGGAGGGGATCTTTTTGCTGGATATCTTTGTGTCGTATCCTTAACAGATGTTGAACCTGAATGCCAAATTTCGTATTCAACCAACTTTTCGATTTTGAATTTTGTGGTTCGCAGTCAGACACACTCGACCTATATAATAAATCTAATTTTATAAATATATATTTTTTTTTACTTTCTCTAATACGTATAGTAAGGTAGAGGAAGTATTGTATTCCATCCAAAAATACGATGTGGAGATTTCACCGGAGATATGTTTTGGAACCCCTGAGTTTAAAAAAAGAAACCACATTTTTAGAAAAAACTGTGTGTGTGTGTGTGTGTGTGTGTGTGTGTGTGTGTGTGTGTGTGTGTGTGTGTGTGTCTGTGGACAGCATAACTGAAAAACGAAAAGTCGGTTAAAAACCAAAGTTTATATTTACATGGAACATTTTTCGAAAATTTTGATTTTATTGAAAATGGCTCTAACGATTTTGATTAAAATGTCATATGTATGAAATATTTTTATGGCAAATGAAATGTATACCTTGAATTCTTTGTTATAGCCCATGTGGTCCTGTTTACTTTGGACGACTTTTGCATAAATGGTAAACTGTAAGAGATAGACCAAATCTTACTATACAAAAAATGTAGATTTTGCTAAAATACACCATTTATGTCTAAACACTATTTTTGTAGAGTGAAGCATTTCGGAGATATTTCTTGTAATTTTCAATATGATAAATTTTGCAAATGGTTATCTATACGCAGAAGATATAGGAATAAGGGTTTGTAAGGATGGTTAGTACAAGAGTAGAGAAAGTCATGTGAGTGGAAGATATCAAATTTTTGTGGAATGCCGAGTCAAAGCCATCGCATAGGGACCAGCTCTTAAAAGGTTGAAAAGACTAGTACTCAGGTTAAATGTCACAGTTGTTTTCTCGCTATGGGTTAGTGGATTTACTCAGTATGGTGGTAAATAAAGACATGTCTACCAACTGTAAACATACATGACGTGTATTTCATACAGTCAAAGATATCATTAGTGTAAAGTGATCGCTGTGGGAAAACTACTTTGTGACTGAACGTTCCGGAGAATTCAATTATATTAATGTACTCCACTCGTGCACGTACGAGCTGCTTGCTTCTGTTAAGCGCTTTAAAACACTTTTTATGTGTGTAATATCAAAGAGCCCAGAAAATATGAAATCATGATAAAACGATAGTGCTAGCCATGACGCATGCATTTTTATATCACAAAAATTCTCACAGGAAAGTAATTTTTGTTGTATTGATTGGGAACAAGAGTGAATAATAAAAATCTGATGTGTAGCACTCACATGACTTTCTCTACTCTTGTACTAACCATTCTTACAAACTCTTATTCCTATATCTTCTTCGTGTTAGTTAAGATAAACATTATCTTATTGCTTATTTCCTTGTAGGTGCAAGGGGAGTGTTAGACTATAGTGGGCTTTGTGCGATAGTCAAATGTTTCAGATTCTGTTATCTTTGCACACTTAACATATAAAAAATGAACAACGATGATCCATTTAACGAAAGTTCTAAGTTTTCCGAAGCTCACACACATAGGAAGGAATATCTCCGAAATAGTTCACCCTAAAAGAAAATTTATTGATACATAAATTGTGTATTTTAGCAAGATCTACATTTTTTGTGTAGTACGATTTGGTCTATCTCTAACGGTTTACCAGTTATGCAAAAGTCGTCCAGAGTAAATACGACTACAGGGGCTATAGCCAGAAAATTCAAGATATACATTTCATTTGTCATAAAAATATCTCAAACATATGACATTTTAATCAAAATCGTTAGAGCCATTTTCAAGAGAATAAAAATTTTCGAAAAATGCTCCATGCAAAGGGTAGTTTAGGGTGGAGCTACTTTGTTCAAAATCTTCGTGTCGCATCCTTGAAAGACATTAAACTTAAATACCAACTTTGGTTTTTAACCGACTTATCCTTTTTGAGTTATGCTGTCCACAGACTGATAGACTGACACACAGACACACACACAGACTTTTTCTAAAAATGCTTTTTTTGGATTCAGGGGGCCTCAAAACATATATTTCCGGTGAATTCTCGACGTCGAATTTTTGGGAGGAATACAATACTTCCTCTACTTACCAGTAAAGTAAAAAATGAACAATGATGTTCTATTTAAAGTAAGTTTTAAGCTTTTGTGTTGATAATTACGTAATTGGCTTTCTGGCAGGGGTGGCAGGAATACGGTAGTTTCGTATAGTTTATACCGTCATAACAAGCCGTTTTGTTGCACAAACTTAATTTTTGGTACTAGTAGAGACAGTTAAATGAACGAACATAGCTATATGTTGCCAGTAAACATGCTAAGACCAACTGTAATACGGTTGCAGCATTGGAATGTTATTTTTTGCAGGCAGGGTGGGTACATCCGCTTTAGTGTCTTGATGTCAACCGCAATGTGTGTGGTATCTTTGAGTAATGGTTCTTCTTTAGCCAACCTTGGGGACATCCCTTGAGCGGTTGCTATTCATCATCGGGAAAGAACAAATGGGGAAGAAAGGAACTGACTGACTGACTGCTGAATATCAGCATTACGCACGTTCCACTGAAATAATAATTCACGTACCTACCTCTCCATTAAGTTGGCAGTGCTGAGGACATGAAGCTAAACCTGCAGAAAATGTGTGAGGAGTTCCTCTCACATGACTTTCTCTACTCTTGTACTAACCCTTCTTACAAACTCTTATTCCTATATCTTCTTCGTGTTAGTTGAGATAAACATTTGTACAAATTATCTTTTCAAGGTTATGTGAATAACAACCTTCAATTTGAGAAAGGTGTATACAGGACTACATAGGCTATAGCCAGAAAATTCAACATATACATTTCATTTGTCATAAAACAATCTCAAACATATGGCATTTTAATCAAAATCGTTAGAGCCATTTTCCAGAAAATAAAAATTTTCGAAAAATATTTCATGTAAACGATAGTTTAGCGTGGGGCTATTTTCTTTAAAATCTTCGTGTTGCATCGTTGAAAGACGTTAAACTTAAATAACCGACTTTTCCTTTTTGAGTTATGCTGTCCACAGACTGACACACACACACACACACACACACACACACACACACACACACACACACACACACACACACACACACACACACAAACACAGGGACCATTTTCTAAAAATATTTTATAGGATTCAGGGGGTCTCAAAACACATATTCCTGGTAAAATCTTGACATCGAATTTTTGGGTGGAATACAATACTTCCCCTACCTACCAGTAGAGAAAGTAAAAAACACAGTATATGTTTTGTAGATTAGAAAATGTACGAGTTATAAATATTTGTTCTAGGTGATATTTTAATAGAATTGTGTTGTATTTTGCTTTTTTTCTTAACTTCGTTTATTTCTCTTCTAGGACTTGGAAGACTGGTTTCTTGAAGCACCAGGAAAAGAAATTTATTGCTGAACAACTTTTGAATATGAAGAAACAGCATGGTAAGTTTGATATTCTATTCAGATCAAAATTATTTTAAACAATTTTATTTCATAACTATTTGGTGAAACAAGTAACACTTTTGAAAGATAACTACATTTTTCCTGGAAAAAACTGGAATGCATGAACATATGACTAGCTAAATTAATGGCGTAACAAGAAAAATTACGGAATTTTATATTTTACTGTAATAATAAAGATTCGTTAGGCTACTATTTTGTCCAATTCTCCGCTACATAAAAACACTTTTTCTATGGTAGTGGGCTGCCAGTTGCTTATGCACTACCCTAGGGAATCTAAGATCGCAGATCTAAACCTCAATGCATGTCCTATTGGCCTAGATAGCGCGAGATCACTGGCCTTGTAGAAAGCGTTGCAATTCAGTTCCGGTACACCATTCGTTATCTCGACCGTTTCGCCTTCTCAGCCAGGCATACTTAGAGCTACAAACCAATATGAAAGCATACTAATTAATAGGTAAAATTACAGGTCTTCAAGTGCAGCAAAGTCATACTTTCATTACACTGCCGTCAATTACTAGCACAAATATATTCCTAACACATTGAACATCATCAACAGCTATATTTATTCAAGACGTTCTCGGGCTTCGAGCCAGGTAACCATCGACGTTTCGGGAGTGTGCATCTCTCCCATCATCAAAGAAAGTCATGTGAGTGCAACACATCAGATTTTCTAGTTCCATATGCCTTTATTATTGTTATTGAAGCCAGCAAAACATAGTTCTGTGTTTTCCCTTGATTTACCCAACCTATCTTTCCAAGGATTTTCCAACGAACGATTTAAAGATCCGAAACGTTTCTCCAGATACTTCTTTTAAACTCATCTGCGTTCTTTAGCTCTCATTCCCATTTTTCGTTCACAGACAAGCACTGCTGAAACTTTGCAAGGTTTCAAAGATCGCAAAAAGGGCACCCTGTCGACGTAAATACTGAAAAGGTTAAGGTAGTGGATAGAAAAAAGGACATTTGAAATTGTCTACACTTCTTTTTGTGTGTTGACACGATTGAAAGTTTCTCGTAAAGTACCGAATCCTCTTCGCCGAGTTTGATAGGTATAAAAGGACCTTCCTTTCTGAAATATAGCTTTTCTCAGATTTGGTTTTCCTTCTCGCAAGAAATGGAGTCTATGCAGTCGTCACACGCCAACAATGGTATTACTATACCTACAGCGTGGTCAAAATAGTGTTCAGAACCTGGTGAACTTACAGAACAAACTAGTCCAAAAACGAAAAATCTGATGTGCTGCACTCACATGAGTTTCTCTACTCTTGTACAAATTATTTGTATAAATTCTTATTCCTATATCTTCTTCATGTTAGTTGAGATAAACATTTGTACAAATTATCTTATTGCTTATTTTCTTTTAGGTGCAAGGGGAATATTGGAAAACAGTAGGCTTTGCGCGATAGTCAAATATTTTAAAGCTTTGAGATTCCGTTCTCTTTGCACACTTAACCTATAAAAATGAACAACGATGTTCCATTTGACAAAAGCTTTTGTATAGTAAGATTTGGTCTATCTCTTACGGTTTACAATTTATCAAAAGTCATCCAGAGTAAACAGGACTAAATAGGCTATAGCAAGAAAATTCAAAATATGCATTTTCTGCGTCATAAAAATATCTTAACACATTTAATTTTAATTTAATTCGTTAGTGATTTTCGAGATAATCTATATTTTCCTAAAATAGTCCATATAAAGGTGGTTTAGATTGGGGGAATTTTCTTAAATCTTTGTGTAGCATCGTTAAAAGATATTAAACTTAAATACCAGCTTGGTTTTAACCGATTTTTCCTTTTTGGGTTAAGCTGTCCACAGACTGACAGAGACATGCATGAACCTGTTTATAAAAAGTCTTTTCTGAATTAAGGGGGCCTCAAAACTTATTTCCGGTGAAATCTCGACATCGAATTTTTCGGTGGAATACAATTTTATTCTTCCACTGCTTTCTATACATACTAGAGGAAGTTCCTGAGTACTAGGAGAATTTTAAATGGCACGCACATCTGTTTTGAATACCCCACGCCCTCCTATCTAGCAAAATTTGGGGCAATATTTACAGTTTTCTGCCTCATTCTGGTGTATGAGTTTTATGAAATCTTTAGACAAATATGAGTATGTGAGTCACATAACCTGAAAGTTGGCCACAGGTCTTAGAAATTTATTCAAAGAATGGCAAAGAAAGGGATAAGCGACTTTGAAAGTGGCAGACTAAAAGATTTAATATTTTACTGCAGAACTTGTCCATATCTGATGCGTAATTCTACAAGAATGCTACAAGATGCGCAGATGTGTAGAGTAACTTATTTCCAACATAGCTTCGGGTTTCGAAATAATTAATAATTTAAAAGTATTGAAGGAAAACTCCGAGCAGCTTTTTCAGATATACAGTAACTCGTCGAGGTTGGTCAGGTAATGGAACCGGTTCCTGGATGTAAACAGGTCGTGTAATATTTTGGGAGCTAGCGCTTCTGATTGGCCTACACTCGCAGAGTAAACATGGAAGGAGAGAGCAGGGTATGCTTTTATGTTCCCAAGACGCACCGCTACGGTGTTTGTTTATGTAGTGACCTAGTGAAAGTGACACTCACACAATCTGCATGTCACCAGCTTGTTTTCGACAAAAATAAAATATCTTTTTAGGAAATGGTCAGAAACAAAAACGCAAGATACAAAACGTGTTTCAAATTTCGAGATCTACCAATGGTTTAAATTAATATAATGACTTTCCTTCCACTCTGTATAATTAAATTTACTGGTAAATGATTTAAATAGTTAAACTATGCATCAGAATGGCTGTAAATTCGGTGCACAGTAAGTAGAATCGCACAGTTGCAGTATTTTTCTATTAAACATACGATAAGAGATGAATTTGTTGGCGGTTTATCTCGTGAAGTAAGATGGTCGACTGCGCCACGGCGCGCAGCGCTTCGCTGTTGTTTCCGGTGTAATGAGCTGTACAATGCAATGTTCCCCAAGAAGTTAATAAACGTTCCTCCGTGATATATCAGCCCGGAAACTTACTGAATTAAGAATATTCTTATCTGTTTAACGGCCTGGAAGAAAATGCCTGTAAAATCGAGCATTAACTCAGAAATTTCAGAGCATTTTCTTACAAGGAGCCATAGCAGGAATACGTTGCAGTACTACTTCTAGAAGACACTGTCTGTCCCTCTGGTCTGTCTGTCTTCATGTATTGCTAATAGAGTTCAATGGGAGCGATATATAAATTCTACAACACCTAAAGCATTCTAGTGAGTGTTTTAATTTTTTAACACTTACCTCTATAAAGAAATGTAGTTGAATTAGGTGCTTTAAAACAATTTTAAACTATTTTACAAAACAAAATGTAATGTATTACACCCGCATGACTTTATCTACTCTTATACTAAACATTCTATCTCTGTTAGTTGAGATAAACATTTTTGCAGAAATTATTTCTTTGCTTATTTTCTTGTAGGTGCAAGAGGAATATCTGAATATAGTAGATTTTGAGTGATAGTCAAATCTTTTAAAGTTTTCAAATTCCATTCTCTTTGCACCGCTAATACATGAAAAATAAAACGCACACAAATAAGACAGAATACCTCCTAAATGGAGAGTCTATTAAAACTTATTTGGAAATAATTGTGTATTTTAGCAAGATCTACATTTTTTACTTTCTCTACTGGTAAGTAAGGGAAGTATTGTATTCCACCAAAAAATTCAATGTCGAGATTTCACCGGAAATATATGTTTTGAGGCCCCCTGAATCCAAAAAAAAGCATTTTTATAAAAAGGTCCGTGTGTGTGTCTGTGTGTCAGTCTGTGTCAGTCTCTGGACAACATAACTCAAAAATGAAAAGTCGGTTAAAAACCAAAGTTGGTATTTAAGTTTAATGTCTTTTAGGGATGCGACACGAAGATTTTGAAGAAAAACAGCCCCACTCTAAACTCCCCTTTACATGGAAAAGTTTTCGAAAATTTTGATTTTCTTGACAATGGCTCTAACGATTTTTATTAAAATGTCATATGTTTGAGATATTTTTATGACAAATGAAATGTATATCTTGAATTTTCTGGCTATAGCCCCTGTAGTCGTTTCTACTCTGGACGACTTTTGCATAACTGGTAAACCGTTAGAGATAGACCAAATCTTACTCTACAAAAAATGTAGATCTTCTTAAAATACACAATTTATGTCTTAATAAATTTTCTTGTAGGGTGAACCATTTCAGAGATATTCCTTGCTATGTGTGTGAGTTTCTGAAAACTTAAAACTTTCGTGAAATGCAACATCGTTGTTCATTTGTTTATATATTAAGTGCCCAAACCGAACAGAATCTCAAAGCTTTAGAAGATTTGACTATCCCTCAAAGCCTGTTGTATTCCAATATCCCCCTTGCACCTACAAGGAAATAAGCAATAAGATAATTTGTACAAATATTTATCTTAGGTAACACGAAGAAGATATAGGAATAAGAGTTTGTAAGAATGGTTAGTACAAGAGCAGAGAAAGTCATGTGAGTGGAACACATCAGATTTTTTTAATAGTAAGATTCGGTCTATCTCTTACGGTTTACTATTTATACAAAAGACATCCAGAGTAAACAGGACTACATAAGCTACAGATAGAAAATTTAACATATGCATTTAACTTGTCATAAAAATAAGATAAAAATATGGCATTTTAATCAAAATCGTCCTGGCGCATCCGTGAAAGGCATTAAACTTAAGTACCAAATTTGGTTTTTAGACGACTTCTCGTTTTTGAGCTATGCTGCCAACACACACACACACACACACACACACACACACACACACACACACACACACACACACACACACACACACACACACACACACACACACACACACACTTACACACCGATATTTTTTTCTATTCCTGGTCTTAAAACATAATTCAGAACAACAATAATAATAGTAATAATAAAGATGGAAGGCACTTCAGAGATAGAGATAATATAATAATACTGAATAATGTTGAAGCGCTCATTAATCAAACGAGTTGTGGAGCGGTTTGTATTTGCCGTTAAATGAAGTCCAGGAAAAAAGAGGAATAAAATGCGAACTGGTGTATTAGTATTTATCGCAACGCATGATAAGGTTCGAACAAGCGGTGTTTGTGGAGCACCGCACGATTGTATTTATCTACCGAATGCTATAGGAGGCGGTGCCTACCTGCCTGGTAGATGGGACCGAGTAATTGCATTTTTGTGATTCTCATTATCCGTTATAGCCCGAACATCGTTAATTCGGGAAGGGAATCTGCGAAAAATCATACATTTTATGTAACAACCCACCGTCCGGTTTTGCAAATAACGCAGCGTGGAGTGGATCAAAAGGGGGCGTGGTTCCCGGTGATAGGTGGTCCCCACGCGATGAAAGTAACCGAAAAAAAAAGAGGTACGAAACATCCCCTTCTCACCGCACATCCGTCCAACAAACACTACAATGTTGTAAATTACCAGGGCTTCCGAATGCAGTGTTATTTTTGACGACATATACAGAAAAGAGTCCACACATGCACACAAATGTGTGATTTATGCTCTGGGAGTGGCGGTTTTCGTTCTGTAAATAATGACTCGGGTTATTTTATACTATTGGTGCCTGAATGCGTAAATACACACGTGCTCGGAACTCTGGTAACAGAAGAATACTTCAGTCAGGTTCAAGAGAACTTTCAAGTCATTCTAACCATTCTTACAAACTCTTATTCCTATATCTTCTTCTTGTTATTTGAGATAAACATTTGTACAAACTATCTTATTGCTTATTTCCTTGTAGGTACAAGGGGAATGTTAGAATACGGCAGGCTTTGAGCGATAGTCAAACATTTTAAAGCTTTGAGATTCCGTTCTCTTTGCACACTTAAAATATAAAAAAATGAACAACGATGTTGCCTTTGACGAAAGTTAAAAGTGACACAAATAAGGAACATCTCCGAAATGGTTCACTCAACACAACAAATTTATTTGGACATAACTTGTGCGTTTTGGCAAAATCCACATTTTGTGTATAGTAAGATTTGGTCTATCACTTACGATTTACTAGTTATGCAAAAGTCGTCCAGAGTAAATACGACTACAGGGGCTATAGCCAGAAAATTCAAGATATACATTTCATTTGCCATAAAAATATCTCAAACATATGGCATTTTAATAAAAATCGTTAGAGCCATTTTCAAGAAAATGAAATTTTTTCAAAAAATTTCCGTGTAATGGCTAGTTTAAAGTGTACGAAATTTCTTCAAAATCTTTGGGTGGCATCCATGAAAGACATTAATTTTTAATACCAACTTTAGTTTTTAACCTAATATTCGTTTTTTATAATAACTATTATTATCTATTATTATCAAAAACATTATTAGTAGAGACAATAAACCCCAGTGGGCCCCTCTGGTAGGGCCCACAATCAGTTTAAGCGATGTTCCGAACATATTTTTGCGGACGTAGCGTGGCTGCAGTATTCGGCAACATTCCAACAGCTCGAGCTAGGTTAAATATTTGAACCGGCTTCTGTACGTACGGAAAACACAGCCTATGGCCATACCTCTACTTCATTTAAAGGATGAACAGCAGTTTTATTTTCTACACTTCAATTAGTCCAATCAGAGAAAAGGGTGATAAACATTTCCAAGAAATAACAGAACCGCGTTCCTGATTAATCTGAGATTAAGTTTAACATTTCTAGAACTTTGAAGACTGTCCAAAAGAGAACAAGGAAATCAGATATTCTGTCGACTGTCTGCGGCGTTTTACATGAATATTAGGGGCACTAACATGCGTTATTCATAATAGTTGGGGCTCTAAAAAATTATAGTATATAAAGCGAAGCATTTACTATAAAAAAAAGCTCTAGCTCATAGTTCAATAGTTTCATGAACAACGTGAAAGGTTGTTTAGAGAATAAAAAATTTTCCATGTAAAGAGTATTTAAGGATGGGGTCTTTTTTGAAAATCTTACTGCCACATCGTTAAAAGATGCTTCAACACCAGATTTTTGTGTTGAAACGCCGTTGGGTTGTTCACACTGACCCACACACGCGTGCTTTTCGGGCTTCGATGGACATCAAAACGTGTATTTCCAGTTAAATCCCTGTATCTAATTTTTCGATGCAATGCGGTAGTACGTATATAAAATGAGCTTATTTTTGTGTTGTTTTTGCAGCAGCAGCAGCAGCAGTATGTGGTAAAAGGGCTGATTGGTTTTGTTCGATTTTTCGATACAGTCAGCCATGCGCACAGACATAAATAAGAAGATTACGCTACACAGATTACATTTAAGCGTTAGAACACTGCTGTGTTAGAAAATTGAAATTTCGCTGGAAAGAACATAGATACCGAGAGAGCGAGAGAGAGAGAGCGTGGTTTTGGTCCATCATTAAGGTAATGAGAGAGAGGACTTAGCTTTCCCAAACGTCCGTCGCTTGCAATAAATACGAACCGCCATTTTAAAGGGCAACTCTGTGTAGGTAAGTTCAAAAACACTTGGACTTCCCCGCCAGATATCGCTGTTCATGCTATCAGCTTTTATTTCCTTGTGTTCGATTAGCACAATAGCATTTCTCTCGGTATTGTATTCCGCCCAAAAATTCGTTGTCGAGATGTTTAGACGCCCTGAACACCCCCCCCCAAAAAAAAAAGTATTTTTAGAAAAAGGTCCGTGTGTGCGTGTCTGTGTGTTCGTCAGCCTGTGGACAGCATAACTAGAAAACGAAAAGTTGGTTAAAAACCAAAGTTGGTATTTAATCTTAATGTCTTTCAAGGATGCGACACGAAGATTTTGAAGAAAATCGCCCCATCCTAAACTACCCTTTACATGGAAGATTTTTCGAAAATTTTTATTTTCTTGAAAATGACTGTAACGATCTTGATTAAAATGTCATATGTTTGAGATATTTTTATGACAAATGAAATGTATATCTTGAATTTTCTGGCTATAGCCCCTGTAGTCGTATTTACTCTGGACGACTTTTACATAACTCATAAACCGATAGAGATAGACCAAATCATACTATACAAAAAATGTAGATCTTGCTCAAGTACACACTTTATGCCCAAATAATTTTTTTTGTAGAGTGAACCATTTCGGAGATATTAGTTGCTATTTGTGTCAGTTTTGGAAAACAAAACGTTCGTGAAATGCAACATCGTTGTTCATATTTGTATATGTTAAGCGTGCAAAGAGAACGGAATCTCAAAGCTTTAAAATATTTGACTATCGCACAAAGCCTACTACTGTATTCTGCGACACATCTCGTGTAACAAATGATATCCGCTGCCGACACGCATTTCCCCACGTGCTGCGCGCACTAATACATTAGCGGTGTTGACGTTAAGTGGATTTCTTACGCCGGAATTACTTTTGCGTATGATGTCGTCAACTTCTTAAAGTGTTGCTACTTTTTTCCTCGCCTATATATTGTTTGGGAATAACGGTATCTGTTTATACACACAGTCGGTGCAGAGAAGAGTGGATTTCTGGGGGAATATCCATATCGAATTTTTAACTGCAATACAATACTTGCCTTAGAGTAAGCAGTGATACTTCTCCGTTTGTATATTTGGTGCTAACATAATTTCCTTTAAATTACGTGCCTAAACTTTATATCCCAGATTTATGTGCTAAAACATTTTTCCGCAAATAATCTGAAAACCACCAATTAATGCTATATGTGAAGGACCCCGTTTAAGCTGAAGGGTACTCTCATTGCGTATGGCTAATGGTTAAAAGCTCGCTTACTTCTTGAGAGGTATTTTTGGTGCCTATTATTTCAAGAACCTTCTTGGTAATTGCTCTGTTCTTACCCCATAGTCAGAGGGGAGGATCGAGAAAAATAAGGGCCCAATTTACTACCTTAATGAGGGAAGCGATAAGAGTTCGGGAGGGAACCTATAACTGACCGTGTGCTTTCAGGTAATGCGTTACGCACGGTATTTTCAAGAACTAACCTGAGAAGTCCTTCAGAAATCTTCCTTTATCACAACGAGAAAACGTTTTTGTGGCTTATAGAACACGACTTCAGACAAAAATCTAATGTGTTGCACTCGCATGACTTTCTCTGCTCTTGTACTAACCATTCTTACAAACTCTTATTCCTATATCTTCTCCATGTTAGTTGAGATAAACATTTGTACAAATTATCTTATTGCTTATGTCCTTGTAGGTGCAAGGGGAATATTATAATACAGTAGGCTTTGAGTGATAGTCAAATCTTTTAAAGCTTTGGGATTCTGTTCCCTTTGCCCACTTAACATATAAAAAACTGACCAACGATGATCCATTTCACGAAAGTTCTAAGTTTTCCGAAGCTCGTACACATAACGAGGAATATCTCCGAAATGGTTCACCCTACAAGAAAATTTATTGAGACATAAATTGTGTATTTTAGCAAGATCTACATTTCTTGTGTAGTATGACTTTGTCTATCTCTAACGGTTTACCAGTTATGCAAAAGTCGTCCAGAGTAAATACGACTACAGGGGCTATAGCCAGAAAATTCAAGATATACAATTCATTTTTCATTTGCCGTAACAATATCCTCAACCTATGGCATTTTAATCAAAGTTGTTAAAGCTATTTTTGAGAAGATCAAAGTTTTGGAAAAACTTCGCATGTAAAGGCCAATTTAAAGAGGTAGAACTTTCTTCAAAATACTTGTGTCGCATCCTTGAAAGACATTAAATTTAAATACCAACTTTCGTTTTTACTTTCTCTACTGGTATTGTATTTCACCCAAAAATTCGATGTCGAGATTTCACCGGAAATATATGTTTTGAGACCCCCTGACTCCAAAAAATGCATTTTTAGAAAAAGGTGTGTCTGTGTGTCAGCCTGTGGACAGCATAACTCAAAAACGAAAACTCGGTTAAAAACCAAAGTTGGTATTTAAGTTTAATGTCTTTCAGGGATACGACACAAAGATTGTGAAGAAAATAGTCCCACCCTAAACTACCCTTTACATGGAAAAGTTTTCGAAAATTTTGATTTTCTTGAAAATGGCTCTAACGGTTTTGATTAAAATGTGATATGTTTGACATATTTTGATGACACATGAAGTGTATATCTTGAATTTTCTGGCTATAGTCCCTGTAGTCGTATTTATTCTGGACGACTTTTGCATAACTCATAAACCGTTAGAGATACACCAAATCATACTATACAAAAAATGTAGATCTTGCTAAATACACAATTTATGTGTCAATAAATTTTCTTGTGCGGTGAACCATTACGGAGATATTCCTTGTTATGTGTGTGAGTTTTGGAAAACTTAAAACTTTCGTGAAATGGATCATCGTTGTTCATTTTTTTATATGTTAAGTGTGCAAAGACAACAGAATTCCAAAGTTTTAAAACATTTGACTATCGCAGAAAGCCTACTGTATTCTAATATTCCCCTTGCACCTACAAGGAAATAAGCAATAAGATAATTTGTACAAATGTTTATCTCAATTAACACGAAGAAGATATAGGAATAAGAGTTTGTAAGAATGGTTAGTACAGGAGTAGAGAAAGTCATGTGAGTGCAACACAACAGATTTTTGAGTTATGATGTTCGCACACATGGACCTGCCGTGTATGTGTGTTTGTGAACATATTTAGAATATGCAATTCTCCAAACTGATGTGTTATGAAACAGCTTTTGCCGTCAAGGAGTCCAATGTTGCACTTGGATTAGAGATAAAGTTCTCACAAGGAAAACTTGCCACTCAACGCTAAAAGGATGTTACAAATTGAGACTTGTAGTTGGAAATGGCGTCACATTTGTGTGACGTTTCAATTTCCCCCACCTCACCTCGCCTACCGTTCAACAACACACTTTGTGGTGCAGTTTACAAGTGAAGGCACGAGAGTAAACACCCAAGTGGCTCAGGGAATTGCTCATACAAAGAAGATGAATTTCTTACCATAAGTCCACCTATAGCAGTTGTTTTTGTATTCCCTATTGCTTACTTACAGGAATAGGGAAGGTTGATAAGATTTCACGGAAACATGCTCTGAGAGTTTCTCCTTTGAGTATAAGATAATATCCTGTTCATTTCCTCTTTTATTCCTCTATTCAGTTGTAAGTGATGTCAACTTATCTCCTAGCGGCTCTTACTTCTGTCATTTTCCTATCTACAGGTCGGCATTTTTAGAAAAAGGTCCGTGTGTGTGTCTCAACCTGCCAGTCTGTCGACTTACATATCTTATATATTTAAACGAGCAATTCTTGCATATAAATATATTCCGCGCAACTTGGAAACGGCTCTAACGATTTCGATCAAATTTCGTATTCAGATAGGGTTTTGCTTTTTAAGTGCATCTATATAGGTGTAATTCCCGAAAAAACGCTATTTTACATAAAAAGATCTATATTTCCATGTTAGTTAAGATAAACATTTGTACAAATTATCTTATTGCTTATTTCCTTGTAGGTGCAAGGGGAATTTTAGAATACAGAAGGCTTTGTGCAATAGTCAAATCTTTAAAGCTTTGAGATTCCGTTCTCTTTGCACGATTGATATATAAAAAATTGAACAACGTTGTTGCATTTCGCTAAAGTTCTAAGTTTTCCGAAAATCACACATATAGCAAGGAATATCTGCGAAATGGTTCACTCTACAAGAAAATTCATTGAGACATAAATTGTGTATTTTACCAAGATCTACATTTTTTGTATAGTAGGATTTGGTCTATCTCTAACGGATTACGAGTTATGCAAAAGTCGTCCAGAGTAAATACGACTACAGGAGGTATAGCCAGAAAATTCAAGATGTACATTTTATTTGTCATAAAAATATCTCAAACATATGACATTTTAATCAAATTCGTTAGAGCCATTTTCAAGAAAATCAAAATTTTCGAAAAAATTTCCATGTAAAGGGTAGTTTAGGATGGGCCTATTTTCTATAAAATCTTCGTGTCGCATCCTTGAACGACATAAAACTTAAATACCAACTTTGGTTTTTAACCTACTTTTCGTTTTTGAGTTATGCTGTCCACAGGCTGACTGACCGACAGACTGACAGACTGACAGACTGACAGACTGACACACAGACACACACACGGACCTTTTTCTAAAAATGCTTTTTTTTTGGATTCAGGGGGCCTCAAAACATATATTTCCGGTGAAATCTCGACATCGAATTTTTGGGTGGAATACAATACTTCCCCTACTTACCAGTAGAGAAAGTAATAACATGTTTTATTCCCGCTTACACAGAGCAATTCTTGTATATATATTCCTCGTTTTTCAGATACGGCTCTAAAAGTTTGGTTAAAGTTTTGTATACATGCATTTTACTTTCACAGTGTTTTCTCTACTCACTTTTAGCTAACACATTCACATCTCTTTTTCTACTCACTCTTCTAAAAAGAAGTCATACAATTTTCTGTATGTTTGAAATTGACATGCTGCATATTACATTCACAGTGGTTTCTCTACTTACTTTTAGGTAACACATTCACATCGCTTTCTCTACTCACTCTTCTATAAACAATTTTCCATAAAAAACGTGATTTTATACCAAAAAACATTTTATCCCCTCTTTTAAATTAAGTAATACAATTTTCTGCATGTTTGAAACAGAAATGCTACATATTATATTTATACTGTTTTCTCTTCTCACTTTTAGGTAAGACATTCACATGTCTTTCTCTGCTCACTCTTCTACAAATGTCATACAATTTTCTGTATATTTGAAATAGAAATGCGCATATTACATTCACAGTGGCTTCTCTACGTACTTTTAGGTAACACATTCACATCTTTCTCTACTCACTTTTCTTTAAACAATTCATATCATATCACCGCGAAATTCGGCATGTATATGTATTTTTCCTTGAAGAAAGTTTTTATGATAACAGTTTTACTACACAATATATTACTTTCAAATGGCTTTCTACTCGCTTTCCTTTTACGTAGCATATTCATATATCCCCTGTTTGCCCTTCAACATACAATTCATATAATTTTCTATGATTAAACTATAAATGCAACGTATTACAAAAAGCAAAAACAAAACAACAAAATTTCACAAACACAGAGGCGAAAATCGCCGAGAAAAGCTCGGTCACCCAGGTACTGTGACTTTTATACGTTAAGCGTGCAAAGAGAACGGAATGTCAAAGCTTTAAAATATTTGACTATCGCACAAAGCCTGCTGTATTTGAATATTCCCCTTGTACCTACACAAGGAAATAAGCAATAAGATAATTTGTACAACTGTTTATCTCAACCAACAAGAAGAAGATATAGTTTTTAAGTATGCTTAGCATATGAGTAATATATTCATGTGAATGGAATACATCAGATTTTTAGAAAAAGACGCGCGCGTGTGTGTGCGTGTGTGAACAGTATAACTCAAAAAGGAAAACTGGGTAAAAAAGACAACAGTCAGAGCGGCAGAACCAAAAAGGGAGTTTCGAGATTATTCGCAAAATGTCAAGCGTCCGGCGTATTTGTTGAAGTTCCAGAAAAGTTCAAGTTCAAGAAAGGTGCCTGTTACGTAATTACCCTTATATAAGGAGGCGAGGCGACGAAAACAGCTTTTAATTGTTACAATTATGGGTCGTCTAAAGGAAGACAGAAAGCAGTTGGTGAGTGTTGAGCGATTGTCAGCTCTTTGAGAGACAGAGAAGATGAAGAGACAGAAAAGAGTCTGTCAAGAAAACAGTTGTGAGTTGTAATATCACGAAAGACTTTTAATACCAGTAAAACATAACTGCGCATTTGTGCAAAAGCCTTGGAGAAGAACAAAGTGACAAAACTGTAACTCAAATAGACCTTTGCCATTTTGTTACAATATTTAGACGATTAATAAAACTGTTTATGTAAATAAAGCACGAAAATTGAATTCCCTGTTGAATCCCTCATCAATTACTGACTCGAAGAGGGGTGACGTGGAAACAAATAAGTGAATAAATCATAGTTGATAGGTGTGGCAGCACTTATAGGGGTGATGAGGTGTTAATTCCCTGTTGTGATAGTGTAAAACTAGGATGGAATCTCAAGGCATGACGTGTAAGTATTTAGGTTATGTTTTACACCGGCGCCGGCACAATAATGAAGTACTTGTTAATCTGTGGATTTATACACTGTGAGTGACATACCGCTTGCATGATTTATCGCTGCTGAGTGCGTCTGTATGTAATCCCTGAACGTATATTCCCGAATAGCTTATTGTCAAACACGCAGTCTCTCCTGTCATATCTAAACGTGATCCCATCGTCTCTTTCCAAACTGTGGTGCGCGGACCACAGTCGCGTGCACTAACACTATTCCAGTTCAAACTTCAAACTTTCCTCAAATGGAACATCGTTTTTCATTTTTACTTTCTCTACTGGTAAGTAGGGGAAGCATTGTATTCCACCCAAAAATTCGATGCCGAGATTTCACCGGAAATACATGTTTTGAGGCACCCTGAATCCATAAAAAAGCATTTTTAGAAAAAGGTCCGTGTGTATGTCTGTGTGTCAGTCTGTGTGTCTGTCAGTCTGTGGACAGCATAACTCAAAAACAAAAAGTCGGTTAAAAACCAAAGTTGGTATTTAAGTTTAATGTCTTTCAAGGATGCGACACGAAGATTTTGAAGAAAATATCCCTATCCTAAACTACCCTTTACATGGAAAATTTTTCGAAAATTTTGATTTTCTTGAAAATGGCTCTAACGATTTTGATTCAAATGTCATATGTTTGAGATATTTGTATGACAAATGAAATGTATATTTTGGGTTTTCTGGCTATAGCTTGTGTAGTCCTGTTTACTTTGGATGAATAACTCGTAAACCGTAAGGGATGACAATTTCGGAGATATTCCTTGTTATTTGTCTGAGTTTCGGAAAACTTAAAACTTTCGTGAAATGGAACATAGTTGTTCATTTTTTTTATATATATCAAGTGTACAAAGAGAACGGGATCTCAAAGCTTTAAAATATTTGAATATAGCTCAGAGGCTACTGTATTCTAATATCCCCCTTGCACCTACAAGGAAATAAGCAATAAAATAATTTTTACAAATGTTTACCTCTAGTTCAAGAGTAGAGAAAGTCATGTGAATGCAATAGATCAGATTTAAATATGTTCCAAGGGTATTTCTTTGCTTCGCTAAATTCAAGTAATAGTTTTAAATTCCTTACCAATGCAACAACGACATAAGGGTAACCAAATAAGGGTGTTTACAGTTATTTATTTCACTAAAATAGTAAAATATTGCAGTTAATGCGAAAATCATTGTTCAGAATACGATGTTAGTTAACAGATGTTTCTAAAATTCACAACAGATACCACAATGGTTTCTTCTACGTCATGGCGTCATAATCCAGGTATTCGTATCACTGTTTATTTAACATGGGCCCATCCATCCCTATCTACGGGCGAAAGAGAGCCTTACCGCACAACGAGATACTTGTAGAAGTGAAATAAAGGCTGTTTTAACACTAGAAAGCAATCTGAGTCGTAGGAAGTGACGTTTTCTCAAGTTTTCTTATGTATATCTGAGAGCTAGAGCAAATTAGTGTTTGATAATTGCGAGTTAATAATAAGAATGATGAGAATTTCTGACTCATCCGATGAAACTGGAAAATATAGCTGGAACCACAGTGTAGCCAATCTCTAAGGGATAACCATACGTTATTTATTTTCCAGTCCCGCAATTTTTGCATTATAATCAGTACTCTTTTTATTTTAACGTGCTAGTGCGGTAATACGAGTTGCCTAAAATTGATTTTGTGTCTGGTAAATGATTGACACGGTGACCCAGATATCTTAAACATCATTGTTGCCATTTTGGTTTCAAAATAAACTTCAGCTGTCAATATGAAACATTGATAGATGTTTTTGATATATCAGTACTTCAACTAGAGCACAATGTATTGTAAATGGAACCTGATTAGCATAAAAATGAACAATATTATGCGCAACGTTTACAATTTACAAATACAAATACTGTCTTTGCAACAAAACTGTGCAATGAGTTGCTGCAATTAGTTCTTTCTTTTTTTTCCTATCTTTGTTTCTTTGTTTGTTTGTTTGTTTGTTTCTTTCTTTCTTTCTTTCTTTCTTTCTTTCTTTCTTTCTTTCTTTCTTTCTTTCTTTCTTTCTTTCTTTCTTTCTTTCTTTCTTTCTTTCTTTCTTTCTTTCTTTCTTTCTTTTCTTTCTTTCTTTCTTTCTTTCTTTCTTCTTTCTTTCTTTCTTTCTTTCTTTCTTTCTTTCTTCTTTCTTTCTTTCTTTCTTTCTTTTCTTTCTTTCTTTCTTTCTTTCTTTCTTTCTTTCTTTCTTTCTTTCTTTCTTTCTCTCTCTCATTCTCTCCTTCTTTCTCTCTCTCTCTTTCTTTCTTTCATTCTTCTTTCTCTCTCTTTCTCTCTCTTTCTTTCTTTCACTCTCTCTCTTTCTCTCTTCTTTCTTTCTTTATTTCTTTCTTTCTTTCTTTCTTTCTTTCTTTCTTTCTTTCGTTCCTTCTTTCTTTCTTTCTTTTCTTTCTTCTTTCTCTCTTTCTTTCTCTCTTTCTTTCTTTCTTTCTTTCTGTCCTTCTCTCTCTCTCTCTTTCTTTCTTTATGTCCTTTTCTCTCTTGCTTTCTTTCTTTCTTTCTTTCTTTCTTTCTTTCTTTGTTTCTTTCTCTGTTTCCTCCTTTCTTTCTTGTGTCTTTTTTCCTTCCTTCTACATTTTTTCTTCCTTCTACCTTTTTTCTTTTCTTCTGCTTTTTTCTTTCCTTCAAACTTTTTTGTTTTTTCTACCATTTTCTTTCTTTCTAGCATTTTTCTTTCCTTCTACATTTTTGTTTCCTTCCAACCTTTTTCTTTTCTTCTACCAGTTTTCTTTCCTTCTACCATTGTTCTTTCCATCTAACTTTTCTCTTTCTTTCTACCCTTTGCTTTCTTTCTACCTTTTTCTTCCCTTCTACCTTTTTTATTTATTTGTGACCCTTTTATTTCTCTTTATTCCCTTTGTTCCTCCGTTCTTTCTTTCTTTCTTCTTCTTTTATTCTCTAAACTTTCCTATCATATACGTAGTAAGTATAAAAGGTATTGTATTCTACCCCAAAATTCGTAAATGAGATTTCACTGGAAATACACGTTTTGCAGTCCTCTGAAAAGAAACATTTTAGAGAAAAGTCTGTGTCCTGTGTTTATGAACCATATAAGTAAATCAAACACAAAAAGTCGGTTAAATAGTAAAGTTCATCGTCTTCCTCCCTCCAATCATCCCCCTATCTCTGCTTGTGCCTTCCTCCATCTGTCCCTCCCACCCTCCCACCTTCTCCTTCCCCCTCCCACCCCTCCCGCCATCACTCCCTCCCAAATCCCTCCATCCCTCCTACCCCTTCCACGCTCCATTGCTCTCTTGCACACTCCCTCTCTCCTTTCCACCGCCCCTGTACCTCCCTCACTTCAGTGTGAAATATCCTACGTTTGTATGCAATGATAGGGGTTGAAATGTCACCAGTTTTCATTGCAGAAAAATATAAAGCAGTACTGTTCTAAGGCCAGAGGGGTATTTCATGTAGTTTCTTGACATATACCTCCCCTTTTGACAGAAAGACTAACTAATTCAGTGGAATCCTTGTCGCAAGACGTAAATGGTCAATAAACTTTCATCCTGGATAAAGGAAGCGAGCGGTTCTTTCCGACTAATCTCGGGCCATTTTGCACTAACAGCGAAGATTCTAGATTGCTGGATTATTTACGTTTCTGCGCAAGTTTCATTAAACCTTGTAAACTCTTACTGGCTTTACTTCGCCATTTCTTCAAAATTGCTTTCCTTAGGAAACAGTAATATACTTAAATTACACAGATTACAATTTACTAATTACTTTCTCTATCTAAAAATCTGATTTATAGAGTTCACCGAAATATTTGTTTTGACACCCCCTGAGTGAAAAAAGCACAAAAATATAGATCTTGCTAAAACACATTTTCTGCAAATAAATCTTTTGTAGAGTGAACCGTTTCGGAGATATTCCTTATTATTTGTGTCAGTTTTGGACGACAAACTTCCCCAAAAGGAAGATCGTTATTAATATTTTTTTAACTGTGCAAAGAGAACGTAACGCAAAAGCTTTAAAAGATTTGACTATTTGCTCAAAGCCTACTGTATTCTAATATTACTCTTGTACCTACAAGGAAATAAACAATATGATACTTTTGCAAATCTTTACTTCAACTGATCACATTTTTCAAATAAAAAAATCTGATGTGTTGCATTCATATGACTTTCTCTACTCTTGTACTAACCATTCTTACAAACTCTTATTCCCATATCTTCTTCGTGTTAGTTAAAATAAACATTTGTACAAATTATCTTATTGCTTATTTCCTTGTAGGTGCAAGAGGAATATTAGAATACAGTAGGCTTTGTGCGATAGTCCAAAAGTTTTAAAGCTTTGAGATTCCGTTCTCTTTGCACGACGAACAACAATGTTCCATTTCACGAAAGTTTTAAATTTTGCGAAGTTGACACAAGTAACCAGCAACATCTCAGAAATTGGTTCACTCTACAAAACATAAGTTGTGTGTTTTAGCAAGATCTACATTTATCGTGGAGTAAGATTTTGTCTATCTCTTACGGTTTACGAGTTATTCAGAAGTATCCAGAGTAAGTAGAACTTCATGGGCTATAGCCAGAAAATTCAAAATATACATTTCATTTGTGATAAAAATATCTAAAAAATGTGACACTTTAATCAAAATCGTTAGAGCCATTTGCAAGAAAATGAAAATTTCGAAAATTTTCTATGTGAAGGGTGGTTTAGGGTGGCGCTATTTTCTTCAAATCTTCCTGTCAAAAATTTGGTTTTTAAGTTTGTTTTTGAGTTTACAATACCTCTCTAGTAGTAGAAAAAGTAAAAATTCAAGGGAACAAGGAAAATCGTTGTGTTAATGAGGATTTGGAATTACAAACCCTTTGAGTTATCCATTCCATTGAAGTATATTTTAATCCTAGAAGTTTCAACGATATTTGAGAATAGAATATAGAAGCTACTATTCTCAATAAAGGCAGAAAATAGACAAATGAAAGCCGAAACCTGAGACAGAATTGAACTCCTAAATTTGTAGCGTAGATGTGGTTTCTAAGCGTGGTATAAAAATAGCAATAATCTTTTATAATCCGACTCTCAAAGATAAAGCCACGCATATTAAAGTATAAAGTATGACCATTTTTTATTGTTACCCGAGTAGGTACAACAACAAACGTCCGAGGTGGGGGGGGGGGGTACATCCGCTCTTCAATAAAGAGAATATAACGCTGAAAGGAACAACTATTGTCCGCTATTGTTTCAATTATATTCCAGCACTTTTTTCCCCTTCCTCGGCAATAAATCTTGGTGGCGTTTTATTGTAACAACAACGCCAGTATTACGTAAGAGCGTTGTATTAACACAGCTCGAGGGTTAACTGCATTTTTCCGGCAACACGATTGCGTTTATAACGTTGCCTTGGAGTGCACGTTATACGAGAAAGTGATACATAGCCCATAACCAAGCCAAGGATTTTTATGTTTTAAAATTAATTTCCACCTATCAGTGTAATAGGGTATTATAGGAACTTATACGCCAATTTAGGAATTTATAGGAATTTAGAATAGGTGCAGAGGTTGCACTCACATGACTTTCTTGTACTAACCATTCTTACAAACTCTTATTCCTATATCTTCTTCGTGTTAGTTAAGATAAACATTTGTACAAATTATCATATTGCTTATTTCCTTGATGCGAATATTAGAATACAGTAGGCTTTGTGCGATTGTCAACTCTTTTAAAGCTTTGAGATTCCGTTCTGTTTGCATGGTTAACATAGAGAAATAATAACGATGTTCCATTTGACAGAAGTATAAGTCCCAAAACTCAAACAAATAACAAGGAATATCTCCAAAGTGGTTCACTCTACCAAGAAACGTATTCAGACATAAATTGTGTATTTTAGCAAGATCTACATTTTTTGTACAGCAACATTTTGTCTCTTACGGTTTACGAGTTATTCAAAAGTCATCCAGAGTAAATAGAACTTCATGGGCTATAGCCATAAAATTCAAGATATACATTTCATTTGTCATAAAAATATCTCAAACGTATTACATTTTAATCAAAATCGTTAGTAATTTTCATGTAAGGGTAGTTAAGGGTGGAGTAATTTTCTTCAAAATCTTCGTGTCACATCCTTGAAAGACATTAAATCTAGTGAGTGAGTGAGTGTGTTGGGTTTAAGGGCCCGTCGACATTAAATCTAAATACCAACTTCGGTGTTTAACCGACTTTTCATTTTTTAGTTATGCTGTCCGCTGATTGACAGACACACACACACACACACACACACACACACACACACACCACACACACAGACCTTTTTCTAAAATTGCTTCTTTCGCATTCAGCGGGTCTCAAAACGTATATTTCCGTTGAAATCCCGACATCGAATTTTTGGGTGGAATACAATACTTCCCCTACTTACCAGTAGAGAAACTAAAAAATCTGATGTGTTGCACTCACACGACTTTCTCTACTCTTGTAGCAAACATTCTTACAAACTCTTATTCCTATATCTTCTTCGTGTTAGTTGAGATAAACATTTGTACAAATTATCTTATTGCTTATTTCCTTGTAGGTGCAAGGGGAATATTAGAATACTTTGTGCGATAGTCAAATCTTTTAAATCTTTGGAATTCTGTTCTCTTTGCACGACCAACATATGGCAGTGAGATTGATTGTAAGACTCCAAATCCACATAAGACAAACTTAATGTTCATTTCACTGTGATAATCTTCGAATGTATATATGATTTTGTTTTTGCCTATCAGTACTCAACACGGCAAATCTTTTTGAATGAAATTATTCTATCCATTTATCATTTATATAACTTACAGTTTGTTTCCTTTTTCTGGGACATCTTTGTTTTCCTGCAATTCTTTGTTTTCATAGATAAATCTGCAAATAGCATAGTGCTGCCATCTACAATTCAGAAAATGTAATGTAGTTTCAATTTCTTCTAGGATGTTTACAATAGCTCCTATAATCCAAAACGTTAAGTATATATTAAAAATCTGATGTGTTGCAATTACATGACGTTCTCTACTCTTGTACTAACCATTCTTAAAAAGAAAGAACAAGGAATTTCGATTTGCTCATCGCTAAACAAAAGAATTAATCATCGAGTTGGTGAAACTAACAGATAACACAGTAGGCATTTTCACAGGAGTAAACAAAGAGTGCTGCTCACAGAAATATCCTCAAACTCGTTCACGTGTTTAACACAAGTTTAATACATAAATATTTATACGCCTAATGGCAGTGTTTTCTTGAGTGTTAGCTGATCAGAGACACTTGAACGAGGATTAAACTTGATGATAAATGTTCCCAGTCAAACGAGCTGTACCGTACTTTCCGTGTGAAAACAATAAAATGTTTAATGATTCAGCTTGCTGTTGAATGCGCATTGCTGAATAATGACTTTCCACAGAGTTGGCGCATGCGCAATTCGTTGTGTGTGTGTGTGTGGCTAATGTATTCATCGTTGTACCCACGGACTGTGACGGCGTATATTGCTATTAATGACTTGTTTTTCATTAGTACAACGGGCAGCTTGCGCCAAACACACATACATACGGCCAGAGAGAGAGAAGGACAAAAGAGCAACAACACTGTGTTGAATATGCCGGTGCGCAGTCCTTGGAGACAACTACTGTAGTGATTTAAACTTCTCGCCTCTCTACCTGACTTCAACAAATATAATCAACAGACTATATAGGGTGTTAGAGGTGTAGATATCATGACAACTGGCACCTTAACATAGATACACATCAGTCCATTGTTATCCCTTAAGGGACAAGGAGAGGTCCTCTGATTAGTAACCAAAGTCGGTATTTTAGTTTAATGTCTTTCAAGGATGCGACACGAGGATTTTGAAGAAAATAGCCCCACCCAAAACTACCCTTTACATGGAAAATTTTTCGAAAATTTTGTTTTTCTTGAAAATGACTAACGATTTGGCTAAAATGTCATATGTTTGAGATCTTTTTATGACAAATGAAATGTATATCTTGAATTTTCTGGCTATAGCCCCTCTAGTCCTATTTACCCTGGACAACTTTTGCGTAACTGGTAAACCGTTAGAGATAGACCAAATCATACTATACAAAAAATGTAGATCTTGCTAAAATACACAATTTATGTCTGAATAAATTTTCTTGTAGGGTTAACCATTTCGAAGATATTCCTTGTTATGTGTGTGAGTTTCGGAAAAGTTAAAGCTTTCGTGAAATGGAACATCGTTGTTCATTTTTTATATGTATGGTGTGCAAAGAGAACGGAATCTCAAAGCTTTAAAACATTTGACTATCGCACAAAGCCTACTGTATTCTAATGTTCCCCTTGTACCTACAAGGAAATAAGCAATAAGATAATTTGTACAAATGTTTATCTGAACTAACACGAAGAAGATATAGAAATAAGAATTTGTAAGAATGGTTAGTACAAGAATAGAGAAAGTCATGTGAGTGCAACACATCAGATTTTTTAACACAAGATATACAATTTTGGTCATGATTTTAAAACAAAATGGAAGAAGGTTAGGCTGTCATGTGTTTGCATTACATTAAATTTGTGGTAAACTTTTTAAAAAGGTAATTATTATTACTATTATTATTATTATTATTATTATTATTATTATTATTATTATTATTATTATTATTATTATTATTATTATTATTATTATTATTAATTATTATTATTATTATTATTATTATTATTATTATTATTATTATTATTATTATTATTATTATTATTATTATTGTTTTTATTATTATTATTATTATTATTATTATTATTATTATTATTATTATTATTATTATTATTATTATTATTATTATTATTATTATTATTATTATTATTATTATTATTATTATTGTTGTTATTATTATTAATCATTGTCATCATTTGAAAAAAAATATATATATATATATATCCATAAGATAGCTTGTGCTGTCTTATATTGTGAATATAGATATACTTTATGCAGGGTTTGCACCCCTGTATGTGAAATGAAGTTCATTGCATGTGGGGCGGGGGTTTCCCTTCTTATGAAGTGCACTCGGCTGAAAGAGCCACATTTTTTAACTTCATTGATATTCCCGCTTCTTCACTGCTTTATTTCACCTGTCATTTTTAATCAGAGTTCCTCCCTATTCGTTTACTGCAGCGAAGCCCATTTTCTGCCTGCGAGAGATTTATCATTTTTATACGTATATATTCTCCAAAAAACTTTTTCAACAAGACTAAAATAAATCTCTCTTAAAAGTGCACAATATGGAAAGCGACGTCTTATGTAGGGAAAAACCTGCAAAGCGGGTAGATATAAGCTCTAGGGAAAGGGCATCATATGATTCACGGGTCCTAAGCAAAGCAGTGCATGAAATATGGAGTTTATATATGCACACTGCGAGGGGGGGGGGGCACTGCGCTCCTGTGGCCTACAAGTACCTTTGTTAGGGCCTAACCTTCGCGAAGGAGAAAAACAATAGATGCTGCTGCCATCTACATAAGCACCACCTACTGTAATCGTTTGGTTGATAAACACATTATAATGAAATACCAGCGGAAATGAATGTCAGCTATGCGTATAGTGACAAAATTACAATTCCAGGAATTCCACCTCTGACACCAGGCTGGAAAAAAAACGACTAAAGGCCAGTTATATTACTTTTTCTCGCCTTATTTTCTTCTAAAAGTGTTGCGCAAAACCGCAGTTCTCTTTTACTTACATTAACAGTCTACAACCTTTCGTGATTTTACAACTCAACTGTTTTCTTGACTCAGAACTTTCACTGTTTTTCTTCACTTTCTCTGTCTCTCATACACTAACTTTGAAGATCTAATCACTCCACATTAATATGCTCAATACCCACTCAAACTTCATGTCGACGCGACGTATCTTTCGTCACGAACGTACCACACACACACACACACACACAGCTGTCTCGCAGTTACTGACACGCTGACCGACGTGTGTGGATGTGTCGCAAACAAGATTCAGTGAGCGTCGAGTGACCATAGCATTGGTAGTTAGTGCAAGGGAGACAGAGACAGTGAAGAAAGACACTAAAAGGGTGTATCAAGGTTAAAGTTGTGAGTTGTGATAGCATGAAATACTGTAGGCTGTGTTAACGTCAGTAAAAGACATGTGTGTATTTGTAATAAAATTTTACAAGACAATAAAGTGATAGAAAACTAATTGGACTGGATTTTATCACCCTGGTGTCAGAAGTGGGATCTATCGAATTGTCATATTGTTACAATGTCTATGAATTTAAGTGGAAGTAACAGTGGAGCCAGTGAGGCACGTATAATATAATTTAAATTGTCACTGGTGGGGTTTTAAAGTCGTATTAGTTCAACATAGTTTGAGGTAATTGACATGTAGAAAACAAAAAATTGTATTTTTACTTTCTGTAAAAGAGTATTGCATTATACTCGAAAATTCCATGTGGAGATGTCACTGGAAATATGTGTCGAGTCTCACTGAATCCAAAAGAAACCACTTTTACAAAAACCGTGTGTTTGTTTGTGTCTGTCTCTCTGTGAACAACATAAGTAAAAAACAAAAGTTGGTTAAAAACCAGTTCTTCTCTAAACTAACCTTTTAATGGAACATTTTTTTGGATAATTTAGATTATCTTGCAAATAACTAACGATTTTGATTAAAATGTCATATATTTAACATACTTTTATTGAAATGAAATGAATATTTTAAATTTCCCGCTTTAGTCCATGTAGCCTGTTTGCTCTGGACGGCTTTTGCATAACAAATCTTACTATAATAAAAAGATCTGATGTGTTGCACTCACATGACTTTCTCTACTCTTGTACTAACCATTCTTACAAACTCTTATTCCTATATCGTCTTCGTGTTAGTTGAGATAAACATTTGTACAAATTATCTTATTGCTTATTTCCTTGTAGGTACAAGGGCAATATTAGAATACAGTAGGCTTTGTGCGATTGTCAAATGTTTTAAAGCTTTGAGATTCCGTTCTCTTTGCACACTTAAAATATAAAAAAGTGAACAACCATGTTCCCTTTCACGAAAGTTTTAAAGTTTATTGAAACTCACACATGTAACAGCGGATATCTCCGAAATGGTTCAACCTACATGAAAATTTATCGACCATAAATTGTGTATTTTAGCAAGATCTACATTTTTTGTACAGTATGATTTGGTCTATCTCTAACGGTTTACCAGTTATGCAAAAGTCGTCCAGAGTAAATACGACTACAGGAGCTATAGCTAGAAAATTCAAGATATACATTTCATTTTTCATAAAAATATCTCAAACATATGACATTTTAATCAAAATCGTTAGAGAAATTTTCAAGAAAATCAAAATTTTCGAAAAATCTTCCATGTAAAGGGTAGTGTAGGGTAGGGCTATTTTCTTCAAAGTCTTTGTGTCGCATTCTTGAAAGACATTAAACTTAAATACCAAGTTTGGTTACTAACCGACTTTTCGTTTTTGAGTTATGCTGTCCACAGACTGACAGACACACAGACACACACACGGACCTTTTTCTAAAAATGCTTTCTTTTGGATTCAGGGGGTTTCAAAGCATATATTTCCGGCGAAATCTTCAAATCGAATTTTGGGTGAATACAATACTTCCCCTACTTACCATTAGAGAAAGTAAAATTGTAAATGTTACTAAAATACACAATTTTTGCCCAAGTACTTTTTTATAGAGGGAACCATTTCGGAGATATTCCATTTATTTGTGCTAGTTTTAAATACTTATACTTGACTTGGAAGATAGTGGTTCGTTTATTTATATTTAGGCGTGCAAAGAGAACGGAATTTCAAGCTTTAAACCATTTGACTATCGCTCAAAGCCTACTGTATTCCCGTATTTTGCTTGTACCTACAAGGAATTAAGCAATAAGATAATTTTATGCAAATGTTAATCTCAACTATCATGAAGAAGGTGAAGGAATAAGGGTTTCTAAGAGTCTCAAAACGTGTATTTCCGTTGAGATATCGGTATAGCATTTTTGGGTAGAATATAATATTTTCCCTACTTACTGTATGTGGTAGAGGAGGTTAAAAAGGCTTACTAGAGATTGAAAACTATACGTGGAAGTGACTTGAAAGCAAAGCAAAGCAAAGCGAAGCGCCCGCCATCTAATGGAGATGGATATAGAAGCTGACATATAGAATCCATAGCAATGATGTAAAAGGGAAAGACACTTAAATGCAGGTATGTCAGGATGCTACTAAAGAAAAGAACTGGAAACAGAGAAAATGCAGGTTGAGCTGTTAGATGTGACATTTGAAGTAACCGAATTGGAAGAATAAAAAAGAAAACGGTCTTTACGTGCAGTGCTTCGATTTATTGTTGAAATTTCCGTTTCAAAATACGAGTGTATTTAATGAACTCTTCTTAGCACTGTGGCCTAACATAGAAAAGGCTTGAACTCGGGACAGTTCCTGAAAGTTCACCATCTACATTCTGATAAATTCTGGAAGATTGCATTAAGGGGATGAAATTAAGTGTAAATTTGTAACAAATTGACATTTGTATTCCACACACAAATTCGATGTCGAGATTTCACCGGAAATATATGTTTTGAGACCCCCTGAACCCCAAAAAAGGATTTTTTGAAAAAGGTCCGCGTGCGTGTGTGTGTGTCTGTGGACAGCATAACTCAAAAACGAAAAGTCGGTTAAAAACCAAAGTTGGTATTTAGATTAAATGTCTTTCAAGAATGCGACACGAAGATTTTGAAGAAAATAGCCCTACCCTAAAGTACCCTTTACATGGAAACTTTTTCGAAAATTTTGATTTTCTTGACAATGGCTCTAACGATTTTGATTATACTGTCATAAGTTGGAGACATTTTTATGAGAAATGAAATGTATATCTTGAATTTTCTGGCTATAGCCCCTGTAGTTGCATTTACTCTAGACGACTTTTGCATAAGTGGTAAACCGTTAGAGTTAGACCAAATTATACTATACAACAAATGTAGATCTTGCTAAAATACACAATTTATGTCTGAATAAATTTTCTTGTAGGGTCAACCATTTCGGAAATATTCCTTGTTATGTGTGTGAGTTTTCGAAAGCTTAAAACTCTTTCGTGAAATGGAACATCGTTGTTAATTTTTTATGTTAAGGGTTCAAAGAGAACGGTATCTCAAAGCTTTAAAACATTTGACTATCGCACAAAACCTACTGTATTCTAATATTCCCCTTGCACCTACAAGGAAATAAGCAATAAGATAATTTGTACAAATGTTTATCTCAACTAACACGAAGAAGATAGGGGAATAAGAGTTTGTAAGAATGGTTAGTACAAGAGTAGAGAAAGTCATGCGAGTGCAACACATCAGATTTTTATATTACAAATACCTATACATCTCTAATGCAAGTTAATGTTTCGGAATAAAGTGTTTTTCGTTTTGAAATTTGAGATTACTTTTTCAAAATAATACACACGCTGCAGATTCCATCCAGTTCTTCTAAAGCTTGTCACTACATAGATTCCCAAAATACGAATAATTATATAATTTATATAACCTATGCCAAATATAAAATTCCACAATATTATTATATTGCTGGTATACGATTGAAATTTTGGAACTGAAGGGTTTAGAAGTTACTGATTACAATTATTGTAGATAAAACAGGGAATATGCGAATTCTTCGAGAAAATAATACCCAGTGTTTTCCTTTATGATACCCGCATAGAAAGGTATCTCTATAAATATCGAAATTTATTACCAAGTAAAAGAATTTACTCCATTATGCTCTGTAAATGTTTTCTTAGCTTACAATGTATGTAAGAAAGTATTGTGTCTTGTCCATGTTGCAAAATGCACGGAGGCTAAAATGTTTCGGGCACAAGAAACGACAATTATTTGAGGTTGATTACATTTATTGATTTTCAGTTATGCAGTAATACGACACAAATATTATACTGTGAGAATAAGACCCAAAGCATCGAAAGAAAATTAATTTCGTTTCTTACATACCATACGAAAGAAAATAGAGTATCACAAAGTACATTGTTAGATGTGCTTAAGGCCAGTGGGTAAAGTAGTTAATGGCGTATTAAACAGTTGTAAATTACTTCAACGTGAAGCAGCCCTTCGACCTAGCAGCGTTGCCATTTTGTTTATTTCCAAGCACCACACAGTGTTATGTTCCCATTAACTCAATTTCTGAAGGAGTGCCTTAATTCTAATAAAAAGCCCTGGAGAATTAAAGACGGTTGTTAATTTTCCATTTCCGAAAATAAACAGGCAATAGGTCATACCAACTGACATAGTTGGAGCAGTTCTATTTACCCTATTTATTTTATTTGATATTTGAAAACGCAGTGATCCTCAGATATATCAACTCAAATATTTGTATCGTTCAGAAATATCTTTAAGTGTCATTTAAGACCACCAGAAAAGTCACTATTCGCCGTTTTTGAAATTCTGTCACTGTATGACTTAAAAAGACAGCAGGTCTAGCAACAGGTCGCCAGAGTTGGCAACAGTGTCACATCTATGATTCGACTACGTCAGCAGGTTAATAGTTGAAGGCCTTTGATACACTCCTCTTTTGGTGGGCAGACAATAGGGAGATTTGCTAGTGAAATGCAAGACATTGATGGGAAAATAAGAGCTTATTGTGTCATTTAAGAATAAAGAGGATTTACAGAAAGATTAAAGCATTCTTTTTCAGGATAGATCAACAGTTGCCACAGGCCACCTGTATCTGAGAGATAAAACACAGCCATTCTTGGCAAGACATCTCAAATTTTCAGCAATGTCATTTGTTATAAATTAATTTAATTGTAGATTTGAAAATTACACATAATAAAATAGTAAAAATATCTGATGTGTTGCACTCACATGACTTTCTCTACTCTTGTACTAACCATTCTAACAAACTCTTATTCCTATATCTCCATGTTAGTTAAGATAAACATTCGTACAAATTATCTTATTGCTTACTTCCTTGTAGGTGCAAGGGAGATATTAGAATACAGAAGGCTTTTTGACCTTTGAGATTCCATTCTCTTTGCACGATTAACATATAAAAAATGAACAACGTTGTTGCATTTCGCTAAAGCTCTTAAGTTTTCCGAAACACACACATAAAAAGGAATATCTCCGAAATGGTTCACCCTACAAGAAAATTTATTGAGACATAAATTGTGTATTTTACCAAGATCCACATTTTTTGTATAGTATGATTTGGTCTATCTCTAACGGTTTACCAGTTATGCAAAAGTCGTCCAGACTACAGGGGCTATAGCCAGAAAATTCAAGATATACTTTTCATTTGTCATAAAAATATCTCAAACATATGGCATTTTAATCAAAATCGTTAGAGCCATTTTCAAGAAAATCAAAATTTTCGAAAGATTTTCTATGTAAAGGGTAGTTTAGGGTGGGGCTATATTCTTCAAAATCTTCGTGTCACATCCTTGAACGACATTAAACTTAAATACCAACTTTGGTTTTTAACCGACTTTTCGTTTTTGAGTTATGCGGTCCACAGTCTGACAGACTGACATACACACACTTTTTTTGGATTCAGGGGGCCTCAAAACATACATTTCCGGTGAAATCTCGACATCGAATTTTTGGGTGGAATACAATACTTTCCCTACTTACCAGTAGAGAAAGTAAAAATATCTTACGTGTTGTAGTCACATGACTTTCTCTACTTTTGTACTAACCATTCTTACAAAATTTTACTCCTATATTCTTCGTGTTAGTAGAGTTGTGCAAAAATCACACAGATGGTGCTGATGGTGACGATGACAGTGACGATGTCGACAAATTAGAGAAAGGCACGTGGTAAACATAACCAATTAGAGTTTTACCTTCAAGTGCAAATCGCGAATAACAAGCAAGCTGTGTGTTTAGCCAGTGATAAGGTAATGAGGCTGTTTTCGGGAGACCGTAGTTTACGCAGTGTCAGTAAAGCAGCAAAACAGGGCCATATTAAGCACCGTGTTGTTGCAATAGACCACATTTTACAGCGGAACATACAACACGCGTTCGATTTGTCGTTTTGTACAGCTGCCCGTCCAGAGCCCTTTATACACTCGGGCCCAGGGGTTGGGGGGCGGCGGCGGGGGGGGGGGTGCTGGTTAATATATCTTTGAATACAAAATTGGAATAATGTGCATTTATACAGTTCTGGCTTGCAGCCAAGCTAGATAAATCATAGGTCGCCAAACTTCCGTGCCAGTTGTCACTGTTCCCAGAGCGTTCGTTCGTTGGTTCGTTCGCTGTTTGGTTTAGCAATAATGTGCTGTTATTATGATCGCATTTGGTGATGCAAATTTCAATGGCTCTTCAAAATCCGCTCAAGTGAAAAAAAAGTGTCCAAACAATGGGAAAAACCGTACACGTTTTTGTTTTCGAGTTTTGATGGAGTAGATTACACCTTTTTCTCTATAATCATATGCTTCTATTTTAAAAATAATATAAGAAGCACAAAGTATCACAAAATTTGTGATACATTGCCAGATTGAAGTTTTACTTTCTCTAGTATTGTCTATAGCCGGGGTCTCCAAACTACGGCCCGCGGGCCAGATCCGGCCCGCCTGTGTCTTTAGTCCGGCCCGGTTTGTTATTGTTGTTTTTTTTAAGTTAACTGTGTCATGAATCACAAATTTATTTATTTAATTTTAATGTATCAATTAATTACAAAATAAATTCTTACAATGTTATTTGAGTCAGTTGCATATTATTACAAGCCAACGTAAATATTAATACACATATAATAATACAAGAATACGAGTAAATAAAATATTTATCTATTATATTTGGTTATAATAATTCTGTTTCTGTGATAAGTTAGATTGAAAAAAAAAAAAAAAAAAAAAGAAAAGAAAAAAAAATTTAGTATTTGTTTTATTTAGTCTGTTATATTTACTTGCTAGGGAAAGCTTAATGACAAGTATATTAATCAGTCAATTAAATTTAGCCTTCTCGAAGTGAGTGGAATACACCAGAACGTTCTCGAAAGTAGTACTAGCACCATCTGTTAGCGAAAGAGGGTTCTACCACTACTTATTTCCGCTTTTGAAAACTAGGTGTCAAATGTCACGGTCGTAACAGTAATACACAATTTAACTAGTCTAGAACACAGAACGCCTAGTAGAAATTAGAAATTACAGATAATGGCAGGAAAAATTGAAATGGTTCTGACCCTCGGAACTTCTGGAGTAATAAATACGGCCCTAAGGCTGGAAAGTTTGGAGACCTCTGGTCTATAGGAAAGTAGAGGAAGTACTATAATACACCCAAAAATTCGATGTTGAGATTTCACCGGAAATATACGTTTTGAGGCCCCATGAATAAAAGAAAGCACATAGAACAAGATCCGGGAGCGTGTGTCTGTGTGTCGGTCTGTCAGTCTGTGGACAGCATAACTCAAAAACGAAAAGTCTGTTAAAAACCAAATTTGGTATTTAAGTTTAATGTCTTTCAAAGATGCGACACGAAGATTTTGAAGAAAAGTGCTCCACCTTAACTACCCATGACATGGAAAATTTTGATTTTTTCAAAATAGCTCTAACGGCTTCGATGAAAATGCCATATGTATGAGATATTTTTATGACAAAATGTATATCTTGAAGTTTCTGGATATAGCTCATGAAGTCCTATTTACGTGGATGATTCTTACATAACTGGTAAACCGTAAGAGATAGGCCAAATCTTAATATACAAAAATGTAGATCTTGCTAAAACACACAATTTATATCGGAATAAATTTTTTGTAGAGTGAAACGTTTCGGAGATATTCCTTGTTATTTGTATACGTTTTGGAGAACTTATACTTCTGTCAAATGGAACATCGCTATTCATGTTAACCGTGCAAAAGGAACAGAATTTGAAAGCTTTGAAAGATTTGACTATCGCAGAAAGCCTACTATATTCTAATATTCGCCTTGCACCTACAAGGAAATAAGCAATAAGATAATTTATACAAATGTTTATATCAACTAACACGAAGAAGATATAGGAATAAGAGTTTGTAAGAATGGTTAGTACAAGAGTAGAGATAGATTTTGTTTCTAAAATGTTACGGGAGATTTTCATTGAAAAAATCCCTCGATGATCTAGGGGAGAATATGAGTATTTCAGCTTCAAAGCCCTTTAACACCCTTGAGCTATTTTTTGTTGGTATACATCAAACTGAAAGTCATATTTAAACCAGGTACAACCAAAGAGAATATGAAATTTTAATACGTGAAGCTTGTCCCTTAATTAGCCCCTATGTTTTTGAACAGTTGAAAACATTTCCGAACTATGTTTAGACGTTGAGGGAGGCAGTTTTGAGTATTTAATATGGTGAATTAAAGCATTCACCTGAGTGATCATTTACTTGTTTGTTTAGTAGTATTTTCTACTAATTTGTAGGTCTTTGAGGGAAACAGCGCAATTATTCATTCTAGATAAAACAAAAGTTGTACTAAAGGTTGTTTTCTGCTCGTTTATGAGATAGTATCTATAACACTATATGGACCATTGTGTATATAGATGTGATAGGCAAGGTTCGAAGGGGGGCGGCCCCAGTGAGGGAGGGTTTAGAGAATGCGAAGGGAGAGACGACAGTAGAGGGCAAGGTCCCTAAGAATTACAGATTTTAACTCCCCGGTGGCTGCTCCTATTCTGGCTCCTAGTGCCCCCCCCCCCGTGCAGATTCTGGGTCCCCTGGGGGGCCGCGACTCGGAGACTTCCCACGGTCCAGACGACGATTTACAGAAAGTTTCTTCTATGGAGGCTGAAACTCCCCCGACACTTAGAACGCTGAAACAACCAAGCTTACGAAAGTTGAAAAAAATAAAATATTTTGTTGTTTAACGACGCTGTCAATTGCCAGGATCACATCAGCGTTGCCGGTGTGCCGGAAGTTTGTCCCGCAGGAGTTCTTTTACATGCCACTAAATCTACTGACATGGAGCTGTCGTTTTTAAGCACACTTAAAAACCATCGGTCTGGGCCGGATTTGAACCCGCGGCCTTGGGATCAGTAAGCCAGCGTCTAACCAACTGAGCCACCCAGACCGACACGAAAGTTGAAGTGAGGGGAAAGGGAGAGACAGAAAATTTGATGGACTTAATCATCTTTCTCAATACACGCCTATCAGTAGGAAAATCCCCAAAATGCACACTCACACAGCAGAGCTTAACTCGCCCATTGCCAACACTTCCGACCCTGAAAGACCGGACGTAGAATGTATCTGTGACCCTGAAGAATCTCTGAAAAACCCTTGGCTAAGAAGGTCTGAGCACGGGAATCAAACCCACGACCTCCCAGATGCGAGACTCACACGTTACCACGAAGCCTTCTTGCTAAGTTTTAATTTTAGCATACACTTAGTATCGTAATTCCTCAGACCCATAGCAGCATACCAAGACTGGATAAAACACCAAACAATGAATTAAGTCAAACGCTAAAATAGAAGAATTAAACAAAACAAAACAACAATATAGAATCAATTGGAAATAACACTTGGAAAGAATGCCAGCAAACAGGATACCACGTGCAGGATATAATTAGACACCAAAGAAATAGAAACCCAGGGCCACAGGGGGACGTCTGAAGAAAATATGAACACAACAAGATTTTGGAACCGGAACGGTCTAAACCGTGAAGCAGAAGAATCAGTATCGGTGATTTCCTGGTGAAGAATGTGCTGAATTTACTCAAGCAATATAATTTCTCCAATGCTGTTTGGAATCTTACATGAAAGGTGCAGAACGTTTTTTCCGGCCCACTTCTATTGTAATAACAATGCCTGTCTGATAATGCTCTAAACTGATTCAGTTTAGTGTTAGCAACGTACTTCAATAGATCTGTGAAGATTTCCAGAGGCTCCAATACGGGAAATTATCAGACAGGCAAAAGCTGCCAAACGACAATGACTTGTGTATACTTCACACAGTACTTAGGGCAACCTAAACTACAAAGATCGTTCCTCAACGAAGTCGATAATTTTAACTGCGTTGTTTACTTTTTTTAATAACGCTGGCATTTTTGTTTGCAACATAGTGACCGAAATACATCAGAAATCAGGGCTTTGTCAAATAGACAGTGATGTTTCATTACTGCTTCCATCTAGCGGCTAAAACGTAACTGCTTTCATCAAGGAAAACGCATATTCTCAGCATAATAAATTTAATATCTTGACGTATTTCGGAGGACTTTAAACATGCACTAAGTTCATCAGCTGGCGTTGACCGTGGAATCACTGGCAATGTGTGACGAAAATCCTTCATTTCTCTTTAATCACAGAAAATTGTATGAATTCTATACTGAAGAGCGAGTAGAGAAAGAAATGTGATTGTGTTTCGTAAAAGAAAAATGAGTAGAGAAAACCGTGTGACTGTAAAACGTTGCATTTCTATTTCAATCATACAGTGGTGTATTAATTGTATGTTGAAGGACAAATAGAGAACGATTTATGAATGCGTTATGCATAAGAAAAGCGAATAGAGAAAACTATGCGAATGTATAACATAAAAACCTCAATTAAAAATGCTTAGATGTGCCAATGTTCATTGTGATCGGTCAACCGTGTTGGAATTTATCAACTTCATACATATAGGTTGCATGAAGAGCGAGTAGAGAAGAAGATGTGAATGTGTTAAGTAAAAGAAAAGAGTGTAGACAAAACCATATGAATGTAATATGTTACATTTCTACTATAATTATAGAAAATTGTATTGTAAGATTTAAAGCTTTCACGGCGCACGTTATTTATTATAGTTTCACGGGCGATCAGCCGTGTTAGGTTTGAAAATATTGAGCTTTCGGCCATTCTAAACTCCAAGGCCATGGAGTTTATATACCTACGTACATACACACAACTGTTTCACTCGGTTGGAATGGGGAAAAAGAAAAATGTGGTTTTTCTGCACAATTTTCCAAGTTTTCTCATTGTAAGAACCTTCCTCGCACTTAAACGAATGTTTGAAAAGAAGAATTAGCCAAATTGGCCCAGCCGTTTCGAAGTTTTGCAGTTACGAAGATTTACAAACTCATTTTTATTATATAGATGTAGATATAGATGGCTGAGTCTTAGTGCCACTCTAGAGCCGTTCGACTCTCAACATTTTCCCAACCAAAATTTAATATTTTACAAAAGTTTTATTTCTTCATTCACCAGGATGCAGACATTGCTATAAGAGGCAATACGCTTGCTTCTACAACCAAACCATCCAAAATTTAAAATACGTCACCCTGAAACACTCTTTCCCATATATTCCTACTTGCGCTTGGTCGTAGGTGGCGTTGGTAGTGGTGGCGGCGGTGGTGGTGATGGTGGCGGTGGTGGTGCTAGTGGTGGTGGTAGTGATGGTGGTGGTGGCGGTGGTGGTGCTAGTGGTGGTGGTGATGGTGATGATGGCGGTGGTGGTGCTAGTGGTGGTGGTGGCGGTGGTGGTGCTAGTGGTGGTGGTGGTGATGGTGGTGATGGTGGCGGTGGTGGTGCTAGTGGTGGTGGTGGTAGTGATGGTGGTGGTGGTGGCGGTGGTGGTGCTAGTGGTGGTGCTAGTGGTGGTGAGGTGGTGATGATGGCGGTGGTGGTGCTAGTGGTGGTGGTGGTAGTGATGGTGGTGGTGGCGGTGGTGGTGGTGGTGATGATGGCGGTGGTGGTGCTAGTGGTGGTGGTGGTGGCGGTGGTGGTGCTAGTGGTGGTGCTAGTGGTGGTGAGGTGGTGATGATGGCGGTGGTGGTGCTAGTGGTGGTGGTGGTAGTGATGGTGGTGGTGGCGGTGGCGGTGGTGGTGATGATGGCGGTGGTGGTGCTAGTGGTGGTGGTGGTGGTGATGATGGCGGTGGTGGTGCTAGTGGTGGTGGTGGTGATGATGGCGGTGGTGGTGCTAGTGGTGGTGGTGATGGTGGTGATGATGGCGGTGGTGGTGCAAGTGGCGGTGGTGGTGGTAGTGATGGTGGTGGTGGCGGTGGTGGTGGTGGTGATGATGGCGGTGGTGGTGCTAGTGGTGGTGGTGATGGTGGTGATGATGGCGGTGGTGGTGCTAGTGGCGGTGGTGGTGGTAGTGATGGTGGTGGTGGCGGTGGTGGTGGTGGTGGTGATGATGGCGGTGGTGGTGCTAGTGGTGGTGGTGGTAGTGATGGTGGTGGTGGCGGTGGTGGTGGTGGTGATGATGGCGGTGGTGGTGCTAGTGGCGGTGGTGGTGGTGATGATGGCGGTGGTGGTGCTAGTGGTGGTGGTAGTGATGGTGGTGGTGGCGGTGGTGATGGTGGTGATGATGATGGCGGTGGTGGTGCTAGTGGTGGTGGTGGTAGTGATGGTGGTGGTGGCGGTGGTGATGGTGGTGATGATGGCGGTGGTGGTGCTAGTGGTGGTGGTGGTAGTGATGGTGGTGGTGGCGGTGGTGGTGGTGGTGATGATGGCGGTGGTGGTGCTAGTGGTGGTGGTGGTAGTGATGGTGGTGGTGGCGGTGGTGATGGTGGTGATGATGGCGGTGGTGGTGCTAGTGGTGGTGGTGGTAGTGATGGTGGTGGTGGCGGTGGTGATGGTGGTGATGATGATGGCGGTGGTGGTGCTAGTGGTGGTGGTGGTAGTGATGGTGGTGGTGGCGGTGGTGATGGTGGTGATGATGGCGGTGGTGGTGCTAGTGGTGGTGGTGGTAGTGATGGTGGTGGTGGCGGTGGTGGTGGTGGTGGTGATGATGGCGGTGGTGGTGCTAGTGGTGGTGGTGGTAGTGATGGTGGTGGTGGCGGTGGTGATGGTGGTGATGATGGCGGTGGTGGTGCTAGTGGCGGTGGTGGTGGTGATGATGGCGGTGGTGGTGCTAGTGGTGGTGGTGATGGTGATGATGGCGGTGGTGGTGCTAGTGGTGGTGGTGGTGGTGATGATGGCGGTGGTGGTGCTAGTGGTGGTGGTGATGGTGGTGATGATGGCGGTGGTGGTGCTAGTGGCGGTGGTGGTGGTGATGATGGCGGTGGTGGTGCTAGTGGTGGTGGTGATGGTGATGATGGCGGTGGTGGTGCTAGTGGTGGTGGTGGTGGTGATGATGGCGGTGGTGGTGCTAGTGGTGGTGGTGATGGTGGTGATGATGGCGGTGGTGGTGCTAGTGGCGGTGGTGGTGGTGATGATGGCGGTGGTGGTGCTAGTGGTGGTGGTGATGGTGATGATGGCGGTGGTGGTGCTAGTGGCGGTGGTGGTGGTGATGATGGCGGTGGTGGTGCTAGTGGTGGTGGTGATGGTGGTGATGATGGCGGTGGTGGTGCTAGTGGCGGTGGTGGTGGTAGTGATGGTGGTGGTGGCGGTGGTGGTGGTGGTGGTGATGATGGCGGTGGTGCTGGTGGTGGTGGTGCTGGTGGTGGTGCTGGTGGTGCTGGTGGTGGTGCTAGTGGTGGTGGTGGTAGTGATGGTGGTGGTGGCGGTGGTGGTGGTGGTGATGATGGCGGTGGTGGTGCTAGTGGTGGTGGTGATGGTGGTGATGATGGCGGTGGTGGTGCTAGTGGCGGTGGTGGTGGTGATGATGGCGGTGGTGGTGCTAGTGGTGGTGGTGATGGTGGTGATGATGGCGGTGGTGGTGCTAGTGGTGGTGGTGGTGGTAGTGATGGTGGTGGTGGCGGTGGTGGTGGTGGTGGTGATGATGGCGGTGGTGCTGGTGGTGGTGGTGCTGGTGGTGGTGCTGGTGGTGCTGGTGGTGGTGCTAGTGGTGGTGGTGGTAGTGATGGTGGTGGTGGCGGTGGTGGTGGTGGTGATGATGGCGGTGGTGGTGCTAGTGGTGGTGGTGATGGTGGTGATGATGGCGGTGGTGGTGCTAGTGGCGGTGGTGGTGGTGATGATGGCGGTGGTGGTGCTAGTGGTGGTGGTGATGGTGGTGATGATGGCGGTGGTGGTGCTAGTGGCGGTGGTGGTAGTGATGGTGGTGGTGGCGGTGGTGGTGCTAGTGGTGGTGGTGGTGATGGTGGTGATGATGGCGGTGGTGGTGCTAGTGGTGGTGGTGGTAGTGATGGTGGTGGTGGTGGTGGCGGCAGCGGTGGTGGTGGTGATGGTGGCGGCGGCAGTGGTGGCGGAGGCAGTGGTGCTGGCGGCGGTGGTGGCAGGGTTCAAGGGCGCACAACTGCTGAGGTCATTAGCAGCCTGAATTAGCAGATGGTTAACTAACAGAAGTTAATAAACAGTACACGTCAAAACTTATATGTAAAGATCTCAGAGAGCTGTCCAATGACATGGAGATAGGATCCAAGTTCATGGGCAGCCCTAGATGCAGATGCTCAAGTATTCAATAAATTCATGTTCGTGGATAGAGGAGTAAAAGTCTGTAAGAAGAGTGAGTGGAGAAAGACATCTGACTGCATCAGATCAGATTTTTGGTCTCCTAAGATACAATTTTATGTTGAATATCAGAAGCTCATGAATTCCAAAAGTGTAGGTATTCCCGGGCCCAGCCTTGGGGTCCTTCTCCCCTTTTCCATTCGCTGCTTCCCCTAGCAGCTTCTTTCCCTTTAAATCTCGGTTGGTTCCCATCTTCCATTCAGAGCGGGACACACCCCTCACTGTTACACTGCAATAAGGTACTGCATCTGACAAGTGACTTCTCCTTCCTCGGTCGGTTGCTCGGTGTGCCAATTCTTGCAGCCCCCGCTTTGTGTCTTCAGAACACCGCACTTCTGTTCCGGCTATTTGTCTTCGTTATTTTACTTCAACACCACCGACCGTACTACTAGATATTGGCATTTCCAAATACATACGTACACCCCCACTCCTAGCTTAATCTCCCAATAGCATACCTTACTTCTAACTCCAAACTCTTCCGGAATACAGTCCAAAATTTAAAAAAAAAAAAAAAAAAAAAAAAAAAAAAAAAAAAAAAAAAACATTGTGTTGCACTCGCATAACTTTATTGTTGTACTCACCATTCTTACAAACTCTTATTGCTTATCTTCTTCCAGGTGCAAGAAGAATATGAGAATACAGTAGGCTTTGAGCCATAATCAAGCCCTTTAAAGCTTTCAAATTCCGTTCTCTTTGGAGTGTCAACATATGAAAAGATGAACATCGATGTTCCATTTGACAAAAGTTCTCCAAAACTTACTCAAATAACAAGGAATACCTCTGAAATGCTTCACTTTACAAGAAGACATAAATTGTATATTTTAGCAAGATCTACATTTTTGTATAGGATGATTTGGTCGATCTCTAACGGTTTACCACTTATGCAAAAGTCATCCAGAGTAAATACGACTACAGGGGCTATAGCCAGAAAATTCAAGACACAAAATTCATTTGTCATGAAAATATCTCAAATATATGGCATTTTAATCAAAACCGTTAGAGCAATTTTCAAGAAAATCAACATTTTCGAAAAATTTTCCATGTAAAGGGTAGTTTAGAGTGGGGCTATGTTGTTCAAAATCTTTGTGTCACATCCTTGAAAGACATTAAACTTAAATAACAACTTTGGTTTTTAACGGACTTTTCGTTTTTGAGTTATGCTGTCCACAGACTGACACACAGACACACGCGCACCTTTTTCTAAAAGTGCTTTTTTTTGGATTCAGGGGTCTTAAAACACTTTTCTGATGAAATCTCGACATCGAATTTTTGGGTGGAATACAATACTTCCCCTACTTACCAGTAGAGAAAGTAAATATGTATTTGGACATATTTTGTATGTTTTAGCAAAATCTACATTTTTGTATAGTAAGAATTTGTCTATCTCGTAGCTTATTCAAAATTTATCCAGAGCAAACAGGACTCATTCAAAATATACATTTAATTTGTCATAAAAATATGTAATTTTAATCAAAATCGTTAGTCATTTTCAAGAAAATCTATTTTTGTAAAATTTTCCATGTAAAGGGTAGTTCAGGGTGGAGGAATTTTCTTAAAAATCTTGGTATCGCATCCTTAAAGGACATTAAACACGTACGCACATTGAGCTTTTTGTAAAAATGCTTTTTATTTGTATTCAGGGAGCCTCAAAACGTGTATTTCCGGTAAAATCTCGACATCGGATTTTTGGGTGAAATACAATACCTTCTCTAGTTTACTGTACGTAGTAGAGAAAGAAAAAAATTGAAACACTTTGAGTTTATGACCCTGAATATTTTTTTAATTCATGGAATATAGTTGTCAACTTTTGCGAGACTTTTAGTCAATTTCAGTTTTGTATTCTCTTAACAACAAATAAGTTAATACGGGCCTCCTCACGGTTTCGCAATGAATATAAACGAAAATCAGGTTCCAGCTTGCTGCCTTTGTAACTTTCCAGTTCGGGACATCGAAATTGTTGATGAGTCGTAAGAGGGTGGTTGGAGGGAGGGTAAAGTCCAATGAATAGGAAATGAAGTTCAAGTAATGGGATGAGGTTTGGAAACACATCTCACTTCACTTGTAGAGTGGTTGGTTCTGCTCGTTTCACCCTCTTCTACTGCTTCCGCAACTACTCAGATACTTTTTGCTTCAGTGTTATATCACAGCCATCCTGTTCAATTAATTACTATCTAATTGTTTACTCGAATGTTATATCTACAAACTGCTCAACAAAGTCTATATTTGGTTGTGGTTGTTTTGACACTCCTGGGCTGTTATCGGGTAATATAAGGGTTGTCCATCCCTGCCAGTGACTTAGTGACAACTTGCAGAGGGGGGCATAGTACCTATCTCTAATGGGGCACCCCCCGGGAGGACGGATGAGGCGAATGCATCCTAAGGGCGGCCATAGCATTGCTACGAAAGGGCAGGATCGCTACATTTTCCCAGTTAGAAGCACCACGGTGAGGGCGGTTTAGCTCCCGCCCCCTTGGGCTTGTACCATCACATGGAGGGCCAGAAACTATGCTACTGAAAAGCTTCGCAGTGTGTGTGTGTGTCTGTGTGTGTGTGTGTGCGCGCGCGCGCTTGTGTCTGTCAGTCTGTATACAGCATAACTCAAAAGTTGGTATTTAAGTTTAATGTCTTTCAAGGATGAGAAACGAAGATTCTGAAGAAAACTCCACCTCAACTAGCCTATACAAGGGAAATTTTTCGAAAATTTTTATATCTTGAAAATGCTCTAACGATTTTAATTACAACGCTGCAAGTTTGAGTTACTTTTATGGCAAATAAAATGTATATTTTGAATATTCTGGCGCCCCTGTAGTCGTTTTTACCCTGGATAACTTTTGCATAACTGGTAAACCATAAGAGATAGACCAAATCTTACTATACAAAAAACGTAGATCACGCTAAAACACACATTTTATTTATGAGTAAATTTTCTGGTAGAGTGAACAATTTCGGAGATATTCCTTGTTATTTGTGTCAGTTTCGGAAAACTTAAAACTTCCGTGAAATGGAACATCGTTGTTCACTTTTCTATATGTTAAGCGTGCAAAGAGAACGGAATCTCAAAGCTTTAAAAGATTTGACTATCACTCAAAGCCTACTGTATTCTAATATTCCCCTTGCACCTACAAGGAAATAAGCAATAAGATAATTTGTACAAATGTTTATCTTAACTATCACGAACAAGATATAGGAATAAGAGTTTGTAAGAATGGTTAGTACAAGAGTAGAGAAAGTCATGTGAGTGCAATACAAAATTGGCACAGCTAATAGGAGTACCTAAAGAAATTACGTGCAAAAGCTCAAAACTTTTAACAATACATTCTCAGATAATACCACTATAGATTTTCAATTAGGAGAAAGCAAACATTGACCTTTTTAAACGTCTTGGATATTCTCATTTTCCAGATAAAGATAAAAGCGGCATTTTCTAATAATATAGTAAAACGAGAATGAATGGAAGTATTTAATTAAAGTTGATGTTATTAACAGGAGTAAAATTAAATTTTCTACTATGAAGTCGGGGGTATTAAAACTCATTTTTGCAGTATAAATTAATGTTTTGTCAGTCAATAAATAGAACAATTTAAGAACTGACTCCCCACTCTCGTTACCTCGTCTACTTATATAGCGAGACACTTCTCGAATAATCTTGAAAACGCCTTTGATGTACCGCACCCATTCTTGTCACGTGTTCACAAACAGATGCACGAGGCAGCCTGAGATTGAGTGCCTTTTATACACGCCACGCCTAGGGTGGTGTGAGGTTGTTTGGTTCAACTTCCTTTGTTGTGCACCACGGCCGGCGTCACAAGATGCTTTATAAACGTTTATGACAAATGAAGTGTGTATCTTAAACTTTCTGGGAATTTTCGGATGTCACGCAATACGTCCCCTGCTTACTAAACGTAATACAGAAGGTAAAAGGATAAATTGATAGTACTCGGACAAGAACCCTTACAATTGATGATTGCACGTATTCTCTGGGGCACAAAGGGGAAAACTGGGTTGTAATTTTACGCGTTAGGAAACGGCTGGCGTGAAATGTTCAGGAATTGTTTCGGTGACCACTCAATTTGAAACAGAAACCTCCATCATTGTTTTTCCAGATGGAGGGTTGCGGGGTGGGGTGGGGTGGGGGGTGGGGTACCACAGCCATTAAACCCCGGATAGATATACATGCAGTAAATGTAATGATGCTGTAATGCAAACTGTGCAAACAAATGAAAAACGTATTGCATGCCAAAAAAACCTCCGGGTATTGCATAATATTCCTGGCTAAATATGATTTGAGAATTTATTTTATCAATAGCAACTGTTTCACAGACACATCTTATATTAATGTATTGTTTTGTGTGAAGGTATATTTTATTATGTTGGTGATTGTTTTAACAAAGCTTTGAAGGAATAATTAGATGTTCACATGTTCACACACGTCCACGATCTCTACAAATTAAATTTTAATTTTAGGAGTTCGGCGTTTAATTTATTTTCCTACCATATTGACATGTCAATTCCAACCGCTTGAAACTGATTTAACGTTAATATGATACCAAAATAAAATTTAAAAATCTGATGTGTTACACTCACATGACTTTCTCTACTCTTGTACTAACCATTCTTACACACTCTTATTCCTATATCTTCTTCGTGTTAGTTGAGATAAACATTTGTAGAAATAATCTTATTGCTTATTTCCTTAAACCTTTGAGATTGCGTTCTCTTCTCATGGAAAAATTTTGCATTTAAAAGTCGGTTAAAACCAAAGTCGGTATTTAACCCTTTCAGTCCCGGTGTCTATTATAATGGACATAGGCATTATTTGCATATTTGTAATACTTTTAACGGTTTTTTCTGCTATATTCTTCTTATACTGTTCGTCACCAATTAAACATATGTATTTGAGATGTTGTGAATTGTACAAAATTATTTTTTTACAATTTATATTGTAGTGGTTTTTTTATAAAGAAAAGAAGCAAAATGCGTGCAACCGCAGTCAAATGATACCGCGTCATCATCCACGCGTGCTATCACACCGATTATTTTAGGTGGGCCCTCTCCGTCCTTTACCACAGGCACATTTGGCTGCGGTGGCCGAGACTGGAACTCACGACCTCAGACTTTGAGTGCATGGCCAGTGCACTATGAACATGGCTATTCAAGTCAGTGGGCTGAAGGTAGTCAAAGTAAAATGTTACGCATTTTGTCCCCAAACTGTGCTCCTGGAGCCCTGCTCAGCCTATCTGCAGCAACTATGAACAAGAGAATAATTGTCATTATATATTAGTGGAAAAAACAACCTATGTCCACCAACTCAATCCAATAATAAGCAAGAATATGCGTGTCGAGTTTCAAAATGGTCCATCTGGAGAAATATTTTCAAGACAGCTCATTGACTTGGGTAATGGCAAATTCCCTTTAGAAGTTTTAACTTACCACATATTCCAATGATTCCGACTGACATACCATTTGAATTTAAACGACTGCAGTTTCCAGTGCGGCTTGCTTTGGCTATGACCATAAATAAATCCCAGGGGCGGTCATTGAAGGTTTGCGGCATTAATCTTGAAAGCCCATGTTTCTAGCATGGCCAATTGTATGTTGCCTGTTCCTGTGTTGGAAAACCATTAGATTTGTTTATACGCCAGATAATCATACAAAAAATACCATGTACCTTAAAGCATTACAATGAAAATATTTAAGACAATAATACTAAAATATTGCAGTGTCCAAAATAGATAGACAAATTTTGTAAGTAGTTTATGATTAGAACATTAAAGCTACATATAAAATATATTAACGTGAAGAAAATTTATTGTTGGTATCACGATAATTATTTGATAGCCAGTAAACAAAGTAATCACTCTGAAATACGTTTATATTCAGTTTTTTTTGTTTAAGTTACATATTTGGGACTGTATATTATATGTTAATTGAGATAAACATTTCTAAAAATTATCTTATTGCTTATTTCCTTGTAGGTGCAAGGGGAATGTTAGAATACAGTAGGCTTTGAGCGATAGTCAAATCTTTTAAAGCTTTGTGAAAAAATGTGAACCACGATGTTCCATTTCACCAAAGTTTTGTTTTCCAAAACTAACACAAATAACAAGGAATATCTCCGAAATAGTTCACTCTACAAATAATTTATTGAGACATAAATTGTGTATTTTAGCAAGATCTACATTTTTGTATAGTATGATTTGGTCTATCTCTATCGGTTTAGCAGTTATGCAAAAGTCATCCAGAGTAAATACGACTACAGGGGCTATAGCCAGAACATTTAAGATATACATTTCATTTGTCATCAAAATATCTCAAACATATGACATTTTAATCAAAATCGTTAGAGCCATTTTCAAGAAAATCAAAATTTTCGAAACATTTTCCATGTAAAGGGTAGTTTAGGGTGCGGCTATTTTCTTCAAAATCTTCGTGTTGCATCCTTGAAATACATTAAACTTAAATGCCAACTTTGGTTTCTAACCGACTTTTCGTTTTTGAGTTATACTGCCCAGAGACATACGAATTTTTGGGTGGAATACAATACAATACAATACTTACCAGTAGAGGAAGTAAAAATATAGCAAGGGTCTAGTAGGCCCCACGTGACTAACGGTGCGCATCTACCGGGGGTTTAATATTGTGAACACAAAATTATCGAGTGCTTTCTGGGTGGTTCTATATACGTAGAACCTTGCACTCAGGAGCAGAAGTGCAGATCTCTCATTTGAGGAGGAGGAGGAGGTGTATAAATGTTGTAAATGTTAACTTTACACTGTGTGTGTATGTGTGTGGTGGAGTGAGTGGCTGAAATTAGCTTTTCAATTCCACGCTCCACGCTTCATGCCGCTGGCTATTCACCTGTGAAGTACTTCTGCCACCGAACGAACACGATTTATTTATGCATGCAGGTTTCAACTTGTACAGATTTACTTGACCTCTCCAAACACCCACAACCACGTCACCAGCGCCGCCCTTACCATGTGACGGCGTGTGATTAAACTTCACACCCTCTTTCACAGGATCTTTAAACCTTCATGAGTTGGCACCACTGTCATTGCGGATAAACCAGATTCCACAAAATGCAGTAACGCTACACTGTGTTCATTTTTAAGTGTCTCTTCGCTTTTCTGTCACTCTTTGACGCGAGTGTACGGTTATACCAGGTGAGTCAACCGCGCCGTATTTTTTTGGAAGGTAGGCCACCCATCTAAGGGCATGTGCGCCTTAGTCCAGTTTTGCGCTTACTAAAATGTATTGCTTGACGTTCTTAAAGAGAGGAATGCGCAAAATTGAGAGCAACAGTGCTTTAAGGGACAGAACGTACTGCTCGCTAAAGTACACCTCAAAAACATACGACTCGTTTACTGAGAGCGAATTCCGGTTTCCAGCCGATTTTACAAACTTTTTATTAGAGTATACATAGCAATGTAATTCAGTAAACGCCTCGGAAAAAATAGACCTATCATATGAGTACACTAACAACGTCAGCTAAAAAGAAAATGGCGGATTCCTGTACTTAGAGCAGGGATTGGCTGCCAAAAATTAGGAAAAATTATATATTATTAAATAACAGTTTAATTGCATTTTTGCAACTACGCCTCGTACATCTCAATTAATATGCATAACAGCTTTTGCCATTTAAGTAATAACATAAAAACGCCCAGTAAATGATTAAAACTGTCTTAAAAGGTTAAATCAAGCACGCAAACTTGTGAGGTGGCAATGGCATAGCGTCAGGCATACAACTCCTACTATTGGACGTGGTACGTGCTTTCAGGAAGTCTCGAAATAGCTGAATAGGATTGTGACGTGTCCTCTCCACTTAACCCCCAATGACACAGGTTCGAGTCTTAGCATTGTAAATATTTCTTTTTTATGTTCATCAAAACTTGGAAACCAAATTCACAATAATCTAATTATGAAGTCCCTGAGGGTTTAGGACATTATAATTTAAATCGCTTTTGGTTATCTGAATTTTTAATAGCACAATAATTCATTGTGTGCAAAATTGAGTTTAACTTCCATGTTAAGCTCTGACAATATAATTCCCTTGCTTTCTGTGTTCAAATGTGTATGAATGATCCTTATTTCAATTGCACCTACCTATAGGTGTGTTTAAACAACTACACAATTTTAGTTCACCAATAAAGAAACATCAAACAATGTCATAAAACATAAATAAAACAATAAAAATGAATATAACAGTTTTCAGAATAATAGTTTGTAAATTGTGAGGATTCCACGATTAAAAAAAAACTAGTGCATGCAGGTGATTCGGACCACCTTCACAGCAGACAGATTACTTCGGAGTCTTGCGCCCGTTCCAACTGAGCTACCTAGTAACGTGTGAGCTAAACATTCCGTTTAAGATGTAATACTCGCTGGTTCCAGTGAACATTTGCAGAAGTGCAAACGTCAGCTGTCTAATTACGAATATATTAAAAAGCGATGTGATAACATCTATATTAGTAGTAATTTCATCGAGTGTTTAACATCCATGTTAAATACGCGGGTAAAACCTAGTAATGGGGTCGATGTTTGCATGTTGGGGTATAAAATGCGGATTGCATAAAACTCGAGAACAAGGGGCAGCTGACTCACCTGGTATAGAAGTACACATCCACGTGGCGCCATATTTTGATGTATGTTTGTATTTCTATCAGTATCGGTCGTTGAACCTCTGGTTGAAGTCAGTGAGCTTAGAACATTGTGTCAAAATTCACAAAATCAGTCTTTTCTATCACTTCATTGTTTTCTAAAACCGTGACAGCGTCGTTAAACAACATAATTAACTTTTTTCCAAAACTCCTTAAAATTTAAAGCAGTTGGAATCTTGAAATAATTCCTTGCAAAATTTACTTCCCTCATTGACGAAATTTCCGTAACATTATCGTCAGAAACACAGGGGATAGCACAATTTACCTTTGACAATCTCAGGTGTTAGAGAAAAAATCTGATGTGTTGCACTCACATGACTTCCTCTACTCTTATACTAACCATTCTTACAAACTCTTATTCCTATATCTTCTTCGTGTTAGTTAAGATAAACATTTGTACAAATTATCTTATTGCTTATGTCCTTGTAGGTACAAGGGGAATATTAGAATACAGAAGGCTTTGTACGACAGTCAAATCTTTTTGACCTTTGAGATTCCGTTCTCTTTGCACGATTAACATATAACAAAATGAACAACGATGTTCCATTTCACGAAAGTTCTAAGTTTTCCGAAACTCACACACATAACGAGGAATATCTCCGAAATGGTTCACCCTACAAGAAAATTTATTGAGACATAAATTGTGTATTTTAGCAAAATCTACATTTTTGTAGTGCAAGATTCTGTCTATCTCTAACGGTTTACCAGTTATGCAAAATTCGTCCAGAGTAAATACGACTACAGGGGCTATAGCCAGAAAATTCAAAATATACATTTCGTTTGCTATGAAAATATCTCAAACATATGACATTTTAATAAAAATCGTTGAGTCATTTTCAAGAAAATCCAAATTTTCGAAAAACTTTCCATGTTAGGGTAGTTTAGGGTCGGACTATTTGCTTCAAAATCTTCGTGTCGCATCCTTGAATGACAATAAACTTAAATACGAACTTTGGTTTTTAACTGAGTTTTCGTTTTTGAGCTATGCTGTCCACAGACACACACACAGACTGACACACACACGGACCTTTTTCTAAAAATCTTTTTTTTTTTTTTTTTTTTTCTGGATTCAGGGGGTTTCAAAACAATATTTCTGGTCGAATCTCGGCATCGAATTTTGGGTAGGATTCAATAGTTCGTCTACTTACTATACGTAGTGGGGAAAGAAATAATTGTCCTGAAACACACTCTCAAATGCTCTCATCCAAAGATTGGCCGTATGAGCTGGTGCAGAAATTAACAGTGTCTATTAATTTTCTAAAAAAGGGCGATAAACTGTATTCACGTATGTACCGGTGTCAACCGTTGAAGAAAACTCGGCCCTATCACTCACAACCTAATATTGTTCATGAAGGACACCTTTATGACGAAAAATGGGTGTATGGTGCGCCAGTAGCGGAGAATTAAAACAAAATATTCTACAGTAAAATCCTGACATCGGCTCTACCATACGTAGATGGCGGAGAAAATATAAATTGGTGATAAACATTGATTTTGCTATAAACCACCACTTCACTGAGTAAAATGCTTTCATAGCAAATATTAACATATAGGATTGACCTATCCCAATATTTACCAACCGGGATAGCTCAGGCGGTAACGGGAGCTCGTAGATTCGGTACCTATGCGTAGGCAGATAGAAAAAACTAGAAATCAATAAAAATACGCTTTGAGGCCCCCTGAATCTAAGAAAGGAATTTTTAGAAAAAAGTATGCGCGCGCGCGTGTGTGTGTCAGTCTATGGACAGCATAACTCAGAAAGGCGGTTGAAAACCAATATCGATAGTTAAATCTAATGTCTTTCAAGGATGCGATACGAAGATTTTGAAGAAATTTTTCCCACCCTAAAATACCCTTTACCTACATGGAAAAGTTTCCGAAAATTTTGTTTTCTCAAAAATGACTAACGATTTTGATTAAAATGACATGTCTGAGATATTTTTATGAAAAATTAAATGTATGTATTGAATTTTCTGGCTATAGCCTATGTAGTTCTGTTTACTCTGGACGACTTTTGCATAACTGGTAAACCGTTAGAGATAGACCAAATCATACTCTACAAAAAATGTAGATCTTGCTAAAATACACAATTTATGTCTCAATAAATTTTCTTGTAGGGTGAACCATTTCGGAGATATTCCTTTTTATGTGTGTGAGTTTTGGAAAACTTAGAACTTTCGTGAAATGGATCATCGTTGTTATTTTTATATGTTAAGTGTGCAAAGAGAATGGGATCTCAAAGCTTTAAAACATTTGACTATCGCACAAAGCCTACTGTATTCTAATATTCCCCTTGTACCTACAAGGAAATAAGCAATAAGATAATTTGTACAAATGTTTATCTCAACACGAAGAAGATATAGGAATAAGAGTTTGTAAGAATGGTTAGTACAAGAGTAGGGAAAGCCATGTGAGTACCCATTTCTGTTTCTCCGTGCCTTATCAGCATATATCACTCTTAATTAGTTCATTATTTAGCTGCACAAACTCGTGAAACTGCGGTTGCGATATACATATATTTTGTGGTTCCCATTTGCTGTTGCAAGACGCTCGCTTAACTTTGCAGCGCCAGGTTGTTATTTTTTGCTGAGAGATGGCAGCACACTCTCTGTTCATGTTGTAATTCAGAGACAGGACAAGTATCGCTGGCGGAGTTCCAGACAACACCTCTCCACAACTTGAAAGCCAAACCGACCGACGAACATGCGAGTTGCAAATCTCATTCACGTCATTCTTGTGTTACATTATTGAGAACGTTCAACTGTCCGCTGTCCCACAGACGTAGAGCCTTTAGTTTAACACACAAATGTTACATTTCCTCAAATAAGTTAATTATGCATCAAATTATAGATCTTCTACACTGTGACAGATACCTAATTATATATAAATAAGCGGAGGACCCGGGTTCGGTTTCCGGTACCGGAGTGAGGATTTACCCTCACTCTACATCTGGACCGTTGTACACTCAGCCTTGTCAGGCCCCTGAGGGAGTTACGTGATTGAGAAGTAGTGGCTCTTGCCTACAACGGCTGGTAGGGACTGGGGCCCTGACCACGTCCCACCCTACAGTACTGCACCCCACTCATGGCATCTGTGGTGGCAGAGATAGGTGAGGCAGCGGTCGAGCGGTAGGTCTTGGCACGAAATTGCTATTAGTTAATAAATAAAATAAATAAAATCAACATTTGGTACAATATATAACACTGATATACAATTTCCTCTATTATTATTGTATAGATAATTAAATAATTGTTATATATTTTGTATATTATGTCATAATGTATAATTATACCATTCCGGGTGTTTTCTTATTTCAATTCGAATGAATTGGTCACAATTTGATGTCCACGCGACGTTGGCAAATGTCTCTTCGAAATTAAACTTTGCATGGGATTAAGTAGCGACTTGATTCATTCGAATCAAACTGGAAATGCATTATAGCATTGTTAACACAATGCTTTTGCGGCAGTTAGTGCAATAATAAAACATTGGTGTCCATTCGTCAAGAAGTTAGTTCAGGGATCGGCAGGTCTCCCGCTCTGTGACGTCATTCCGCGGAGGTTTTCTCTTTTCTCAGTACACCTGCTTCAAAGAGCAGAGTAGGGGCGGGTGGGACATTTCCCCACATGAAAAACACGCCAATATTATAACAATATACAATAAAGTTACTCATACCCGTTAAACATAATATAATAGCAATTTTAGGATTCTTGGAAAGTTGCATCACTGACTCAAACCCCAGTTAGTGTGTTTATTAATAACGAAAATAATATAAATTCTAACTCATCACAAATTAAATTTCATTTTAGACTCTGAATCATATAGAATTAGGTTAATTGTAGTAAAAAATTAAAACACTATAAGTCGTCACGTGCTTACTGCTGCTGCTATATTTGGAGTACTCGTGTCTTCTCTTCATAGACTGCTCCGTTAGCGTCCGTCTGCTCCTACGTCATAAGTCCAATACTTGCCGACCGCTCAGCTAGTTGACTCCAAATATTTGACACGTTATTTTTTTCCGGTAAAACGGTTCCTTATTGACAATAAGTGTATTAGACATATTTTTTACACTCATCATGTAGAATCCCTGTTTAACGTATGGTTGAAGCCAGAATAATAAAAAGAATTAACTTAGTTACGCCAGAATATCAATCAATAGCACAGTACAATGAAATTACAGCATTTTCTGTTGTTCTTCTGACACTTACAGCTAACTTGTGATTACTGAAATATATTTCAGTATCTACTTGGGCCTATGATTGGGCAAACTGTGGTTATTTGTGTCAAGAGTCATAATTTATAGTAGATGGAAATTAAAATCTTCGTATCCGACAACAAACTTCTCTATTTCAACAATTTGCCACCTTTACTTTACCTAAATCTTCGACAATACCGACAAGCAAGGTCAGTATTGGAAAGCTTTGTAACCTCTTGTCGAAATTTCCTCCATGTGACTGACAGATGACGGACATATTGGCTAACCATACTCCAACACCGTGTCTAAAGTTAGAAACACGTTGTAAAACAAACCTTATGCGTTGCAATCACATGACTTTCTCTACTCTTGTACTAACCATTCTTACAAACTCTTATTCCTATATCTTCTTCGTGTTAGTTGAGATAAACATTTGTACAAATTATCTTATTGCTTATTTCCTTGTAGGTACAACGGGAATTTTAGAATACAGTAGGCTTTGTGCGATAGTCAAATGTTCTAAAGCTTTGAGATTACGTTCTCTTTGCACACTTAACATATAAAAAAATGAACAACGATGTTCCATTTCATGAAGGTTTTAAGTTTTCCGAAACTCACACACATAACTAGGAATATCTCCGAAATAGTTCACCCTACAAGAAATTATTTCGACATAAATTGTGTATTTTAGCAAGATCTACATTTTTTGTACAGTAAGATTTTGTCTATCTCTAACGGTTTACCAGTTATGCAACAGTCGTCCAGAGTAAATACGACTACAGGGGCTATAGCCAGAAAATTCAAGATATACATTTCATTTGTTATAGACGTACCTCGAACATGTGCCATTTTAATCAAAATCGTTTACAAGAAAATCAACTTTCGAAAAATTTTCCTGTAAAGGGTAGTTCAGGGTGGAGCACTTTTCTTCAAAATCTTCCTGTCGGATCCTTAAAGGACATCAAACTTAAATACTAACATTGGTTTTAACGGACTTTTCGTTTTTGAGTTATGCTGTCCACAGACAGACAGACGGACAGATAGGGAGATGCTTTTGTTGGATTAACGGTGCCTCAAAACATACATTTCCGATGCCGGTATTGCCGGGAGTTTAATTTACATAATTTGTTATTGAGTATGCACAGCATAACTCGAAAACGAAAAGTCGGATATAAACCAAATTTGGTATTTAAGTTTAATGTTTTTCTAGGGTGCGACACGAGGTGTTTAAAGAAAATTCCTCCACCCTGCAAAAATTGAAAAACTTTTGATGTGCTTGTAAATGACTAACGATTTTGATTAAAATTCCATATGTTTGGAATATTTTTAATTGAAATGAAATGTATATTTTGAATTTTCTGGCTATAGCCTATGTAGTCCTGTTTAGTCTGGATGGCTTTTGCATAGCCAGTAAACTGTAAGATATAGACCAAATCTTACTATACAAAAATGTAGATCTTGCTAAAATACACAAGTTATGTCCAAATTAATTTTTGGTTGAAGGAACCATTTTGGAGATATTCCTTATTTGTGTGAGTTTTGGAGAACTTGTACTTCTGTCAAATGGAACATCGTTGTTTATTTTCGTATATGCCAATCGTGCGAAGAGAACGGAATCTCAAAGATTTAAAAGATTTGACTGTGGCTCAAAGCCTACTGTATTCTAATGTTCCCCTTGCACCTACAAGGAAATAAGCAATAAGATAACTTTTATAATTGTTTATCTCAACTAACACGAAGAAGATATAGGAATAAGAGTTTGTAAGAATGGTTAGTACAAGAATAGAGAAAGTCATGTGAGTGTAGGAAAACATAGTGCCAGACCGCTAGATTTTCCGATTTAACTAGCCTTAGTAATGCATAGTATCTGTGCAGTTGGAATCACTTGTTTTTTGCACAGTGCGCGCGCATTGCCAGAGGTTTCGTCTTGAGCGTTTGTAAGACAGGAATCCAATACTCTGTGCCAGGAAGTGACCACGAAGTGGCGTTTAGCTGTGAAACCTGCTACTTTCCAGTTAGCAACAGGTTGTGTGCGTGTTTAGGGCAGATAGGCGACCATATTGTTGCGCACTTTGTTAATCAAAGGTACTAATTTACTATTTCAGTGAAATTCTCGTCTTAGTTTTCACAGTTTATCGGCAGTAATTCAATATGGCCGACATTACACCAAAAAACAGTACTGCCAACCTGCATAAGAAAAGCGTTATTTCTAACCTCAAAGTAACATGTTTTCAAACGATAATAACGCTTGAAAATCGTCACACACAACACACGATGAATCTACTCATCTTTGGCAAAGCTTCTTGTTCACCTTCTGGAAAAGATCACTTCCGAACTCTAAATATCGTAAAATATATATAATGCATTACTGTGTTGCGAACAAACAAATAACAACTATAACTGCATATAATCGTCTAAAACAGTTCTAGATAAAACCACGCACACACGAGCAATACAATGGCGTCCACTGATTAAGGCGACGTGTAAACAGAAGCCCGTTTAAAGTTTATAGGTTGGCTTCTGTGCAACGAGTTCCAAAACAAGGGTTTCTGTGGCAACATAACGGATGCAATAATACCAACTATGGTCGTAGCTTTATCATCGTTATATTTTGTAACAGTTGGCAGTACTAATGGAAGAGATGGAATATCACCAAATATAAGCAGACCGCGCCATAATAGGGGAAAATGTCACTGTTGGTTTTGGGGTATTTCAATAAAGGAATGGATCTGTTTTCGTCATTAATATCAAGATTAGAGAAAATATGAAAATGTTTTGACGCGAAGTAAGGTTACGAAGAAACCTAGCGTTTCTTTTCAGTCGCTGATTTAAAGGAAAACCGCTTCTAGGAAAACACCTTTGTACCGAATCTTATTTACTTGTTAATATTCTTCTTTCTTCCGTCTTCAGTACAAAAGAAAACCTGGCAACAATTGAAAAATTGGATTTCTCCTACAACTGTTAGGAAAAGTTTTAATTTACATGCTGTGAAAGACGCGTATATCCAAACCCATTGTTACGCTGTTCTGACAAATAAAAACAGGAAGTGCAGTAACTTCATAATGACGCCTCTCTCTGCCTGTCTCTCTCTCGCTTATATGTGGTTATACTCATAAGTTTTTAACTCGACTTTCTGACAAAGCGGGAAGAATTGCATTTCTCCTATAAATTCGCTACATTACTCCTTCATGTTAGGTTGCCTATTCAGATGTGCAAAGTTGGATTATTAAACACCAAAGTTGCTACTTAGGTTTAGCATCTTGCAAGAATACAACACAAAGATTTTCAAGAAAATCCCTCCACCCAATATATGTTTGAAATGCATATCTTAAATTTTCTGGGAATCTACTCTGCAGGACTTTTGTATAACTGGTAAACCGTAAAAGATAGACAATATCTTACTATATAAAAAATCTGGTGTGTTGCAGTCACATGACTTTCTCTACTCTTGTACTAACCATTCTTACAAACTCTTATTCCTATATCTTCTTCGTGTTAGTTGAGATAAACATTTGTACAACTTATCTTATTGCTTATTTCCTTGTAGGTACAAGGGGAATATTAGAATACAGTAGGCTTTGTGCGATAGCCAAATGTTTTAAAGCTTTGAGATTCTGATGTCTTTGCACACTTAACATATACAAAAATGAACAACGATGATCCATTTCAGGAAAGTTCTGTTTTCGGAAACTCACACACATAATAAGGAATATCTCAGAAATGGTTCAACCTACAACAAAATTTATTCATACATAAATTGTGTATTTTAGCAAGATCTACATATTTTGTAAAATGATTTGGTCTATCTCGAACGGTTTACCAGTTATCAAAAGTCGTTCAGACTAAATACGACTACATGGGCTATAGCCAAAAAATTCAAAATATACATTTCATTTCCCATAAAAGTATCTCAAGCATATGACATTTTAATCAAAATCGTTAGAACCATTTTGAAGAAAATAAAAATTTTCGAAAAATTTTCCATGTAAAGGGTAGTTTAGCATGGGGCTGTTTTGTTCAAAATCTTCGTGTCGCATTCTTGGAAGACATTAAACATAAATACCAACCTTGGTTTTTAACCAACTTTTCGTTTTTGAGTTATGCTGTCCACAGTCTGACACACAAACAGGGGTAGAAATGTTAACACTGCCGGTGAATTCAAGGTTCAGCCGCCTGTATCTAAGAATAGTGACATAAATAAAGCTCTTAAAAATAATAATATAAAGGTATTTGTGTGTATGGGTGTGTGTGTGTGCGCCTGCCTAAGGGCCCCGGTTGTAACACTAGGGAAGTCGCAGCAGTAATTATGTTCAAATGTCGTATTTGTTTTGTTTGTTTGCTGTTTGCTGCGAACGTTTAATATGTAAAACCCAGGCAGGCAGGATCTACCCTGGCATAATAATGCTACGTATTATTTATAGGGTGATTAAACCAACCGTCCAACAATATAAATAAAGTAACTGCAATTTAGAATTAATCTAAAACAAACGCTACACAACTCAACGAAAATTAATACAATTAATATTAATTTATATGGCCGCTGCTCACTATTAATTGCTGTGAAATCCTTTGCTGCATTTAACTACATGGATATAATGGGCATTTGTCTCTTATGATTTAATATAAGGTACTACCTTTATCGTACCAAACAACAGCTGAACGATAAGAATTTAACCTGTAAAAATATCCGATGTGTTACACTCACATGGCTTTCTCTACTCTTGTACTAACCATTCTTATAAACTCTTATTCCTATATCTTCTTCGTGTTAGTTGAGATAAACATTTGTACAAATTATCTTATTGCTTATTTTCTTGTAGGTTCAAGGGGAATGTTAGAATACAGTAGGCTTTGTGCGATAGTCAAATTACGTTCTCTTTGCACGGTTAGCATAAAAAATTGAACAACAATGTTCCAGTTGACATAAGTATAAGTTCTCAAAACACAAATAACAAGGAATATCTCCGAAATGAATCACTCTACAAAAGGTTATTCAGAATTGTATAATGTAGCAAACTTGTGTAGTAAGATTTTTTCTATCTCTTACGGTTTACCACTTTTGCAAAAGTTATCCAGAGTAAACCGAACTACATAGGCTATAGCCATAAAATTCAAAATATGTTTCAGTTGTCATAAAAATATCTCAAACATATGGCATTTTAGTGGAAATCGATAGAGCCTTCTCCAAGGAACTCAAAATTTTTGAAAAAAATTTCCATGTAAAGAGTAGTTTATGGTGCAGCAATTTTCTTCACAATGTTCGTGTTGCATCATTGGTTTTTAACTGACTTTTCATGTTTGAGCTATGCTGTCCATATTTTTGGGTGGTATACAATACTAACTCTACTTTATTATAAATAGTAGAGAAAGTAAAAAAAAAAAAAAATAAATAAAAATAACTGGCCTGGAGGGCTCAGGGTGCTGACCACGTCCCACCCTTCAATAATGCACCCCACCAATGACGCCTGTAGTAGACAAATGTGGGGGACGCAGCGGCTGGGCGGCAAGCATTGGCTCTTCATGGGCTGTTGCGCTCGGGGTTTAGTTTTTTAGTACCCTTAAAATAATGTAATGGTGTCATTCTGCACTATGAATAAATTGTTTCTGGTAAGATTGTGGAAGTTGCCATATATTCATGAACAAGAAATGAAGACTTTCCCATAATACCACCTCATCCTTTGTATTTTGTAGAAGAGTGGGTGAAGAGTGTCATATAAATACAACACACAAGAGTTTTTCAAGTCTATGTTAATGTGATGTTATACATTTTGCCTTCGGCTCCAGTTTCTTAAGCACAAAAGTGTTTAAGCCTACCTTAGGAAAATATTTGTCTTGCTTCCCCCTCCCCCAACCCTCGCGGTGGAACATTTGATACACACTCACACACGTGTGCACCCCCTCCGCACCCTCTCAGGCTTGCTCGCGTTAACTAGTCGGAAAATTCGATCAAGGCGGAATTTAATTTTCAGTTTCGTTTCGCCTTCTTGGCTAATCCCTTTCTATTCCAACAGTTTCCCCGTTCCTCCGTCACCCCTCTCTTCTCTCTTTGCTGTCCTTTCCACAAAACTTTTCCCCTCATATTCCAACTTATTATTCGCCCCATCAATTTTCACTTCTACTAGTTAATCCTATTAATTTAATTAATTTTAACAGTATTCGTTTCAGTTTGGATACGTAGAAGTTTCTACATTTCGTCGAATAAACACACACACCGACCCCACTGGCAAGGACTCTTTATTGAAACCTTTAATAAAGAGCAAATAGGAATATTTTGCTACTATTTTCCATGAAAGCTATACTCCACACACAGAGGTGGCAAAACTATATGCATGGAATGTCCCAAAATTAGACCGACAATCTTTGGACCTGATAAATAGCTTTATTTGAAACACTTTTTGTTAAGGAAATTCGTCGGCCTAATTTTGGGGCACCTATGCAACACATCAGACATATATTCTACACTTGTCTAGATGTCGAGATTTCACCGTAAATATATGTTTTGAGACCCCCTGAATCAAAAAAAAAAAAAAAAAAAGAAAAAACGAAAAAGCATTTTTAGAGAAAGGTCTATGTGCGTGTCTGTGGACAGCATAACTCAAAAACGAAAAGTTGGCTAAAAACCAAAGTTGGTATTTAAGTTTAATGTCTTTCAAGGATGCAACACGAAGATTTTGAAGAAAACAGCCCCACCCTAAACTACCCTTTACATGGAAAATTTTTCGAAAATTTTTATTTTCTTGAAAATCGCTCTAACGATTTTGACTAAAATGTCATATGTTTGAGATATTTTTATGACAAATGAAATGTATATCTTGAATTTTCTGGCTATAGCCCCTGTAGTCGTATTTACTCTGGATGACTTTTGCATAACTGCTAAACCGTTAGAGATAGACCAAATCATACTCTACATAAATGTAGATCTTGATAAAATACACAATTTATGTCTCAATAAATTTTCTTGTAGGGTGAACCATTTCGGAGATATGCCTTGTTATGTGTGTGAGTTCATTTTTTTATATGTTAAGTGTGCAAAGACAACAGAATCTCAAAGCTTTAAAAGATTTTACTATCGCACAAAGCCTACTGTATTCTAATATTCCCCTTGCACCTACAAGGGAATAACCAATAAGATAATTTGTACAAATGTTTATCTCAACTAACACGAAGAAGAGATAGGAATAAGAGTTTGTAAGAATGGTTAGTACAAGAGTAGAGAAAGTCATGTGAGTGTAACACATCAGATTTTTATATTGAGATTTTGTCAATCTCTTACGGTTTACCAGTTACGCAAAAGTCATCCAGACTAACAGGACTGCATAGGGTGTAGCCGAAAAATTCTAAATTATACATTTCATTTGTCATAAAAATATCTAAAACGCATGGAATTTTACAGAATCGTTTAAGTCATTTAAGAGAAAATTAAATATTTCGAAACATCTTCCATGTAAAGGGTAGTTTAGGGCAGAGCAATTTTCTTCAAAATCTTCTTGTTGCATCCTTGAAACGCGCAAAACTTAAATAGCAACAGTGGTTTTTAAACGACTTTTCGCTTTTGAGTTATGTTTAGAGATGTAAACACACACACACGCGCACACACACGCACAGGACCTTTTTCTAAAAGAAAACAATTTTATTAACATAAACAAACTACCAGAAGTTGAAAACTACCGCGCCTATTACATTGATTTAGGTGTCCAATGGAAAAAGTTCTATTGGTGTTTCTTTGAGCGATGGTTTAAAACAGTTTTGTTCGATATAGTTAATGGAGGTTTAAATCGCTTGCGCGTCAAGCGGCAGGGCGCTTCATAAAAAACGCTGGCTCCCTCTTTGTTGTGTGTTCGTGGCTCGAGGCAGGAGATGGAGTTGAGATGTCCAAACCACTTTTCTCAGGAGCTTGCTGTACAAATGGCTGCTAAATGCGATTTTAAAAGCTGGTATTTACGCTGTAAGCATTGGAAACAACGAACATTGCATTTTACCTCTTCTACTCAGTGCATTACGGGCTCTAGTGCCTCCTTTCAAGCTTAGATCCTAGGAAAACTGCACCAATCTATATAACATAGTTTTGAATTCAGTTCCAGAGATTTGTAATTAGTTGCTGCAGCTGTTTTAGTGCTCTGCATTTTATGTTTTAGTCATTTAATGAAACTTTTAATTTGCTACTCGTTCTGCATCTCTGAGATAGCTCTTCCCAGTACAGCCATTCAAGATGAAATATGCATTTAAAATTCAACTTTATTCTTCTTAGATTAAGTAGAATATGTGACCGATTTTGATGATTAATATCCGGTGTTTCATTTTTTTTTCTCTACTGGTAAGCAGGGGATGTATTGTAATCCACCCAAAAATTCGATGTCGAGATTTCACCGGAAATACATGTTTTGAGACTCCCTGAATCCAAAAAAATCATTTTTAGAAAAAGGTCCGTGTGTGTGTGTGGGGACAGCATAACTCAAAAAAGAAAGGTCGGTTAAAAACCAAAGTTGGTATTTAAGTTTAATATCTTTCAAGGACGCGACACGAAGAATTTGAAGAAAATAGCCCCCTCCCTAAACTACCCTTAACATGGAAAATGTTTGGAAAATTTTGATTTTCTTGAAAATGGCTCTAACGATTTTGATTGAAATGTCATATGTTTGAGATATTTTTATGACAAATGAAATGTATATCTTGAATTTTCTGGCTATAGCCCCTGTAGTCGTATTTACTCTGGACGACTTTTGCATAACTGGTAAACCGTTAGAGATAGACCAAATCATACTATACAAAAAATGTAGATCTTGCTAAAATACACAATTTGTCTCAATAAATTTTCTTGTAGGTTGAACCATTTCGGAGATATTCCTTGTTGTGTGTGTGAATTTCGGAAAACTTAGAACTTTAGCGAAATGCAACAAGGTTATTCATTTTTTATATGTTAATCGTGCAAAGAGAACGGAATCTCAAAGCTTAAAAAGATTTGACTATCGCACAAAGCCTACTGTATTCTAAAATTCCCCTGGCAGCTACAAGGAAATAAGCAATTAGATAATTTGTACAAATGTTTATATCAACTAACACGAAGAAGATATAGGAATAAGTGTTTGTAACAGTTTTTTCTTTGGAAGGAAATGCAAATGATAATTCTTGCATCTTGACAGGGAAGTGCTTTTGTTCTGTGATTTAAAACTGGTTGATGTGTGGGAGGCAAAGGGTTCAAGTGGAAAAGTTTCCGGTCACTTGGCGCTCTAACAGGCTGCAGTAAATGTGTCCAAAAGATGTCACAACTCATGGAAAAACTGAGAAGAAAAGGCAACTGTACAAAGCATCTTCGACGGTGGCTGCCTCCTACTCGATGTGATTTTAGTTTTTTCCATCCATAAAGTTGTAAGGCTTCCTTCTCCATACCGTCGCCGACGCCGCCGCCGGATATGACGGCTTTGCAACGACCTCTCTCTCTTAGAAGACAATTTCCGTTCAGGGGGTTTTTCTTTTGCCTAACTTAACCGTTTCCAAAACTCCAGCCGGAGGAAGAATAAAGCGTTTAGGCAAAAAAGTGGAATGGAAAAGGAGAGAAAAACCAGGGATCCTGAAGAAGAAAGCAATTAAAATTAGGAAATTGGTCATATAGAACATAGCACGCTGTAATTGCTTAGAAAATGAGAACGACAGTGAACTTTGGCACAGAATAATATCAGCCGAGAACCAAAATAAAGTGAAACCGTAAGAAACAGCCTAACTGCCACTGTGCTCTGATAGCTAGCAAGCTCGCCTTCAGATGCAGAGGCCCCGGGTTAGGGTCCCAGCAGGAGTGAGTAAAATTAGTGTGAGTGCTTCTAGAAGACTGAGTAGGGAAACTCATGTAAGCGTTCCTAGAGGAGTGTGTAGAGAAAGTCGTGTGATCGTTTCAAGAAGAGAGAAAAATTAATGTGAGTGTTTCTAGAAGAATGAGTAGGGAAGGTCATGTAAGTGTTTTAAGAAGAATGAGTAGAGAAAGTCATGTAAGTGTTCCTAGTAGAGTGAGTAGCGAAAGTCATGTAAGTGTTCCTAGAACAGTGAGTAGAGAAAGTCATGTAACTGTTCCTAGAACAGTGAGTAGAGAAAGTCATGTAAGTGTTCCTAGAAGAGTGAGTAGAGAAAGTCATGTAATTTTTCCTAGAAGAACTAGTAGAGAAGGTCTAGAAGAGTGAGGAGAGAAGTTCGTGTGAGTGTTCGTAGAAACAATGAGTAGACAAAGTCATGGAAGTGTTTCAATAAGAGTGAGTAGAGAAAGCCATGTGAGTGTACCTAGAAAACTGGATTTAGAAACTAATGTGAGTGTTTCTAGAAGAATCAGTCGAGAAAGTCAAATAAGTGTTCCAAGAAGAGTTAGTAGCGAAAGTGATGCGAGCGTTTGTATAAGAGTGAGAAGAGAAACTGATATGAGTGTTGCTAGAAAATGAGTAGAGAAAGTCATGTAAGTGTTTCTAGAAGAATGAGTAGAGAAAGTTGTGCGAGTTACCTGGAGTCTGGAATGAGACTTAAGATATTAAACTTAAATATTAACTTTACTTTTTAATCGATTTTTAGTTTCTCTACTGGTAAGTAGGGGAAGTATTGTATTCCAAACAAAAATTCGATGTCGAGATTTCACCGGAAATATATGTTTTAAGGCCCCCTGAATCTAAAAAAAGCATTTTTAGAGAAAGGTCCGTGTGTGTGTCTGTGTGTCAGTCTGTCAGTCTGTGGACAGCATAGCTCAAAAACGAAAAGTCGATTAAAAACCAATGTTGGTATTTAAGTTTAATGTCTTTCAAGGATGCGACACGAAGATTCTGAAGAAAATAGTCCCACCCTAAACTATCCTTTACATGGAACATTTTTCAAAAATTTTGATTTTCTTGAAAATGACTAACGATTTTTATTAAAAGTCATGTTTAGTATATCTGTATGACAAATGAAATTTATATTTTTAATTTTCTGGCTATAGCTTATGTAGTCCTATTTACTCTGGATGACTTGAATAACTCGTAAATCGCAAGAGCTAGACAAAATCTTGCTGTACAAAAACACAATTATGTCAAATTAATTTTTTGTAGAGTGATATTCCATGTTATCTGTGTCAGTTTCGGAAAACTTAAAATTTTCGTGAAATGGAACATCGTTGTTCATTTTTTATATGTTAAGGTGCAAATGCTTTAAAAGATTTGACCATCGCGCAAAGCCTAATGTATTCTAATATTCCCCTTGTACCTACAAGGAAATAAGCAATAAGATAAATTGTACAGATGTTTATCTCAACTAACACGAAGAAGATACAGGAATAAGAGTTTGTAAGAATGGTAAGTACAAGAGTAGAGAAAGTCATGTGAGTGCAACATATAAGATTTTTTAGAATATTAATAGTGATAACTTAGTTTAAAATGGTTACAAATTTAAAGTTGTAAACAGCTGTAAGTTCTGGAAGTACCAGTATATTATGCACAAGTTGTGGTCAGTGCTGCCCTCTGCTGCCCAGGAAAATACACAGAAACACAGTAGCGCCACGTGGAACCACTATGCATCACACAATACTTTCTAAATGTTAAATAAAGTTGGTTGGTCCATTTGAACTGGAAAGGGTTAATAACACCTGGTGGTTGAGACAGCAATTGAAACCATGTGCTCTAAGAGTACAAAATCGGAACTTGCATGTTGGTCGGTCATTTGTAAACCCAAATTAGTACTTGAGAATCGCCTTAAGGTGCAGTTTCCTAGACGCTCTTACAGAGTAGAATAATTGCATCGCCAGAGCTTAAACGTTGGCTGTTAGTGTTCGACATCATTCCAACGATTTATCCTTCTTCTTCAGGTTCAACCTAGCTTACTTGCCCTGAATATAGAGTAGGCAATCAATAACAACCACCTTAGCGATCATTAGCCATGACTTATTATTGGAGTTCGGCATTTGCATATTTTGTATCTTTGGCTAGAATTGTAAGCTTATATATACAGTAGAAGTTCGATGTAACGCGGTCCGCAATACCACGGATTTGGGTTTAACCCGGGGTAAAGCATGTCCCCCGTAAATATATCGCACTTTTAATTTAATTATTGTTATTTCTAAAAGTTGAGTATAAAATGTTCATCAAAGAGTGGTATGTAATATACTTTGCGGTACCCCTAGCGTTGACCTTGGCCACTACATTTCTAAAAATTGTCTGAAGTAACCAGACATGCACACGAAAAAAGTTAGTGAACTAATAATTCCGTTAAAAAATAATTCTGTATATATATAATTTTTATAATTATTCTAGCTCTCTGTTTTCCTCGGTTTAAGCTCCAAAAATGTTTAAACTTGCAAATATACTTTTTGCCCAAGAATTAAAATTCTTGAGTTAAAAATTTAAAAAAAAACATAGGTTGTGTTGCACTCATATGACCTTCTCTACCCGTCTACTAACCATTCTTACAAATTCTTATTCCTATATCTTCTTCGTGTTAGTTAAGATAAACATTTGTACAACTTATCTTATTGCTTATGTCCTTGTAGGTGCAAGGGGAATGTTAGAATACAGTAGGCTTTGTGCGACAGTCAAATGTTTGAAATTCTGTTGTCTTTGCACACTTAACATATTAAAAAATTAAGAACGATGATCCATTTCACGAAAGTTCTAAGTTTTCCGAAACTCACACACATAACAAGGAATATCTCCGAAATGGTTTACCCTACAAGAAAATGTATTGAGACATAAATTGTGTATTTTAGCAAGATCTACAGTTTTTGTATAGTATGATAGGGTCTATCTCTAACGGTTTACTACTTATGCAAAAGTCGCCCAGAGTAAATACTACAGGGGCTATATCCAGAAAATTCAAGATATACATTTCATTTTTCATCAAAATATCTCAAACATATGACATTTTAATCAAAATCGTTGAGCCATTTTCAAGAAAATCAAAATTTTCGAAAAAGTCTCCATGTAAAGGGTAGTTTAGGGTAGGGCTATTTTCATCAAAATCTTCCTGTCACATCCTTGAAAGACATTACACTTAAATACCAACTTTGGCTTTTAACCGAGTTTTCGTTTTTGAGTTATGCTGTCCACAGACTGACAGACACACAGACACATACACGGACCTTTTTCTAAAAATGCGTTTTTTGGATTCAGGGGCCTCAAAACATATATTTCCGGTGAAATCTCGACATCGAATTTCTGGGTGGAATACAATACTTCCCCTACTTACCAGTAGAGAAAGTAAAAATGAATAACCATTCTCCATTTGACGAAAGTTTGTTTTCCAAAACTCACAAATAACAAGAAATATCTCCGAAATGGTTCGCCTTACAAAAAAACTTTTATTTCAAGATAATTTGCGTTTTAGCAATATCTACATTTTTTTGTACAGTAAGATTTGGTCTATCTCTTACGGTTTACCAGTTATGGAAGTTCAAAATATATATTTCGTTTGTCCTAAACATATCTTAAACATATGGAATTTTAATCAAAATCGTTAGAACTGTTTTTTTGAGAAAATAAAAATTTTCCGTGTAAAGGGTAATTTTAGGTGGAGGAATTTTTTTCAAAAGCTTTGTGTCATATCCTTGAAAGATGTTAAAGTTAAATGCAAATTTAGGTTTTTAATCAACAATTTTTTTTAAAGACTCAGGTGTCCTGAAAACATATTTCCAGTGAAATTTCGACATCGAATTTTTGGCTCTAACACAATACTTTCCTTCACTTTCATGTAATTTCAGTCACACATTTCGTGAAGTCACACCCCTAGATATTGAGTTAGAAGTTCCTAAATGAAAACAGAGTGAGAGTGAGTGAGAGAGAGATTGATCATATTCCACTTCATGTAGGTGGCAGATTTGTCTGCTTGCCAAATGTTCTGTTCACTCATCACATGATAACAATGCCTTACAGTGTTCACTCAATTAAGATCCAACCCTCCTCGTATACAAGGGACGTGTTTGCTCTGGGTGAGCTTAGCCTGCAACCCTTTCCTAAGCCGAGGAGCGGGGGGTGTGAAAGTAAAGCAGACCTCCTCTACAGCAGTAGCAAACCACTTAGAACGTCCGGTGTTTGCGCCCCGTGCCCTAATATTATACATCCAGAGCCACATTTTTATTTTCTCTACTACCGGAATTATTGTATTACAATGAAAAACTCGATGTTGAGATATCACTGGAAATATATGTTTTGAAGCCTCTTGAAACCAAAATGTGCGTGTCTGTCAGTCTGTGGACGGCATAACTCAAAAACGAACAGCCGGTTAAAATGCAAAGTTAGTATTTAAGTTTAATGTCTTTCAAGGTTGCGACACGAAGACTTGGAAGAAAATAGCCCCACCATAAGCTACACTTTACATGGAAAATTTCTCGAAAATTTTGATTTTCTTGCTAAAATACACAACTTATGTCTCAATAAATTTTCTTGTAGGGTGAACCATTTCGGAGATATTCCTTGTTATATGTGTGAGTTTCAGAAAACTTAATTTTCGTGAAATGGAACATCGTTTTTCATTTTTACTTTCTCTACTGGTAAGTAGGGGAAGTATTGTATTCCACCCAGAAATTCGATGTCGAGATTTCACCGGAAATACATGTTTTGAGGCCCCTGAATCCAAAAAAAGCATTTTTAGAAAAGGGTCCGTGTGTGTGTGTGCGTGTGTGTGTGTGTGTGTGTGTGTCTGTGTGTCAGTCTGTCTGTCTGTGGACAGCATAACTCAAAAGCGAACAGCCGGTTAAAAACCAAAGTTCGTATTTAAGTTTAATGTCTTTCAAGTATGCGACACGAAGATTTTGAAGAAAATAGCCCCGCCCTAAACTACCCTTTACATGGAAAATTTTTCGAAAATTTTTATTTTCTTGAAAATGGCTCTAACGATTTTGATTAAAATGTCATATGTTTGAGACATTTTTATGACAAATGAAGTGTATATCTTGAATTTTCTGGCTATAGCCCCTGTAGTCGTATTTACTCTGGACGACTTTTGCATAACTGGTAAACCGTTAGAGATAGACCAAATTATACTATACAAAAAATGGAGATCTTACTAAAATACACAATTTAAGTCTCAATAAATGTTCTTGTAGGGTGAACCATTTCGGATATATTCCTTGTTATGTGTGTGTGTTTCGGAAAACTTAAAGCTTTCGTGAAATGGATCATCGTTGTTCATTTTTTTATATGTTAATTGTGGAAAGACAACTGAATCTCAAACATTTGACTATCGCACAAAGCCTACTGTATTCTAATATTCCCCTTGCACCTACAAGGAAATAAGCAATAAGATAATTTGTACAAATGTTTGTCTCAACTAACACGAAGAAGATATAGGAATAGGAGTTTGTAAGAATGGTTAGTTCAAGAGTAGAGAAAGTCATGTGAGTGCAACACATCAGATTTTCCAACAAGGAGTGTCTATGTGGAATATCAAAGGAACAAGGTTGGCTACATATGTAAATCTGCACACACACACCAGCCTTAGTTGTTACTCCTTTGTTAACCACAATGGACACAAAAGGGTTTTTGATTAGCACAACATCTGTTTAAACATGCTTTGAGGAGGAGAAGAAGAAGAAGCCTTGAGCGATTGATATCTAACACAAACAGTGGAACGCAGCAGTTCGCACGTGGCACCTCGGGGGTAGGCAACAGATGGAACAAAGGGGGGTGAGGGAGGGACGGTGAGAGAAATTCCATACCTGCGTATGTCCGTGTATTACATTCTTGCTTATAACGAACACAAACACGACCAATATTGCTCTCGTGACCTTTTAAGCGACCTTTAACAACACAATTTAATAAATTAATTGCTTCATTTTTATTGACAACTGCCATCTGGACATCAAATGAGTAAAATATCTAAATCTTGCAGTTTTTACATCCTCTAATACGTATCCGGAAAAATACTTTAGATAATGGCCCGTGTGTGCGTGTGTGTGTTCGTGTGTGTGTGTGTGTGTGTGTGTGTGTGTGTGTGTGTGTGTGTTTGTGATTGTGTGAACAGAAAAACTCAAAAGCGTAATAAAGTTTAATATCTCTCAAGAATTTGTCAAGAAGTTTTTGAAGAAAAATTCCTCTACCCAACTACGCTTTACCTGGACAATTTTGCATAAGTGTTGATTTTCTCAAAAATTGCTCCAATCATTTTGATTAAAATGCAATATGCTTAACTTACTAATATGAAAACAAATCCATACCTTTTTTGAGAATGTTCTGAAAAGATCACTGCAGTGTTTTACATAACCCGTAAAGGGTAAAGCATACACAAAAACTTAGGTCACAAAAATGTAGATCTGGTTAAAATCAGTATAATTTTTTACCGGTGTGAGCCATTTCGTAGATATTACTTGTTATTATATAAACAAATAAAAATAATAAAAAATAAAAGTAATAAGTGGAAGCCCGTTATTCACTTTTCTATCTCCAGGGCGTGTAAGGAGGAGGTAATTTCAAAGTCTTAAAAAGATTTGACTATCACTCAAAGCCTATGGTATTCCCATATTCCCCTTGTACCTTTTTACTTCCTCTACTAGTAAGTAGGGGAAGCATTGTATTCAACCCATAAATTCGATGAGATAGAACAAATCTTACTGTATAAAAATGTCTGTCCGAATATGTTATTGCTTGTTATTTCTGATGTTTGCATTATTTAAACCATCCACAAATGCGAGACGGTTATTCATTTTTCACTTTCTCTACTGGTAAGTAGGGGAAGTATTGTATTGCACCCAAAAATTCGATGTAGAGATTTCACTGGAAATATATGTTTTGAGGCCCCCTGAATCCAAAAAAAAATAATTTTTAGATAAAGGTCCGTGTGTGTCAGTCTGTGGACAGCATAACTCAAAAACGAAAAGTCGGTGAAAAACCAAAGTTGGTATTTAAGTTTACTGTCTTTTAAGAATACGACCCGAAGATTTTGAAGAAAATAGCCCCACCCTAAACTACCCTTTACATGGAAATTTTTTCGAAAATTTTCATTTTCTTGAAAATGGCTCTAACGATTTTGATCAAAATGTCATATGTTTGAGATATTTTTATGACAAATGAAATGTATATCTTGAATTTTCTGGTTATAGCCCCTGTAGTCATATTTACTCTGGACGACTTGTGTATTACTGGTAAACCGTTAGAGATAGACCAAATCATACTATAAAAATAATGTAGATCTTGCTAAAATACACAATTTATGTCTCAATAAATTTTCTTGTAGGGTGAACCATTTCGGAGATATCGGAAAACTTAGAACTTTCGTAAAATGGGTCATCGTTGTTCATTTTTTTATCTTAAGTGTGCAAAGACAACAGAGTCTCAAAGCTTTAAAACATTTGACTATCGCACAAAGCCTACTGTATTCTAATATTCCCCTTGTACCTACAAGGAAATAAGCAATACGATAGTTTGTACAAATGTTTATCTCAGCTAACACGAAGAAGATATAGGAATAAGAGTTTGTAAGAATGGTTAGTACAAGAGTAGAGAAAGTCATGTGAGTACAACACATCAGATTTTTCTTAAAGTTTCTTGAATATCACAAAATACATAGTCATGTTCGTGATTCCTGGTTAATGAAAGGAGTAAGGTAAACGCAAGCCACAGAAGGGACCAGGACAGAAGACAATTTCCTAGGGTAGCGCACCAGCTAATGAAAATCACTGTCAACTCAAACTATCACTGTTCTTAGAGGAAAGAGCTCTTCAAAAGGGGAACAATTGGATGAGTGTAATTCTGTCATCCAGCAGCGAACAAACCAGAGGGCGCTCGCTTCTTGGAGGGATGCCAAAATAGACCAGCATCCAGCGCTCTCTAATAGCAACCAGAAACAAAATTGCTAGCTTAATCCTTTGTTCAGAGAGCAATGGCAGTAATTTCACCACAAGCTGCTATGTTGCACTCACATGACTTTCTCTACTCTTGTACTAACTTTCCTACAGTTAGTTGAGATAAGCATTTGTACAAATTATCTCATTGCCAATTTTCGTGTAGGTGCAAGGAGAAATGGGAATGCTTATTGTCAAATGTTTAAAGAACTGGTGTGAGAGCTTTGAAATTTCATTCTCTTTGCACGACCAAGAGATAAAAACCAAATAACGACCTCATATTTAAGAAAAGTAACCTTTGCAAAATTAAGAGAAATAACAAGGAATATCTCCGAAATGGTTCACACCCGAAAAAAATTATAGTGATTTTAAACAGATCTACTTTTTGTGACCTAAGTTCTTGTGTATGCCTTACGGTTTACGGGTTATGTAAAACACTGCAGTGATGTTTTCAGAACATTCTCAAAAAAAAGTATGGATTTCATTTTTCATATCAGTAAGTTAAGCATATTGCATTTTAATCAAAATGATTGGAGAAATTTTGAGAAAGTCAACACTTATGTAAAATTGTGAAGGTAAAGGGTACTTGGGTAGAGGAATTTTTCTTCAAAATCTTCGTGACAAATTCCTGAAACATATTAAACTTAAAACGTAGTGGGTTAAAAACTAAAATTGATGTTTAAGTTTAATGTCTTTCAAGGATGCGACACGAAGATTTTGAAGAAAATAGCCCCATCCTAAACTACCCTTTTCATAAAAAAATTTTCGAGAATTTTTATTTTCTTGAAAAAGGCTCTAATGATTTTGATTAAAATGTCATATGTTGGAGATAATATTTTGAATTTTCTGCCTATAGCCTATGTAGTCCTGTTTACTCTGGATGACCTTTGAATAACTAATAAACCGTAAGAGATATAGAAAATCTTACTCTCACAAAAATGTAGGTCTCGCTAAAACGCACAATTACGTCTGAATAAATGTTTTTGTAGAGTGAATCATTTCGGAGATGTTCCTTGTTATTTGTGTGAGTTTCGAAAAACTTTCGTCAAATGGAACATTGTTGTTCATTTATTTATATAAGCGTGCAAGGAGAACGAGATCTCAAAGCTTTAAAATATTTGACTATCGCACAAAGCCTACTGTATTCTAATATTCCCCTTGTACCTACAAGGAAATAAGCAATAAGATAATTTGTACTAATGTTTAACTCAAATAATACGAAGATACAGGAATAAGTGTTTGTAAGAATGGTTAGTACTAGAGTAGAGAAAGTCATGTGAGTGCAACATATCAAATTTTTATAGTAGGATTGTTAGGAAAAAGTTATCGAAAGTAAGCAGGACTATTTGTCATATACGTATTTCAAACATATGGGGTTGTATTGCAAATTATTGTTAGACGTAGTTTTGAGAAAAATCAAAACTTTCCAAAAAAAAATCATTTTCATTTTTCATAGGTACTGGCGCACTTGGTAGAGCATCTGCCTGCTGTGCAAGGTGCCCCGGGTTTGATTCCCGGCAGGGGGGTAGGAATGTTTCTCCAGCCAGGATTATTTCTCACCCTTCCCTGAGTCTGGAAGTATGATGGTGGCGCCGTGGCTGAGTGGTTAGACCGCTTGCCTACCACCTAGGACGAAGCGGCGTCTGGGCGGGTTTTCTTCGGGTTCTCCGATTTCCCCCGCCATTCATTGCACTATTATCTCACTTCCAATCATCGATTTCGCCTGCATTTCATATCCTCTTTCTCACTATTATACATGGTGCTTGGCTGACCACACGCTTCCAGGTCTTCACTCTGTCTGGTCCACAGGTCCCTCTGTTGCCCGACAGGCGTCTGACCCTAGGCACTGGCTATCGTGCTAAAGTAACATGTGACAAGGTCGTTGACCTCTCATATAGAGTAATAATATTTATGTTACGTGTTCCATTAATTAGACTGCAGCAAGCCGGAGTAGTTGTGGGCGGAACATGATACACCACATACATACAAGGAAGGCGCTAACTTGGTATTCGTATTGGAAACCGAAATGAGGAATTTCTGAATGGAGTTAGCTGGAGTGAGATTAGCTGTCCATCTAGTTACGTGTCAACTCCACCACAGAAAGTGGCGCCACTGCCGCCGGGAATTCCATATGTAACTCAAGTCTAACTTTCACCTTGCATTTCCATTAACGGATTATTGCACTCGTCTATTTTTGTGGTCGTGAATTTGCATACAGCTGCTCTGAAAGGAACAATTTGTGCTTAAATATGCTCGTAATTCAGTTATAACGCAGAAAGTAAAGCTGTTTTTGTACTAACCATTCTTACAAACTCTTATTCCTATATCTTCTTCGTGTTAGTTGAGATAAACATTTGTACAAATTATCTTATTGCTTATTTCTTTGTAGGTGCAAGGGGAATATTAGAATACAGTAGGCTTTGTGCGATAGTCAAATATTTTATAGCTTTGAGATTCCGTTCTCTTTGCACACTTGCCATATAAAAAACTGAACAACGATAATCCATTTCAGGGAAGTTTTGTTCTCCGAAACTCACACACATAACAAGGAATATCTCCGAAATGGTTCACACTACAAGAACATTTATGGAGACATAAATTGTATATTTTAGCAAGATCTACATTTTTTGTACAGTATGATTTGGTCTATCTCTAACAGTTTACTAGTTATGCAAAAGTCGTCCAGAGTAAATACGACTACAGGGGCTATAGCCAGAAAATTCAAGATGTACATTTAATTTACCATAAAGATATCTCAAACATATGACATTTTAATAAAAATCTTTAGAGCCATTTTCAAGAAAATCAAAATTTTCGAAAAATTTCCCATGTAAAGGGTAGTTTAGGGTGGAGCTATTTTCTTCAAAATCTTCGCGTCACATCCTTGAAAGACATTAAACTTAAATAACAACTTCGGTTTTTAACCGACTTTTCGTTTTTGAGTTATCTTGTCCACAGACTGACAAACAGACACACACACGGGCCTTTTTCTAAAAATGCTTTCTTTGGATTCAGGGGATCTCAAAACATATATTTCAGGTGAAATCTCTACATCGAATTTTTGGGCGCAATACAATACTTCTCCTACTTACCAGTAGAGAAAGTGAAAAATGAGTAACCGTCTCGCATTTGTGGATGGTTTAAATAATGGAAACATCAGAAATAACAAGCAATAACATATTCGGACAGACATTTTTATACAGTAAGATTTGTTCTATCTCTAACGGTTTACCAGTTATGCAAACTTCATCTAAAGTAAATAGGACTACAGGGGCTATAGCCAAAAAATTTAAGACGTACATTTCTTTTGTCATAAAAATATTTTAAACGTATGTCATTTTAATCAAAATCGTTAAAGCTATTTTGTAAAATTATCCATTTAAGGGGAGTTTGGTGTCGAGCAATTTTCTTGAAAATAATTGTCACGCCCTTGAAAGATATTAAACTTAAATACCCACTTTGGTTTTTAACTGATTTTTCGTTTTTGAGTTATGCTCTCTATAGGCTGACAGACACACACGCGCGCGCATGCGCGCGACCTTCTTCTAAAAGTGCTTTTCTAGATTCAGGGGGTCTCAAAACATATATTTCCGGTGAAATCTCAACATCGAATTTTTGGGTGGAATACAATACTTCCTTCTACTTACCAGATAGTTCCTGCGTATTGATCTAAATTAACGTTGAATTTTCTGAGTGTCTTGCCAGCTCCTCAGAGGAAGGCCTGGTACTCAAAGCTAAGGAAAGTTGGGAGCAGGTCAGAGAGCTTACGTGCGTGTTTGCATGAGGGTGTGGGGGTGTGGGTGGGGTGAGAAACGATTGAAAAACACTCCAGCGTATTACGTGGCCTGCCTTGTGAAGAATGAGGGTCGCATATCCATCAGGGGCCGTTGAGTGTGGCTCGCTGTATTCCCCGTCCTTAGCGTATGTTTACTGCCATAGGCAAACCATATGGACCAGCTGCTGTGAGATCGATACACACTGAATCTATTCATCCCCTTGTTGTTTTCTTCCTCCCTCCTTCCGCATTTCCTTAAACAACAGTGAACAACTTTTATAAATTAACAGCATCTGTTCCAGTTGTCTGTAGTTCGAGATTCTTTCACACATACAGAATGTAACAACTATCTGAAATACCCGACGTTGTTCGTGGTTTGATGATTTATCACTACAACGTTTAGACTTAGGTTGCACTTGTCCAATAGCCTTGTGTTTCTTTGTTACTAACTGAAATACCCGACGTTGTCCGTGGTTTGATAATTTATCACTACAACATTTAGACTTAGGTTGTACTTGTCCAATAGCCTTGTGTTTCTTTGTTACCAACTGAAATACCCGACGTTGTTCGTGGTTTGATGATTTATCACTACAACATTTAGACTTAGGTTGTACTTGTCCAATAGCCTTGTGTTTCTTTGTTACTAACTGAAATACCCGACGTTGTTCGTGGTTTGATGATTTATCACTACAACGTTTAGACTTAGGTTGCACTTGTCCAATAGCCTTGTGTTTCTTTGTTACTAGCTGAAATACCCGACGTTGTCCGTGGTTTGATGATTTATCACTACAACATTTAGACTTAGGTTGTACTTGTCCAATAGCCTTGTGTTTCTTTGTTACTAACTGAAATACCCGACGTTGTCCGTGGTTTGATGATTTATCACTACAACATTTAGACTTAGGTTGTACTTGTCCAATAGTCTTGTGTTTCTTTGTTACTAGCTGAAATACCCGACATTGTCCCTGGTTTGACGATTTATCTCTACAACATTTAGACTTAGGTTGTACTTCTCCAATAACCTTGTGTTTCTTTGTTACTAGCTGAAATACCCGACGTTGTCCGTGGTTTGATGATTTATAACTACAACATTTAGACTCAGGTTGTACTTGTCCAATAGCCTTGTGTTTCTTTGTTACTAGCTGAAATACCCGACGTTGTCCGTGGTTTGATGATTTATCACTACAACATTTAGACTTAGGTTGCACTTGTCCAATAGCCTTGTGTTTCTTTGTTACTAACTGAAATACCCGACGTTGTCCGTGGTTTGATGATTTATCACTACAACATTTAGACTTAGGTTGCACTTGTCCAACAGCCTTGTGTTTCTTTGTTACTAACTGAAATACCCGACGTTGGCCGTGGTTTGACGATTTATCTCTACAACATTTTGCATTGTTTCTTTTGCGACGTTTAAAACACATCAAATTTAAAGAGTGAATTTAAATTCTCAGCATACTCGGAAAGCCAAAGATATATATTGTGACAGACTGAAAATTTGGAAATCCCAGTTCTGACACCACTGAATCTGACGAAATTCCAGTCCATTACTTTTTTCTTGCCCTATTTTACTGCAAAAGTTTTGCACAGAAACACAGTTCTCTTTTAGTGATGTTAAGACCATCTTCAGCTTACAGCCGAGCCCCTGCCATAGTTTGTTGTGCGCGAGCACTGCTGAACAATAATAAACACGGCAGTTTTTTTATGATTATTTCTTTTTAAGGCAATGTTGTGATATTCCGATTACCCCATTGCCATATATACACAAAAACACCCTTGAAAAGTATAGAAGTTTTAAGCAACGTAAATATGATAATATCAAAATGTTTCTTTTCAAGTATTTCGAAGGAGTTTCTTTAGCCTGGCCCTTTTTCACGTCACATGATGCGTTTTCTTTTGCAGGCTTAGACTTCCCCATGTTGTTTTTTACAGTCAATTGGCTATATTGTCCGACTGCAGCACCTCTCGATAAACTAGTTTATTTATCAGTTAATTAGAACGCATTTGTAAGAAGCATTGTATGTCAGGAAAGAGTATGGAATAAACTTTAATATGCAGAGTATCATCAATCATTAATCATTAATTAAAAACACTACCAACACTAACAATACTGCCAACACTAGGATTACAACTTCTCCTCGGTCTGTTGACAAAATTCAAATATCGTTCCATTCAGGACCTTCTAGATTAACGGACCTGACACTGCCATCTAAGTTGTACAAAAATGGCGTCGGCTGGTGGCGATGATTTCTGAGGTGTTTCCACACGCTGTTTTTCGTATTATTTTCTATGTCTTCGAGTTATTGTTTCTTATAATAATTCCTATGTAAGTTTGTCTTCATATTAGCAAAGCGAGTGTTTCAAAAGTTTTATTTGGGCAGTATAGGAACAGGAATAAATGTAATAACGTTTTGACTGTGCCGTGTGCTATCCACGTGTTCATGTTTATTGTGCTCCATCTAGGACTATGGCTACATTAGCCGTATAGTGTGGTTAATTTATCTGTTTGCAAGTACAATTTGTGTCACGATTACAGTGGTGAGAGGTTGTTGAAGAAAAACTGTTCCAGTAGTGTATGTTATTGTTGCCATACTACAACCTAACCTCAAACATGACAATGCCCCGTAACTGTTGCATTCCCGGATGCAAATTAAAAATCAGAAACTTTCAGTTAAAACAAAAGGTAAATTACAACATAAAGCTTCTAAATTCAGTATTTAATTACAATAAATTGCAGCGTTATGTGTATTAGTTGCCGGTGTGTATATAACATGGTGAATAATGTGAATAGTGAAAGACAATAATTTCGAGTGAATTCAATTAGTGGCATCTGCAACACCAACAGTTTGTTTCATGTAAGTAGTATGCTGCTCATATTTGTACATTATCTTTTGTCTTTGTAATTTAAATGTGTATCTGTAGTTTAGAAGAAATGTGTTATGTTGCTGCATGTAAAACTGTAGACTATAGCAAAGTTTGGTAAATATTTACAAAATCGTCCGCTCGAGAAAACGAATGAAACATAGTGCAATGGATGCAGTTTTTATTGCTGATTACGATCTTGTAAGTTTTATTGTGCGCTCAAGCTTCGTGTTTTATTTATGAGAAAATTTCGTACGGTCGATGAAGTGGTTTTATTTCGCTTATGCGGCGGATATTTAGCTAATAAATGTGCATAAACGAGTGTAATATATGCTACAATGATTGATTAATGCATTTACGTTGAAATGATTGCATAAACACTACCCAAATTGTAAATATTTCGATAACACAGGACCCTGTCACCCCACTCATATGCAAAACTAACCTAACCTAAGCTAACACAATGTTGCTTTACAATACTGATTTAAGATTACGTATTTCATGTATTTCATTTACAGTGCTGTTTTACGGTTATTATTTTTAATATTTCATCTGCTTTTGTGGATTCCCCCTGTAAAATAAAGTGTCCTGAAGTGCTGAGTAATATGTTGTTGCAAACTGAGTAATCAAGTTCTCAGTAATAGTAAAAGCAAAATTTCACCCTAAAGGTTTTGAATTCAGTAGGTAGCTTTAGGTCATTCTAAATAGCAGCATTTGTATATCAGCCATCCAGTATAGTATGTTTTGTGTAGGTATATAACATTATGCACATTGTACAAATGTGAAAAACAGTGTAAACAATGATTAATAATTCTGAGTCAACTCAATGTCAACACTTCTGTTTTATTTAAGTAACATGCTGCTTGTAGCTTTGTCTATCTTCTTTGTAATTTGAGTGTGTAATGCAGTTACATAATGGCATGTAGACCTGTAGATTGCATGAATGATATTTGAGGTTATATATTTCATTGCCCATGGTTTATCGTTTAATATTAAATGTCATTCTTTTTTGTTTACTTGAGTTTATGTTTAAGACAGTGTTTTTGTGTTTAATACAGCCCATATTCACAAAATAGGCGTGTTATTACACCACATTTTTATTTTACTGCGTTGAAATCGTAGCCTGTAGACGAGTTGTTTACAAGTAGTTCCCACCACATAGGCCGCCATCTTGAATCACAGTGTCAGGTCCGGTATTTAGGAGGTCCTGGTTCCATTGGATGTGTTTTCAAATTATCCCGCAAGTGGCGCTGTGTAAGGAAACTATATACTTCGCGATTTGACATGCTGGTTCCATCTCTTGGAGTACTTAATAATTACCAGCAGGGGAGCGATTTGGTCATATTAGCTGCATTGGCCATATTTGCATCAAGTACATTCTATGGTATAAGGTAAAACGCAAAAGTCAACGCGAATGAAGAGGGCTTCAGAGCCTATTCTCAGAAAATTCAAGATATATATCTCATTTTAACTTTCTCTACTAGGAAGTAGAGGAAATATTGTATTTAATGCAAAAATTTGATGTCGAGGTTTCAACGGAAATATATGTTTTGTGGCCCCCTGAATCCCAAAAAAAAGTATTTTTAGAAAAAGGTCCATGTGTGTGGGGCTGTGTGTTAATCTGGACAGCATAACTGAAAAACGAAAAGTCTGTTAAAAACCAAAGTTGGTGTTTAAGTTTAATATCTTAAAAGGATGCAACACGAAGATTTTGAAGAAAATTGCTCCACCCTGAACTGCACTTTACCTGGAACTTTTTTGAATTTTTTTATTTTCTTGAAAATGGCTCTAACAAATTTGATTAAAATCACATGTTTATAATATTTTTATGGGAAATATGTATATTTTGACTTTTGTGGCTATAGCCTAGGTAGTCATGTTTACTCTGGATGACTTCTGAATAACTCGTAAACCGCTAGAGATTACTGTACAAAAGTATACATGTCGCTAAAACACAATTTGTCAAATGCAATATCGTTATTCATTTTTTATGTTAACCGTGCAAAGATAACGGAGTTTGAAAGCTTTAAAATATTTGACTATCGCACAAAGCCTACTGTATTCCAATATTCCCCTTGTACCTACAAGGAAATAAGCAATAAGATAATTTGTACAAATGTTTATCTTAACTAACACGAAGGAGATATAGGAATAAGAGTTTGTAAGAATGATCTGGCAGAAAAGTAGAGAACGTTAAGAGATTTTAGAAACCTTGTCCATGCAAAGGGTATTTGGGGTTGCGGTATTTTCTTGAACATCTTAATTTTTTCGTGCTTTGATGCTGCTGAACTTAAATGTCATGTTTGGTCTTTAAGTCATAAACACAGAGAGGTTTCTAAAAATTTATTCTTATATTCAGGGAGCGTTAAAAGGTGTATTTCCAGTGAAATCTCGATATTGAATTTTTTGTGGAATAGAGTACTTCCCCTACTTCCTCTACGTGGCACAGAAACTTAAAATACTATAGGAAACAAGCTTTGGCAAGTTTTCGTACACTGGACTGTGATTTTGTTGAAATTGCAACTGTTCGTTATCAATTGAGATTGTAATTTTGGTACCTTAATAACAGCAAAGCCTTAAGGCAATTTGTGTACAATGGTGATTCCTTCATTCATATTCCTTTCTGTTCTATTAGGTGGCCTGATAACCTCGGAGTGCTAATTCCCTTTCTATTGCTACATCCGTCACTCAATTAAACCTACAGAGTAACGCAGATTGCCTATTTGTTCAAAGAATATATCACAGACCCTCCAAAATTTTGTTTTAGTTACAGAATAATAGGATTTGCTTTCCTATCTCATAGATCTTTCTTGCTAGTTGTGTCTTGGAATAGAATGTTTAATTAGTTCTTTTTAGTTACATTAATACATCATATACTGTGATAAAGACGATAAAATCAGTCCATTTTTTCATTTTATTGTCTTCTAAAACCTTACCACAAATAGTTTTCTGCTACTGACGTTAATACAGTCTACAGTCTTACAAGTTTTACTTCTGGTAACCTTGACTCACTCTTTTTAGTGTCTCTTCACATAATCTCTCTCCCATATACAAACTACGACGATGCCATGACACGATACGATACTCCTTAAGTCTTCTTTACGATGCACCGACACAAACACACAGCTATCTCACACTCACACTCGTATCTGTAACTGTAACTCCTCATTCTGCTGTTTCCTCGCCTCCTTATATAGAGAGTGTGACATCACACGGACCTTTCTCCACTTCTACACACACGCTGATGACGTGGCCAAATATTTCTCGAAAGCTCTGGAGAAAACACCTTTTGGTTCTGCACTCTGATTGTTGTTAGGCGCACAGAAACAACTGCTTGAAGGAGCCCGCCCCTACAGTCCTTTGTTTTACGCCGCAGCCACCGTTACAATATATTATAGCAAGTAAAATTCGATACCAACGTTTTACCAGGAAGTTTCCGGAAGACCAAAAACATCAAAATGACTGGACTTCCACGATTTTCTCTATGCATTCTCGCATAACCTATTCTTGCAAACGTTCATTTTTTTACCTACTTCAAGCCAAGCGAGGTCTTTTAAGATCTCCCATGCATTGGCTTGAAATTCCGTTCTATTTGCATAACCCGGAGATAAAAATCGAATAACTACTTCTCATTTCAGAAAATTGGAAGTATTGAAAGGTTCACACTAATAAACAGGAATATTTCGGAAATGGTAAACTTCACAGAAAATATAAACACTACTAAATATAATAACTACTTCTCATTTCAGAAAATTGGAAGTATTGAAAGGTTCACACTAATAAACAGGAATATTTCGGAAATGGTAAACTTCACAGAAAATATAAACAGCATATACTTTTTATATAGGAAGTTCTTCTGTATCTTACGGTTTACGAGATATTAAGTCACCCAGAACAAAGCGGACTTGAAGGGTATCCTCAGCAAATTTAAAATATACCTTTCATTTGTCCTGAAAGTATGTTAAACGTACTGTATTTTAATCAAAATAGAGGACCGTTTTTGAGAAAATAAAATTGTTTGGAAGATTGTGTTTAAAGCGTAAAACTTTTTTGAAAATCGTCGTTTGCTATTAATCGACCTTCTACTTCCAGTTATAAGACACATGCGTATATACAGATTATATATATATTTGCGCAATCTCGATTATAAATTTTTGAATAGGATACAATATTTTCCCTACTTTCTGGAAGTATGTGGTAGAGAAGATAAAACTCTATTCATCATTTAAATATTACGTTAATAATGGTAAAATATTTATTAAATGAATAAAAAAAAATTTAGTTGCATAGTACTGCGTAAAATTGCTTTTTAGGAGTTTCAAAACATATTTTGTGTGAAATTTCTTGATCGAATTTTTGGGTGGAGTACAATACTTCCCGTGCTTACCATATGTAATAGAGTAAGTAAAAATCTGATGTGTTGCACTCATATGACTTTCTCCACTTTTATACTAACCATTGTTACAAACTCTTATTCCTATATCTTCTTCGTGTTAGTTGAGATAAACATTTGTACAAATTATCTTATTGCTTATTTCCTTGTAGGTACAAGGGGAATATTGGAATACAGTAGACTTTGTGTGATAGTCAAATGTTTTAAGCTTTGAGATTCCGTTCTCTTTGCATACGTAACATATAAAAAACACCAACGTTGTTCCATTTCACGAAAGCTTTAAGTTTTCCGAAACTCGCACACATAACAAGGAATATCTCCGAAATGGTTCACCCTACAAGAAAATTTATTGAGACATAAATTGTGTATTTTAGCAAGATCTACATTGTTTGTATAGTATCATTTGGTCTATCTCTAACGGTTTACCAGTTATGCAAAAGTCGTCCAGAGTAAATACGACTACAGGGGCTATAGCCAGAAAATTCAAGATATACATTTTATTTGTCATAAAATTATCTCAAACATATGACATTTTAATAAAAATCGCTAGAGCTATTTTCAAGAAAATCAAAATTTTCGAAAAATTTTCCATGTAAAGGGTAGTTTAGGGTGGGGCTATTTTCTTCAAAATCTTCGTGTCACATCATTGAAAGACTTTAAGCTTAAATACCAACTTTAGTTTTTAACCGACTTTTCGTTTTTGAGTTATGCTGTCCACAGACTGACACACAGACACACACACGGGCGTTTTACTAAAAAATGCTTTTTTTGGATTCAGAGGGCCTCAAACCCTGTATTTCCGGTGAAATCTCGACATTGAATTTTTCGCTGGAATACAATACTTTCCCTACTTACCAGAAGTAAAAATAGTGCTTCAAATGTTAGATATTGTGTAGACATCCATTCTTTCCATTCAGTATTTGAAGTAAATAATTTACCAATATTTTTAGGAATCTATATTCTGAAGTCCGACAAGTGTCATTAAAATAAATATTCTTTGTATATAGAGAGATGGGAAATGGCTAAACGTGTGTGGAAATAGAAGCAAATAAGAAAAATGTGCCTCTTTTCTTGGACTGCGGTTGTCAGAGCCACCTAGGGGCAATGTATGGCAGCAGAGGATAAGACATGACACATCCAAAATACGTAGAGATACATGGCCACCTATATACCAGCAGCCTGCTACTCTTCAGGTTATCTATCGATATTGCACGAGGGTTCACCTACCGGGTTAGAACGGAATTTATGATAGCGATTTCGATAGTTTGTGGCTCCTTTTTGCTGCATTGCCTTTTCGTGCTGGGATCACATACAGCTATTTCATTTTTATTTCCAGTCTCCCTCTCTCCCCCTCTTTTTCCTCCAATGCTGGTTATTCCCAATGCATGTGAGTTATAATTTACGTGAGGTTGTTAAGACCTTCAAGTGTTTTACATGTGATCGCTTCTTCCCGATGTTTACCATTGATTAGGAGCCCAGGTGTTTCGTGTTCCAGCACGACACATTTACTTCTGGTTGTAAAGGAAGACACTATGAGAATGGCTTCCATTCCTTAGAGCCACATCAACTTGTATCTTATTCTACTTTTACCCTCTAGTATTTTACTTTTTCAAAAACTAGAAATTGTAACCAATTGTTAATATTAAAATGTCAACAATGCTTATTTTCTTGTAGGTGCAAGGGGAATATTAGAATACAGTAGGCTTTGAGCGATAGTCAAATGTTTTAAACCTTTGAGATCCCATTCTCTTTGTACACTTAACATATAAAAAAATGAACAACGATGTTGCATTTCACGAAAGTTTGAAGTTTTCCGAAACAAACACAAATAACAAGGAATATCTCCGAAATGGTTCACCCTACAAGAAAACATATTTAGACATAAATTGTGTATTTTAACAAGATCTACCTTTTTTGTATAGTACGATTTGGTCTATCTCTAACGGTTTACCAGTTATGCAAAAGTAGTCCAGAGTAAATACGACTACAGGGGCTATAGCCAGAAAATTCAAGATAGACATTTAATTTGTCATAGAAATATCTTAAACATATGGCATTTTAATCAAAATCGTTTGAGCCATTTTCAAGAAAATCAAAATTTTCGAAAAATTTTCCATGTTAGGGGTAGTTTACGGTGGGCCTATTTTCTTCAAAATCTTCGTGTCGCATCCTTGAAAGACATTAAACTGAAATACCAACTTTGGTTTTTAACCGACTTTTCGTTTTTGAGTTATGCTGTCTACAGGTTGACAGACTGACACAGACTGACACACAGACACACACACGGAGCTTTTTCTAAAAATGCTTATTTTTTTGGATTCAGGCGGCCTTAAAACATATATTTCCGACATCGAATTTTTGGGTGGAATACAATACTTCCCCTACTTACCAGTAGAGAAAGTAAAAAGTATTAGAATCCGATCGCAGCACTAACCACCATTTCTGAGTGGTTTGCCAAAAATTAAAAACAAACCTAAAACTGATTCCAGCGCAATCTATCCCATTTAATTCTGAACTTATCCAAAGATCAACATCACATACATAAATGCATCCATTTCATGCCATTCCATCCATCCACCTTCTCATCCATAAATAAGTTAATTAATTTAAAAATATATTATATCGGATTCAGTTGTGAACCTAAACCATCCAAAAATCCAGAGCTAAAAAAATTAATTTTAAAAAAACATTTTCTACCGAATCAATTGTGCTCTATATACATTTTACTTGCTGTGAAGGGGGTGCGCGCCCCCATACCGCTCTTGCAACCCCACCCTTGAGCCCCAACTGTGTATATAGGCTTGTTTGACTCGTTGTTTCAACATGGGAATGAATGTAAGTTGTGGATATGTTTAGCCTACCTATTCTTTGTTCAGATCTCAAAACTCACGCTTGCCAACTTTTCAATATAAACAAAGCCATCCCTTATATCTCTTTCCTGCTTAAGGCAAACTATTCACAACAAACTTTTGACTTCAAACTTTTGCATCTGACTTTCTTACTCTGGGTTCATATTTTCTTGTTTTTCAACTTCTCCTCATTTCTCTTCATTCTTACTCTTTTCTTCTCCTGCACCGTCTATTGTTCTGTTCTTTACCTTGCACTGATCTTTGTTCTTCTGGTGTTGAAAGGGATGCGCACGTGATCTATTTCCTTTGGGCTTTTCACTTGAGCTACAGCCTACAACACAGGGTGTCCAAAAATTTCACGTGATGATAAGAGAAAAATATGACGAATAAGGATGTTTTAAACCCGGTCCATGCCTAAAAGACAAAAACCAAATAGTGTATTCTTATTTGAGACAACTGCATTACTTCCAAAATTCAGACAAATAACAAAGAATATCTGCGAAATGGTTCACTGCATAAAATATGAATCGCATTTAGTATTTTAACGAGCTGTATACCTTTTTGCAGTATGATTTTGTTTATCTCTATTTAAAAGTCACCCAAATTGGAGAGACTCCTTAAATCTTTCTCATAATATTCAAGATATACATGTTATTTCCCATAAAAATGTCTTAACTGTATGATATTTTACTCAAGAGCTATTTTTGACAAAATCAAAGCTTCTAAAACATAAAGGCGCTGTTTAAGTAGTCTGAAATGAGTGATTTTCTTGAACGTTTTCGTATTGCATCTTTACAAGGTGCTAAACCTAACTACCAACTTTGTATTTAACCAAACTTTAATTTTACTTTCTCTTCTGGTAAGTAAGGGAAGTATTGTATTCCACCCAAAAATTCAATGTGGAGATTTCACCGGAAATATATTTTGAGACCCCCTGAGTCCAAAAAAAAGTCACTTTTTAAGTTTTAAATTTAATATCCTTCAAGGATGCGACACGAAGATAAATGAAGAAAATAGCCCCACCCTAAACTCTTTACATGGAAATTTTTTCGAAAATTTTTATTTTCTTGAAAATGGCTCTAATGATTTTGATTAAAATGTCATATGTTTGAGATATTCTTATGATCCATGAAATGTATATTCTGAATTTTCTGGCTATAGCCCCTATAGTCGTATTTGCTCTGGAGAAATTTTGCATAACTGGTAAACCGTTAGATATAGACCAAATTATACTATACAAAATATGTAGATCTTTCTAAAACACACAGTTTATGTCTCAATAAATTTTCTTGTAGGGTGAACCATTTCGGAGATATTCCTTGTTATGTGTGTGAGTTTCGGAAAACTTGCTTTCGTGAAATGGAACATCGCTGTTCATTTTTTATACGTTAAGTGCGCAAAGAGAACGGAGTCTTAGAGCTTTAAAATATTTGACTATCCCACAAAGCCTAGTGTATTCTAATATTCCCCTTGTAACTACAAGGAAATAAGCAATAAGATAATTTGTGCAAATGTTTATCTCAACTAACACGAAGAAGATATAGGAATAAAAGTTTGTAAGAATGGTTCGTACAAGAGTAGAGAAAGTCATGTGAGAGCAACACATCAGATCTTTTGAGTTATACTGTTCACAAAATTCTGTGCTTAGATTCAGTGGCTGTCAGAGCGTATATTCCAGGTAAAATGTTAATATTAAACTTTCGGGCAGAATACAATACTTCTCTTACTTCGGATTTTGATGCAATTACCCACAAATAAAATAGCTCTATAGTGTCTGTTTACTCGGGACACACAGATAAATGTCACCACCTCACCCCACGAAACCTACAAATACACCTGAAACCTGAGAAATGACATAATAAAAGGTAAATAATTGAACGTAAATCATGGTAGATAACAAAAGAATGCCGAAATAGTGTCCCGACCAGGGAAAACTACGAAAACCCAAACTCAGAAAGGGCAGTCGAGCTCACAGCCGCTGAAGACTTAGGGATAACCCTAAGAATGTCCGTCAACAGAAATGCAGTGCAAAGTGACCATTCCATTGTCACACAAATGTTTTGACCAACGGAAAGCAAGACCCTAGAGAAATATCAGTTACACTACAAGGAATGGATTTGGAATCGAAGGGGAATGTTCTCGTGGTTTCGGATTCCTTCACATTTCGCCCTAATGGTCCATAATGGGGTGACTGTTGCTCCTAAACACCCCACTCACGTCCTGCGCTCCCATATCAGCTTTCCATCACGTCTGAACAGAAAACAGGAGACACCAGCGCGCTTTCATTGAAAACACGAAACGAAAATACTGCTTTGTCATCTTATATGTAACAAACAAAATGTCTGTGGCAATATTTCACGACACTGAAAGTTGAAGCACGTATACCCTCATACATGCAGAAACACTGCTTTTCATTTCTTTCCTTTCAAAGCGATTCGTGTGGAAATTACAAACTCAAATTAACGTAAAAATTCACGTCGGGAGCGAAATAGGAAATAACTAAAAAAATCTGATGTGTTGCACTCACATGACTTTCTCTATTCTTGTACTAACCATTCTTACAAACTCTTATTCCTATATCTTCTTCGTGTTAGTTAAGATAAACGTGTGTACAAATTATTTTATTGGTTATTTCCTTGTAGGTACAAGGGGAATATTAGAATACACTAGGCTTTGTGGGATAGTCAAATCTTTTAAAGCTCTAAGACTCCGTTCTCTTTGCGCACTTAACGTATAAAAAATGAACAGCGATGTTCCATTTCACGAAAGCAAGCTTTCCGAAACTCACACATATAACAAGGAATATCTCCGAAATGGTTCAACCTACAAGAAAATTTATTGAGACATAAACTGTGTATTTTAGTAAGATCTATATTTTTCGTAGTGCAAGATTTTGTCTATCTCTAACGGTTTACCAGTTATGCAAAATTCCTCCAGAGTAAATACGACTATAGGGGCTATAGCCAGAAAATTCAAGATACACATTTCATTTGTCATAAAAATATCTCAAACATATGGCATTTTAATCAAAATCGTTAGAGCCATTTTCAAGAAAATCAAAATTTCCGAAAAATCTTCCATGTAAAGGTTAGTTTAGGATGGGGCTATTTTCTTCAAAATCTTCGTGTTGCATCCTTGAAACATATTAAACTTAAATACCAGCTTTGATTTTTAACCGACTTTTCGTGTTTGAGCTATACTGTCCACAGACTGACACACAGACATACACATGAACCTTTTTCTAAAAATGCTCTTTTTTTTTTTTTTTTTTGATTTAGGGGGCTCAAAACATATATTTCTGGTGAAATCTCGACATCGAATTTTTGGGTGGAATACATTACTTCCTCTACTTACCAGTAGAGAAAGTAAAAATGTAATTTTAGGTTATATCACTAAAAATACGTAAACATATGTAAAACGAGATTCAGTTATAATAACCCTAATATAGTGCTTTGTAAATGTATCACTTTTTCCAGCATCTAAATAGTAAGGAAAAAAATATATAATTACATAGAAATCCCAGCTCTGATTATTATTATTATTATTATTATTATTATTATTATTATTATTATTATTATTATTATTATTATTATTATTATTATTATTATTATTATTATTATTATTATTATTATTATTATTATTATTATTATTATTATTATTATTATTATTATTATTATTATTATTATTATTATTATTATTATTATTATTATTATTATTATTATTATTATTATTATTATTATTATTATTATTATTATTATTATTATTATTATTATTATTATTATTATTATTATTATTATTATTATTATTATTATTAATTATTATTACTATTACTATTACTATTGTTATTGTTATTGTTATTGTTATTGTTATTGTTATTGTTATTATTATTATTATTATTATTATTATTATTATTATTATTATTATTATTATTATTATTATTATTATTATTATTATTATTATTATTATTTTTTTATTTATTATTATTATTATTATTATTATTATTATTATTATTATTATTATTATTATTATTATTATTATTATTATTATTATTATTATTATTATTATTATTATTATTATTATTATTATTATTATTATTATTATTATTATTATTATTATTATTATTATTATTATTATTATTATTATTATTATTATTATTATTATTATTATTATTATTATTATTATTATTATTATTATTATTATTATTATTATTATTATTATTATTATTATTATGATTATGATTATGATTATGATTATGATTATGATTATGATTATTATTATTATTATTATTACTACTACTACTACTACTACTACTACTATTATTATTATTATTATTATTATTATTATTATTATTATTATTATTATTATTATTATTATTATTATTATTATTATTAATATTGTAAATTTGTGAGCTGACAAATAACATAAATAACGAGGGTTTGTCCCGAGCCAGTGCAGACCTCTAGTGTGTGTGTGTTTGTGTGTGTGTGTTCTGTGTGCGTGCGTGCGTGGGTGTGTGCATTAGACTTTTTGTAATCCTTGAAGTGCATAATTCGCAACCGCCTTCACTTCCACCAATATAATTATAATTCAAAGCTGAAAATGTGACTAAAAGGAACATAGGCTGCACTAATGTATTTTGGAAGCTTTTATACTGGGTCAATACTTTATTAGCAGGCCCCATATTCCAGAGTTAATAGCAAAGTAAGAACAAAAGAGAGGATTATTTTAACCCCTGAAACGCTTTGCCTTTCCTTCTCATAGAGCTTCTATAAACGGAAAACACGTGAGTCAGTCTTGAAGTTGTTAAAATCAGAATAGTGTAAATTATCACTGATAGATGCAAGAGCCAAGGTGCTAGTTGCTGGTTCGTTGTCTTCTTATTTACACCACACGTCCAAGCTAGCATGTATTCTACTCTTTTCTCTACTATCTCCTTCAATTTCACATCTACTTTTTTTTTTCTCGTTCTGAATTGTCACTTCACCCGCACGTTTTCTCTCACGGCACGCTCCTGTTTTTTACGCGCCTATTCACAACAGAGTTGTGTATCTTAATGAAGTATATAGACTATAAACAACGAGAACAATACCTGTTGACAACCAGTGATCGCCACGCCGCCTGAACGCAGTCTACGGACAACGAGAATGAAAGAAATCGTGTTCCTAGCCGGGCTGGGAAGGCAACATAGCTTATCGATAAGTCATGCGAGGTAGCCTCAAAGGTCAACTTGACAACTCATTCCTATCTACAAGGGTGAGGGAAGTAATGTGTTTATAAGTCCAAAGAGAATATCATTCCAACATTTCTCTTACACTTGGTCGTAAATAAGTAATCTCAATGTAAAGAAAACAACATTAACACAATAAATGCAGAACGAACTCGCATTAATAATAATAAAAATGAGTAATTCATAAGAAAGTTATTCATCTGTTTCCCCTGCACCCTCTCGTCCATCGGAAAACAATTGCAGCCGGGTGTACAAGGGTCTCATGGTAGCTTATTAATTATTTCCGTTTTTATTATGTTCTACTATGAACGCAGTTTCACATTATCTGCTGTATTGGAATCGAGTAGGTATTTACCAGAATTAAGGGAGTAGAATAAACAAGCATCATAATTTAACACTTAATTGCAATGAAACAAGAGACAATAGCTTGCTCACTAAACATGTATTAAATAACGTAACTTGTAAAGAAGATAATGGGCATCCAATACAGCTAATTTGACAGTACACCATTTACGATACACTCCCCTTAATGAGCTGTTGAATTAGAAACTCCAGTAGAGGTATTTGTTTATAGCTCCTCTTTGCTTCAATACTGGTGCTACTGTGGGTTTATTACACGTAAAATAACCATAAAGGCCATAATATTGTTATCTCAAGGCTGGATGGGCTGATAAATGAAGATATGTTGCACTCACATTGCATTCTCTACCCACTCTTCAACTAACACTTATTCCTCTATCTACTTCAGATTAATAGAGATTAACATTTATAAAAGTTATTGCTTTTCTACTAAAGCGCATTCCACCCTTAGATGACAGTACACGTTAAATGGAGCGCAGTGTTGCAACATGTACTAGCTGCGAATCTTTCTCCGCGCGTGACCCCGAGGTGGCCGGTGTCCTGTACGTAGTCCTTCAATTGCTGCTTGACGGACACTTATTACTTTGGTATCCCTGCATGCCTTTGTTACTGTATGACCTAAATTTACAAATGACTCGTCTGTATAAACAATTGATTTCCCCTGGTCGCTAAACCTTATATGTATTTTAGATATTTATGTCGCCATCTGATGATATCGATATCGTCTCTTTCTATTAATATGCAATTGTTACCCCTTCTTACATAGTCGAACCCCAAATCATGTAAGAACCGACTAAGAGTGGCCCTTGTGAAATTTGGTAGGGTCTCACCACTGTTGACCCGTGACAAAATTATATTCAGCGTGGGTGGAATATTTGCAAACAGTAAAGAATGAACAATTCGCCGCATTTCACATTGCACTATTCCATCATATTGCGTTAACATAGCGTTTTGTGTAGTCCCGCCTTTTTTGCTTCCTTTTACGATCGTGTTCTTAAAGGTCCTTTCATTACTTCCTTTTTAATCCTACACACTACTGCTCTTAAACAAATAATCCAATAACAGCTCACAGATTCCACACAGTTACACACACGACTTCTTTCGAACTAATGCTAGTGCTGCTCCTTATACTATCTTCTGTGTCAGGCCTGGCGCGAGAATACGCTGAATAGATGAATATCTTTTGTTTGCCTTACTGGATAAAAGAAAGAGGTTACGGCCATTTGGATTATTTTAAAAACTTTCTCCAACCTTCCTCAACATTTGTTCTCGCTTGGTCCCCGATGTAAACTCAATAACAAAAAAGTTTCACACTGGGTAACTTTTGCAGTGCACAGATATAACATTTTCCGAAAACATTCAATTAAAAATTTATAACATTTAACTGGGTAAACATAGAGAATTCAAAGTAGGCAGGTAGTAGCACTATGGTTTACTCTACCTAAGAAAAAAATATAGACCTATTCTAGCAGTTAGTGCGTGATGAGTATAGAAACAGCAAATATCGGACTTCTATTGAAAAAAAAAACGTTTTCTGAAGAAATTTGGGCCTATAAAAATGTATAATGACTCTAAAAAGGATATAACCTGATAGAGAAAGACTTTCTGCATAGGATAATGTGTTCAAACCTGAAATTTATAACAAATGAATATTTATACCATGCTATTAGGAATCTGGCAACAGCCAGAAGGTAGAAAAGGACGCGGCTAATGACAACTTGTATGCGCTAGATAGAGACAGAGATGTCCCATTTAACTCCATACTGCCATCTAAGAGTGGAACAAGGTATAGTAAGTAGAGAAGGTGCTGTATTTCATAAAAAATTCGACGTAGAGATTTCAACGAAAATATATGTTTTGAGGCCTTCTGAATCCAAACAAAGAATTTTTCGAAAAACGTCCGTCCGTGTGTGTGTGTGTGTGTGTGTGCGTGCGTGCTTGTGTGTGTGCGTGCGTGCTTGTGTGTGTGTGTGTGTGTCAGACTGTGGACAACTCAATAACGAAAAGTCGGTTAAAAACCTGATGTACTGATTTATTATCTAAGAAGAATAGCATTATTTTACAGTATTATTATATTGTAACAAATGAGAAAAATACCCGTTACTGCTAATCACACTTTTGTACACACTCAGAGCAAAAGAACAACCCTCGAATAGAATTACAATAAAGAACTGTCAGATTACGAGTTGCATTGTTCTGTGCTTATCACGATTCACAGGCGTTGTCTACTGAATGCTTCGTAAACGTTTTGCTAACTTCACAGTCTAGTGTAAGTTCATCTCTGGATACAAGTGGGTCCCTTATATAGCGCCTGACACGATGAGAAAGTTCTGAAAGTGGGATGCTCGAGAGTGATTAAAGAGGAACAGTCTAGACGGAAAATCCATTATTTCCATATGGCCAAATGTCCTATCGGAGGACGGGTCATTAAGGCAAGTGAGCGCCTCCTGCCCGTTTCTGCCCAGGTCGCCGACCGCCAATTCTTACCAACAACACCTAGGTCTAGAGTCACCATGACAGTAAATAGATATAATATATAGAATACATAATAACTATTACAATAGTTACATTGCATTGGGGCCATACACTTCTCTAATCTGTCGCTGCTAAAACATTCCTTGCTGTCAAAAACAGAATCGCAAATCGTATTTTACAGTCGACGTCCCCATAGATTGTTTTAAACATTTTGAGCCGACACTGTGTACAGTACACTACAACTACGAATGCAAATGATGTACTTTTCCGCGCAGAGAGTTGGTGCGTTCGTGTGATTCGGACCTTACTTGGCGACTTGCCCTCATAAAATCAAGAGTCAAATCACAACTGACGGTTTGAATGATCCTGTTTACACTGTTTTGGCGTTATGGATCGTCCTGTGGAAGGATGTGGGTATCAGCCAAGGGAATCTAATAGCTTTACACTACAGCAACTTCGGAAGTAGCCTCATTATTTCCGGATCCATTTCCCTGCTGCGAACTTCTGTTTAAATTGCACGATGATATTTCCCATTTTTTGGTGCTTTACTTTCTTCTGGCAATGCGGATATCCGGCAGTTATGAGCGATTTGATTAGTGCACATTTTGTCCACACGTATTAATCACGGACCACGCACACGCGATTATTGGCTCAGTGAACTGTGTTCCTAGAACGTGCTGCACTGGCAATATTGCTCTCACATATTTACTCTCTCCGTTTCTCTTATGCTAAGCACATTATTTCATGTTTTGTTAACAAAAGCCATCTCATCACTGTGTTAAATTAGTTCATATTTCAACGCGATTACTGTAACTTGAATCAGAATGACAGCTTCAATTAACTTAAATAAACCCGTCATGTATATTGATGAAAACTTGGCTTCGATTACAGTCTGATAGGAAACAGACATAATAGTTTATCTATCAATAACTATCCACTTCCTAAATACTGTGTAGTAAGTAGGGGAAGTATTGTATTCCACCCAAAAATTCGATGTCTAGATTTCACCGGAAATATATGTTTTGAGGCCCCCTGAATCCAAAAAAGCATCTTTAGAAAAACGTGTCTGTGTGCGTGCGTGTGTATGTCTCTCCGTCAGCCTGTGGACAGCATAACTAAAAAATCTGATGTGTTGCACTCACATGACTTTCTCTACTCTTGTACTAACCATTCTTGCAAACTCTTATTCCTATATCTTCTTCGTGTTAGTTAAGATAAACATTTGGACAAATTATTTTATTGCTTATTTCCTTGTAGGTGCAAGGGAAATGTTAGAATACAGAAGGCTTTGTGCGACAGTCAAATCTTTTTGACCTTTGAGATTCCGTTCTCTTTGCAAGACTAGGTGTTTTTGAAGTGCTGTAAGATGGGTAAGCATTTTCCAACATTCTATAATTGTTTGGTTTTTTGGTGACAATTTAGAAGTAATTGCTATAATTGCTGCCCTGGAATCTGAGAGAATAACTGCTTGCTGAAAATATGAAATTCTGTACAAAAGATTTTGTAGGGTCATTCGAATTGCTTCAATTTCTCCATCAAAGTTATTAGTTCCATAACTTAAAGATTTGTAACAGGAAAAGAGGTGACATGTGACTCCAGCACCTGCTCCATCTCGGTTTGATATCAATGATCCATCAGTATAAATATGGAGCCATTCGTGTTCTGGAAATCTAGTATGGATTGTCTCTAATGCCAATAATTTTAGAACACTAGTTGGAGTATCAGTTTTTTTAACTTCTTCTGTCAGGTGTAAATAATATGTGATGTCTAATGTTTGTGTCGGATTGACTTTAGATATGGGTAAATTATTTCTAAAATTATTACCCATTGTATTTATAGATGAAACCATAAAATCGGGTCATTTTCGTTGCCCACTAGCACAAGTTGTGTTCTTGTGAACAGGAATACAAGGAAGGTTAGTGAACTAGTTTACACTTCACCACACTCCCGTTAGGCCATGCGGTCCTTCGTGTCAAACATAACCACACTTAATGCGGTGTTGGAATGCTAGCGTACCAAACATTTTGTGTCGCTGACGCATGTGGAATTTTTTCAAGCGTGCGTACGTACGGACGGTGGAACCGATAACCGTGGTAAGCGATATGGCACCAAAATCTCTCGGCTGCATTACCTTTTTTGGAGTATTGGTTACAGGAGAGCAGTTAATGAAAAATAGCGTGGTGTTGATGCGGCTCTGTGTTTTATGTCTGCGGTTCGACTGCGGTCATGTGAGTTATTCTTCTAATTGAGCGATGGCTACCTCGCACTGCATTACTGGCATTTCCCAAGCCAGTCAACCTTTAATCACAATGTTTACCTATTGTTACATGCCTACCACTAAAAGCCCCGTCCTTTGATCCCCTCTAACTGCCAGCTAACAGAACTACCTCTAATGTTTATGTATGGCTTCTAACACCTTGGGAAACACCGATTTACGATAAACTTGAAACATCAAAAATTTCAAATTGAGCTTTTAGTTTCTCTATTACGCATAGTAAGTAGCAGAAATTTGAACCCCGCCTCCAAGAAAAAAGAATTGTGTATCTGTCTCTGAACAGCATGACTCAAAAATCTGATGTGTTGCACTCACATGACTTTCTCTACTCTTGTACTAACCATTCTTACAAACTCTTATTCCTATATCTTCTTCGTGTTAGTTGAGATAAACATTTGTACAAATTATCTTATTGCTTATTTCCTTGCAGGTACAAGGGGAATATTAGAACACAGTAGGCTTTGAGCAATAGTCAAATATTTTAAAGTTTTGAGATTCCCTTCTCTTTGCACGCTTAACATATAAAAAAATGAACAACGATGTTCCATTTCACGAAAGTTTTAAGTTTTCCGAAACTCACACACATAACAAGGAATATCTCCGTAATGGTTCACCCTACAGAAAATTTATTTAGACATAAATTGTGTATTTTAGCAAGGTCTACATTTTTTGTACAGTAAGATTTTGTCTATCTCTAACGGTTTACCAGTTATGCAAAAGTCGTCCAGAGTAAATACGACTACAGGGGCTATAGCCAGAAAATTCAAGAGATACATTTAATTTGTCATCAAAATATCTCAAACATATAACATTTTAATCCAAATCGTTAGTCATTTTGAAGAAAATTAAAATTTTCGAAATATTTTCCATGTAAAGGGTAGTTTAGGGTGGGGCTATTTTCTTCAAAATCTTCGTGTCGCATCCTTGAAAGAAATTAAACTTAAATACCAACTTTCGTTTTTAAGTAACTTTTCGGTTTTGAGATCTGTTCGACACTCACACACACACACACACACACACACGCGCGCGCGCGCGCGCCTACCGGTGAAATCTCGACATCGAATTGAGTGGAATACAATACTTTCCGTACTTCCTGTACGTAGTAAAGTAATTTTTTTTTCGATGTTCAGGAACCTTCAGTGGTGGATTCCGTTAAACAGGAAGAGAGTGGCAGAAACTTTACCGAAGTTCTTAAGCAAATTACGAATGAGCCAAATGGTTGTTATAGCAACAGAATGGACGCCTGAACAGTACTCTATTTAGCAGCTTCTATTATGCTTTCAGGTAACGTCAAAAGGGATTATGTGAGGTTGTGAGGAAATTCCGCTAACTTTGCTCTCAATTACGTAATGGCCAAGTCTGTCTGACCCAACAACAGGTAGACGAGCAAATCCCGCTATATGAACACAACGTAGTAATTCACCAAGTGTGACGAGAATGGGCAACGATGTTTTGGTTCCGGCGCTATAACGAAATCCAATTATCAGCGATAATTTTCATCATTATTTTGGTGCACTGAATGTGTTGCAACGCAGGGCTGTTTTGGATGCCGTCATTTATGAACGACGTTAAAGGGACTTCTCTGATGGTTATCTCTTGCTGCGTTTACTCATATCGATAGTTACGTTGGGTATTACAATACCGAATGTAGCCTAAAGTCAGTTGTGCCAACCTTCCACCATATTTACATCGTTATTCGCTTCTAATACGGTAATTGAACCACAAAAGAACACAAAATCTACCAGATTAAGGCCTAAAACAAAAATTTGGAATTATTAAATTACTGATTACAAAACTGGGAGAGAAAAAACCAACATGTTTAGGAAAACCTCCACCTGTCCACCTGTGAACAGAATAACTCGAAAACAAAAAGTCGTTTACATACTAAGTTTGATACTTAAAATCGTTCAAGCAAAGATTTCGATGTCGAGATTTCACCGGTACGTGCGCGCGCGCGCGTGTGTGTGTGTGTGTGTGTGTGTGTGTGCGTGTGTGTGTCTGTCTGTCTGTGTGTGCGAGCGTCGAACAGATCTCAAAACCAAAAAGTTGGTTAAAAACGAAAGTTGATATTTAAGTTTAATGTCTTTCAAGGATGCGACACAAAGATTTTGAAGAAAATAGCTCTAACCTAAACTACCCTTTACATGGAAAATTTTTGGAAACTTTTTATTCTCTTGAAAATGCCTCAAACGATTTTGATTAAAATGTCAAATATTTGAGATATTTTTATGACAAATGAAATGTATATCTTGAATTTTCTGGCTATAGCCCCTGTAGTCGTATTTATTCTAGACGACTTTTGCATAACTGGTAAACCGTTAGAGATAGACAAAATCTTACTGTACAAAGTATGTAGATCTTGCTAAAATACACAATTTATGTCTCAATAAATTTTCATGTAGGGTGAAGCATTTCGGAGATATTCCTTGTTATGTGTGAGAGTTTCGGAAAACTTAGAACTTTAGCGAAATGCAACAAAGTTGTTCATTTTTTATATGTTGATCGTGCAAAGACAACGGAATCTCAAAGCTTTAAAACATTTGACTGTCGCACAAAGCCTACTGTATTCTAATATTCCCCTTGTACCTACAAGGAAATAAGCAATAAGATAATTTGTACAAATGTTTATTTCAACTAACACGAAGAAGATATAGGAATAAGAGTTTGTTAGAATGGTTAGTACAAGAGTAGAGAAAGTCATGTGAGTGTAACACATCAGATTTTTAATACACTATTTTTGGGTGTAATACAATACTTCCCCTACTTACCAGTAGAGAAAGTAAAAATATAGAAAATTAAAACTTCAGTGTCGTTGCCTGCGTATATCTTACAGCAATTTTATTAAAATTGACATTACAGCGTGAAGTAAAACCTAATAAAATATAATAATAATGGACTAGGTGCATATTTATGTGAATAAGAGTGAAAGCTGATGGAATTTCGAAGTCCCCGAAGAGGTAATTTCCGGGGTTACTGTTCGATGCTTCTATGTGACAGGTATCTGAAATTAATTAATGTGTTCCGTCCAATTACTCTTGTCAAATGTTCCGTTAAATTGATTGACAAGTTATCAGCAATTCGTGGTCGGGAAAAACATTTATATTGCCTGGAGATGCATTGACAGAACACCTGTTTTATTTGAGAGCTGTCTAATTCGTCGGTAATAAGGGTAATTGATTCATTGCTTCATAAATCAGACGCTAGCGAAAGCGACTGAGATAGTATCGGAAACTGGGCAGGCAGGCCCTGGCCGGCGGAATTACACAAATACGAGAATCGTTATGCGAATTTGCAAATGGATCCTTTGAGATAGGATAGGCAAAATTAACCAAACATTCCCAAAGCAATATTCATGCTGTTTCTCTAATGCTGGCGCATTATAACTACCCTATGTAGGCTAAAGATGGGGCAAACGGGCAGAAAAGAATCACTGAAAAACTCTGACAAAGAACAAGGAACATCTCGGAAATGGTTTACTCAGCAGAAAAATTATTTGGACAAATGTTTTAACGAAATCTGCATTTTTTGTGCAGTAAGATTTGATCTACATATCTCTTACGGATTACAAGTTATACAAGTGTCATCTAAAGTAATCACGACTACTTAGGCTACAGCTAAGAAATTCAAAGTATACATTTCGTTTATCATAAAAATGTCAAACATATCACATTTTAATCGAAATCATTCGAGTCATTTTCGAAAAAATCAAAGTTTTGAAAACAATTTCTATGTAAAGGGTAGTTCAGAGCGGATTTTTTTTCAAAATCATCGTATTGTATTCTTGAAAGATAACTTAAATACCAACTTTGATTTTTACTTTCTCTACTGGTAAGTAGGGGAAGTATTGTATTCCACCCAAAAGTTCTATGTCGAGATTTCACCCAAAATATATGTTTTGAGGCCCCCCGAATCCAAAAAAACATTTTAGAAAAAGGTCCGTGTGCGTGTCTGTGTGTGTGTCTGTGTGTCAGCCTGTGGACAGCATAACTCAAAAACGAAAAGTCGGTTAAAAACCAAAGTTGATATTTAAGTTTAATGTCCTTCAAGGATGCGACACGAAGATTTTGAAGAAAATAGCCCCACCCTAAACTACCCTTTACGTGGAAAATGTTTCGAAAATTTTTATTTTCTTGAAAATGGCTCTAACGAATTTGATTAAAATGGCATATCTTTGAGATATTTTGATGAGAAATGAAATGTATATCTTGAATTTTCTGGCTATAGCCCCTGTAGTCGTATTTACTTTGGACGACTTTTGCATAACTGGTAAACCGTCAGAGATAGACCAAATTATACGATACAAAAAATGTAGATCTTGCTAAAATACACAATTTATGTCTCAATAAATTTTCTTGTAGGGTGAACCATTTCGGAGATATTCCTCGTTATGTGTGTGAGTTTCCGAAAACTTAAAACTTTCGTGGAATGGATCATCGTTGTTCATTTTTTTATATGTTAAGTGTGCAAAGACAACAGAATCTCAAACATTTGACTATCGCACAAAGCCTACTGTATTCTAATATTCTACTTGCACCTACAAGGAAATAAGCAATAAGATAATTTGTACAAATGTTTATCTCAACTAACAGGAAGAAGATATAGGAATAAGAGTTTGTTAGAATGGTTAGTACAAGAGTAGAGAAAGTCATGTGAGTGCAACACGTCAGATTTTTAGAAGGAGAATCAGGATATAGTACAAGAAATTAATTTGTTAGGAAATATGCAGGGTTCAACAGAATTATCCACAGGGAAAAGCTGTTCATAAACAAACATGAAAGAAAACTCTATTTCGATATCATCTTCAAGTTCACCCGGTCACCGAGAGAGGCACATCAATCGTCGCCACAGAGTTCCCTTAATCAAAATCCAACAGTCGACATAAGCTGATGAGGTTAGGAAGGACCTAATGAAATATGTTCTAAGGAAATACTAGCAATAAATGGAGCTGGAGTCGAATTTTATTGCGATAAACGTGGTAGAGAAAGGAAAAATGTATAAATATCGCTTTTAAATCTAAAAGTGACCGTTATTACACACGGAGCAATAAACATAGATGAAGTCATAAACTCAAATGGACGGCGACACGGAGATATAAAACTACACACACACAATAATACATTATTAAGACCTGTATTACCGAAGGGATGTTGTTTAAGTATTAAATAGTCTCAGAGTGACAAATGGTATTAGCTTTTATTTCTCCTGTTACAAGCAACGCCGTATAATTTTGAAAGCCTGCAAATTTTACGAGTTTTTCGCGGCGTAGATAAAACAGCAAAATGTCAAGCTATGTCACAGTGCAAGAAGAACAAAATATGGACTAACTTTTGTCTTTACTATCTTGGGTTTGGTTACAGTAAGTTCCTTAACGGCGCTGTTAAACCAACACACCCAAATGACAAGGGAGGGCGATTTAACACCTCGATCTTTTGTGCTTATAATTCCTGAAGAAGCGCCGCCTCTTTGGGGATGGTGGGAGATGAGAGGAGACAAAGGGTAACTGTTCCTAGGATACACTACACCAGAGGGCAGGGTCTCTATAATATACTCAAGGACCGTTCCTGATCCAAATGACCAACTTTTACAGACTGACAGAGACACACACACATGCACGGACATTTTTCTAAAAATGCTTTTTTTGGATGCAGAGGATCTCAAAACATATTTCCGGATAAATCTAGACCTCGAATTATTGGGTGGAATGCAGTGCTTCCTCTGGTATACTATACGTAATAGAGAAAGTAAAAATCTCACATTACTTTCTCTACTCTTGTACTAACCATTCTTACAAACTCTTATGCCTATATCTTCTTCGTGTTAGTTGAGATAAATATTTGTACAAATTATCTTATTGCTTATTTCCTTGTAGGTACAAGGGGAATATTAGAATACAGTAGGCTTTGTGCGATAGTCAAATCTTTCAAAGCTTAGAGGTCGCGTTCTCTTTGCACACTTAACATATAAAAAAGTGAACAACGATGTTCCATTTCACGAGAGTTTTAAGTTTTCCGAAACTCACACACATAACAAGGAATGTCTCCGAAATGGTTCACCCTACAAGAAAATTTATGAAACGCAATATCAATAGTAATATAGCTTCGGTCTTAGCCACTTTATTTTCATTGGCAATTCACTCACTCCAATGGCTAAAAGGTATAGCAAGTTGTTTTAAACTATTCTACCTTCACTTGGTTTTATTCTGAGCACTATTATGGCTTTTCGTTTGCCCCTGTCACATTACTAGCTTTTTCCACTTCATTGTTCCGATACGTATCGAATTGAAGTACGATAAAATGTCACAAAAGGATCTGCAAAAGTAAAACGATCCGATACGTAAAGAAGACGAAGGAATTTCACATTTCATAGTGTTTGTACAAATGAGGTTAAGCATCTTCCAAGGATGCGGCACAAAAATTTTAAAGACTGCCGCAGTCCACTCTTTACATGGAACATTGTTATAAAATTTTGATTTTCTCAAAAATAGCTCAAGCTATTTGTAATAAAACAACACATTTTTAAGGTATTTTATTCTATTTTGAATTTCCTGGTAATACCCTCTTAAGTACTCTTCTTTCTAAGACAATAAAAATAAATCCGGCTAAACCACACCATTTATATCAAATAAATTTTTGCAATGGAGTGAACCATTTCCGATATATATATATATATATATATATATATATATATATATATATATATATATAGTTATTTGTTTTAATTTTCCAATACTTTTGCTTTTCTCAAGTATGAGTACGTTGGTCCTTTCACTATTCCTTGGCCATAGAAGGAGAACGAAATGCCAAAGCCATCACATATTGACCAGGTTTAAAACATTTGACTATCACTCAACGCTTGTTGTATTCCCATATTCCCCTTGCACCTACAACTTTCGTGAAATGGAACATCGTTGCTCATTTTTTAAATATGTTAAGTGTGTAAAGAGAACGGAATCTCAAAACTTTAAAATATTTGACAATCGCTCAAAGCCTACTGTATTCTAATATTCCCCTTGCACCTACAAGGAAATAAGCAATAAGATCATTTGTACAAATGTTTACCTCAACTAACACGAAGAAGATATAGGAATAGGGGTTTGTAAGAATGGTTAGTACAAGAGTAAAGAAAGTCACGTGAGTGCAGCACATTAGATTTTTAGAAAAAGGTCCGTGTGTGTGTCAGTGTGTCAGTCTGTGGACAGCATAACTCAAAAACCAAAAGTGGGATAAAAACCGAAGTTCGTATTTAAGGTTAGTGTCTCTCAGGAACGCGACACAAAGAATTTTGAATATCCTGAAATGGGCTATAACAATTTTGATTAAAATACCATATGTTTAAGGTATTTGTGTGGCAAATGAATTTTCTGGCTATAGCTTATATAGTGCTGTTTACTCTGGATGACTTAAACCGTAAGTGATAGACAAAATATTGATATACAAGAAATGTAGATCTCACTAAAACAGCAAGTTATGTCAGAATAAATTTTTTTCTAAAGTTAACATTTTCGGAGATATTCGTTGCTATTTGTGTCAGTTTCGGAAAACCAAAATTTGGTGAGATGGAACATCGTTGTTCAGTTTTTTATATGTTAAATGTGCAAAGAGAACGGAATCTCAAAGCTTTAAAACATTTGACTATCGCACAAATCCTTCTGTATTCCAATACTCCCCTTGTACCTACAAGGAAATAAGCAATAAGATAATTTGTACAAATGTTTATCTCAACTAACACGAAGAAGATATAGGAATAAGAGTTTGTAAGAATGGTTAGTACAAGAGTAGAGAAAGTCATGTGAGTGCAACACATCAGATTTTTTATATAATCATATGTTATAGAGAAAAATGGTAAAGGAATTTAAGGTCACCCTTACAAATATATAAGGAGAAATATCAATGGACTAATTGGAAAGAATTGTTTCATTTCAAAATAGTTCCATGAAGCAAAATGAGAGATTGGCAGTTAAACACGTACCAAAGAGAATAAATGATTATTGAGTCACTCAATTGAACCACCCTCTTGATTCATAAATCCCCGAGGGGGAGCGCGAGGATTGAGTTACCTCACCCTTTAAACTCCTAACTAGAGTTTGATCCAGTGGAAGATAAAAATGAAATTAAGATCGATCTGTGCTGTGCAACATTCACACCATCTATTACAACATGAATACAATTTAATTGTCACCGTCTTTACCTAAGTGAAGCGATCACTTCAACTCCAATAGAACAAATGAGCTTCTATTGATGACGTGGCGTCTGGGATCAAGTAATCCAAACTTTACACAATTATATCAACTTCTCTTTGATTTCTCTGACACGTAAGAGAGACTCAGGTTACTCCGTAACACTAAGATACATTAAAAGGACTCATCTGTCTGTCTGTCAGTCTGTGGACAGCATAACTCAAAAACAAAAGGCGGTTAAAAACCAAAGTTGGTATAGCTAACGATTTTGATTAAAATGTCATATGTTTGAGATATTTTTATGACAAATGAAATGTATAGCTTGAATTTTTTGGCTATAGCCCCTGTAGTCGTATTTACTCTGGACGTCTTTTGCATAACTGGTAAACCGTTAGAGATAGACCAAATCATACTATACAAAAAATGTAGATCTTGCTAAAATACGCAAAAATATGTCTAAGTAAGTTTTCTTGTAGGTTTGAACCATTTCGGAGATATTCCTTGTTATGTGTGTGAGTTTTGGAAAACAAAACTTTCGTGAAATGGGTCATCGTTGTTAATTTTTACTTTCTCTACTGGTAAGTAGGGGAAGTATTGTATTCCACCCAAAAATTTTATGTCGAGATTTCACCGGAAATACATGTTTTGAGGTCCCCTGAATCCAAAAAAAAGCATTTTTAGAAAATGGCCCGTGTGTGTGTCAGTCTGTGTGTCAGTCTGTCAGCCTGTGGACAGCATAACTCAAAAACGAAAAGTCGGTTAAAAACCAAAGTTGGTGTTTAACTTTAATGTCTTTCAAGCATGCGACACGAAGATTTTGAAGAAAATAGCCCCACCCTAAACTACCCTTTACATGGAACATTTTTCGAAAATTTTGATTTTCTTGAAAATGGCTCTAACGATTTTGATTAAAATGTCATATGTTTGAGATATTTTGATGACAAATGAAATGTATATTTTGAATTTTCTGGCTATAGCCTATGTATCCCTGTTTATTCTGCATGACTTTTGAGTAACTCGTAAACCGTAAGAGGTAGACAAAATCTTAATACACAAAAAATGTAGATCCCGCTAAAACACACAATTTATGTCTAAATTATTTGTTTTCGGAGATATTGCTTGTTATCTCTGTCAGTTTCGGAACATTTAAAACTTTCGTGAAATGGAACATCGTTGTTCCTTCGTGTAAAGAGAACGGAATCTCAGAGCTTTAAAATATTTGACTATCGCACAAAGGCTACTGTATTCTAATATTCCCCTTGTACCTACAAGGAAATAAGCAATAAGATAATTTGTACAAATGTTTATCTCAACTAACATGAAGAAGATATAGGAATAAGAGTTTGTAAGAATGGTTAGGACAGGAGTAGAGAAAGTCATGTGAGTGCAACACATTAGAATTTTACTTTTTCTAACCCAAATAAATTAGATTGCATTAAAGAACATTATGTGGAATACCCTTTTGTGCTCATAATTTAATTGAAACTATATATCCTTTACGGAAAAACAAAAACAGGGAGGAAAACAAGATAAAGTGACGATCAATGGGATTTGAACCTGGAACCTCCAAATTTCGAGGCTGACACTTTACTGGGTTGGTCTAAGCTATAAAGAAAGTGGCTAAAATGTTCTTGCATGTTTTTGTTACCAGAAAATGTTTACTTACAGCAAGTTTTCGTGGGTTGAAAAATGAAGAGAAAATGCAGATATCTGGAATACCTAACGGGCGGTTGGGGAGGTTTTGGGGAAGGTTTTTGGGGGAAGTTTCGCTGCGTTAAGTGCAGAAGTCAGTAATAAAAACAACAGTTAAATGCGAGCGCCTCTCTAATTTCTAATTCAATTCCTTCTAGAGGAAAAGCTCTCGAATAGGTAACAGTGTTTATAAATCAGCAGTTGAACCCAGTAAATAATTCCATTGTGCCCGTAATTGTTGTTTTGTTTCACGCTTGCGTATACATTCGTAATTGCATTTAAACGAGGTTGCTGAAGGTGATTTAATGCAAGTAAACAATTTTAAATTATCAACAAACCACTATCCATGCATTTGCAATCAGGAAACCTATAGTAATCAATAACTGCCATGCCGCAAGACAACAGAATAGCGTCATCCTACTTGTGTTTAATAAACCATCACCGGCATATATAAATAATAAGAACAATGATGATTAATGTATAACTCATTTACATCGAAATTAAACACAGAAATGAAACGTGAATATTGCACCAAAAATAATTGAAGGTAAATATAATACTATTTGCCTACTATTTGAAGACAAATATACGATACATTGTTGTATATAATTATAATACTGTGAAATAAATGCTAAAAAATCTGATGCTATAAATTCGCATGCCTTTCTCCTCCCACATTCGTACAGAATATTCATATATAGGTTCCGTTCTGTTTGCACGGCTAACATATAAAAAGTGAATAACGACCTTCCATTTTAGAAAAGTTTAGATATTGCAAAACACAAAAATAACAAGTAATATCTCCAGAATGGTTCACTATACAAAATAATTTATTTGGGCATAAATGTTTCAGAAGATTTATATGTTTTCTTTAGTAAGATTTTGTCTATCTCTTACGGTTTACGACCTGAAAATTTAAAATATAGATTTCATTTGCCATAAAAATATCTTAAACATATTATATTTTTATAACAATTGTTAGAACAATTTTAAGAAAATCAAAATTTTCCCAAAATGTCTCTAGGTAAAGGCTAACTTAGGGCGAAGTAATTTTATTGAAAATCTTTGAGTGCAGTCCTTCAAATATATTAAACATAATAACCAACTTTGGTTTTAATCCGGCTTTTCGTTTTTGAGTTATGCTGTCCACAGATTGACAGACATACAAGGACCTTTTTCTAAAAATGCTTTTCTTTGGATTCAGGGGGCTCAAAACATATTTCTGGTGAAATCTCGTCGTCGAATTACCTCTAATTACCATACGTAATAGATAAAGTAAAAGTGCCTTCACATTTGGGTAAGCATAATTGCGGGATCGTTCAAGCCAATCAAAAGAAATGCCTCGGAAACAGCTCACTCTAAAACAAAATAGTACTTGGACGTAAATTGTGTTTAGCAAGATCTACATTTTCTCCTGAGAACTTGGCGACAATCCATACATGCCAGGTCGTTAAGGCCTTCGGATTCTGGAAATTTCTGTTGTTCTCCTTCTTCAATAGATAAAGGTCTCAAATCATTTTTAAAACCACAGTCTGTCACACACACAACACTTCAAACCGAATGGATTATTTACAAAATCATGATTGAAATATTCTGTGCAGTGTTAGTTTTGCTAAAATCGGAATACCGCAAATTACCAGTGATAGGCGCAAAAGGTCTTAATTATTTACGTCAAACTGGCACGTATTCTACACCTTTCTCCTTCATTTTTTTTTCCAGACTAAGGTATATTTACAGCAAAATTGTATATTTTAATGAAAAAATCTGATGTGTTACACTCACATGACTTTCTCTACTCTTGTACTAACCATTCTTACAAACTCTTATTCCTATATCTTCTTCGTGTTAGTTGAGATAAACATTTGTACAAATTATCTTATTGCTTATTTCCTTGTAGGTGCAACGGGAACTTAGAATACAGTAGGCTTTTAGCGATAGTTAAACCTTTTAAAGGTTTGAGATTCTGTCGATATTACACACTGAACATATAAAAAAATGAACAACGATGATCCATTTCACGAAAGTTCTAAGTATTCAGAAACTCACACACATAAAAAGGAATATCTCCGAAATGGTTCACCCTATAAGAAAATTTATTTAGATATAAATTGTGTATTTTGGCAAGATCTACATTTTTTGTATAGTACGATTTGGTCTATCTCTAACGGGTTACGAGTTATGCAAAAGTCGTCCAGGGTAAATACGACTACAGGGGCTATAGCCAGAAAATTCAAGATATACATTTCATTTGTCATAAAAATATCTCAAACATATGACATTTTAATCAAAATCGTTAGAGCCATTTTCAAGAAAATCAAAACTTTCGAAAAATTTTCCATGTAAAGGGTAGTTTAGGGTGCGGCTATTTTCATCAAAATCTTCGTGTCGCATCCTTGAAAGACATTAAACTTAAATACCAACTTTGGTTTTTAACCGAATTTTCGTTTTTTAGTTATGCTGTCCACAGGCTGACACACAGACACACACACGGACCTTTTTCTAAAAATGTTTTTTTTTTTTTTAATTCAGAGGGTCTCAAAACATATATTTCCGGTGAAATCTTGACATTGAATTTTTGGGTGGAATACAATACTTCCCCTACTTACCAGTAGAGAAAGTAAAAATAGATTATAAACAACGGGAACACTAAACAATACTCCAAATATGTTGGTTATACACCAGTGATCGCCACGCCGTCTGAACGCAGTACTCGGACAACGAGAATGAAAGAAAGGGAGAAGAGATTACGTCTCACTCTTCTCCGATACCCGAAGGCCAGCGACACACTGCTCCTACTCTACCCGACACAGTGTTTACCCCCACCACTTTTCACAAGTCACACAAAAAGGTTGCGGATGAGAATTTCAAAGCCCTCCCATAAGAAGTTTCACTTAAATGCAAGCATTTAGCGCAGGCGTACAAGGTGGGCGCGCACATAATGGAGCGTTAAGGGACAGCTGAACTTGCAATTTTGTAACACTAGTGACTCCGTCCGTGGAAGCCTTAGTTCAACATCTCTCCAGCTATACTTATCATGGGAGACAAAGTTTTGAATAAGATATTCACCAAGCAGTAGATGTTTTCCTGTCTGACTTTGTTTTAAGTGGTGGCAGATGTTCCTCTTCCACAAGTTTTCTGCAGTGTAGTAGAATGGAATCTGTCTGCCACGCACGGCCATCTTTTCCTTGCCAAAGTGCGCTTCCGTTCTTTTCCTCACCTCGGGATTTTTTTGTCAGTTCTTTTTAAGAATCTCCATCTTTTTGTGTTTTTCCTTACATTTCACTTTACCTTAGGTGCAAAGTTTACTTTATCTTTTATGTAAGTGCGCGGCACCACAAAGTCAGCACTTTTTTGTTGTCACCCAAACTTCCAGGTCCTGCTTCTCCTTCTTCTCCTACTTCTCCACGTGGAGCAGGCAAATTGGATTCTCGCATTCAGGTTACAGTTATGCTACATAATCACCTCCCTTTTTTACTGCACAAGTGCCTACTCTTCTTTCGCCTCTGAAAATTGGAAACTGCTCGTCACTAAAATATCCGTCGTTGACTTCATCTCTTTCAGATACTTGGTGTGACCTTTTGTTACGAACAGCCTCTGTGGATTTTATCTTCTCTCTCTTTTTCTCTCTCACACATTTAAATGGAAGCATCAATTTCATTGAGGGCGAAGTTATAAAAGCTAAGAAAACAGCATATATTACACCCGCGGGTTGGCTCAACCAGTAACGTGTTTGACCCTCTTATGAAGTCACGTGTTCAGATTCCATGCCCCGAACAATCTATCATTTTTACTTTCTCTGCTGGTAAGAGCATTTTTAGAAAAAGGTCCGTGTGTGTGTTTGTATGTGAGTCTGTGTGTCAGTCTGTGGACAGCATAACTCAAAAACCAAAAATCGGTTAAAAACCAAAGTTGGTATTTAAGTTTAATGTCTTTCAAGAATGCGACACGAAGATTTTGAAGAAAATAGCCCCACCCTAAACTACCCTTTACATGGAACATTTTTCGAAAATTTTGATTTTCTTGAAATGGCTCTAAGGATTTTGATTAAAATGTCATATGTTTGAGATATTTTGATGACAAATGAAATGTATACCTTGAGTTTTCTGGCTATAGCCCCTGTAGTCGTATTTACTCTGGACGACTTTTGCATAACTGGTAAACCTTAAGAGATAGACCAAATTATACTGTACAAACAATGTAGATCTTGTTAAAATACAAAATTTAAGTCTCGATACATTTTCTTGTAGGTTGAACCATTTCAGAGATAAGTCATGTGAGTGCAACACATAAGATTTTTTTTATTATGTTAGTAATAGATACATGCACACACATAGTCATAAACACACGCGCGCGCGCGTTTTTGTAGAAATGCTTTTGTGGGTTTAGAGGACCTCAAAACATATATTTCTAGTTAAATCTCGGTATCAATTTTTGGTAAAATTGAGTACCTTCTCTGATACTAGTAAAATAAATAACATAAATTTATTTTTATTGTTATTTGTTTATTGCTTTCAATATAGCTTCAATAGTTCAAGCAACGTACAGAAATGTAGAAACTTCTATCTTTCTGGTACTAAATAGCGAAGGATTTAAATCGAACAGAAATTAACCGTCTTTTGAATTGGTATTCAAGCACTCTGGCTACAAAAGCTGCTTTCGTTTCCCTTTAAATCTTCTCCCCTTTTAGATTATCTCTTGCCTGAGGATACATTTTGTTTTAAGCAGCCTCTGGGAAATGTTTTCCGTCCCTCTTATTATCCACTTTTCCTTTTTCCTGCCCACTTTTCTCCACAGCATTATTTGGAGCAGTCTCTATGGATTTTGCTGCATTGGAAAAGCAGCAAAGCTGATATTTCGCTCCATGGTATTTTTGAAAAGCTAAAAGAATTCTACGAAATTCCTGCTTACTTCGCGGGAGTCTTAAAACCTCGAGGTTAACTGAGGAATTAACAGGATATTCAAGAATGACTTTATGAATTGAGTCACAAGTCTACATGTGAATTGTTTTTGTTGGCTTAGGTGTTTTAACTGATTATATACCATTTTAAGTAGCTAATTTCAGACATCCAATCAGAAATTACACATCAGGTCACAAATTTTCTCAAAACCAACTTATTCGTTTTCACAGAATTCAGCCAGACACTGTTATCTGACTATATATTCACACAAAAAACACTATTATTATACTAATTATATGCAATATAGTCTTTACATACTAAAAAGTCACTGAATTACTTACACATCACACATTCGCCTTTCTCCTCAATTAGGCAATTTATCCGTGAAATTTGAGCGATAGTCTAAACTTTTAAAACTTTGAGATCCCGTTCTCTTTGGAAACTTAACATATACAAAAATGTGATGTGTTAAACTCACATGACTTTCTCTACTCTTGTACTAACCATTCTTACAAACTCTTATTCCTATATCTTCTTCGTGTTAGTTAAAATAAACATTTGTACAAATTATCTTATTGCTTATTTCCTTGTAGGTGCAAGAGGAATATTAGAATACAGTAGGCTTTGTGCGATAGTCAAATGTTTGAGATTCTGTTGTCTTTGCACACTTAACATATAAAAAAATGAACAACGATGCTCCATTTCACGAAAGTTCTAAGTTTTCCGAAACTCACACACGTAACAAGGAATATATACGAAATGGTTCACTCTACAAGAAAATTTATTTTGACATAAAGTGTTTATTTTAGCAACATATACATTTTTGTATAGTATGATTTGGTCTATTTCTAACGGTTTACCAGTTATGCAAAAGTCGTCCAGAGTAAATACGACTACAGGGGCTATAGCCAAAAAATTCAAGATATTCATTTGATTTGTAATCAAAATATCTCAAACATATGACATTTTGATCAAAATCGTCAGAGCCATTTTCAAGAAAATCAAAATTTTCGAAAAAGTTTCCATGTAAAGGGTAGTTTAGGGTGAGGCTATTTTCTTCAAAATGTTCGTGTCGCATTCTTCAAAGACATTAAACTTAAATACCAACTTTGGTTTTTAACTGACGTTTCGTTTTTGAGCTATGCTGTCCACAGACTGACAGACTGACACACAAACACACACGCGCGCGCGGACCTTTTTCTAACAGTGCTTTTTTTTATTCAGGGGTCTCAAAACATATACTTCCGGTGAAATCTCGACATCGAATTTTTGGGTGGAATACAATAGTTCCCCTACTTACCAGTAGAGAAAGTAAAAATGAAAAAATAAAAGATGGGAAATACCAAACTTTCAAACAGTAATTCCTGAGTATGTTCCAAAACGGCAGTTGCAACCTTCAGGTTGATTATAGGCCACTTCTGGCGCCCTTCCCATCCATCAGTGAAAAATATTGGAGAAAAAGAGGATTAATGACTTCATTGTCAGAAATCCAATATTAGCCAACAAAAACATATAAGATAGAAATAATTTAGTGTGGGCATCCATTGCAGAAGCAGAAAGGTATATTTATCAAGTCGGTACCCTAGCAGTGAGGAAAGCGAAATACTTTTCACAAGGAATAGGCCAGCAAAGGTCTCCAGAGAGGTAGCCGCCAAGTTTCAAAGGAAAGCGAGAAGAGTACGGGCAATATGATTTGGGAGGGAAGGAAGGACGGGAGAGAGAGAGGGTTGTCTTTTCAAGATACCCTCAACTTTTACTTCCCTTAAAGTGAACTGAACGATGTCCGTTACAAGCTACAACGGCATTCCAAGGGTACTTGATAAACATTTTAACATTTTTAACAGTTTCTCCACTTCATCTCAGAATATAAAAGGGACTTATTTAAATATTGCAATGTCGGTGTACGTTTTTACCCTTTGTTGTTTGCATATAGTCAATACAAATATCCCATTCCACACAAACTCGATACCAAGATTGCACCGAAAATACATGTTGTGACGCCCCCTAAATCTACATATTACATTTTTACTTTCTCTACGGTAAATAGAGGAAGTAATACATTCTACCTAAAAATTACATATCGTAATTTCACCTTAAATGTGTGTTTTGAGGCACCCTAAATCTAAAAAAACGCATTTTTACTTTCTCTACTGGTAAGTAGGGGAAGTATTGTATTCCACCCAAAAATTCGATGTCAAGATTTCACCGGAAATATATGTTTTGAGGCCCCCTGAATAAAAAAAAAAGCATTTTTAGAAAAAGGTCCGTATGTGTGTCAATCTGTGTGTCTGTGTATCAGTCTGTCAGTCTGTGGACAGCATAACTGAAAAACCAAAATTTGGTTAAAAACCAAAGTTGGTATATAAGTTTAATATCTTTCAAGGATGTGACACGAAGATTTTGAAGAACATAGCCCCACCCTAAACTACCCTTTACATGAAAAATTTTTCGAAAATTGTGACTTTCTTGAAAATAGCTCTAACGACTTTGATTAAAATGTCATATGTTTGAGATATTTTTATGACAAATGAAATGTATATCTTGAATTTTCTGGCTATAGCCCCTGTAGTCGTATTTACTCTGGACGACTTTTGCATAACTGGTAAACCGTTAGAGATAGACCAAATCTTACTATACAAAATATGAAGATCTTGCTAAAATACACAATTTATGTCTGAATAAATTTTCTTGTGTAGTGAACCATTTCGTATATATTCCTTGTTACGTGTGTGAGTTTCGGAAAACTTAGAACTTTCGTGAAAAGGATCATCGTTGTTCATTTTTTTATATGTTAAGTGTGCAAAGAGAACGGCATCTCGAGCATTTGACTATCGCACAAAGCCTACTGTATTCTAATATTCCCTTTGCACCTACAAGGAAATAAGCAATAAGATAAGTTGTACAAATGTTTAGCTCAACTAACACGAAGAAGATATAGGAATAAGAGTTTGTAAGAATGGTTAGTACAAGAGTAGAGAAACTCATGTGAGTGCAACACATCAGATTTTTAAAGATGTAACTAATTGCAGAGGTACAAGATATTGGCAATGGAACAGTGGCTTATGCAGGATAGTGACCAACTTTAGACGTTTAATATCTGAGAGAAAGATGATTTTTGCGCCTACTTAAACTCACTAAGATGAAAATCTTTATTCGGCTGTTTGAAATTGAGAGTTAGATGCTGCAAGGAGCAAAAAACAGATTCTTTCTTATCTGCAGAATGTGGTTAGCCAAGAAGCTGGCGGTTGTTTCAAAGAAGGAAGAGTTATCTTTCTGGACGCGTACGGCGGGAGGCGATAGACTGGAAATGGGAGATGGTGCAAGATCAAAAGATGAAGAAAGGGTGGGAGAGGTTAATGAACCGGCAGCACTTCCTTTGATGTGTCCCGGGGCCTGTGCCTGCCTGCGATTAGAGAGATAAAGGCAAGGGGCCGCGGCAGGGTCCTAGCGCCAGCACTAGAGGTGACAAAATACCCCCCCCCCCCAACCTCCTTTTTCAAAGTTACTCTTTAAATTGCTCCTTTTCGGTGTACAATTTCAATTTTTGCTTTCTCTACTAGCTATGGGAAGTATTACACTCCACCCAAAAATTGGATACAGAGATTTCATCGGAAATACACCTTTTGAGGTCCCCTAAATTTAAAAAATAACAAAAAGGACCTGTGTGTATCCGTTAAATACCAAACTTGGTATTTAAGCCCAGTATATTCCGAGGATGTGACACGGATATTATGAAGAAAATAACACCACCCTAAACTACCCTTTACAGGAAACATTTTTTGAAAGCTTTGATATTCTCAAAAAATGGCTCTAAAAATTTTGATAAAAATCTAATGTGTTGCACTCTTGACTTTCTCTACTTTTTTACTAACCATTCTTACAAACTCTTATTCCTATATCTTCTTCGTGTTAGTTGAGCTAAACATTTGTACAACTTATCTTATTGCTTATTTCCTTGTAGGTACAAGGGGAATATTAGAATACAGTAGGCTTTATGCGATAGTCAAATGTTTTAAAGCTTTGGGATTCTGTTGCCTTTGCCCACTTAACATATAAAAAAATGAACAATGATGATCCATTTAACGAAAGTCCTAACTTGCACACTTAACAAGGAATATCTTCGAAATGGTTCACCCTACAACAAAATGTATTGACACATAAATTGTGTATTTTAGCAAGATCTACATTTTTTGTGTAGTATGATTTGGTCTATCTCTAACGGTTTACCAGTTATGCAAAAGTCGTCCAGAGCAAATACGACTACAGGGGCTATAGCCAGAAAATTCAAGATATACATTTCATTTGTCATCAAAATATCTCAAACTTATGACATTTTAATCAGAATCGTTAGCCATTTTCAAGAAAATCAAAATTTTCGAAAAATGTTCCATATAAAGGGTAGTTTAGGGTGGGGCTAGTTTCTTCAAAATGTTCTGTAGCATCCTTGAAAGACATTAAACTTAAATCCCAACTTTGGTTTTTAACCGACTGACACACAGACACACACATGGACCTTTTTCTAAAAAAGCTTTTTTTGGATTGGGGGGGCCTCGAAACATATATTTCTGGTGAAATCTTGACATCGAATTTTTGGGTGGAATACAATACTTCCCCTACTTACTAGTGGAGAAAGTAAAAAAATGTAGATTTCATTAAAAGACAAAATTTATGTCAAATACATTTTTTATCTCTCTCAGAGCCATTAAACTGCGACCAGCTTTAAAACATTTGTATGTCACTTAAAGCAAATGTTTATCTCAACTAACACTAAGAAGGTATAGGAATAAGAGTTAGTAAGAATGATTAGTAGAGGAGTGGAGAAAGTCATGTGAGTGTAACACATCAGATTTTCATACTCAGATTTTATATATGTTTATAGTGACTAATGTATGCTATATCCATCTAAAGAAAGTTCATACGAAAGTACTCTGTGCTCCTTAATTGCACTGCCCAGTAAAACATTGCTTTAACAGCAAAAATACCAGTTCTTTTCTCTCGTCTAGCTCCTCATCAAGCAGTTTTCAGTTTGCTTTTGCTGTTTATCTTGTGGTTGCCTTCTTTTTCCTTACAGTATTTTCTTTCGCTTTCTTTTTTCAAGGAGTGAGGACTTTGTCTACAGGTTTTCATCTTTATAAGGGTTTTTTGTTACATCCGCAGGTTTTCCAAGCCTTAAATTACCCTTAATTGTTCGTCTTTTGTCACCACCTTTTCTGTTAACAATATTTGCATCTTGTGCAGCTCCGCTTTTCCTTCTTAAGCGGGCATTGAAAACATTTCCTTATGTAGGACTTACACCCCCTAGAACTTACAAACCAGTGCCTAGGGTCAGACATCTGTCGGGGAGAACAGGAACCTATGTACCAGACAGAGTGAAGTGGTCAGTATGAGAGTGAGGAAGAGGATGCTATGAAATGCAGGCGAAATGGATGATTGTAAAGGTGATGATGCAGCAATTGGTGGAATGAGTGCCGAGGGAAACCGCAGAACCCGGAGAAAACCCGCCCAGACGCCACTTCATCCACCACAAATACCACATGCACCCTGAGATCGAACCCGGATCACAAGTGGTAGGGTAACGGTCTAACCGCTTGGCCACGGCGCCGTCAACAATTTATTACTCCGATAAATCCCACTTCTGGCACCATTATGATAAAATGATAGAAGTCCAGTGTAATTACTTTTAGGTCACTTTATTCTTCTCCAAAAACCTTTTCGCAAATGCACAATTCTCTTTTATGGACTGTAACACAGTCTAGTCTTTCGTGACATTAAAACTCACAACTGTTTTCTTCTCGTATGCTTAAGCCACAATTCTCTGTTTTTCAGTTCTTTCTGCCTCACAAACAGTAACGCATAATAATTGCTCTTTCACCTCTTTTTGGGTCTACCAACATCTCTCTTTCCCTTTGGTTGATACTGGACTGTAATCTTCTATCGACTTTTAGTTTAATTTTTGGTAACTTTTTGCTAACACTGTTTGGCAACATTGATATGTGAATCAGTAGCGTGCATAAACATCATATAGGTGTGGTACTGAAATTTATGTGACAGCGGTAGTCATAACTAATTTAAGAACAATAATTGATAAATAAAAGGGTAATAAATAACATAGTATTAATAAATAAATAATAATTAATTCGTCTATTTTTAGTCAATTACTAACTCATAGTTCCACGAATAAATATTGCTCGTAAAGTGATACTTCATTAAAATGTGTTAGTTTGAATCCAACGATTAAGATTTTCATGGCTCGAGTTATGCGGACCACATTGTCAATCAACGGAGCACATTATCAGCTTAAATAATTATTCCGAGAATGGGGAGGCAGTAAACTTATGTCTTGCTTTCCAACCGTCACCACATTTGAAATTGAATTGAAATTGAATTGTTACAGACGCTAGAAACTGTTTATTTAGCGTAATCTTCAAGCTCCAGTGATTTTAATTTTCTTTCCCATCTAGAACAACCTGCATATGAAATATGTAAATCTGGCTAGATAAGCGTGGAGCATAGATACACGATATTATAAAATAATCCTTTGACCTTTCGATATTTCCTTAAGAAGAAACCGGAAGCATGGCTCTGTCTAAGGGCGTGTAAATAGAAGCCTAGACAAACCTGATTCCAACGAAATCCTAGCAATATCTTTGCAGGAGGCTTTGGAATACAATAGCCTTGTTGGTATCCACAGCTCTGCTTTCTACATCATTTGATATTCGACTGACCCAGGGTACTATTTCAAAGGTTACCATCTTCTGTGAGCAAGAAACTCGCTTCAAGCCTTATCCCCAGCTGAGAATATTCACTCTGCAATTTTTACTTTCTCTACTACGTATAGTAAGTAAGGAAAGTATTGTATTCCCCCAAAAAATTCAATATCGAGATTTCACCGGAAATATATTTTTTCAGGCACCCTAAATCCCCCCTAAACAAAAGACAGGTTTCACTGTCTTTCTACACTTCCTCTGTCTCATGCACCAATTGCGACGATGTAATCACTCGCGACAGTCATTGAACCTTCTTACGACACACAGCTGTCTCACACTCACTGAGACACTCAACGGCTCATGTCGGTAACTCAACTCCAAAATTCATTCATTTTGCCTCTTAAGATACTTGGGCCGACGTCATAGGGATAATTCTCGAGTCCCACACACACCTGCACTGGAACTTACTCAACTAGAAGTCTCGGGAACGTTCTCGACAACCCTTTTGTTTCTGCCGCCTCGATTGTTAACAGTCAAGCATAGAAGATTGGCTCCGCGTGTCCTTTGTTAAGCACCGAGCCCGGCGTTAAAATATTTAATTTGACATAAAAGCGTACGAATATGCAAATGTGTATCATACAACCAGTTACGAAATTTTGTCATGTATTTCTGAAACCTTCTGTATATGCCAAAACTGAAATGCAAGCAAAGTGAAAGCTTCTGGTCATTCCAATTATAACTAAGAATAAAAAATCTGATGTGTAGCAGTCACATGACTCTCTCTACTCTTGTAGTAACCATTCTTACAAACTCTTATTCCTATATCTTCTTCGTATTAGTTGAGATAAACATTTGTACAAATTATCTTATTCCTTATTTCCTTGTAGCTGCAAGAGCAACGTTAGAATACGGTAGGCTTTGTGCGGTAGTCAAATGTTTTAAAGCTTTGACATTGTTGTCTTTGCACACTTAACATATAAAAAAATGAACAACGATGTTCCATTTCACTAATGTTTTCCGAAACTCACACACATAACAAGGAATATCTCCGTAATGGTTTACCCTACAACAAAGTTTATTCAGACATAAATTGTGTATTTTAGCAAGATCTACATTTTGTATAGTATGATTTGGTCTATCTCTAACGGTTTACCAGTTATGCAAAAGTCGTGGAGAGTAAATAAGACTATAGGGGCTATAGCCAGAAAATTCAAGATATACATTTCATTTATCATTAAAAAAGTCTCAAACATATGGTATTTTAGTCAAAATCCTTAAAGCCATTTTCAAGAAAATGAAAATTTTCGAAAAATTTTCCATGTAAAGGGTAGTTTAGGGTGGGGTTATTTTCTTCAAAATCTTCGTGTCGCATCATTGAGAGACTCTAAACTTAAGTACCAACATTGGTTTTCAACCAACTTTTCGTTTTTGAGTTATGCTGTCCACAGACTTACAGACACATAATATGATGTATATAGAGAAATATGTGCTTTTAAGGATAGTGCAGAAATGTATGTGATAAGTAAGGCAGAGTATGAAAATATAAGTATGAAAAGTCAGTAGCTACAAAGCAATAGTGACGACGTTGTTGCTTTTAATTAGAGCTATAGATGGAGTCGAAGCTGTGTTCTATGGACTGGATAAACTCGCACATAAAACAGACATTGTTTACATAGAGAAGTTGAAGCTTCATTAAAACGAATGAACATAGATACGCCTTGTTGCTTTATGTACATACAATCAAATACACTAGCCATTCAATATGCAAAATTAAAACATTGATAGCATTCCGTTGTTACATTCAGTGAATGTAAAACACTCCGCATTAAAATATGACACAAATAATATTTTCACACAGGGTTTATTTAAATGAACAAGTCGCTTAAAGGCAACATACTGTAAATTAAGTTGTAATACATTTTCTAGATGTATTAATGATATTATCATCATGATTATTATGATAACCATAATGATAATCATCGTCACCATCATCACTATCACCATCACCATCACCAGCACCGCCACCACCACCACCACTGCCGCCGCCACCGCCACCGCCACCACCACCACCGCCACCACCGCCGCCACCACCGCCACCACCACCACACAGCCATCACCACCACCACCACCACTACTACCACCACACAGCCATCACCACCACCACCATGAGGGTTCGCTTAGTTTCATTGTTCACTATCACTTCACTTTGTTCCGTGACATAGCGGCGTAGTCGAACGCAGGACATCTCCAATCCTGTACAATAAATCCACAGGCTTCTCACACTCAAACACCACCAAAACGCAATCGCTTACATACGTGGTAACTATCCAAAAACTGAGATGCTGAAACACCCATAAGGTTCCAATTTCCAGGTGACAGCGCTTGTAGTGTTCTCGCTGGGTGAGCGCGCAGCTTATCTCGTTTACTGTTCCGACTGCCCGGCATAACCGCTGCATCAGTGACCCTCACCATCACACCTATGTTTCTGTCTACCCAACGCCCTGTAGCAGCTCTCCACGCATGCCAATAGAGCGACAAAATTTTGCTCTCACAGAAATAGCTCCTAAGAATTTCGGTACTGCGACAAGGGCGAGGTTATTGGATTATACAATACATTTTGTACAGAAGGAGTTGGACGCCATCCAAACTGTGGTTTCACTGGAAATTCGATAAGACCCTCTTCACGTTGGCGTCTCTGCGTATATCATAATAAGTGTATTAAATGGTGCAGCTTTTGTTTTATATTGCTGTTCTCCCGCGTCGCATTATAAAAACATAACATCTGTGATTTTGTCGCTTTTCACTTCGTAGAGAGAAATAGTATAAACATTTTAACATTAAAGGCGAACAAAATTATAGGTAAAATAGAATTAAATCTCTTCCTTTATTTATTAACATCTACTAAAGAAAACATCTGATGTGTTGCACTCACATGACTTTCTCTACTCTTGTACTAACCATTGTAACAATCTCCTATTCCTATATCTTCTTCGTGTTAGTTGAGACAAACATTTGTACAAAATCTTATTGCTTATTTCCTTGTAGATACAAGGGGAAGGCGAGTAAACAAAAGACTTTAAGAGGCAAATGTCCTAAGAGGTGGCCACTATATGACGGCTTCGAAAATCCATTCTGTTTGCTTGGTTAAGAGATAAAAATGAATGATATCCTCTTATTTTAGAAAAATATTAAGTGTTAGAAAATCTGGAGAAATAACAAGGAGTATCTCCGAAGTGGTTAACTCCACAAAAAATGCACATAGGTACATAAACTGTGTGTTTCAAATACAGAGGAGCTCTGAGAACATTCACAGAAAATTTTAGATAAACATTTCAATTGTCAAAAAAATATCTTGAACATATGGTATTTTAATCAAAATTGTTGAAGCGACTTTGAGAAAATCACATTTTTGAAAAACGTTCCAGTCAGAGGTGGGGGATGTTTTTAAAGCCTTTTGTTTCGTATCCTTGAAGGTAACCTGGCTAGCGTCCTTGTACGCATTAGATTTCACTTAGATTAATTCTTACAATTAAGCATAGATGTAATTATTGTATATTATTATATTAATTATATTAATATTAATAATATTATATTATATAATATTGTAATTGTGTATTTCAGCAAGATCTAACTCCATTCTATAGTACGATTTGGTCTATCTCTTACGGTTTACCAGTTATGCAAAAGTCGACCAGAGTGAATACGACTACAGGGCCTATAGCCAGAAAACTCAAGATATACATTTCATTTGTCATCAAAATATGTCAAACATATGACATTTTAATCAAAATCGTTAGAGCCATTTTGAAGAAAATCAAAAATTTCGAAAAATGTCCAATGTTTAGGGTAGTTTAGGGTGGGGCTATTTTCTTCAAAATCTTCGTGTCGTATCCTTGAAAGATATTAAACTTAAATACCATCTTTGGTTTTTATCCGACTTTTCGTTTTAGAGTTATGCTGTCCACAGACACACAAACACACACACGGACCGTTTTCTAGAAATGCGTTTTTTGGACTCAGGGGGTCTCAAAACATGTATTTCCGGCGAAATCTCAACATCGAATTTTTGGGTGGAATACAATACTTCCGCTCCTTACCAGTAGAGAATAGATCTCTGAGCATGCCTGGTCTGGTTTAGAGTATGAGATTTCATTCTTTGTCCGTCTCTCGCAAGAAATCTCTGAACATTATCGGAACCAGCATCTATGTGCGTAACTTCCCCAAGTTTCCAGATTCTCTGTAGAGCCCACAGCGATAGTTATCTCGTACAAGAATTACGTGCAAATCCGGACATGCTTTTGCTTCCAGAAACCCTTCCTTTTTATTGGCTCTTCCTATTTGATACCTGATCTATATCCGCAACACAGATTGTGATATTTTGTAAGTTGAACTTTAACCCTAGCATTACTCCGGGTGGATATTTCGTGGCCCCCCCTTTTTTTTTAAATTCTCTGTTTTAATTTTTACTATATCTACTAGTAGGTAGAAGAACTATTGTCTTCCACCCAAAAATTCTATATCGGGATTTCACCGGAAATATATGTATGTTTTGAGACCCCCTGAATCCAAAAAAGGGGCGGCGCCGTGGCCGAGCGGTTAGCGCGCTCGCCTACCACCTAGGCGGCCCGGGTTCGATCCCAGGGACCCGCATGTGGTATTCGTGGTGGACGAAGCGGCGTCAGGGCGGGTTTTCTCCGGGTACTCCGGTTTCCCCCGCCATCTCATTCCACCGGTGCTCCATCTTCATGTATCATCAGTGTCACCGCCTGCGGTGCCGTAGTAGTAAAAGCGGGCGTTAAACACTACAACAACACATGAATCCAAAAAGAGCATTTTTAGAAAAAGGTGCGTGTGTTTGTCTGTGTCAGTGTGTCACTGTGTCTGTGGACAGCATAACAAACGAAAAGTGGGTTAAAAACCAAACTTGGTATTTAAGTTTAGTGTCTTTCAAGGATGCGACACGAAGATTTTGAAGAAAATTGTTTCACCCTAAACTACCTTTACATGGAAAATACCTTATTATTTAGTGGCAGAGTGATAACTCGTTTTTTTTTACGATATGTACTAATCTGAAAATATTGTGACTCTGGTCGCGACGCACAACAAAGGACGGTTGGGGCTAAGCTACTTCACGCCACATACCAGGCCGGTGAGCAAAAGGAGGTGCTGAACATCAGGCTCCTGAACACGGCAGTGACAGAATCAAAAGAGGTTTTCTAGATTATTCGAGAAGTGTCCGTCAGCCGGCGTATTTCTAGAAATTCGAGAAAGGTACGTGTTACGTCATACTGGCTATATATGGAGGCGAAACGAGCACAGTGCGTGAGTAAGACAGTGAAAGGACCGAGTCAAGATTACCAGAAGAAAACAGTTGTGAGCTGTAATATTACGAGAGCCTGTAGACTGTGTTAAAGTCAGTAAAATAAAACTGTGTTCTGCAAAAGGTTTAGCAAAAAATAAATTGAGAAAAAGAAACTGGACTGGACATTTGTAATTTTGTCACAATATGAACATCGTTTATTGCAATTATTTATACATCTCACTTTATCTCTTTGAAAACTATAAATATTATAAGTTAATAATTCACCTTTCGCTCGATATATTGTCGCGTTATTCATTTGTACGTATGTTAGCTAGATGCAAACGTAACCAAAGAATATATAAACGTTTTAATGTCATAGGTTATGTGTGGGTTAACAAACACCTGCTCTGTATTTATCGATGTTTACCTTTAGAAATTCCTATTTCTATATATACAGCGTTCGTGGGCACAGTAGTAGCGTAGTTGTTATTTGTGCATATTCATTAATCATTGTGCACAATTTAAATTAAATTAGTTTTCTATTCTGCAGCTTGTTTATTTTAGGTAATTCGGTTATGTTCACCTCAACAATTCCATATGTGTAGATAGGGCCGGTTACACCAACCAATATTAAAATTTAACAAACTGTTAAAGGGATTTAACATTTAATTTAACGTAGATTTCATTTCATTGAATAATGTTGCATGTACTAAAAATGTTTGAATATTTGTGATTATTTAAAACCTCCATACCCTGTTGTTAATGGCATCCCTTGAGAAATTTTATATTTTTTTCTAAAAAAAATTAAAGCGAGTTTTATGCCCAAAAATAATTCGAACATTTAGCTCCAATGTAGCTTACTGCGACTTTTACACATTTTTGGAAAAAGGTCCGTGTAGGTGTGTGTGTGTGTGTGTGTGTGTGTGTGTGTGTGTGTGTGTGTGTGTGTGTGTGTGTGTGTATGATTTTCTTGAAAATGGCTCTAACGATTTTGATTAATATGCCATATGTTTGAGATATTTTTATGACAAATGAAATGCATATTTTGAATTTTCTGACTATAGCCTATGTAGTCCTGTTTAGTCTGGAGGACTTCTGAATAACTCGTAAACCGTAAGAGATAGACAAAATCTTACTATACAAGAAATGTAGATCTTGATAAAACACAGAGTTTATGTCTGAATAAAACCATTTCGGAGATATTCCTTGTTTTGTGTGTCAGTTTCGGAAAACTTAGAACTTTCGTGAAATGGAACATCGTTGTTCAATTTTTATATGTGATGCGTGCAAAGAGAACGGAATCTCAAAGCTTTAAGAGATTTGACTATCGCTCAAAGTCTATCTAGTCTATTCTAATAGTCCTCTTATACCTACAAGAAAATGAATAAGATAATTTTTAAAAATGTTTATCTCAACTAACTTAAAAAAGTTATAGTAATAAGAGTTTGTAAGAATGGTTAGTACAAGAGTAGAGAAAGTCATGTGAGTGCAACACATCAGATTTTTTTTTATTCGATTTGACCCTTCCTGTAGTGTGAATTAGAATGGCCAAAGTTAAGATTTGTACCGAATTTCAAGTCATTCTGATACATAGTTTTAATAATTTTGGTAATTTATTAAAAGTAAATACAATTTTTAAAATAACCTTTGCATCAAAATATTTACTAGTTCCACTGAAAGCTTCAACACACCTTAAGGGAATATAAGTAAAAGTCTCTATATGCAATATTATTTCCTAATTTTAAGATCATATATAGTACTATTTTAGAAAACTGGTCTCCCCTGCCACTCATTCCAGCAACTGCTCCATCTTCACCTTTCCATTAATTCATTTCACCTCCATTTCATATCATTTATTCTATCAAGTTAACCATTTCCGAAGTATTCCTGGTTGTTGGTTTGAATTTTGAAATACGTGTGTATGTCTCTCAGCTTGGAAGTTATATTTCTGTTATCCTTCTCTTGCTCCATGCAAAGAGAATGGCATTTCAAAGCTATTACATAGAGACCACGCCTTAAAATATTATATCTGCGAGCATACATTTACTAACGTAATTTTTGCAAATGTTTATCACTATTAACATGAAGTAGATGGAATAATAAAGGTTTGTAGGAATAGTTTGCACAAGAGTGAGTAGAGAAAGTCATGTGAGTGCACCGCATCATATTTTTATTCCTCCCTACAACGCCAAATTAGTCCCTTTGGACGATAATTTCTGTAAAACGAAATTGTCTTTCCCTTTTCATAGCAGTTCATTTCCTTGCATTAACCTAGGAGGGAGGCTGGATGATTTTACGAGGTGAATAGCTTTCATTCGGTTCGCTTGCCAGCAAATTTTTGATCCTTCTCTTTTTCTGAGGGGTTGCGCACATTCTGGCAAAACATCTCATCAGATAGCAACCACGGCCAGTCCAAACATCAAAAGCTGCAGCTAAAAAGAAGATTAACACCATCACTACAGGCAGGAGGGCAGTTTAAAACTGAGGTACTCACCATGTTCTCTGGGCACCAAAATATTATCAAATAAATTATCCAAGGTGTGGAATATTGTAGAATGTGGTAATATGAACTGTTTGGGAGCATCTGTCAGTCTCTTATCGTCTAATAAGGGGTGAGGGATAACTACTGACCAATGAACTGCTGATAGTTGCAATACGGGGCAAGAGGTGTAGCGTTGTAAGGACCAGAAAAACTGGTGCTGGAAGGGGAGATACAGCTGGTGTCGTATGAAAAGCCTTAGTATATATTTATGTGCAAATTCTTTATGCCTATTACGGAAAACATAAATTGTGCTTGAAATAAGCAACATTTATTAAAGCTATAAATTTGTCGTTAAAATCGCAAAAATGTGTAAAACTTCACAGTAAACATAAGCAATATCATACGAAAACAAAAAATCGCTTATTCCGCCTTATATTTATATGGGAATTAAAAATGCATCAAAGAAGCTTTAAAATCATAATACACTTTCTGCTTTCGAATAAGTTTTCTTGTAATACGTATGCAATAAACCCTCGTTCTTTAGTGGCATTAAAATTTAATGACATTTCTGTGAATCTATACAGTTTCTGAAATTTGCCATAGACCAATAATCTGCCCACGTGTAACTTCTGAAGTCTGAATGAAACAGCAGTTGTAGCTTAATGAGTAACGACTTGTGAGCGACCAAAAAAATCTTTACTTTCCTTTCAGGCTGGCGTGTCACTAGTTCTAACTATGAATATAAATAATTAAATAATCGTGATACCCTTGCATTTTACTAAATTGCCACTATCACCTCTCTAATGCCATATAGTTCACTTTTCACTGTGATTGAAACTTTACTTCAATTCACTTTACTTAGTTCCCACTGACACTTAACTAATGTGATCAGTTCACTTTTCATTGTCATTTTATTAACCTATGAATGTCACTTCAAAATGTGAACTAGTTCAATTTTTACATGCAGTTCACTTAATTCACACTGTCACTTCAATAGCCTTCTACTGTCACTTCACTTTGATCCAATTCAATTTTCACTGTCACTTCACTAGGTTCTGACAGCCACTTCACTAATGTATCTAGGTCATTAATAAGACATAGTTCAATTTTCATTGTCACTTATTACTCAGAAATAGTTCAATTTTAATTGCTTCTATACTAATGCGACATATTCAATTTCATTTGTTACTTCACCAAGTTCACACTGTTGCTTCACTAATGAGACATAGTTCAATTTTCATTGTCACTTCACTAATGTGACAAGTTCCATTTTATTTCTCACTTCACTAAGTTCACACTATCACTTCTCTAATGTAATATACTTCAATTATCAGACACTTCAGTAATTTTTCACTTTTTCACTATGTTCATTATGTCACTTCATTAATATAATATAGTTGAATTTAACCCTTACTTCACTAAATTCCTACTTTCACTTCATTAATATTCCTTATTTCACACTTCATTGCCATTTCGCTAATCTCCCACGGTGAGTGATATAGTTCAATTTTTACTGTCACTTCACTAGCGTCAGCCAGTTCAATTTTTACTGTCACTTCACTAGCGTCAACTAGTTCAATTTTTACTCTCACTTCACTAGCGTTATATAATTCAATTTTACTGTCATTTCAAGTTCTTACTGACACTTCATTATTCTGACAAAGTTCAATTTTTACTGCCAGTTCCTTAGTCTCTCAGAGTCGGTTCTGTGACGTCACATAGATTACATTTTCACTGTTACTTTAGTAACTATAGACGAAATGAATTATAAGATTTATGATACGTGAACAAAGCTGAGAGCAAGAACAGGCTGATAGAAAAGAATAGACAAAGGATAACAAAAGATGCCTTTCCAGTTTCTTGAAAAACAAATCTCCCTCATTGAGTTTTACCATTTAGAATTTAATTTTGCGCCAGAGCGAGTGTATATTACCTCTGTACGTTTTGTAAGGCTTCTGCGCACGCCATCTGGTATTCCGCTGAAGCTTTCATTCCTTTGATTGAGCAAGTTCTTAATTCCTTCGAAGATGTTCTGGAAACCATAAAAACGATTCAATTTAGCTGAAGCCCCCACGAGCTCTTGCTAATATCGCTCTTTTATTAAGTTTAAACGAAATAAAATGAACCTTTGAGAACACTCGTTTCGCTTAGCAGCAGTAATTATTAAAAATACCACGCAAGGGTCCACTTCAAGCAGATACTGGGATGAAACGAACGTCTAATGATTATTATCCAGTCTACACTGGCAGTCAAAAGTTTCTGAACACCCAGTGAAAGTAGTGTAGCTTAAGGTTTAGCTTCAATTTGTATTTATACACAAAAATAGCTGATGTGTTGCACTCACATGACTTTCTCTACTCTTGTACTAACCATTCTTACAAATTCTTATTCCTATATCTTCTTCGTGTTAAGATAAACATTTCTATAACTTATCTTATTGCTTATTTCCTTCTAGGTACAAGGGGATTATTAGAATACAGTAGGCTTTGTGCGATAGTCAAATGTTTTAAAGCTTTGAGATTCTGTTGTCTTTGCCCACTTAACATATAAAAAAATGAACAACGATGATCCATTTCACGAAAGTTCTAAGTTTTCCGAAACTCACACACATAACAAGGAATATCTCCGAAATGGTTCACCTTACAAGACAATTTATTGTGATATAAATTGTGTATTTTAGCAAGATCTACACTTTTTGTATAGTATAATTTTGTCTATCTCTAACGATTTACCAGTTATGCAAAAGTCGTCCAGAGTAAATAAGACTACAGGGGCTACAGCCAGAAAATTCAAGATATATATTTCATTTGTCATAAAAATATCTCAAACATATGACATTTTAATCAAAATCGTTAGAGCCATTTCAAGAAAATCAAAATTTTCGAAAAATTTTCCATGTAAAGGGTAGTTTTGGGTGGGGCTATTTTCTTCAAAATCTTCTTGTCGCATCCTTGAAAGACATTAAAGTTAAATACCAAGTTTGGTTTTTAACCGACTTTTTGTTTTTGAGTTATGCTGTCCACAGACTGACAGACTGACAGACTGACACACAAACTGACACACATGCACACACACGGACTTTTTTCAAAAAATGCTTTTTTTGAATTCAGGGGGCCTCAAACATATATTTCCGGTGAAATCTCGACATCGAATTTTTGGGTGGAATACAACACTTCCCCTACTTACCAGTAGAAAAAGTAAAAATGATAACGATATTCTATTCTCCAAAGCTCAGACAAATAACGTGGAATATCTCCGAAATGGTTCACTCTAGAGCAAAAAGTATTTGGAGAGTGAAGTCCAGTTTCATAAAAACAATAATTAGACTAATCCAACATAAAAGTCACTATTGGTAATGCAATACCTATATTTATGGCCCGCGAAAAAAAAAAAGAAAACTATGTTTGAAGCCTACAGTTGCGTTGTAGCGTAAATATTATACAGGAGCTTCCAAAGGTTTTTGAAGACACTAATATTCCGTAGATTAGTGATCCTTTATATACCCTCAGAAAAGTACGTATGAACGTGCCGCCACTGGAACGCAGTAGCCACGGATAAATGTGTCACTCTGTCCGAGCGAATGGAAGGAGCTTATCTCAACCTCCCCTGGACTTACCCCTCCCACTTCCTATAGTCCAAACCCCGCAACCTTTCGTTTCCTATATGACGATTCGCGATCCAAATGAGTTAACTCCCTATGGGTATGCAACACACCAAACACACGTGTTATGTGGGTTATAGACTTACGCCACTGTTACCTCGAACACCTTGTGTGTGTTATGGAGCTAGACTGACAGTGACGAAGCTGGTTTTGGAATGGAAAAAGTTTGCAAAATGTGGAAAAAAAAAGTATAATAAAAAGCTTGCCTCTTGAGGCGGTTATAACATAGGTCAATGCTGGGATATGATGATGATAATGCAGGAGACGAATGCCAAGAATAGAAGTGGTGTCGCAGAGCGAAGAAACCCTTCCAATTTTAATGGTTTCTGAGTTATGAGCAGACCGCATGTGACATAATTCATCATATGGGGCCCAAATTTATAACCCGCCTGTACCGATATGTGCCTAAAGATGACAGCCGGGCGACTTTGGGATTAACATTCTCTGTAGCACCAGGTCAACTCCCTTTCCTCTAAAGCCATATATTTCTGACATTTCTCGTATCTGCTCCAATATATTGTCTTGTAATATAAATGTCCAGTTTTCTTCTTCGCTCGATATCATCTTACCAGATAAAAAACTTGCCCGCCTTGCAACAGGGCCAAAAAATGTAACAATGCTTCACTTTTTAGTTTCTCTACTGCATATAGTAATTTTTCTATTCGACACAAAATTATCCCCAAGTAAATAGACAATAAGATAATTTCTACAACTGTTTATCTCTCTTAAAATGATGTAGATAGTGCCATAAGAGCTTGTAATAATAGTACAAGGCTACTGAAAGTCATGTGAGTGCAACAAACTATTTTATTGCTTATTTCCTTGTAGGTGCAAGGGGAATATTTGTGCGGTAGTCAAATGTTTTAAAGCTTTGAGATTCCTTTCTCTTTGCACACTTAACATGCAAAACAAATGAACAACGATGTTCCATCTCACGAAAGTTTTTAAGTTTTCCGAAACTCACACACATGACAAGAAATATCTCCGAAATGGTTCACCCTACAAGAAATTTATTGAGACATAAATTGTGTATTTTAGCAAGATCTACATTTTTTGTGTAGTATGATTTGGTCTATCTCTAACGGTTTACCAGTTATGCAAAAGTCGACCAGAGTAAATACGACTACAGGGGCTATAGCCAGAAAATTCAAGATATAGATTTCATTTGTCATAAAAATATCTCAAACATATGACATTTTAATGAAAATCGTTAGAGCCATTTTCAAGAAAATCAAAATTTTCCATGTAAAGGGTTGTTTAAGGTGGAGCTATTTTCTTCAAAATTTTTGTGCCTCATCCTTGAAAGACAAACTTGAATACCAACTTTGTTTTTAACCGACTTTTCGTTTTTCAGTTATGCTGTCCACAAACAGACACACACACTCACGGAACTTTTTCTAAAAATGCTTTTTTTTTGGACTCAGGGGGTCTAAAAACATATTTCCGGTGAAATCGCGACATCGAATTTTTGGTATGAATACAATTCTTCCTCTACTTACCAGTAGAGAAAGTAAAAATAGAATATTCATCATATATGCTGTCAATAAACAGGAACAGGATGAATCTCATAAATTTAAGCGCTTTTTTATATTTCTCGCAGCTGAAAATGCATTGCCTCCCCATAATGCACTCACATATCTTGCATTCTCATTATTAATGTAGAAAAACGTGGATGAAATATCGAACAGTTTCTGCCCTTAACGGAACTGATGTAATGATTAAAAGTTTCTCTTTCCTGCACTCAGACTGACTTACTTTTGTTCCCTGTAAGAATCAAAGGAGTGATAGATATATAGACTTTTCATTATATCGCAACACCTCTGAGGGAAAAAATATCTGCTGCTAGATTCCGCTTGCACATCGGAAACGCTTAACGCTAAGAAAGGGTTATATTCCACTGACTCCCCCGCGAAAAAATAAAAAAAAATTAAAAAGTAAAACTGGTGTATTGCACTCACATGACTTTCTCTACTCTTGTACTAACCATTCTTACAAACTCTTATTCCTATATCTTCTTCGTGTTAGTTGAGATAAACATTTGTACAAATTATCTTATTGCTTATTTCCTTGTAGATGCAAGGAGAATATTAGGTTACAGTAGGCTTTGTGCGATAGTCAAATGTTTTAAAACTTTGAGATTCCGTTCTCTTTGCACGCTTGACACAAAAAAATGTACAAAGATGATCCATTTCACGAAAGCCATGTTTTCCGAAACTCACACACGTAACAAGGAATATCTCCGAAATGGTTCACCTTAAAAGAAAATTTAATTAGACATAAATTGTGTATTTTAACAAGATCTACATTTTTTGTATAGTATGATTTGGTCTATCTCTAACGGTTTATCAGTTATTCAAAGGTCATCCAGAGTAAACAGGACTACATAGGCTGCCGCCATAAAATTCAAAATATAAATTTCATTTGTTATACAAATATCTTAAACATATGACATTTTAATCAAAATCGTGGGAGCCATTTTCAGTAAAATCAAAATTTTCGAAAAATTTACCATGTGAAGGGTAGTTTAGGGTGGGGCTATTTTCTTCAAAATCTTCGTGTCGCATCCTCGAAACACATTGAACTTAAATACCAACTTTGGTTCTTAACCGACTTTTCGTTTTAGAGTTATGCTGTCCACAGACTGACAGACTGACACAGACACACGGACCTTTTTCTAAAAATGCTTTTTTTGGATTCAGGGGGGCCTCAAAACATGTATTTCCGGTGAAATCTCGACATCGAATTTTTGGGTGGAATACTATACTTCCCCTTCTTACCAGTATAGAAAGTAATAAAACTGGTGTATTGCACTCACATGACTTTCTCTACTCTTGTACTAACCATTCTTACAAACTCTTATTTCTGTATCTTCTACGTGTTGCTTGAAATAATGTTATTGCTTATTTCCTTATAGGTACAAGAGGAATATTAGAATACACTAGGCTTTTTGCGATAGTCAAATATTTTAAAGCTTTGAGGTTCCGTTCTCTTCGCATGCTTAACACATAAAAAATGAACAACGATGTTCCATTTTAGGAAAGTTTTGTTTTCCGAAACTGATACAAAAACAAGCAATATCTCCGAAATGGTTCATTCTACCAAAAAATTTATTGTAAGACAAAATGTGTGTGTTAGTAAGTTCTACATTTATTGTATATTAAGAATTTGTCTATCTCTTACGATTTACGAGTTATTCAAAGGTCATACAGAGTAAACAGGACTACATAGGCTGTCGCCATAAAATTCAAAATATAAATTTCATTTGTTAAACAAATATCTTAAACATATGACATTTTAATCAAAATCGTGGGAGCCATTTTCAATAAAATCAAAATTTTCGAAATATTTTCCATGTAAAGGGTAGTTTAGGGTCGGGCTATTTTCTTCAAAATCTTCGTGTCGCATCCTCGAAACACATTAAACTTAAATACCAACTTTGGTTTTTAAGCGACTTTTCGTTTTTGAGTTATGCTGTCCACAGCCTAGGGTAGTTTTACCACTCTAGGACTTCTAATGCCAGATAAAGGAGCAAGTAGAGGTTTTTGTGTGCACAGAGATGGTCTCTTAGTATTTGTCCACACGTGTAGAACTATGGTCTGTTCCGACTAGTAGATTTCATTCCTAGACGTGAGCTAATCTGACACTGTGCAGGGGGTCCTCCTAGTGTTCTCATCTCAGAAAGCAATTCGCCTGCCTGCCTGGCTGTGCACACAGTGGTAATCAGCCGACACTGCGTTTCCATTGCGCTGCATCCCCTAATGAGGTTTTCAACCTCCACAATAAACAACACTGCACTTTTTGCATACATCCCTATCTTAGGACATGTTGGAGAAAAAACAACACACTGCTCATTCGATGAACTTTCATATAACAGAACAATATTCATACTTTGTAGCCCTTGAACTCATAAGAACTCATAAGAACACATATAGAAGTGGTCTGTGTGAGTCTGTGAAATGCATGACTCAAAAACGAAAAATCACTTAAATACCAAACTTGGTATTTAAGCTTAGTAGCTTCTAAGGATGGAACACCACAAATGACAAGAAAATGTCCTCATACTGGACTATAGTTTACATGGAACATTTATCGTAAATTTTTATGTTTTGAAAAATTACTATAACGATTCGAATTAAAATAACGTACTTTAAGACATTTAAAAGAAATTTGAATTTTCTACGAATTACTACAAAAATGTACATCTTATTAAAACAGAAATTTTTGTGCAGTAAGCCATTTTCAAGGTATTTCTTGTTACCCATTTGTTTATCTAATTTCATTTTTACTTCCTCTACCGGCAAGTATAAGGAAATATATATGTTTTGATATACTTAGTGACATAGAAATATCGCTTTTAAACACCCTTTACATCCATCGGTCCAAACCGGATATGAACCTCCGACCCTGGGACCAGTAGTGCAGCACCTAGTCAACTGAAACGTTCAGACTGAATCGTGTGCTGATCTATATTCCACTCGCACGTTTTAGCACATCAAATAGACTTGACGTTAGGTACCTCACACCACTACGTCGCTAGACAATGGCGGTTAAGAACAAAGTCCATTTCCATACAGTTCTAGAAGCTTCGAGTGCAGGGCTAGCTTTGCGAATGTGGATTTCCAGAATTATGGACAGTACCTAATTCTCGGCTATATGGGTGAGTCGACATGGACGCCACAGTCAGTTTAACTCGGCTTTATTTTCTTGTAGGTACAAGGAGAATATTACAATACAGTAGGCTTTGAGCGATAGTCAAATATGTTACAGATTTCAAATTCCGTTCTCTTTGCACAGTTAACATATAAAAATTAATAACTACGCTACATTAGACGAAAATTTAAGTTTTCCAAAATTCACACAAATAACAAGGAATATCTCCGAAATGGTTCACTCTACAAAAATTTTTATCAGGACATAAACTGTCTGTTTTATCTTGATCTATATTTTTGTCTAGTAAGATTTTGTCTATCTCTTACGGTTTACGAGTTATTAAGTAATCCAGAGTAAACAAGACTACATAGGCTATAGCCAGAAAATTCAAGATTGCATCTCATTTATCACAAGAATATCTTCAGCATTTGACATTTTAATCAAAATCGCTAAAGACATATTCGAGTAAATCAAAATTGTCGGAAATGTTTCATGTAAAGGATAGTTTAGGGTGCAGCAATTTTCTTCTAAATCTTCGTGTCGCATCCTTGAAAGACATTAGCTTAAATAACAATATAAAATCTGGACATAGACTTTTTGGACTACTTCCTGTAGTAGCGAAAGTAATAAAAATATTATCGGTAGACATGAACTGCAGGCACACGCCCGTTGTTTACATCTGAACTTATCCTCTCTCCTTCAACATAAAGTCTCACAAAAGCCCATAGTGCTGATCTGTCCCTTAGTGACAATTACTTTCTGTTAATGTTCATCTCCGAGCACAACGCCGTTAGTCGCTCTGGGTCTGGTAGACCCACATGGCCTAGTCAGACAGTTACATAGATGTCTTCTGGGGGTCTCTCAGGCCCCTACCGACAAACGGAGGGTTAATATAAAGTAAAAATAGTACAAGGGTAGAGAAAGTCATGTGAGTTGGCAGCAACAGTTCTTGCCCTGCATCCTGGGTACTATCTAGGGAACTCGGAGCCGTCAGATGCAGTTGTCCTTTGCTGTGAGTGATGGGACAGGCTGTAAGCGCCTTAACAAGCGTTGCCACCGGACACGGTTATATTTCCATCCCCTCGGAGCAGCTAGCGTCTCCATAAACTGCTCCGTTCCCTTCCTTCATTTTGTCGTCGTCGTGATTAACGGCGCAACACACCCGGTGACAAGCTCCAACGTGTTTTGTATACATATTATCCACGTGTATACAATTTCCTCCCTGGTTAAAAATCCAGCCTACAGAACTTGCTTTATGGTAGCAAACATGGCTTACTTTTCAGTGCCTCACTCAAAATCTTGAAAACTGGAGGCAACCAGTGTTGCCAACTCACTTTCACTTAATTCCGCCAGACAGCGATTAAGGGGTGCCCCATTTATGTTACTCCACAAACAATGTTTATTCATTTTTACTTTCTCTACTGGCAAGTAGGGGAAGTATTGTATTCCACCCAAAAGTTCGATGTCGAGATTTCATCGGAAATATCTTTTGAGACCCCCCTGAACCCAACAAAATCATTTTTAGAAAAAGGTCCGTTTGTGTGTGTCTGTGGACAGCATAACTCAAAAACGAAAAGTGGGTCAAAAACAAAAGTTGGTATTTAAATTTTATGTCCAAGCATGCGACATGAAGATTTTGAAGAAAATAGCCCCATTCAAAACAACCCTTTACGTGGAAAATTTTTCGAAAATTTTGATATCCTGAAAATGGCTCTAACGATTTTTATTAAAATGCCATATGTTTGAGATATTTTTATGACAAATGAAATGTATATCTTGAATTTTCTAGCTATAGCCCCTGCAGTCGTATTTACTCTGGACGAATTTTGCATAACTGGTAAACCGCTAGAGATAGATCAATCATACTATATCTAAATACCAAACTTGGTACTTAAGTTCAACGCCTTCCAGGAGTGTGACACAAAGACCTTCAGAAAAACTCAAAAACTTTTATTCCTATATCTTCTTCGTGTTATTAATATTCTAAGACAGGTCGCTATATGATTTGGAAATTCCATTCCCTTTACATGGCTAAGAGATAAAAAAAGTGTATTACGACTTCCCATTTGAGAACGGTATAATGTTACAAAATTCTGACACATAACAAGGAATATTTCCGAAATGTTTCACTTGGTAAAAAATATTATCTGAGATAAATTTTGTGTTTTAACGAGGTCTACACTTTTGGTACAGTAAGATTTGGTCTATCTCTTACGGTTTACCAATTATGCAAAAGTCATCCCGAGTAAACAGGACTACATAGGCTATAGCCAGAAAATTCAAAGTATGCGTTTTATTTTTCATAAAAATATTTTAAACACATTTTATTAGTAATTTTTGAGAGGACCAAAATCTTCGAAAAAATTTGCTTGTAAATTATTATGAATAATTTGTACGATAGTGAGTAGAGAAAGTCATATGAGTACAAATAATTTTTTTCCTCTGATGACTCAGTAACTCAATGTCAACTTGCGGAGGGGGAATTAGCACCTCGACCGGAAGGAGCTCTTTTGTGCCTGTGTCCCTGAAGTGGCACGGACGAGGCGAATGGATCATAGGGGCCGCCGGAACGTTGCCACGACGGGGCAGAGGGAAGGATCTACGTTTTTCCAGTTTTAAGCAGCCGTGTGGAGGGGAAATAAGCCCTCCCCCGCTTCGGGCCTGTACCATCCCATGGGCGGCCCGGAAATCAATGGCTCGTCTTCCAATCTGGAGAAGAAGATCTCCAGAGTGCGTTTGCTCCCCTGAGGCGCTGTGGCCGCGACGCTCTCCAACGTTTGCAACCCTGAAAGAATCCTAAGTGGGTGAAGCGTGAAATGAACAGTGACAAGAATACGCAATCCTATCCAGTGTTCGCCTGGCGACCCGGGGAAACCGCCGAAAAAGCAATGTGTGAAGAAGGTCGACAACAGAGATCAAACTCATGGCCTCCTGAATGCGGGCCATAGACATTAGCACCTGTTTTCTTGTGATTGTCAAGAAGCTATTCTTAGTACGAAGAAAGCAAATTGGCAACACTGTGCACAAAGGGCATCCAGCGTGCATAAATTGGTAGCAAAGCTGTTGCTCTTATTTATTTACGAGGCCTCCAACATGAACCAAATGGTAGTTAATGGGTAACACGCAGTGACGTCGTGGGTCTAAGCCAGCGGTGCGGATGAGGTAAACCTGCAGCTTTTTAATTAATTTTTAAGCTTCTATGTGCTAACTGATGAATGAAGTGAAACATCCCTTCACGCCTAGGTTATCTTTACCAACAGCAGAAGACCACAACTGTGCATCGATGCTCTGCTTCTTTCAATTGTTTTATGTGCAGCCTGCACCTGGCTAGCATACATAACCTCCACTGATAAAAGAAGTTTCATATCACAACATTCACACGGTTTTTCCTACTCACTCCTTTAACTTTCTCTACTGGTAAGCAGGGGAGGTATCATATTCCACGCAAAAATTCGATGTCGAGATTTCACCGGAAATATATGTTTTGAGACCTTCTGAATTTAAAAAAAAAAAAAAAAAAAAAAAAAAAACTTTTTAGAAAAGGGTCCCTGTGTGTTTCTGTCTGTCACTTTAATGGACAGCATAATTCAAAAACGAAAAGTCGGTTAAAATCCAAAGTTGATATTTAAGTTTAATGTCCTTCAAGGATGCGACACGAAGATCTTGAACAAAATAGCCCCACCCTAAACTACCCTTTACATGGACAATTTTTCCAAAATTTATATTTTCTTGAAAATGGCTCTAACGATTTTGATCAAAATGTCATATGTTTGAGATATTTTTATGCCAAATAAAATGTATATCTTGAATTTTCTGGCTGTAGCCCTTGTAGTCGTATTTACTCTGGACGACTTTTGCGTAACTGGTAGACCGTCATAGATAGACCAAATTGTACTATACAAAAAATCTAGATACTAGATCAAAAAATCTAGATTTGCTAAAATACACAATTTATGTCTCAATACATTTTCTTGTAGGGTGAACCATTTTGGAGATATTCCTTGTTATGTGTGTGAGTTTTGGAAAACTTAAAACTTTCGTGAAATGAATCATAGTTCATTTTTTATATGGTAAGTGTGCAAAGAGAACAGAATCTCAAAGCTTTAAAAGGTTTGACTATCGCACAAAGTCTACTGTATTCTAATATTCCCCTTGTACCTACAAGGAAATAAGCAATAAGATAATTTGTAGAAATATTTATCTGTATTAACAGGAAGAAGATATGGGAATAAGAGTGTGTAAGAATGGTTAATACAAGAGTAGAGAAAGTCATGTGAGTGCAACACATCAGATTTTTTAAACTATGCTTACTAATGTTTATTTTTACTTTATTTACTTACATAGAGTTGTTAGGGGAGATATTGTATTCGACATAAAACTTCGGCGTCGAGATTTCATCGGAAATATATGTTTTGAGCCCCCCTAATTCCAGAAAATTCTCTACTGTTGTACTAACCATTCCTACAAACTCTTATTCCTATATCGTCTTCGTGTTAATGTAGATAAACATTTGTACAAATTATCTTATTGCTTATTTCCTTGTAGGTACAAGGAGAATATTAGCATACAGTAGGCTTTGTGCGATAGTCAAATCGTTTAAAGCTTTGCACGCTGAACGTATAAAAATGAATAACGATGCTCCATATGGCGAAAGTATAAGTTCTCCAAAACTCACACACTTAACGAGGAATATTTCTGAAATGGTTCACTCTACAAACAAATTTATTCAGATATAAATTGCGTATTTTAGCAAGATCTACATTTCTGTGCAGTAAGATTTGGTCTATCTCTAACGGTTTACCAGTTATGCAAAAGTCGTCCAGAGTAAATATAACTACAGGGGCTATAGCCAGAAAATTCAAGATAGACATTTCATTTTTCATAAAAATATCACCAACATATGTTATCTTAATCAAAATTGTTAGAGCCACTTTCAAGAAAATCAAAATTTTCGAAAAATGTTTTCCATGTAAAGGGTAGTTTAGTATAGGGTTATTTTCTTCAAAATCTCCGTGTCGCATCCTTGAAAGACATTAAACTTATATACCAACTTTGGTTTATAACCTACTTTTCGTTTTTGAGTTATACTGTCCACAGAGTGACAGACACAAAGGTAGATTTAACAATTGTTTACAGGATACTGAATTCCCTTGTACTTACAAGAAGTGAGGTAATTTCTGCAAATGTTTATACCTATTAATATGCATTAGCTGGAAGAAAAGGAATTTTAGGGATCATTGAGGAATACTTAAAATGTCTTCCTAAAAGACATTAGATAGGAAATTAGATGTGAATGCAATTTTGATATTTTTGTTGAATTTAGGAACTCTTGTTGCAGGTAATAAAACATTAAATTAAAGAGGAAGAGAGAGGAAACACAGATAAGCTCCTGTTCCTTGAAGTTACTACATGGGAAAGTGATAACAGCACAAGAGGTAAGTGGATAGTGGAAAGAAAGATAAAATGGTTCCCCGGCTGAAGTATAAATTAATGTTATATGATTTACAAGTTGGATACTTCTATTATGAAAGTACCATTAGTATTAGAAAGTTTGTGAGCCTATCATTTGCATGACCATGTTCAGAGGGGGGGGGGGGTGATATTAGCATACAGGTCAACCAGCTAGGAATATTTGGGATGACCTCCTTGGTCCATTGTGCTAGCTCCGAGGTTTCTTCACACCTTCTTATCCACTCTTGTGTTATGGACTCTAGTTGTTGTAGTGGTAGCAGTAATGATGGTGGTACTAATAGCAGCAGGAGAAGGCGTCTATCGTGTACGAGCATTACAGTTCATGGCGCAGGCTCAGACGCAGACGAGAACTCGGTTTTGGAAATCACATACAATCTCTCGCTATAGTCAGTCAGGGCAGAAGTAATGCTGAGGTTGATACAACAGTCAGTCAGTCAGTCGGTCAATGACTCAGTCCGTCAGTCAGTCAGTCAGTCAGTCAGTCAGTCGGTCAGTGACTCAGTCCGTCAGTCAGTCAGCCAGCCAGTCAGTCAATCAGTCGTCAGTAAGTCAGTCAGTCATCAGTCAGCCAGTCATCAGTCAGTCAGTCAGCCAGCCAGTCAGTCGTCAGTAAGTCAGTCAGCTAGTCAGTCGTCAGTAAGTCAGTCAGTAAGGGCAGAAGTAATGCTGAGGTTGATACAACAGCAGTCACTCAGTGAGTCAGTCAGTCAGTCAGTCAGTCAGTCGGTCAGTGACTCAGTCCGTCAGTCAGTCAGCCAGTCAGTCAGTCGGTCAGTGACTCAGTCCGTCAGTCAGTCAGCCAGCCAGTCAGTCGGTCAGGGACTCAGTCAGTCAGTCAGTCGGTCAATGACTCAGTCCGTCAGTCAGTCAGCCAGCCAGCCAGCCAGTCAGTCAGTCAATCAGTCGTCAGTAAGTCAGTCAGTCATCAGTCAGTCAGTCAATCGTCAGTAAGTCAGTCAGCCACTCAGTCAGTCGTCAGCCAGTCGTCAGTAAGTCAGTCAGTCAGTCGTCAGTAAGTCAGTCAGTCATCAGTCAGTCGTCAGTAAGTCAGTCATCAGTTAATCAGTCGTCAGTAAGTCAGTCAGTCAGACGTCAGTAAGTCAATCAGTCATCAGTCAGTCGTCAGTAAGTCAGTCAGTCATCAGTCAGTCAGTCGTCAGTCAGTCAGTGGTCAGTAAGTCAGTCAGTCGTCAGTAAGTCACTCAGTCAGCCAGTCAGTCAGTCAGCCAGTCAGTCAGCCAGTCAGTCAATCAGTCAGCCAGTCTGCCAGTCAGTCAGCCAGTCAGTCAGCCAGTCAGTCAGCCAGTCAGTCAGTCAGCCAGTCAGTCAGTCAGCCAGTCAGCCAGTCTGCCAGTCTGCCAGTCAGTCAGTCAGCCAGTCAGTCAGCCAGTCAGTCAGCCAGTCAGTCAGTCAGCCAGTCAGTCAGCCAGACAGTCAGTCAGTCAGCCAGTCAGCCAGTCTGCCATTCTGCCAGTCAACACGAGGCACAAATTTCCTTCCTGCTGCTGCTTATAAACCACAATGTGGTCGTCCGTCGAGTTAGTCATGAACATTGTAGGGAAAGTAGCGTTAATATAATTTGATACAAGTGAAACTAACGATGTAGCTGGATAATAAATATACTCGTTTAATCCGCAATTAATGAGCTGCAACGCTAAAGTAAAATTAATTTATTGCACTATGACGCACTCTTTTTGTGTTATTTTTAAACTCCATACAGGTAATAATGGCGTGTCTCCGTACAACAGTGCAATTCAAAATCAACTAACTGATAACATTAACAAAGACATTATATACTCGTGTTTTGTTGTTTTTTAAATGTTTACGCTGAAATAAATCGATGTTACACACACAAATATTCCACCCATGTTGAGGGTTCATCAGAAACAAACGTTTTGCAATATGGAATATTCTGAATCTAATTTAAAGAAAAACACACATTTTTAGAAAAAGCTCCGTGTGTGTGTGTGTGTGTGTGTGTGTGTTTGTATCTGTGTCTGTGGACAGCATAACTGAAAAACTAAAAGTCCATTAAAAGCGAAAGTTGATATTGAAGTTTAATGTTTTTCAAGGACGCGACATGAAGATTTTGAAGAAAATAGCCGCACCCTAAACTACTCTTTACATGGAAAATTTTTCGAAAATTTTGATTTCTTGAAAATGGCTCTAACGATTTTGATTAAAATGTCATATGTTTGAGATATTTTTATGACAAATGAAACGTATGTTTTGAATTTTCTGGCTATAGCCCCTGTAGTCGAATTTACTCTGGACGACTTTTGCATAACTGGTAAACCGTTAGATATAGACCATTTTATACTGTACAAAAAAATGTAGATCTTGCTAAAATACACAATTTATGTCTGAATAAATTTTCTTGTAGGGTGAACCATTTCGGAGATATTCCTTGTTAGGTGTGTGAGTTTCGGAAAACTTAGAACTTTCGTGAAATGGATCATCGTTGTTCATTTTTTATATGTTAAGTGTGCAAAGACAACAGAATCTCAAACATTTGACTATCGCACAAAGCCTACTGTATTCTAACATTCCCCTTGCATCTACAAGGAAATAAGCAATAAGATAATTTGTACAAATGTGTATCTCAACTAACACGAAGAAGATATAGGAATAAGAGTTTCTAAGAATGGTTAGTACAAGAGTAGAGAAAGTCATGTGAGTGCAACACAGCAGATTTTTTCCACATTCTTCTCTCCTAATCTAATATTAAAGTCCCCCATTAATATAATTTCTGAATTTACGTACTTTTCCCTTAACCTTTCACAATGTTCTTCCAGTTGTGAAACTGGGACCGCATTTCTTTTATCCTTTTACTTAGCCCTGCTTGTAACGATTCCTCTATGGAGTTGTAATGCTACCCCACGTTTCTTTGAACCTGTCTATACTAATGCATGTCCAGTTATGAAAACAAGATAAAGACTTTACCTGGGTGGGGCAATTCACTTTTGAATAATAACTGTAACAGGCGGGCGATATACCCTGACGTCATTACGTGACTCCCTGATAGCTAATGACGATAGCCGAGCTAAGAAGCACGATTTCCCATCATGCAATGCTTGCATTAAATTACGCTGCAAAGTTAAGAGAATAAGGTACACTAATTTATGAAGACCGTTTTTAAGTTAACGGAAAAAGGTAGAGTATTATAAAGTTTTGGAACAAACTTTAAGAACAATTATCGTCAATATATGTTTGCTAACTTTATTATGCAGTTGTGAACTCGAAATGCTAAGTGATAAGCAAATAGACATTGCCATTGTTTAGAATCGCAGGTTTCGTGTATAAAAATATCACTGGACGATAATACGCTAACTTTATACTGCCCTAATTGCCTTTTTGCGGCTTAAATGCCCATTTTAAAGTAGCACATTCCAACCAAAAATTCGATAACAAAATTCACGTTAAATAGGTGTATTCAGACGCCCTGGATCTTAGAAAAAGATTTAGTGTATATGTATGTATTTATGAACAGCATAACTAACAACGAAGGATCCGTTAAGTACCAAACTTGGTATTTAAATCCAGAATCTTTCAAGGATACAACAACAGAATGTTGAAGAAAATCCCACCACACTAAAATGTTCATTAGATGGAACATTCTTCAAAAAATTTCAATTTTCTCAAAGACGACAATCGATTTTGATTAAAGTATTTTTATGATAAATAAAATATATATCTTTAATTTTATGTGAATGCCGTCAAAAGTACAGTTCATTCTGAGTGACTTGTGGAAGTGGAAACCGTGAGAGAAATAGACAAAACCTTAGTGCCCAAAAATGTAGATATCGACAAAAGGAACTTAATGTCAGATAATTGGTTTTGTATAGTGAAACATTTCTGAAGATCCTTCCTGCGTAGCTCGAGCGATAGGGTTCTTATCTCAGGGTGTGCGCAGCCTTTGCGAAAGAGTGACACTGCTTTCCAATTTTAACAGATTTGAATGATTGTATAATTACTTTCTCTACTGGTAAGTAGGGGAAGTATTTTATTCCACTAAAAAATTCGATCTCGAGATTTCACCGGAAACATATGTTTTAAGGCCCCCTAAATCCAAAAAAAAAAAGAATTTTTAGAAAAAGGTGCGTGTGTGTGTCTGTGTGTCACTATGTGTGTCAGTCTGTCAGTATGTGGACAGCATAACTCAAAAACGAAAATTCGGTTAAAAGCCAAAGTTGGTATTTAAGTTTAATGTCTTTCAAGGATGCGACACGAAGATTTTGAAGAAAATAGCCCCACCCTAAACTACCCTTAATATGGAAGATTTTTCGAAAATTTTGATTTTCTTGAAAATGCCTTCAACTATTTTGAATAAAATGTCATAGGTTTGAGATATTTTTATGACAAATGAAATGTATATCTTGAATTTTCCAGCTATAGCCCTGTAGTCGTATTTACTGTGGACGAGTTTTGCATAACTGGTAAACCGTTAGAGATAGACCAAATCATACTACACAAAAAGATGTAGACCTTGCTAAAATACACAATTTATATCTGAATAAATTTTCTTGTAGGGTGAACCATTTCGGAGATATTCCTTGCTATGTGTGTGAGTTTCGGAAAACTTAGATATTTCGTGAAAAGGATCATCGTTGTTCATTTTTTACTTTCTCTACTGGTAAGTAGGGGAAGTATTGTATTCCACCCAAAAATTCAAAGTCGAGATTTCGCCGGAAATACATGTTTTGAGGCCCCGTGAATCCAAAAAAAGCATTTTTAGAAAAAGGTCCGTGTGTGTGTCTGTGTGTCTGTGTGTCTGTCAGTCTGTCAGTCTGTGGACAGAAGGGCTCAAAAACGAAAAGTCGGTTAACAACCAAAGTTGGTATTTAAGTTTAATGTCTTTCAAGGATGCGACACGAAGATTTTGAAGAAAATATCTCCACCCTAAACTACCCTTTACATGGAAAATTTTTCGAAAATTTTTATTTTCTTGAAAATGGCTCTAACGATTTTGATCAAAATGTCATATGTTTGACATATTTTTATGACAAATTAAATGTATATCTTGAATTTTCTATCTATAGCCCCTGAAGTCGTATTTACTCTGAACGACTTTTGCATAACTGGTAAACCGTTAGAGATAGACCAAATCATACTGCACAAAAAATGTAGATCTTGCTAAAATACACAATTTATGTCTAAATAAATTTTCTTGTAGGGTGAACATTTTCGGAGATATTCCTTGTTGTGTGTGTGAGTTTCCGAAGACTTAGAACTTTAGTGAAAAGGATCATCGTTGTTCATTTTTTTTATATGTTAAGCCTGCAAAGAGAATGGGGTCTCAAAGCTGTAAAAGGTATGACTATCGCACAAAGCCTACTGTATTCTAGTATTCCCCTTGTAGCTACAAGGAAATAAACAATAGGATAATTTGTACAAATGTTTATCTCAACTAACACGAAGAAGATTTAGGAATAACAGTTTGTAAGAATGGTTAGTACAAAAGTAGAGAAAGTCATGTGAGTGCAGCTCATCTGATTTTTTTAAAAGTAAACATTGTCTTCGCAATTCCCGCTTTCGAGATTACCCCCTCTTTTACTAGTTTTCCACTTATATTTACTTGTATTTATTTCAAATCATTAAAATATTATAATTATCGACTCCTGGTTTATAGGAATGGCTTTTCCCACAGCTACCGTCGTTTTTAACTCATTTTGAAGGCATTTGCTCTGGTTCCTAGTCTACTGGTATGTCACTCAGGGCTGTGAAGACGAGCGAGGTTAAATATCTATGGACTTGGCTGTACACACATAAAAGCCGGTCACATGGGAACCCAGGAACGAAGCACCACTTCTCCAAAGAGCATTAGGGTCTATTCTCTTCGCTCTTTGTTCCGCATTGTCCTGTTACACACAAGTTTAATCTAATTTCACTTGTATCCGTCCGTCCTTCCGTCCTCTAGTTTCGTAAAAGAATAAGATGAACTGTGGAATTATGCAAGGATTACGTTTCGCCTAGATCGTCTACGCCGACCTCACTTCACTCTTTCTCTTTTATCGACCAACTCACAAAGTTCATTGGATACTCGCTTAACACATTAATATGAAAGGAGTAATTCTTAACATAAAAAATCTGATGTGTTGAACTCACATGACTTTCTCTACTCTTGTACTAACCATTCTTACAAACTCTTATTCCTGTATATTCTTTGTGTTAGTTAAGATAAACATTTGTATAAATTATGTTATGACTTATTTCCTTGTAGGTACAAGGGAAATATAAGAATACAGTAGGTTTGTGCGATAGTCAAATCTTTTAAAGTTTTGAGATTCCATTCTCTTTGCACACTTAACATAAAAAAAACGAACAACGATGTTCCATTTCACGAAAGTTTTCTTTTTCGAAACTCATACTAATGAAAAGGAATATCTCCGAAATGATTCACTCCACAAGAAAATTTATTCAGACATAAATTGTGTATTTTAGCAAGATCTATATTTTTGGTATGGTATAATTTGGCCAGAAAATTCAAGATATACATTTTATTTTTCATCAAAATATCTCAAACATATGACATTTTAATCAAAATCGTTAGGGCCTTTTTCGAGAAAATCAAAATTTTTAAAAAAGTTTCCATGTAAAGGGTAGTTTAGGGTGGGACTATTTTCTTCAAAATCTTCGTGTCGCATCCTTGAAAGACATTAAACTTAAATACCAACTTTGGTTTTTAACCGACTTTTCGTTTTTGAGCTATGCTGTCCACAGACTGACAGACTTACAGACACACAGACACACACACGGACCTTTTTCTAAAAATGCTTTTTTTGGATTCAGGGGGCCTCAAAACATGTATTTCCGGTGAAATCTCGACTTCGAATTTTTGGGTGGAATACAATACTTCCCCTACTTACCAGTAGAGAAAGTAATAAAAAGGAATATCTCCGAAATGATTCACTCCACAAGAAAATTTATTTAGACAAATTGTGTATTTTAGCAAGATATGTATTTTTGTATAGCATAATTTGGCCAGAAAGTTCAAGATGTACATGTTATTTGTCATCAAAATATCTCAAACATATGACATTTTAATAAAAACTGTTAGAGCCTTTTTCAAGAAAATAAAAATTTTCGAAAAATTTTCCATGTAAAGGGTAGTTTAGGGTGGAACTATTTTCTTCAAAATCTTCGTGTCGCATCCTTGAAAGACATTAAACGTAAATACCAACTTTGGTTTTTAACTTACTTATCGTTTTTGAGTTATGCTGTCCACAGACACACAAACACCCACGCGGAACTTTTTCTAAAAATGCCCTTTTTGGATTCAGGGGGTCTCAAAACATATGTTTCCCGTAAAATCTTGACATCTAAATTTTGGGTGGAATACAATACTTCCCCTACTTACCAGTAGAGAAAGTAAAAAGAGATATTTTTCTTTCTGTATTAAGGTAGGAGTATTGCAGTTAACGCAAAATTTTGAAGTCTACATTTCACCGGAAAAATGTGTTTTGAGGCCCACTGAATTAAAAAAAGACAATGTTAGAAACATTTCCGTGAGTATGTGTCTGTGTGTGTAGGTCTCTGCGTGTGTCTGTTTGTCTATGAACAGCATAACTCAAAAACGAAAAGTCCGTTAAAAACCAAAGTTGGTATTTAAGTTTAATGTCTTTCAAGGATGCGACACGAAGATTTTTAAGAAAATAGCCCCACCATAAACTACCCTTTACGTGGAAAATGTATTGAAAATTTTGATTTTCTTAAAAATGGCTCTAACGATTTTTATTAAAATGTCATATGTTTGAGATATTTTTATGACAAATGAAATGTATATCTTGAATTTTCTGGCTATAGCCCCTGTAGTCGTATTTAGTCTGAACGACTTTTGCATAACTGCTAAACCGTTAGAGTTAGACTAAGTCATACTGTACAAAAAATGTAGATCTTGGTAAAATACACAATTTATGTCTCAATAAATTTTCTTGTAGGATGAACCATTTCGGAGATATTCCTTGTTGTGTGTGTGAGTTTCAACAAACATAACTTTCGTGTAATGGAACATCGTTGTTCATTTTTTATATGTTAAGTGTGCAAAGAGAACGTAATCTGAAAGCTTTAAAGGTTTGACTATCGCACTAAGGCTACATAATAATCCCTTGGTTGTCTATTCCAATCACAATCTCATATGATTCTACTGTCCAGATCTATGACGTAGGCTATTAATCACTGCATGTAGATACTATTATAGCGGAGTAATAGGCTAACGCCTTGTCCGATAAAATCACTTCTGTGATTGTCCAATACCTGAGGCATTGTTAAACGTAAATGATCAATATCAGTATGCATACCGGTGTACGAACTTTTGCTTGATCCAGTAGTGACATAGGAGTTGAGCAAACCTGGGAACAACAATTTACTAAAACACAGTTTGTGTTCAAATTTTTTTTGTAGAATGAACCATTTCCGAGATATTTATTGTTATTTTGTTAGTGTTACAATACTTAATGCTTTCCACAAATGGAAGATCGTTATTCATTTTTTTATACCCGAGTCAAGCAAGGTGAACCGAATTCTAAAGCTTTAATAGGTCTGAGCCGCTCAAAGCCTGCTATATTCCCATATTCCCCTTGTACCTGCAAGGAAATTAGGACAAATAATTTATGCAAATGTTTATCTCAACTAACACGAAGAATATATACGAATAAGGGTTTGTATGAATGTTTAGTACAAGAGTAGAGAAAGTCATGTGAGTGCAACACCAGATTTTTCACAAATGGCGGATTTTATTAAAATATCGTAATTTGTCTTCATTGAAACATGTTGAATTTATATCCCAAGTTTGTTATCCATAAACTTTAGTATTGACTAATATAATTCGCATTTTCCTTTAAAATTGTTCTTTTATAATTCAGGGGTCCTCAAAACACGAATTTTCGCTATAACCTTGGTACTGGGTTTTTAGGGCGGAATTTAAATTGTCCTCATTGATAGGTTGGCAGTGGAAAAATTAGACCATTCCTTGATCTTCATAGAAACATTCTTAACTGTTGAATCTAGCACTCCCCCTGAACTTCGGCAACTTCTCCATCGAAGTTGTGCTGCGGGAATGCAGACACCTCAGGCGAATGCTGGTAAATATGCAAATTAACCTTAGTGATTTACTCAGACATTTTTACCTTCTCTACTACGTATACTAAAGTAGTGTGTGTGTGTGTGTGTGTGTGTGTGTGTGTGTGTGTGTGTGTGTGTGTGTGTGTGTGTGTGTGTGTCTGTCTCCAGAACGAAAACTTGGTTAAAAACCAAAGTTGGTATTTAAGTTTAATGTCTTTCAAGGATGCGACACAAAGATTTTGAAGAAAATAGCCCCACCCTAAACTACCCTTTACGTGGAAAATGTATTGAAAATTTTAATTTTCTTAAAAATGGCATTAACATTTTGATTAAATGCCATATGTTTGAAGTATTTTTATGACAAATGAAATGTATATATTGAATTTTCTGATTATAGCCCCTGTAGTCGTATTTACTCTGGATGACTTTTACATAACTAGTAAACCGTAAGAGATAGAACAAACAATTTCGGAGGTACTCCTTTTGGAAAACTTATACTTTCGTCAAATGGAACATCATTATTCACTTTTATATTCTAACATGCAAAAAGAACAGGATTTGAAAGCTTTAAAATATTTTATATTCGCTCAAAGCCTACTGTATTTTCATAATCCCCTTGCACCTGCAAAAAGTTAGTAATAAGATATCTTATACAATATTTATCTCTACTAACATGAAGTAGAGCAAGAGTGGAGAAAGTCATGTGAGTGCAACACTTGCTTCTGGTTATGCAAGTTAATTGTTCTCGTAAAGAAGCTCACCTTCTTCTGGTGGACAGACAGTAGTGACAAAAGAAGATTGTAGACTGACAGAGAGGCGGATGAAAGGTGTGGAAATGAATAAAGCAAGCAGAGATAATTAAGAAATGTTTGTAAATATGGTCATAAAACAGCGGAGTGGAGGAGTTAAAGGGCGGCGGGTGTGTGTGTGTTCCGCATACGCCTGAGTGAAGCACTGAGTTATTTACTTGTCGCTTCCCTAGACAGTTAACCCTGTTACAAGAGCAGGTTGGGCCCCGCGAAGCCCCACTAAATAGTCACTGCACTAAACTTATGTCCACCTTCTGATTCTGCAGGGGTGGACAGTTTCTCCATTTATAAGCTATTTCACCCCAACTCGCAAATGATATCCCTACTGGGTGATACTAATATAATATACAAGGTGTTAGGGACATGAGTGAGCATGGCGTTGCACTCACATGACTTTCTCTACTCTTGTAATAACCACTCTTACAAACTCTTATTCCTATATATTCTTCATATTAGTTGAGAGTACCTGGGCGACCGAGCTTCGCTCGGCGTTTTTGTGAAATACATTTTTTTTTTTTTTTTTTTTTTTTTTTGTGGGAGATACTTAGATAAACCTGAAAGGCAAAAATTACTGAAATACATACAAATATTTCATTTTCAACCCTAGAAAATTATATTAATTGTATGTTGAGGGGCAAACAGAGGATAAATGAATGTGCTTCGTAAAAGGAATGCGAGTAGAAAGCCATTTGAAAGTAATATATTGTGTAGTAATATTGTTGCCATAAACAATTTCCCCATAAAAAATACATATACGTGCCAAATTTTGCGGTGATCGGTTAAGCGGTTTTCGAGCTTAACAGTTGGATATATATTAACAACCAAGTTGTATAGATGATATGAATTGTTTGTAGAAGAGTGAGTGGAGAAAGAGATGTGAATGTGTTACCTAAAAGTGAGTATAGTAAACAGTGTGAATGTAATATGCAGCATTTCTATTTCAAACATACACAAAATTGTATGACTTATTTCTATAAGAGTGAGTAGAGAAACAATTATGAATGTGTTTCCCAAAAGCAAGTAGAGAAAACAGTGTGCATGTAATACGTAGCATTTCTATTTCAAACGTGCACGAAATTGTATAACTTATTTGTAGAAGAGTGAGTAGAGAGAGATGAGAATGTCTTACCTAAAAGTGAGTAGAGAAAACAATATGAATATAATAGAGAAAGAGATGTGAATGTGGTAGCTAAAAGTAAGTAGAGAAACCACTGTGAATGTAATATGTAGTATCTCTATTTCAAACTTACAGAAAATTGTGTATTTATTTCTAGAAGAGTGAGTAGAGAAAGAGATGTGAATGTGTTACCTAACAGTAAGAGGAAAAAACCGTGTAAATGTAATAGCATTTTTATTTCAAACATACAGAACAAGGTATGACTTATTTTAAAAGGGGGGATAAAAGTGTTTTTTGGTGCAAAATCACATTTTTTATACAAAATTGTTTATAGAAAAGTGAGTAGAGAAAGAGTGTGAATGTGTTACCTAAAAGTGAGTAGAGAAAACACTGTGCATATATACAAAAATTTAACCAAATCTTTAGAGCCGTTTCTGAAATAGCGGGAATATATATACAAGAATTGCACTGTAGAAGTGGGAATAAAAAATCTGATGTGTTACACTCACATGACTTTCTCTTCTCTTGTGCTAACCATTTTTACAAACTCTTATTCCTATATCTTATTCGTGTTCGTTAAGATAAACATTTGTACACCTTATCTTATTGCTTACTTCCTTGTAGGTGCAAGGGGAATTGTAGAATACAGTAGGCTGTGTGCGATAGAACTTTTAAAGCTTTGACATTCTGTTGTCTTTGCGCACTTAACATATAAAAAAATGAACAACGATGATCCATTTCACGAAAGTGCTAAGTTTTCCGAAACTCACACACATAACAAAGAATATCTCCGAAATGGTTCACCCTAGATGAAAAAAATTTTGGACATAAATTGCGTATTTTAGCCAGATCTACCTTTTTGTATAGTATGATTTGGTCTATCTCCAACGGTTTACCAGTTATGCAAAAATCGCCAAGAGTAAATACGACTACAGGGGCTACAGCCAGAAAATTCAAGATATACATTTCATTTGCCATAAAAATATCTCAAACATATAATATTTTAATCAAAATCGTTAGAGCCATTTTCAAGAAAATCAACATTTTCGAAAAATTTTCCATGTAAAGAGTAGTTTAGGGTGGGGCTATTTTCTTCAGAATCGTCGTGTCGCATCCTTGAAAGACATTAAACTTAAATACCAACTTTGGTTTTTAACCGACTTTTCGTTCTTGAGTTATGCTGTCCACAGACTGACACACAAACACATACACGGACCTTTTTCTAAAAATGCTTTTTTTAGATTCAGTGGGTCTCAAAACATGTATTTCCGGTGAAATCTCGACATCGAATTTTTGGGTGAAATACAATACTTCCCCTACTTACCAGTAACATGGTGGAGATTGACGTAACCTCCTCCCCTTAACGTGATATTTTGATCTTGGCTTCGAGTTGTGCCAATTAGTATAATAATGCAACTCTTGCCACATTTTGCTAATAATCTGACGCAGGTGCTGTAAATCTCTATGTCAGCAACGATGGAATCATCGGAACAACCAACTCGATGACATCAGTTTGACAAGTGTATATAGCAGTTTAGTTAATGTTAACCAACCATCAGCACGTGGTTCAGAAGTGCTGTACAACACATCCACTGAGGGGTGGAAAGTATTTGGTACTAGCTATAATTGCATTAATTAGACCATAGCCACAGGTTTTTGAACTTTGCTTGTTTACTGCACGCTCAAATAGCCAAACAGAATCTGCATTAATGGCAACGTGCGCATATAGGGATTTCTAGATAGCTGATTTTGATCCCACTCCTGACACCAGTGTGACAAAATTAGTCCGGTTATTTTTCCTCTTTCTCTACTACATATAGTAAGTAGGGTAAGTATTGTATTCCACATGTTTTGAGGCCCCCTGAATGAAACAAAACATTTTAGAAAACGTCCTGTATGTGTGTGTTTGTGTGTGTGTGTTTAGGTGGCGCAGTTGGTTACACTCTGGCCTACTGATCCCAAGGTCGTGGGTTCAAATCCGGACCAGACCGATGGTTTTTAAGTGTGCGTATAAAACCACAGCCCCATGTCAGATTTACTGACATGCAAAAGAACTCGTTAGGGACAAAATTCCGGCACACCAACCACGCTGAAGTGATCCTAGCTATTGACAGCGTCGCTAAACAACAAAATAATGTTTTAAGTGTGTGTATGTGTCTTTCTCTCTGTGAATCTGTGGACGGCATAACTCAAAAACGGAAATCGGTTACAAACCAAAGATGGTATTTAACATCTTGTAAGGAAGCGAAAAAAAAAAACATTTTTAAAGAAAATTGCTCCACTTTAAACTACCCTTTACATGGAAAACTTTTCGAAAATGTTTATTTTCTTGAAAATGGCTCTAACGATTTTGATTAAAATGTCACATGTTTGAGATATTTTGATGACAAATGAAATGTATATCTTGAATTTTCTGGCTATAGCCCCTGTAGTCGTATTTACTGTGGACGACTTTTGCATAACAGGTAAACCGTTAGACATAGACCAAATCTTACTATACAAAAATGTCTGGTTGTTTACCCCTAAGTGAAAACGAAACGAGTTATTAGAGAACATAACAGGAGATAGGTGAAACATTTCAAAGATGCAAACCAGTGTGTAGAAGATGTGTCTCATAGCGATCGACCTTCAACTGCCTCCACGGAACACAACTAGGAAACAGTTGATGATCTCATTAGAGAAGACAGGCATGTCATAATGCAATAGGACAGCGGTCGGGAAGTATCGGACTTATGACATAGGAGCGGGCAAACGCTGACGGAGCACTATGTGACGAGAAGACACGAGTAGTGCAAATAAGCACGCGTATTGTTGTATTTGTTACTAAAAGTAACCTAGTTCTAGATGATTGCAAGTCCAGCACCAATAGGGGACAGAAAGATGTTCAAAAAGAACTAATTTGGAGGCTTTTAAATATGGATTAAGTTGTTTAACCACTACTTCCCCGAAATAGCCATCAAATGTTTCCTCTTTTATCTGTTAATGCTTCCTCTACTACATGCAGTTAAATACTCTCTAAAGATATACCACCCAATCCGCTTAATTCATCCGCCACGTCGGGTAAGTTACTCATATTTGGTATAAACTGTACCTTCCTAACCTGACGTTTATTACACAACATACAAATGTCGTGTCGATGAAAATGTAGTGCTTCCTTTGGCAGAGTCATTACTTTTAAATAGTCGTTTCTCTCCTCAATTCAGTAAACTTCAGTCAGTCGAATTATGTTCGAGTTCTTTAGCACAAGAAACTTAATCCGATGCGATGAAAGAGGAGGAGAAAATACAGAGCAAGGAAATGGAAGAGAAGTAATGCGGCGGCAAGAAAAGAATAAAGAAATAAAACCCTTCAAGGATATTTAATTAACTCGTAAAGTAGACCAAATAAGTTTAAAGAAAATGTAATTTTGAACTTGCTCAGCCAGATCCGGAGCCTCTATAAATGAACGAAAGTACTTGCAATACTCTGTTATAAATATAAGAAAGAGCGAATTTAAAGTTGATTTCTTTTACTTCACGTCTCGTCTTCCAGTTTAAATAGCTGGCTTATATAAAGGTCTTTTGAAATGCCATTCTGTGATTTGTTATGTATTTCTCCCTCCCTTCAAAACAACTTTGGCTACAGCCAATCCCAACAACAATATCTATGTGGTTTATTTCTTTCAAATTCTCTGCCTTTAATCCAGTAAAACAATGAGCTTTATAATCTCATATATATTTTATGAAAAGCATATTTTATTTCAGCTCAAAAATATGCTTGTATACAGTACCCTACTGTTTTCAGCTCAGAAAAAAGAAATTATCAAATCTTGAGTTACTACAATATTTGCAGTTACAGGGGTAACTAAGAATTAATCTATATATAAATAAAAATGTGATGTGCTGCACTCACATGACTTTCTCTACTCTTGTATTAACCATTCTTACAAACTGTTATTCCTATATCTTCTTCGTGTTAGTTGAGATAAACATTTGTACAAATTATCTTATTACTTATTTCCTTGTAGATGCAAGTGGAATATTAGAATACAATAGGCTTTGTGCGATAGTCTTTTAAAGTTGTTCGCTATACGGCGGCTTTCATATTTTTTTCTCTTTGCCCGGCAAAGATATAAAATAATGAATAACAGTCCTACTTTTGAAAAAAGTCAAAAGTATTGCAAAGAATATCTCCGAAATGGTTCTCCAAAAGTGCATTTAGGTATAACGTACGTTTTAATGAGATTTACATTTTTGTATAGTAAGATTTTGTCTATCTCTTACGGTTTACGAGTTATGCAAAAGTGATCCAGAGTAAATACGACTACAGGGGCTATAGCCAGAAAATTCAAAATATACATTTCATTTGTCATAAAAACATCTTAAACATATGACATTTTAATCAAGTTGCTAACAGGATTTTTGAGAAAATAAATATTTTCGGAAAATGTTCCATTAGAATGGAGGAGTTTTCTTCAAAATCCTCGTATTGTATTCCTGAAATATATTAGATCTAAGCAGCACCTTTAGTTTTTAACCGACTTGTTCTTACTTTCTCTACTGGTAAGTAGGAAGTATTGTATTCCACCCAAAAATTCGATGTACAGATTTCACCGGGAATATATGTTTTTTTAGAACCCCTGAATAAAAAACAAAAAAAGCATTTTTATAAAAAGGTCCACTCGCGTCGGTGTGTGTCGTTTTACTGTGTGTGTGTGTGTGTGTGTGTGTGTGTGTGTGTGTGTGTGTGTGTGTGTGTGTGTGTGTGTGTGTGTGTGTCAGTCTGTGGACAGTGTAACTCAAAAACTAAAAGTCGGTTAAATACCAAAGTTGGTATTTAATTTTAACATCCTTCAAGGATACGACACTAAGATTTTGATGAAAACAACTCAACCCTAACGATTTTGGTTTAGAACTAACATTTGTTAAAGATATTTTTAGAAGTTTTAGAAGTATATATTTATAGAAGTTTCAGGCTATAGCCCATGTAGTCCTGTTTTATGTGGTTGACTTTTGTATAAATGGGAAACCTTAAGAGATAGACAAAATCTTACTGCACAAAAAATGTAGATCTCGCTAAAACGCAATCAAATACATTTTTGGTAGAGTGAACCGTTCTGGAGATATTCCTTATTATTTTTGTTAGTTTTGCAATACTTATGCTGTCCAAAGAAAGAGCGCTTTTCGTTTTTTATACCCTAGTCGTGCAAAGAGAACGGAATGTCAAAGCTTTAAAAGATTTGACTATCACTCAAAGCCTACTGTATTCTAATATTCCCCTTGCACCTACAAGGAAATAAGCAATAAGATAATTTGTACAAATGTTTATTTTAACTAACATGAAGAAGATATAGGAATAAGTGTTTGTAAGAATGTTCAGTAGAAGAGTAGGAAAAGTCATGTGAGTGCAACATATATTTTTGTTGTTTAACGACGCTGTCAATTGTCAGGATCCCAAGGTTTACATTAGTAAACATTTTGTGGTGTTGATGACGTCATTGCTGACTTGTTGCCAAGATAATTACGTCATTCATTTTCAAGCACTAGTACCAGCAATAGGGTAATTTTGCAGGATTTATTCCGTCAGAATAAGCCGTTTTAACGCTGATAGTTGAAGATAATGTTTTCTTACTGAGTCGTATTGGACAGAAACGCATCTGTCGAGTCTGTCTTCTTCAAGTTGGATGGCTGTCCGTTAAGTAAAAGCTGTTTGTCTACAGAATTGTGACATGGTCTCCCGAACATGAAGATAATGGGGCTTGGCGTATTACCACCTCTCGTATTTTGTTTCCATCTAGGCAGCGCCGCCCCCGCTCCCTACCTTCCGGCAATCTCAGGCTTATCAATTCCTCCTTTGATTATCACCAGACACTTCTCTTACGGGACACTGGGAGTGAAATTTTGATCAAAATTGTCAAAAAGTCGAAATTGTTTTTTTACCTTAAAATGTTCCTGGAACACCGGTGCATTTGGATCAGCTAACATTTTTCATATCCCCCACTCCATGTGGTCATTACGGCCCTTTCAAATAGCGCTCTTCCCTTAACGCATACAGGATGCTCCTATATAAAAGCCTGTTTTTCTCAAAACTACATTTCTGCGCATTCCAAAAGAAGTTCGCGCCTGAGTTTTGCTTCAAATTCAATGAACATTTCCAGAAGTATTCATAAATAGCAGCTAAACAAAACTATGGTTCAATATTGATGTTATCATTAACATGAATTCCAAAAAACATTTTTTTGTATGAAAAAAAATCAATAATTTTTAAGATTAAATTTTCTTTGTTATTAAAAAAATATGTACAGCATAATCAGCAAACGTATTTGAAATATCTCTTCATACAATTGTTACCCATGTTTTGGAGTACCAGTTCTGTCAATATAAATGAATTTTGAAAATGTGCCTATTTAATTCATAACATAATTTATATATCCTAAACGAATTATCCAATTTTAATGAAATTTGGTGTACCGCCTATTCTCATATAAATACAAACACAATAAGAATCTCAGAAAAATCTATCAAGAAATGTGGCACTTTCAAATTTCACTCCCAGTATCCCTTACATTCGTTTTATGTTGTACTATGTATTTGCTGTATTTCGTCACGAAATTAACTGTCAAGTAATTACTTAAATGCAGAACCTTAATAATAGTTTATTTTTGCACACTCGTGTGTTTTCTACAAAGAGATACATATTTTGAACAAAATTCACCTACCAAAACTACACTTTAGATGAAAGTGTTTCTCAAAAATGATTCTTAGCATTATGTAAAATATTTTTATGATAAACGAAATGTATATGTTAAATTTTCTGTCCATACCCTCTGAAGTCCACTACATTCTAGATAACTTTTGTGTAAGGATAAAGTATACGACATAGACAAAATCTCACTACACCAAAACTTTGATGTGTTTCACTCACATGACTTTCTCTACTCCTGTACTAACCATTCTTACAAACTCTTACTCTTGTATCTTCTTCGTGTTAGTTGAGATAAACATTTGCAGAACTCATCGTATGGATACAGTGAACTTTGAGCGATATTAAATATTTTAAAGCTCGAAAACCCCGTTCTATTTGCACGGCCAAGAGATAAAGAGCTGAATAATAACTTTCCATTTGACTAAGGAGTTCTACATTTTTTGTCTAATAAGATTTGATCTATATCTTACGGTTTACCAGTTATACAAAAGTCATCCAGAGTAAATAGGACCAAATTCAAAATATACATTTCAATCGTAATAAAAGTACCTTAGCATATGGCGTTTAAAACAAAATAGTTTGAGCCAACTTAATGTTCGTTTTTGAGTTATGATGTTCACAGATAGATACTCGCGCACACGCGCACACGCACACACACACGGATCTTTTTCTAAAAATGTTTCTTTTATTCAGGGGGGCTTCAAAATATATTTCTGTGAAATATCGACATCGAAGCTTTGGGTCGAATGCAGTAATTTCTAATGTTGGTAGTGTAAATCTTCTATTTTATTATGACAATCATTAGAAAAGAAATTAGAAAGTTCCGGCTATTTCCTAATAATAGGATTATTATTATTATTATTATTATTATTATTATTATTATTATTATTATTATTATTATTATTATTATTATTATTATTATTATTATTATTATTATTATTATTATTATTATTATTATTATTATTATTATTATTATTATTATTATTATTATTATTATTATTATTATTATTATTATTATTATTATTATTATTATTATTATTATTATTATGATTATTGTTGTTGTTGTTATTGTTATTTATTATTATTATCATTATTATTTCCTACTATTAGTGGTAGTTGTAGTGATAGTGGCAGTTTATTTGTTTTTGTGGGTTTAAGGGCACTCAACTTCTAGGTCATCAACGCCCTTAAAAACTTCATGGAAATAGGCAGATATAAATTTGCATTAAAAATGAAATCACTAGTGACAAAGAAAATATACACATAAACGTATAAAACAGTGGCAATAGCCAGATTTAAAACAAGGTAATAGATATGTCAAAAAGCATTAACAAATATCTAAAATTTTAAATCCTCTAATTGATATTACAATCCGCTAAAAACTTAAAAACTATCAACAGCTGTTTTGTCGTCCGCTAAGACCTCTGCAAGTCTGGAAGTCAGCTGCAGTGAAACTCGAAGGTGCGCTAGAGAGCAACACTCCAGCAGCACGTGGCGAACTGACAAAAGGTTGTCACACAGCGGACATAGAGGCGCAGGGTCCCTTTTAAATAGGTAACCATGCGAAAAATTGCAGTGCCCTATTCTTAATCGAGGCAACCTAACCTCCTCGCGGCGAGATATGCGACAGGAAGTTACCCAGTTGTTTCACTTCTCTAAGCTTATTACCGCGGAGAGCTGACCACCCTTCGGGCACCACTCTCAGCACTTCAAGCCTGAAGTCTTCCGAAGTATCACGTGCGATGGTAATACTGGGTTCTGTAGTTGCCGTCTTTGCTGCCAAATCCGCCATTTCATTCCCATATTCATTGCCAAACTTACGTGACCAGGAATCCATGCACACACCACGTTAACGCCACAATGTCTTAATATTTCCGGATGTATACCATAAATAGCTAAAATTGCCGATGGAATGGAATCTTTTCAGGCAAACTTGTACGTGCAAAAATATTAGTCGCAATCTTCCATTGCCTCCCACAGCGTTAGTCACTATGCGCCAGGACCTTAAAAATTTTTCCCGAGGCTGGATGTGAAGTCCGGTGTTGGTACCTAGCGAATTCTCATTGCGCATGCGCCAGGACTTGAAAATCTCATGATGCAATATGTAATAAGTAGAAGTGCTTTATTCCAACCAAAACTTTCATACCAAGTTTAAGAGGTAGAACTGGAACTTAAAAATTCAATGCCACAACTGGGATTTGAACCACAGACCTTCCGCTTGCCGGGCGGACGCTCTAACCACTGAGCTATTGTGACAAACTGCCAGAATGGCATTAAATTCTCAAGCCAGTTCGTATTTCTCCTGGTAAACCACAAAGGCAGTCTTACATCAGAAACAATTACCCCAATGGTAACTTACTATTGTAAGTACTTTATATCCCAGGATTAAATAACCTTCACATGGTAATTATTATTTATTTATGCCAACAAACTTACTGTTCTACCTCATAAACTTTGCCCACACACGGCTTGTGTGTTTAAAAACACCAACAGTAAGTTTGTTGGCATAAATAAATAATAATTACCATGTGAAGGTTATTTAATCCTGGGATATAAAGTACTTACAATAGTAAGTTACCATTGGGGTAATTGTTTCTGATGTGAGACTGCCTTTGTGGTTTACCAGGAGAAATACGAACTGGCTTGAGAATTTAATACCATTCTGGCAGTTTGTCACAATAGCTCAGCGGTTAGAGCGTCCGCCCGGCAAGCGGAAGGTCTGTGGTTCAAATCCCAGTTGTGGCATTGAATTTTTAAGTTCCAGTTCTACCTCTTAAACTTTGCCCACACACGGTTTGTGTGTTTAAAAACACCAACAGTAAGTTTGTTGGCATAAATAAATAATAATTTCATACCAAGTTTTCGACGGAAATTAATGTAATGCAAACCAATAAATTGAATATCTGGGAAATAGTTAACTCTACGGGGAAAAAAAGTATTTGATATAAAATGTGTACTTTAACGAGACCTACACTTTTTCTGTAATATTTCGTGCACTTCTTACAACTCGCCAATTTTATAAAGGTCATTCAGAATAAAGAGCATTTCAGAGATTATTTACAGAAAATTCAAAATATACATTTCGCTTGTCCTGAAAATGTTTTAAACTTATGGTATCATAATTAAAATTGTTAAGATATTTTTGAGAAAATAAACATTTTGAAGAAAAAAAAGTTCCATATGAAGGGTAATCTGAGGCTGGGAGTTGAAAATCTTTGTGTCACGTTCTGGGAAGATGCAAAACTATATACCAAGTTCGGTATTTAACCGACGTTTTATGTTAAATTGTTCACCGCAACCACACACGGACGTTTTCTTCTTCTTCTTCTTCTTCTTCTTCTTCTTCTTCTTCTTCTTCTTCTAAAAATACCTTTTACACGTAGGAATTCTCAAAGCGTGTATTTTCAATGAAATCTCGGTGTCGAAAATTTTGTTTGGAATATTTTCTCTAAATATGTATTAGAGAAAGTATCTTATAACGTGTATTTTATGTTGAGGGGAGCTCATAACGTGTATTTCCACCTGAATGTCAGTCATACATTGAGATACGTATTTAAGGTGTTTAATAACAGTTCTAATACTAATATATCACTACCCAAATTACTAATACACGCATAAATACACGATTGCTGAACTAGTTACGTTTATGCAACGTTGGCGGTACTGCCGTTGCATGCAAGGCTTTGTATCTTCGGTTGGCAATAACCCCTCCATCGCTTCGACTAGCCGACCTGCGCATGCGCCAGTAGTTTCACGTAGACGGCCAGGTACAAACGCCCTACACTTACCCTTTTTATTTTCTTTAAAAGCGTCTTAGAGAAAGTAAAATGACAATAATGTGCAAAGTAGATACTTGACGTCGGGATTAGGGGAAAAATAAAATGTATGCAACACAGGAATTAATTCCGGATGTTTTATGCATACAAGACCCCGAAACCTCTAAACGCAAACCCACACACATTCCAATAAGAGCAAGAATGATACGTTATAGGGAGATTCCAGTGGCATAAATTATAATTTATAACCCAAAACTACAAATTGTTACTATTACACACTTAAGTAAGTCTTACCTGTGTGCCCATGTTGTGTGACAAGTTGACAAGTTGTAGTTCTCGATTTTTCTCGTCGTATATGGCAAGGATTTTCACCATGTCTGACCGTAGCAAGACGCTCCATAGTGTTTGGCATTCTTCCCCGACAATATCTTGTACAGACGATATCCTGAAGCTATCTTGGCAACTCCTGCACCAAGTAGAAATGATTATTTTGCTAAACTATTCTACTCAATTGTCCAATTTGTCCAGCACCAACGCTAGTAGCTCAATATTCTTAACCAAGAAATCTACATTTATTGTGAGCTGCCTACATTCCTTCAGATGCCTCCTATACTTAATCTGTTAGAGTGCCTAAGTATGTATTTTTAATCTTCTGACTTCCATAATTATACATTTCAGTATTAGACTCTTTAAGTGTGCTAACGTTAATAGTAAATCACTCACTAGTGAGTTAGAATTATTTTCCTTGTTCTCATTACCTGGACCTGTCGATGTTTCCATTTTCTTCTTGATCCATCCTGTTCTAATTAATGGCTCGTTACTGAGTACGCGAAAGAATACTACGGATTGTTTCCTCTCATTAAAAGGTTGTTGTATTGCAGTTTTACTTTATGCCATGTTCTTGAATATTGCTACAAGTTAAACGTATCAAAATTTATTCTGCATATTCGTGTGAAAGGCGATAAACAATAGGTTGCTATGGAGCGATGAGACTTCCATAATATCACAAGGGTATACAGGAGGCCGAAAAGCATTTCTCTTGTTTTTCTAAGGAATTATACCAATTCTGTGGACTAGTTCTGTCAAACCTATACCAAAGAAGAGAGAGCTCTAGCGTTTTCTATAAAATTTTGTATTCAGATAGGGTTTTCCTTATTAAGTTCATCTATATAGGTATAATTCCCGAAAAATCGTGATTTTATATAACAAATAATATTTTTATTCCCGCTTCTACAGAGCAATTCTTGTATATTTGTATGTATATTTCCGGTATTTCAGAAACGGCTCTAAACATTTAGTTACATTTATGTATACATGCATATTACGTTCAGTGTTTTCTCTGCTCACTTTTAGGTAACACATTCACATCTCTTTCTCTACTCACTCTTCTATAAACAATTTTAAAAAAACGTGATTTTATACCAATAACATTTTTATCCCCGCTTTTAAAATAAGCCATTCCATGTTCTGTGTGTTTGAAACACAAGTGCTATTACATTCACTATGTTTTTTTCTCTCACTTTTAGATAACACATTCACATCTCTTTCTCTACTCACTCTTCTATAAACAACTTTCCATAAAAACGTGATTTTGCACCAAGAAACATTTTTATTCGCACTTTTAAAATAAGTCATACCATGTTCTATATATTTGAAATATAAATACTATTACATTCACACTGTTTTCTCCTCTCACTTTTAGGTAACACATTCATATCTCTTTCTCTACTCACTCTTCTACAAATAAATACACAATTTTCTGTATGTTTAAAATAGAGATGCTGCATATTACATTCACGGTGTTATCTCTGCTTACTGTTAGGTAACACATTCACATTTCTTTCTCTACTCACTCTTCTATAAACAATTTTCCATAAAAACGTGATTTTGCACCAAAAAACCCCTTTATCCCCACTTTTAAAATAAGTCATACCATGTTCTGTATGTTTTAAATAGAAATGCTATTACATTTACCTACACTGTTTTTTCCTCTCACTTTTAGGAAACACATTCACATCTCTTTCTCTACTCACTCTTCTACAAATAAGTCATACAATTTTCTGTGTTTGAAATAGAGATGCTGCACATTACATTCACAGTGGTTTTTCTGCTTACTTTTAGGTAACACATTCATAAGTGTTACTCTACTCACTCTTCTAGGACTAACTCATATAATATTCTGTATGTTTGAAATAGAAATGCTGCATATTACATTTACAGTGTTTTCTCTACTCACTTTTAGGTATCACGTTCACATCACTTTCTCTACTCTCTTCTATAAAAAATTGTCCATAAAAAACCTGATTTTACACACAAAAAAAATTTATCCTCGCTTTTAAAATAAGCCACACCATATTCTGATTGTTTGAAATAGAAATGCTATTACATTCACACTGTTTTTTCCTCTCACTTTTAGGTAACACATTGACATCTCTTTCTCTACTCACTCTTCTACACTCACATCTCTCTCTACTCTTCCACAAATGAGACACAATTTTGTGCATGTTTGAAGTAGATAAGCTGCATATTACATTCACGGCGGTTTATCTACTCACTTTTAGGTAACACATTCACATTTCTTTCTCTATTTACTCTTCTATAAACAATTTTCCATAAAAAACGTGATTTTACAGCAAAAGAAAAAAAAATTATCCTCGCCTTTAAAATAAGTCATACCATGTTCTGTAGGTTTGAAATATAAGTGCTATTACATTCACATTATTTTCTCCTCTCACTTTTAGGTAACACATTCACATCTCTTTCTCTGCTCACTCTTGTACAAATAAGCCATACAATTTTCTGTGTGTTTGAAATAGAAATCTTGCATATTGCATTCACGGTGTTTTCTGTACTTACTCTTAGGTAACACATTCACATCTCTTTCTCTGCTCACTCTTCTACAAACAATTCATGTCATCTACCTATATACAAATTGGAAGTTTATATGTAACTGTTAATCTAGAAAACCGCGAAATTCGGCACGCATATGTATTTTTTCATGGAGAAAGTCTTTATGGTAACAATTTTACTACATAATATATTACATTGAAATGGTTGTCTATTTGCTTTTGTTTTACGTAGCACATTCATATATCCTCTGTTTGCCCTTCAACATACAATTCATATAATTTTTTATGATTGAAATATAAATGCAACGTATTACATTCACACGATTTCTTCTACTAATTCTTCCTTTATGAGACACAATGTCTTCCTTCGCTACTCGCCCTTTAACATGCAATTCATACAATTTGCTATATGTTTGAAACAGAAATACAACGTATTACATTCATATTATTTTCTCTACTCACTTTTGTTTTACGTAACAATTCACATGTTATCCCCTATCGTTTATCAACTTCATACATACCAACGCCTATAGATATCCTATGTTGAAGAGTGAGTAAATTCCAAAGCCGGTTGACCGATCGCCATGAAAATTGACACACCTAAGTGTTTTCATGTGGAAGGTTTTTATGCAATCCATTTTACCACCCAACGTATTACGTTCACATGGTTTTCTCTACTCCCTTTTCTTTTACCTAACACACTACTCCCTCTTCTACAAACAATCCATACATTTTTCCATACACTTGAAATATAAGTGCAACGTATAACATTCACACGATTTTATACTCATGTTTCTTTTACTAAGCACAATCACATTTCTTTCACTACTCCCGCTTCGAGGAACAGTTGCGAAAAATTCATACAATTTTCTGTATGATTGAAACATAAATGCGTAGTACATTCACATGGCTTTACCAACCAGCTTTTCATCCTGTAGTATTTGTTATTGTTCAACAGTGCTTTTGCTTAGAGTCGCTCCGGTGTTTTAATAAAAAATAAAGAAATAGTTAAAAGAGTAAAGTAATTACAATTGGTGTCAGGAGTGCGATGAAAAGCACGATATGGAACAGTTGATGAAACAAATGTTAGCCAAGATGGACATAATGGGGAATGAAATGAATTCCGGAATGCGGCAGAGGAAACAAATATGAGAGCCGAATTGGAAAAATGTAAACTACGGAATAGTAAATATAGGAATAAAAAATGGACAAAATGGAAATGAAAATGGAAGCCAAATTGAAAATGTAAACTCCAAAACTGAAAAGATGAAGACGGGAATGTCCAATATGAATATAGATCTATCGGAGAATACTAACGAGCGACTGGCCGGGTTTAAGGAAGCCATGGAAGGACTCGACGGACAGATGAAGAACCTTGGCCAACGTCCACCACGAATGCCACATGCGCCTGTCTGGAATCGAACCGTGGGCCGCTTGGTGAGAAACGAATGGTGTACCCACTCGGGTACGGCGTGGCCTTAAGTACAGCATTTAAATAATATTCACAACATCCGATGCGCACGAGGAACCTTCAAACACTTTCCAACGTATTCGATAAACAAGAATTAGGTAGAAATTATTCTTTTGTAAGAATAGGATTTACAACACTGTATTGAAAATCATATGAATAGATGCAAAACATTAGATTCTATACCAAAGAATAAAGTATGCAATTAATGGAATAGTCTACATTTTTTTTCTAATTGTTCCATTTATATCTGGCCTTACCTATGGTATTACTCGTTTAACAGCGGGTTTTTAGGTCTTTGGAGTTTTTATACTTTGAATTTACACACACACATTCACACTTTCATTCATACCTCCAGACTCAGTGAAGGATCAGGAATAATCTTGGATGGAAAAAAATTCCTACCATCCTGCCGGGAATCGAACCCGGGACCCCTAGCATGGAAGGCAGGGGCTCTATCAACTGCGCCACGGGGCCAACCACATAATCTACATTCTCACGTGAGAAAAATTTGTAAATGGTTCTGTCAAGCACAGTAGAGAGTTATAAAGTAGAGGTGATTAAAGATCCATTTCAGTATTGAAATATACGCTATACCTGTTTTGTTAATTACTTTGTTTTCTAGTGAGCTCGTTTACATTTTCTGCAACATTGCTCTGTTGAAAGCTCACAGGCTTATAATTACTGCCCAGCCTTATATTAAATTTATATACTGATCTAATTTCATGAACTTTTTGGGTTGGTGGCATGGAAGAACAATTTCCCATAAATGAATTTGTAGATAAAAGAATTACAGGATGGCTGGGCGGGCAGGATAATTAGTGTGTAGTGGTAAGTGCATGTCACAGATGTTCTGCTACGTGATGAAAAATACTGCGAGAGACAAAATGGGATATTTCATGACCCTCATGTATAGGCCACAAAGTTGTAGCTTTTCTGCTTATAAGTTAGTGATATGGCGCCATCTTTTTCTTATTTTAGTATGTAATTAATATGTAATATGTCCACAAAACACCGACAACACTTATATATGGGATAGCAAGCTGGTCAGTTTTCAAAATATATGTATTCCGCGCAACTTGGAAACGACTCTAACGATTTCGATCAAATTTTGTATTCAGACAGGGTTTTGCTTATTAGGTTTATCTATATAGATGTCTTTCCTGAAAAAAAAAACGCGATGTTATGCTTAACAGTCCATAATTTCTCTGATAATGGGCAAATTTCAACAAACAAGCCAGGTTATTAAAGGTCTCGTCAAGAGCTTTCAGAAAATCCAAAGAACGTTGACTATATTAGTCAACGTGTAATAGTCAAAACGTTATTTAGGTCATAAATTCTAAATGAGAATTTGCGGAGGGGGACTTAGCACCTCGAACGAAAAGCGATCTTTTGCATTTGTGTCCCTAACGGGGCACAGCCTCGGGAGGTTGCATGAGGGGAATGTATCCTAAAGGCGGCCGGAACATTGCCACGACATAACAGAGGGCGTGGTCCCTACATTTTCCTAGTTAGAAGCACCCCGGTGGAGTCTGGCTCAACCTCCTGTCCCACGCCTTCGGGTTATTACTCCAAGGGAGTTCCGGGACTCGGAAACCGGGGCCCAAAAAGCAATAGACTCGCCTTTTGATCCGGGGGACGACATTTCCAGGGCAGATTTGTTCTCCGTGTCGTATGTTGCTTAGCAACGTAGTGGTGTGGTGTAACTGACCTAGGACATTCTTTGATGTGCGGTAGCCGCTATAGTAACTTTTTCAATGATAATCGTTATAGCTCCTACATTGCCAACGCAAGAATAGCTACAGTTTCACGGCCTCACAAAAAACAAAGTAACAGCGAGTTCATATAATATTAGTTGATCTATCTCTGGCATGATCACAAAGCAATAATACAGTCAATTTTTTCTTTTGTTTTAACTTTCTTGTGCTTTCTTTTTAGTTTTTTTGTGTAGGTTGCTGAGAATAAATAAGGCTATCTTGATGTTACTTAAACTGCTTTTATTTCCCCAATGGAACTTTTTCTATAAATAGCGACAGGAGCCGTATTAACGAGAAGTTCTCATTACAAACTGTGGTACTTGTAGTTATTGCACAGTGCTTTTGCATGGTGTCCTAAGTATTTTATCTTTTTAAGTGTTTTCTGTAATAGTTTTAAATGCTTTTAAAGAAGAATTGTAGAGCAAGCAGTTGTTCGAAGGTTTTGGTTCTTCGCCTCCTGGTGACACCATTACTCTTCATTTCGTCCTCTCCTTCTCTTGGGTCCCACATTGTTGCTAAATTTGTCCAGCTATTGTTGTTGAACCTTACTATCTGATCTGCCCTTCTCCACTTCGCTGCTTGCGCTGCTATGGTGGTGCGCCCTTCGCCTTATTTCTGTACGTTTTATTGATATTAACTGGATGAATTATTGCATACCGTAAATACACGTTTTGGACTCCCTGAAATCTCGAAATACATGGTTGGAATTCGAATCCTTCAGTTCCTTTGTACACGGTAATGCGAATAACAATGGTCAAGCCCTCTATAATTTTATATTCAGATATGTAATTATTTAATTATACAGGAATTCATGCTCCTAAAATAGCAAATGTTTCAACTAAATTAGCTACCTATCGCTTATAGAAACAATAGGTATAGTGCACATTGGTAATCGATGAATGCTGCTGCTATTTAATTGACGATAAAGATAAACAAGGTTGGTATCCATGAATGTTTAATTATGCCAGTATGAGGTTTCAGTGTCACAATATTTACATTTACCATGAATGTCGCGGTTGATGTGGCAGATACTCGAGGTATATGCTGTGGCAAAAACATTTTAAAATGTCCCACGTAAAGGGTAGTTTAGGGTGCAGAAATTTTCTTTACAATGTTCGCATTGCATCCTTGAAAGATATTAAACTTAAATGCGAACTTTGATTTTTAAGAACTTTTCGTTTTTGAGTTTAACTAAACTGTCTTGACATGGAAAATATTTCGAAAATGTGTTTCTCAAAAATGGATTTTAAGATTTCGATTAAAATGCCATATGTTTAAGACATATTCATGACAAATGAAATATATTTTTTAATATAGCCCATGTAGTCCTATTTACCCTTGATGACTTTTGCATAAGTGGCAAACCGTAAGAGATAGACCAAATCTTATTATACAAAAAATGTAGATCTCGTTAAGAGTAGAGAAAGTCATGTAAGTGCAACACATCAGATTTTTAATTTTAAAACGCAAAAATTATAATTCTTGGCAAAACAATTTCTAACTTTTAAAGCTGTTAGAGCGTAAATTGAAGGTGACTCAGGAAATCTAGAGCAACTATTTTGGACCTAGGGTTAAAATGACCAAAATTTAAAGTCTTTGTTGATGTGATGAAAAATAAACAAACGTGACATAGTATTAGATCAAAATACCAAAACGTTTTTGAAAATCCAACCTTACTACTTTGTAATTATAAATTTTAGGTTATACACAGGGCCGTATTTACGTAAGGGCAATATCACAATTTATATCAACGTTTGTGTAGCTTTAACCACTTCGCTTCTAAACTGTGTTTCTTTGTGTGTGCACGGGGACTTCAAAACATGTTTCTCTGGGACAGTAACAAACGTGATTTTGATGTACCACATGAAAATGCTTTCAGGTGATATTAAAATGGTTACTCTAAGCCACGGTATGTTCATTAAGCGAATTGTATCGTTCAATGAGTTTCAAAAGCCAGCCGTATTTTAATTGAATATGTGGATTGAACATCAACAAGCAATATGCAACACGATTATGATGCAAAATGAAATTAAATTATAACAAGTCCTTTTGCCCGGACAGTGAAGGTTCCTTCGCACCTGAATAAACAAGTACATTGTGTTATGATTGCGTACCAAATTTCCAAAGGGCATACAATATGTGTAGGCAGTGCATATGGGGACAGCAAAACGAACCATAGTTCTGCGGAATAGGGTTTCACATAATAGGTTATGTTGTGACAACGTATTAACTGGAAACATGGTGTTTAAAACCTCGTTATGTATTATGCAGCTTGTTTTCAAGGTTAAATCAAGATCTAGGATTCCTCGGGATAGTTCATCTCCATAATATTAATCATCAGTATCGCGGATATAAGTGTGAATATTAGCTTGCTTTTACTCAATAATATTTAAAATACAATCGAACCACAAAACACGGCCACCTACATCTGTGGCCTGCCATATCCTAGCGAGTTGAAAACAATTGCCGCACTATCAACGAAGTTTTAGTTATTCAAGGCTGCCAACAGAGCAGTCTTAACCCAACATAAAGTTTGAACATAACCTAAAGAAAACCATGACATCTTTTACCCAGTTAGTTATGCATTACTTACGCTAACTCTTCCGAAAAGAGCTAATCATTGACTCTCACAATGCACTTACAGTTAAAGACTATGAAATGGCAATAAGTAAACTAGCCGATGGAAGCAACAATACGCATTTGCAATTCTATAATATGTGTCTATCTCTGAAGTGCCAAACTGGCTGAAGATTTAACATCAAAACACACTGTAATACAAGATAACAATATATCTTGCCAAATAAAACCACTAATAACTCCCAATAAGAGGGCTGTAAGGCTCGAAACATCTTCTGGGTGGAATACAATATTTTTTTCTATGTACGTAGTAGAGAAAGTGATAAACGAGAGTGAGTAGGGAAGGTAATGTTAAAGTAAACCGCGATAACATTTTTTTCTTAGATATTTCGATCCGCTAGCTGTGCCTGGTCATTATGGACGTCTCCCTTGTATGGATATTTCTGTCATCGGGCTATGGACCAATCTGGAAAAGCAAATAACGGCCTCGCATTTAGGTGCTCTACTCCACCCCCCACCCCTCCATATCGCCGAGCCCTTTGGATGAAGGCAAACAGAGTCCTCGTTTCCTTTTCCGTCACTAGGGGATTCCTTGTTTTATTTATTTCAAATCTTCCTTCCATGGTCTTGCATTAGCCAAGTTAAAAGTATAAGTTTAACCTTATGTTATAAGGCTTTGAGCGATAGTCAAATATTTTAAAGCTTTGAGATACCGTTCTCTTTGACCACTTAACATATAAAAAATGAACAACGATGGTCCATTTCACCAAAGTTTTAAGTTCTCCGAAATGGTTCACTCTACAAGAACATTTATCCAGACATAAATTGTGTATTTTAGTAAGATCTACATTTTTTGTACAGTAAAAGTTTGTCTATCTCTTACGGTTTACGAGTTATTCAAAAGTCATCCAGAGTAAACGGGACTATAGGCTATAGCCAGAAAATTAAAAATATACATTTCATTTGTCATAAAAATATCTCAAACTTATGACATTTTAATAAAAATCGTTATAGCCATTTTGAAGAAAATAAAAATTTTCGAAAGTTTTTTTCATGTAAAGCGTAGTTTAGGGTGGGGCTATTTTCTGGAAAATCGTGTCGAATCCCTGAAAGACATTAAAATTAAATACCAACTTTTGTTTTTAACTGACTTTTCATTTTTGAGCCATGCTCTCCACAGGCAATGCTTTTTTTCTATTCATGGGGCCTGAAAACATATATTTCCGCTGAAATCTCGACATCGAATTTTTGGGTGGAATAAAATACTTTCTCTACCTTACTATATGCAGTAGAGAAAGTAAAAAAGGGTACTTGATGTATCATTTATATTAGGTTTATGTTTCATAGTCAAAATCAATGTCTGCTTCAACACTACCTTCTTTCACTTAGGTAGAAATGAACCAACTGATGCTGTGACGTAAGAGCCAATTGATCGACTAACCACGCCACTCTGCTGTGAAGCACCCATCTAGCGGAATGACACAATTATTAACTTCGTCATCGTTAGCGTTAAACAATTTAATCAGTCATGCCACCTTGATGAGCAATTGGAGAGGTTCAAAGCAGGCGTCACTTTACTGTTAATAAGATCCTCATATCAGCAGTCAATCAATCAATAGCTATCTGTTTTATCACGTGATTTAATCAACGAAGCAGCAGCTTTTAAAGCTTTCTCTCATTACTTATTTCCTTGTAGGTACACGGGGAATATTAGAATACAGTAGGCTTTGTGCGATAGTCAAATCTTTTAAAGCTTTGAGATTCTGTTGTCTTTGCACAGTTATGATATAAAAAAACGAATCACTTGACGAAAGTTTGTTTTTCAAAACTCGCACCAATAACAAGGAATATCTCCGAAATAGTTCATCCTAGAAGATAATTTATTTGGACACAAATTGTGTATTTTAGCAAGATTTACATTTTTACTTTCTGTAGTGGTAAGTAGGGGAAGTATTGTATTCCACCCAAAAATTCGATGTCGAGATTTCGCCCGAAATATATGTTTTGAGACCCCTTGAATCCAAAAAAAGCATTTTTAGAAAAAGGTCCGTGTGTGTGTCTGTGTGTCAGTCTGTGGACAGACTAGCTCAAAAACGAAAAGTTGGTTAAAAACCAAAGTTGGTATTTAAGTTTAATGTCTTTCAAGGATGTGACACGAAGATTTTGAAGAAAATAGCCCCACCCTAAATTACCCTTTACATGGAAAATGTTTGGAAAATTTTTATTTTCTTGAAAATGGCTCTAACGATTTTTATTAAAATGTCATATGTTTGAGATATTTTTATGACAAATGAAATGTATATCTTGAATTTTCTGTCTATAGCCCCTGTAGTCGTATTTACTCTGGACGACTTTTGCATAACTGGTAAACCGTTAGAGATAGACCAAATTATACTGCACAAAAAATATAGATCTTGCTAAAATACACAATTTATGTCTCAATAAATTTTCTTGTAGGGTGAACCATTTCGGAGATATTCCTTGTTATGTGTGTGAGTTTCGGAAAACTTGAAACTTTAGCCAAATGCAACAACGTTGTTCATTTTTTATATGTTAATCGTGCAAAGAGAACGGAATCTCAAAGGTCAAAAAGATTTGACTGTCGCACAAAGCCTTCTGTATTCTAGTATCTCCCTTGCACCAAGGATATCAGCAATAAGATAATTTGTACGAATGTTTATCTTAACTAACATGAAGATATAGGAATAAGAGTTTGTAAGAATGGTTAGTACAAGAGTAGAGAATGTCATGTGAGTGCAACACAGAGTTTAATATACAGGGGCCTCAGTATATGTATCACTTCTACCCTGTCCTACAACGAAATATATAAACCTGAATTGGCAGTCTAAAGCGGCTTATCAAGAAATAGATAATAAAGTAAATGTTTGCAGGTGTGGTTTGCGGAAGAGGAGTAGAGAAAGCTATGTGTGTGTGACGTTGGATGAAAGCTCTCGATATGCCGAGTATGTTTGAAAAGCGCGTCTGTCCATTTCATTTGAGGAAACCTCGACGACGCGTGTAATTCGAATCCCTCTAAGATGATACGTATATATGGGTCAAAAGAGAGGACGGCACGCTGCAATCAGGACTTAATATGTTTGCTCTTGGAACGCGTGGTGCGGATTAGATTGCGTGGATCGATTGATCGATCGATGGATGGATCCATCGCCGGATGGACATTGTGTGGGACAGTTCAAACTATTCACAGTTTACACATGTCTCTCTCTATCTCTCCACACGCATATCTCTCTTCCTACGGTAACCCTCTGACTCCGTGCAACAGCGAAGTAGGTAGCATTTCACTTTCGTCACCTTATATGTAGGAAGTATTGAATTGATTCTAAAATTCAGTGACGAAATTTATTTATAAACACACATTAATTTGAAATCGAAATTATAATATGAATAGAACTAATTAATAATAGAAAGAATCAAAATGAGATTGAAATAACTAGTTAAGGGGAGAAAATTGTTAATAAAGCTTAATTTGTGAAAGACTCAAGAATGGAAGCCTAGGCAGATTAGATGAGTGATAAGATTACAATTGTTTTGCGAGCATAGGCTAGGCAGTTCAGTTGGTTGATTCTTGTCTTGCCATGACTCACATTCGTCCGGAATCGCGCAGCCTGTGCACACGCAATCTTGTGTGATCTCCTGTACGCAAACTTGCGCGTATACAGGATTCGGCGGTCACTAAAGGCTGACAAAGTTCAAGTATTATAGCGTTGCAGTTGAAGTTATAAAGTTATCCCATTATCAGCCAACCCAAGAGAGATCGTTTACCAGTAGTAGGTATGTCCAGGAAGAACACCATTCTGTCCAGATCATTGGGTTTGTCGCTGTGGTAGACTCTGCGAATGATCGCAGACATCTACGTCCATATGTCACGCCGACAGATCAACAAACGATGTCCATATTGCCACACTGAGAACACTATGGCGTGGACGAAATGCTGTGGTGATATTTCTTTGCTTCGGTAGGAATGACGTCGTTCACTACTTGGTATGCTGCGGTCTTCCAATCCGAGGGAATCTGGGGCAGATGAAAATTGGCCCATATTCTAGCCCACTGCCTATTTGGATATTTGGACATGATGTACGGCGTAACTGCACTACTTTCTAGAAGACGATGGTAAAGAGCCTTAGTCGACGAGTCCAAATCATGTAAAATCTCTGCCGGCACTTTCGTGAGACAGCTTTTTAGTCTCCTAAAAATGGGATGTTGTAATTTGGCAGAAATCACTGCAACAGGGTTCCGGACATCGGTTGGGGTCGTAGATCGCAGAGACGTTTTGAGAAATAACGCCTTGCATTTGTAGCTGAGGCCGAGTCCTCCTTTTGCAGGTGGTTTCCATAATTGAGCCCTGGCAATCCTATAAACGTGTCCCGTCCAAAGGTAATAGGCGATACCCAATTCAATTCGTTGTGCAATATCTTCAGTAATTTTTTTTTTTTTTTTTTTTTTTTTTTTTTTGAATTAACGTCCTCCAACATTGTGTCATATCGGACGAATGAATGAAATGAAATAGGTCCATGGAGCTTTAAGTTACCCGACATTCGTCTTCTCAGGGTAGGGAAAACCTCGGAAAAAACCTTACCCGGATAACTTACCCTAAGCGAGATTCGAACTCGCGACCTCTTGAACGTGAGGCAGACACGCTAGCCATCACGCTACCGAGGCGGGCTCCTCAGGTAATGGTAGTACTTGCGCAATATACCATAGTTTCGAAAGAATGAACAGATTCACATTCCAGACCTTTTGTATAAGATTAAGATCTCGTGTGAGATGTCTCGAGAGCAGCTACCGAACAGTGTTGAGAAGGGGTTTCCAGTTCAATTCCAGCATCTGTACCACATCGGAATGGAAGTGTATGCCGAGAATTTTAACAGTGTGGGCTATGGGCACATCTTCCAGCGTAGTGCCTGAGGGCCACTTCTCAAGCGGCAACATTTTGGATTTGTTAAAATTAATATGGGCCGATGAAGCTCTGGCGTAACATAGGAGCACCTGTTTCACACATTTCAAATGTTGGGGGTCACGAAGCAACACCACCATGTCATCCGCATACGCTAAGGTGTTAAACAAGTCAGCAGGATGAGAATACCGTTTGCAGTTGTTATGAAGCAGACGAATCAGCGGTTCTGTACAAACCGCATACAGCAACGTGGAAAGCGGACAACCTTGTCGAATACCACTTCGTAATGGCACTGGATCGGTAAAAAATCCATTAATCTGCACTCGGGAATGGGCGTTAGCATACAAGAATGAGAGGGCTTGTAGAAGTTGCTGCGGTAGCTCCATTTTGTGCAGCGTTCTAAACAGGTAGGCACGATCAATATTATCAAATGCCTTATGAAAGTCCAGAGATAGAATACTGGCAGTTTCATGTGAATGAGCGTCAAAGTGTAAAATCGTATCACGAATGAGGAGTAGGTTTGAATCAGCCTGGCACACCACATTTTTGTTCTTTGCCGATAAGTTCACTCAGGACTGGACGAAGTCGGTTCCCTAGGATTTTGGCGAACAGCTTGTAGTCAGCGTTTAATAATATGACAATTCGATACTCATCTAGCGAGTTCGGTGCAGACTTTTTGGGAATTAAGACGATTATTCCTTCATTGAAGCCCATTGGATCACCCGGTGTGTGTAGTAGTTCTTCGTGAAGACGTAGAAGGGTCGGCTGAATGAATTCACAGTAGAGTTTGTAAAACTCGTAACCAATACCATCCGGACCAGGAGCCGATTTGGAACTGGCAGTGGTTAGTGCAGTCACTATCTCCTCAGACGTTAAGGGACTGGTGAGAGCGGTGTTTGCCTCCTCCGGAACTACAGCGTTAACACGTGCCAAAAGTGAGTCCTGTGCATCCACCACTGTAGGCCGAGTGTCGAACAGTGTGGCAAAATATACCTCCGCCTGATGTAGGATGTCATCAGAAGAGGTTACTTGTGCGCCGTCAGAGGATACCAAAGAGTGGATGTAGCGTGTGATTCCCCGGTGCTTTTCAGTTGCAATATGATAGAGGGACCCTTTTTCATCTTCAGCAACGGATCGTGTGCAGGAGCGCATCTTAACACCATCCATCAGCCGGACTATAAATCGGAGAAGAAGTTGCTTTATATTTTGTATCTCTTCTGCTACTGGAAAACCTTGTCGCTGTTTCGCCAAGAGTTCCTTTAATAGCTGCTGCTGATACTCGCGCATATTTCTGTGCTCTTGGGATTTATAGTAACCAACAGTTTTAAAAAAGGAGCGAATGGTGGGTTTGTAAATCCGGAGCCATTTTTGTAGTGCAGTCAATTTCTGGAAGTCGCTCGTCGTTTTGCTATCTCCCATCGGGAAGCAAAATCAGTTCTTATTGCCGCATCTGAAAGCAGGGACGTGTTCAGCTTCCAATAACCTCTTCCTGGTGCTGGGATTTTCTGCTCAACTGTCATCTTGATTATCAGAGCTTGGTGATCGGTAATTGCAGTAGCCCACACTATGGCGTTTAATACCTTGCTACGACTGTGGCGATTGACATAAAATCTGTCACTGCGTGACACAGATACGCCCCTATGAAAGGTAAACTGTACCGTGCGATCGTGAATGAGTTCCCAAGCATCCACTAGCTGTAATTCACTACACAAGCGTTGTAAGTTGGGCGATGGCGTGTGATTGCCTCGCTGGTCCTTCGCGTGCAAAACGGTGTTGAAATCCCCGCCTAATATCACTGTGTTGTACCGGAAATAAAAAGTTAGCTCCTGTGCAATCATATGTTCACGTTCCGTCCTGTTGTTGGTTCCGGATGGCAGATAGACATTAATAAATAAGGATCCATTGGTAGTCATCATCAAGAGTATCCTACCAATTGGGTGCTTTTCTATAAACTTGATGGGAAGTCCACTTCGGTGTATTATCGCCGTCCCTCTATTGGCTTCACCAAGGTTGATGATCGACGTGTAATTGGGTCCTATGAATTTGAACGTCTCGACATTAACTTCTTGTAAAAACAAGACATCTATGTCGTTATCGTACATGAACTGCGTGAGTAGGCGTTGTTTTGAGAAGCTTCGCAGACGATGTTTAAAGTAGCACAGTTTTGCAATAAGGACATGATGGCGTAGCAAACACAAAGTATTTGAAACGGACCCATTGGAATTTGGTCACAACCGGTGGTATTGCCGCAAGTTTAACACAGCCTGCTGAAACCGTGTCCGGTGATTTGTACCTTTCCTTCCTGTAAGGGTGTCCCCGGGGTTTATTATGCACAGCCATCTTTTTGAATGCCACCGGGTCACGGTCATCCACAGGGTGCAGACACTTGTGCACTATGTGTGGGACTCCACGCACTAGTCATAATGTGCTGATTCTCCGCTGTGCGCATATTGCGTGCCGTTACATCTTTCTGCAGCGTCTGGGATGATTGCGTTTCAATCACGTCCTCTTAAGGATCATCAGAAACGCTGTGCCGATTGAGACGGGGATCTCGGGAGTGCGGCCTCCGTATAGCCACGATATTTGGAGTTGGTTCCAGCTGTGTCTCCATTGAATTGTCAGGAACGTCTTCTGTTCTTAGCTTCTTGATATTTGATTCCCACTGTTCGCCACCTGCTGAAGTCAGAAGAGAGGCAGTAATGTTTCTGCTGTTGGTACTTCGGTCCATAGCTGCGTTATCTGTGTCAGGTGGAGCGTGAACCTCCAGGCGTTCGTCATTGTGGTACTCCAATGATCGAGTATCTGAGTCGGGCACTTCTTCAGTCAGCGGACGTGCAGTAGCTGACGAGGGAACCAACTGTGTGTGTTACAACCTCACTAAGCAAGCGAGGTTTGTTGTGCGGTCTAGGTGGTAAGGCTGTAGGGACTTGCTTGCAATCTTGTTTCAAATGTCCGGTCTCCCTACAGGTAAAACACACTTTAAGTTGCCCGGGATAACTGATGGACGCTGTGTGCGCCCATTCTCAAGGAAACGGGTATGTGCTGTTTTATGTCCATTTTGACGGCTCTTACATCATTCTTCACGGGCAGTAACTGCTGCGGATTCCATTGTTCTGTACGTATGTCGTGAATTCGACCGAATTGACCAAGAGCACCGGTGATTATTGAATATAGTACTTTAGGTGGTATGTTAAACACACGTACGATCATACTCTGGAGGTCCACAGCAGTGATATAAAGTTGTACTACAGCCCCTGAGTCGTACTGGAGCTGTTTACAGCCCTGGTACTCATGTAAAATTTTGTTGTATATTGTGACGGAAATCACTTTCAGGTAAATGGCAAAATCTCTGCTCTGTAACTGAAGTGCATCCACCTGATCTGCCGTAAGATGCATGGTATTAATGATCCATTTGTGTATTTCGTAGGCAGACGGCCTGGGTGCGTGGTGGGGAAATTGAATTTTTAGCGCGTTTATTCTCTGGTAAAGTTCCATTTTTGTGTCTGTGTACTGTTATTAAGGTCTATACTTAGTAAAAGCTAAGTATAGGTGCAAGTACCCACATTTGAGACGGTGAAAATTTGACTGCAAATGCACTTATTTGACGTTTGGACTGTCGAGCGTTGCCTTGCAGAGCAGACACACACAACAAAGGCACACGCTTCACTGCCGGCTGGCACACTGTCGTATTCAGTATCGAGAAATAGTTTTATCGTCTAATGACTAACAGAAATGTATACGAAATAATTCTGGCTAGAAATGTTCAGACAGTTTCATACACTTGGGATAATAGGTGAAGTGTTTCAAGTACGATGTGAAATAAAAGTAAACTAGACACTGTAATCCACTCGATAATACGTGTTCATTAAGAGCATGAAGTAATGCATCAGTTACTGAGACAAGCGGCTTGTTCTACTGAGTGACAGACAGACAACTCGCAGCGAGAATTACACTTGGTTAAATCCAAGCGTCTAGTGAGGAATTCAAGTATTCTCTTTAGAGATCTATCATCACAGACACTCCAAATATAAACAAGCGAAGATTTATTTGCTGCTTTGAGGTATCAATCTTATCACGTTTATAAAGATATTAACACTTTAACTATTCCTTTTTTTACTTTTTTTACGCGAATCACATTATGAAAATGTTAATATTTAATTGTTGCTCGAAAAGACCAACAATGAAAGCTTTGAAATAATTACCCAATTCAGTGATTGACAATAACTTCACTACAAGACTTTAAACAAAAGATTACAAGACAGAATTTAAAAAATTTGATATGTTGCCCTCACGTGACTTTCTCTACTCTTGCACCAACCATTATTAAAACTCTTATTCTCATTCCTTCTTCGTGTTACCTAAGATAAACATATCCTGAAATCTTTTTATTGTTCATTTTCTTGTAGATGCACAACAAACGTTAGAATACAGTAGGCTTTGAGCGATAGTCAAATATTTTCAAACCGTTTAGATTCCGTTCTCTTTGCACGGTAAGATATAAAAAAATCTGATGTGTTGCACTCACATGACTTTCTCTACTCTTGTACTAAGCATTCTTACAAACTCTTATTCCTATATCTTCTTCATGTTAGTTGAGATAAACATTTGTACAAATTATCTTCTTGCTTATTTCCTTGTAGGTGCAAGGGAAATATTAGAATACAGTAGACTTTGTGCGATAGTCAAATGTTTTAAAGCTTTGAGATTCCGTTCTCTTTGCACACTTAACATATAAAAAAATGAAAAACGATGTTCCATTTCACGAAAGTTTTAAGTTTTCAGAAACTGACACACATAGCAAGGAAGAGTTCCGAAATGGTTCACTCTACAAAAATTTATTCAGACATAAATTTTGTATTTTAGTAAGATCTACATTTCTTGTACAGTAAGATTTTGTCTATCTCTAACGGTTTACCAGTTATGCAAAAGTCGTCCAGAGTAAATATGACTACAGGGGCTATAGCCAGAAAATTCAAGATATACATTTCATTTGTCATAAAAATATCTCAAACATATGACATTTTAATCATAATGTTAGATCAGTTATGCTGTCTACAGACTGACAGACACGCAGACACACACACACACACACACACACACACACACACACACACACACACACACACACACACACGCGTACCTTTTTCCAAAAATACTTCTTTTTTATTCAGGGGGCCTCAAATCATATATTTCTGGTGAAATCTCGACATCGAATTTTTGGGTGGAATACAATACTACTACTTACCAGTAGAGAAAGTAAAAAGGGGACGTCCGATGACAACTTGTATGATGTACAAGCAGCCTTAGCAACAAGAAATTTGGACCTACAACAATGCAGAAACAAGTGGCATGGAGTTTGCCTTCTGGAAGACGGCCCCAGGTGTTATAAGCCAGGTTGAATTTGGGTAACTACCCAAGCTTTCGGCGACAATCTTTACCACCATCCTCAGGTGAAGTGAAGGGAGGCCACTGATGTCGCAATATTTATACCTACATTGTAGAACGGGTCTCAAGGCCTAATGCATGTTGAGAAAGAAGAAAACTAAACAAGGCGGCTGAACGATAATATCTGGAATTCGTCAGCCGAACTGAATCAAAGGAAAGCCAATAATAATGAGCCATCAACATAAGCTACAGGTGGAGGTAACTTCAATATTTTGTGACGTAGTGTTCTTGAGCTAGGTTCTTTGTTTTCTGAACGTGTACCTACTCTGTTAATAGGGCGGGTATCGTCAGCGCTTGCACCTGCTTTATCTTCTTATCTCTTTTGGCTCTTCGCAAGATTTGCATTTTATTTTCTAGGTTGGTTAAACACCCCAGTTCTCTTTAGTGAATAAAAGATGTGTTTTGCATCAGCAATTACTGGGCAATCTTGATATACAATACACACACACATACATACACAAACACAGACACACACAGACACACACACAGACACACACACACAGACACACACACAGACACACACACAGGCACACACAGACACAACCACAGACACACACACACACACACATACACAGACAGACAGACACATCCCTCATTCCTTCAACTTCGCCATAAGTTACACATTGCCGACTATGGAATAAGGGATCGTGGGACTGAAATTTAAATTTTATGTATTTTTACATTCTCTGCCACGTTTAGCAAAGCAGAGGAATATTGTATTCACCCAAAAATTGGATGTGTTGCACTCACATGACTTCCTCTACTCTTGTACTAACCATTCTTACAAACTCTTATTCCTATATCTTCTTCGTGTTAATTAAGATAAACATTTGTACAAATTATCTTATTGCTTATTTCCTTGTAGGTACAAGGGGAATATTAGAATACAGTAGGCTTTGTGCGATAGTCACATCTTTTGAAGCTTTGAGATTCTCTTCTCTTTGCACAGTTAACATATAAAAAATGAACAACGATGTTCCATTTCACGAAAGTTATAAGTTTTTCAAAACTCACACACATAACAAGCAATATCTCCGAAATGGTTCACCCTACAAGAAAATTATTTCAGACATAAATTGTGTATTTTAGCAAGAGCTACATTTTTGTCTAATATGATTTGCTCTATCTCTAACGGTTTACCAGTTATGCAAAAGTCATCCAGAGTAAATACGACTACAGGGGCTATAGCCAGAAAATTCAAGATATACATTTCATTTTTCATCAAAATATCTCAAACATATGACATTTTAATAAAAATCGTTAGAGCCATTTTCAAGAAAATCAAAATTTTCGAAAAATTTTCCATGTAAAGGATAGTTTAGGGTGGAGCTATTTTCTTCAAAATCTTCGAGTCACATCCTTGAAAGTCATTACTTACATTCTCTACTTAACAATAGGGAAAGTAAAAACGAAAATTCGGTTAAAAACCAAAGTTGGTATTTAAGTTTGTCTTTCAAGGATGCGACACAAAGATTTTGAAGAAAATTGCTCCAACCTAGACTATCCTTTAGGTGTAGATCTTGCTAAAATACACAGTTTATGTCTAAATAAATTTGTTTTAGAGTGAACCATTTCGGACATATTCGTTGTTATTTGTATAGAAGATTTGTTTTCTGTAAATTTGCATGCTAAGCACGTAGAATGTTTCGTTGTGATTTTGCACTAAAGGAGAATGTATGTATGTTCATGAGGCTCCCATTCATTCATTCACTGCGATATTTCAGTGGACAACAGATGAGTTAACGATGTCTGTATGTAAGTGCTCTCTGAAAGCAGTTAATTGGTGTGTGTGTGTGCGCCTTAAAACAGCACACATTTGCAAAGAATACCTCTCATTAGCGAGTAGCATGAATGAACTTTGCAGGTGTATCTGCAGCAACATTGGTTCGTGAACGTTACACGTAACTGTTAATGGGAGATCGAGGGCACAAAAAAGGAAACCAAAGGTAAAACATCTGCCAGATATACGGCTATGAGTGTACAGGCTTTGCGTGCTGCAGGTAGACTCTAATATGCCGAGTAAAAAAATCTGATATGTTGCACTCACATGACTTTCTCTACTCGTGTCTGATAATCTTTACGCCACTATTATGAAGGTGTCAGATTCTAACCTTTGGTTATCTCAGTTGCATGGAGCCCTACAATAATTGAGGAAATTGAGCTGGCACTCCAGACTATTGCAATAGCATCTGTTACGTTCTAATGTGTTCGAGGAAACAGCAGAAATTATGGCTGAGAGGGGAGGGAGTCAGTTCAAGAGATGGACAAGGGATGGCAGGGTGGTGGTGGACAGATAAACTAATGGGTACAGCCTAACTACTGCCCCTGTAGTTATACAGCACGCTTCACACGTTACCTGCCTACCCAACCCTTTATAGGAATACAGTAGGCTTTGAACGACTGTCACATCTTTTAAAGCTTTAAGATTCCGTTCTCCTAGCACGCTTAATATATAAATAAATTGAACAACGATGTTCCATTTCACAAAAGTTTTAAGTTTTCCCAAACTGACATAAATAACAATGAATATCTCCGAAATGGTTCACTCTATAAAAATAAAAAACAAAAAATGAGACATAAATTGCGTATTTTAGCATGATTTACATCAAGAAAATAACAATTTTCGAAAAATCTTCCATGTAAAGGGCAGTTTAGGGTGGAGCTATTTTCTTCAAAATCTTCTTGTGGCATCCTTGAAAGACATTAAATAGAAATACCTAATTTGGTTTTTAACCGACTTTTCGTTTTTGACAGCCTGACAGACACCCACACCCACACAGACACCCACACACGCAGAGAGAGACACACACACACACACCTGGACCTTTTTTCTAAAAATGCTCTGTTTTGGATTCACGGGTCCCAAAACATATATTTCCGGTGAAATCTGACTTCGAATGTTTGGATGGAATACAATACTTGCTTCTACTTATCAGTAGAGAAAGTAAAAATGAATTACGATGTTCCATTTAATGAAAGTTTGTTCTCCGAGACTGACACAAGTAACAAGGAATATCTCCGAAATGGTTCACTCCAAAAAAAAAAAAAAGACAAACAAATTGTGTATTTTAGCAAGATATACATGTTTTGTAAACGAAGATTTGGTCTATCTCTTACGGTTTACCACTTATACAAAAGTCGTCCAGAGTAAATACGACTACATAGGCTACAGCCAGGAAATTCAAGATATACATTTCATTTCTCATAAAAATATCTCAAACATATGACATTTTAATCAAAATCGTTAGAGCCATTTTCAAGAAAATAACAATTTTCGAAAAATTTTCATGTGAAGTGTAGTTTAGGGTGGAGGAACTTTCTTCGTGTCGCATCCGTGAAATACATTACACTTAAATACCAAATTTGGTTTTTAACCAACTTTTCGCTTTTGAGTTATGCTGTCCACAGATAGGCACACATACAGGACCTCTTCCTAAAAACGCTTTTTTTTTTTTTTTTTTTTTTTTTTTTTTTTTTGATTCAGGGCTCTCAAAGTATGTCGTTTCGGTGAAGTCTCGTTATCGAATTTTTGACTGGAATACAATACTTCCTCTACTTTACTATACGTGGTAGAGAAAGTAAAAAAACTGGAAGCGAACTCAGGAATTCAAGACACATGCGCTCCGTAAAACGTACCTATTTCAGACTTTATATATAGACAAGTTGGCAACGCTGCAGCAGGAGCTAGTAAAATGCGAGTTACATTGCAAGTTGGAATAAAGAGAGTGGAAACGTATGTTTATCAGAGTAGCACAGTGTTTATTGGCCGGACCATCCATCCCTAACGCAAATACATTGCCACCTCGCTGACCGACCGACCCCAGTGACTGAGGTCCTTTGGGGCCTATAGTTAGCTCCTGAGTTAGTGGGTGCTGGATAGTCTTTGAAGAGACTTTCCTGTGTATCCCACCGAGCTATATTCTTAATTGCTAATATTCACAGGCAAGTTTCAAGATCACATGATGGCGAAATTATTGACGGCTTGAAATATGTATGCATTTATCGTGTAAAATTACCAAAACATGACCTAAAATTCACAAAATAAACTTAACCGGGCGGTAGGCGCGCAAATTGTCATACACGTGTAAGTCATCATCATCATCATCATCATCATCATCTTCACCATCATCATCGTCATCACAAGGTAGATGATGCATTTCTTCCAAATATTTGGGATTTTGTAGATCATAGAACAAAAGGATACATAATTTAGCATTTTAAAAAATTCCCCTCTTTTGCTGTTTCTTAGACCCTTCGTTTAAGTAATGCACAGATATTTATATACATAGCGAATGTTATACATAATATACATAGATGTTAACATAAGCTCGCTGGACAAAAAATTAGTCACCCTCTGTAAAATCAGCGATACATCTTTACGACTCGACAGATGGTGCTGTGGTCGAGTCATGTGGTTACCTGCACGCTGACGTGGTCAGAGGGTCGTGGCAAGCATTTAGTGTGGTGCACAAGGTGAAATGTAATGACAAAGAGGGGCAATCCTGTTTGGTCGTGTCCATGGCCATATGGCAGCTGAAGCGTCCACAAGTGTTGGAGTGTCGAAGCGAACTGTTCAGCAGGTCTACAGACAGTGGTGCAACACACGTTGCCTCGAAACACGACGTCGGAATTGTATTTGGAAGAGGATCATGACTAGGGCTCGGAAGTTCATGCCCTAAAAAACACTGAAATATGCATGCATATATGCTCTTAAAAACTTGAAAATATACCAAGAAATATGCACTATTAATTAAAACGATTGATGTCCCTTTGCAGTAGACGAGTTAGTATACATAATAAATACAGTTACCGTATTCCTTAAATGTTGAAGCAGAAGTGGTCCGGTTGCTAATATTAACTGCTAAATTGCAGTTCACAACCAACACTTTGCAAAAATGTTCAACTGTAAAACATCGTCTGTTGTCTCGCAAAACACTTTTATAGCGTGAAAAACTTCTCTCCACGTCATAAGATGTTATCGGGGCATATTTAAATGATGTTAACTGCTTCACAGAGAGAGTCAAGTCTCTTGGTGTGACAGATGGTTTTTTTTCGAGGATGTCTCGAATACCGCGCATCGGTTTATATCCAGAATTTTTTGAATTTACATAATTCACTTTCTCTTTCACTTTTTGTCCTATGCTACCAGGAACCAAACTTAGATCACATATTGTTTTTTTTTTTTTTTTTTTTTTTTTTTTTTTCAAAGACAGTGATTCATGCAAAGGAGATCCTACAGCTTCCAATGCCGTTATGGCTGTTGGTCAGAAAGAAAAATGGGCAGATATGAAACTAAGATCCTTCTTTAACCCAGTGCCTGACAGAATATTTTGCACAGTTTGAATTGATGAAGCATCTTTCAAGTCCAATGAATCAACAACCTCTTCGATTATTTCTATGTGCTCAGCATAATATAAAACTGCATCGATCATGTTCCCCATCGAGTTAACACCGGTGCAGGAAGAAGTCAGATATTAGGTGCTGTTGATCTAAACAACTTAACTCTTTTAGAAGATTTAACAAAAATTATCTTTGTACTGGACACACATCTATCTACCAATGGGAAGGAACCATTGTCTCAGAAATGCTACCAATTTGAAAAATATTATACAGATGAAAAAATAAAAAAAGCATAAAAATCATTAAAATATGCAATATAGGAGCAATAATATTGAAATCTTCGTGAATTGCATCATCATGTGCAGTACTGCCAATATGAAAAATATTATCCAGATAGAAAAAAGTAATAAAAAGCCATTAAACTCATTAAATCATTACATATTTTGAGTTGTTCAGCTTTGGCTCCAGTTATAGTTGGCAACTCTACTCTCTGGTCCGTGTCGACAGACATCTCACCACTTGCAAGTCCTCAATACGAGGAAAGTAGAAGAAGGGTATTAATTGATTGATGCAATGCAATTTTAAAGCTTGAACCTTTACAGAACAACTCGACGAATGCAGATTGAATACGTTGTGAAAGTTTTATACCTCTGCTGCGCGCATCCTGGAGGGAGGCTGGCTATTTTAATATTTAATATCGCCACGTTGTTCCATGATCAACTTTGGTATATTATGCACCTGCTTTTATTTCCAAAAGCGCGCTTGAAACCGTGTTATTTCAATCGATATGTTTCACTTTTTTTACCGGTAGGTACATATAAAGCAACATGCAGGGATTTTTTGTGCGCATGTTAACGATACTTTCCCGATGCATTTGCATATTAATTATTTTTTGCTAGATAGTTTCGGTACGGATGACACGGCGGTGATCAGCCTGGGTGTGTTTATAAATCACTTTCTGTTGGTCGGCCGGCCGTGCACTGAGAGAGAGAGAGGCGTTCGTACAGAATTGCATTTCACAGTTTGCCGAACAAAAATGTAAACACGTCGGATCCAATGAACTTGAACCTCACGATTGTTTCAATTTTTGAAATAACATGAGTAATGAACTTGTCGCCCAAGCCCGCCCCTTTATCTAAAACAGCAACTGTTTTTAATAAGCACTGAATAAATGTCTCCGCACATATGCATCTAGCTTTTTTTATATGCCCCTTGACCATTCATCATTTTCGCTTTGAATGGATTGCACGAGGAATAAAAAACGACTGTCGTTGCTAGGAGATAAATTTGGCAGGTACGCAATACATATAATGCTTTCAGGCAGAACGTGGTGTTTGACATAGCTGCTGTGTTTACTTTCTCTACTGGTAAGTAGGGAAGTATTGTATTCCACCCTAAAATTCGATGTCGAGATTTTACCGGAAATATATGTTTTGAGCCCCCGTGAGTCCAAAAAAAGCATTTCTAGACAAAGTTCTGTGTGTGTGTCTGTGTGTCAGTCTGTGGCCAGCATAACTCAAGAAGGAAAAGTCGGTTAAAAACCAAATTTGGTGTTTAACTTTAATATCTTTCAAGGATACGACACGAAGATTTTGAAGAAAATAGCTCCACCCTAAACTACCCTTTACATGGAAAATTTTTCGAAAATTTTAATTTTCTTGAACATGGCTCAAATTTTTTTGGTTAAAATTTCATATGTTTGAGATATTTGTATTACAAATGAAATGTATATCTTGAATTTTCTGGATATAGTCCGTGTAGTCTTATTTACTCTGGACGGATTTTGCATAACTTGTAAACCGTTAGAGATAGACCAAATTGTACTATACAAACAATGTAGATCTGGCTAAAATACACAATTTATGTCTGAATAAATTTCCTTGTAGGGTGAACCATTTCGGAGATATTCCTTGTTATGTGTGTGAGTTTCGGAGAACTTAGAACTTCCGTGAAATGGGTCATCGTTGTTCCTTTTTGTATATGTTAAGTGTGCAAAGACAACAGAATCTCAAACATTTGACTATCGCACAAAGCCTACTGTATTCTAACATTCCCCTTGCACCTACAAGGAAATAAGCAATAAGATAATTTGAACAAATGTTTATCTCAACTAACATGAAGAAGATATAGGAATAAGAGTTTGCAGGAATAGTTCTCAGATTTTTTTAAGTAAATTCGCTGTTACAGGTATTTTACATTGTTGGTGTAATGTCAGATAGAATGTAGCGGCATACATATATCATGTATTTCCTTGGCCCTGTTTCAGCAGCAAGTTAGAGCAAGTAGGTACCAAGTTTTGCAGGCGGTGAGGGTAAAGGTATTAGCGTAATTAGGTTTGCGATGAAGACGCGGATATAACGAGCTAAACTACCGTCGACATTACCTTCCAACATTCATGAAGAGGAGCGGCTGGCTAGCTGGCTGGCGGGCGAGCCGTCATTTGATGCTTCAACTTGTACTTTATGAGACAGACAGACAGACAGACAGCTGCTCAGTTAGTTCCTGTCTAAAATTTGCCCATTTCGACTCCGTCCGTCCGTCCGTCATATCCACCTCGGAGGTAACGTTTTGACGGTCCGGGCGGCCGGCCGGCCAGCACATTCATGAATAAACCACGTGATATTAATGGATAACAACCATAGACGTCTCGCGCTCCACTGGTTCCATCTCCAACACACCCCCCCCCCCCCCATCTTATTTAACTTACTTCCAAGTTTGTGAGATGCACCATAATATAATATATATTTTTTTATTAAACCGCATTTACAATGAATAAACATTTAATTCATTTCATTTCATTTCATTTCAGAGATCTCTGCTTTCTGCCACAGTCCTCATGGCCGCTAGTTCCTCCTCCACATGATCCACCCATTTATTCCTGCAATACGGTCTTCCCTTTAACAAAGTTATAAACTGAGTCAATAATTTGACATGAATATTAAGTTGAAAAGTGCAAAGCTTGTGCCCAATAGATGTGTTTTTGGGTGCTTCTACAAGCTGGTAGTTCTCAGAACACCCGTGGTGGTGGAGTGGGGTAGACGAGTGGACTGGAGCATGCCTGGGCATACGAATTACCAAATATTAACACAGACTCCGGCACGAGGCGGTGCAATTATTTCACCCGTCTTTTGTCTTCCTCGTACATACATCAGAACTTAAACATTTGACCAACTCCATGCACGCCAGACAATTTGCAAACATAACCTATTATATCGTACACAAGTATTCATATAACTTTCGTTAAAAGTCGGATAATGTTGCATTCATACCAATTTCTACTCGGTCCCATAATATTGTTTAAAATATTTTTACTTTCTCTACACTTGTACTAACCATTCTTACAAACTCTTATTCCTATATCTTCTTCATGTTAGTTGAGATAAACATTTGTAGAAATTATCTTATTGCTTATTTCCTTGTAGGTGCAAGAGGAATATTAAAATGCAGTAGGCTTTGTGCGATAGTCAAATGTTTTAAAGCTTTGAGACTCTGTTGTCTTTGCACAGTTAACATATAAAAAATGAACAACGATGTTCCATTTCACGAAAGTTCTAAGTTTTCCGAAACTCACACACATAACAAGAAATATCTCCGAAATGGTTCACCCTACAAGAAAATTTATCTAGACATAAATTGTGTATTTTAGCAATATCTACATTTTTTGTATAGTGTGCTTTCGTCTATGTCTAACGGTTTACCAGTTATGCAAAAGTCGTCCAGACTAAATACGACTACAGGGGCTATAGCCAGAAAATTCAAGATATACATTTCATTTGTCATAAAAATATCTCAAACATATGACATTTTAATCAAAATCGTTAGAGCCATTATCAAGAACATCAGAATTTTCGAAAAATGTTCCATGTAAAGGGTAGTTTAGGGTGGGGCTATTTTCTTCAAGGTCTTCGTGTCAGGAGAGTTCGTGAGTACTTGAGATCTCGAAACATGAGAAGACAAAGAAACGGTGCTTACGGAAACACTTAGGCATTTTGAGAAAAGAGCATTTTAAACAAATCCACTGGAGATATACAGAAGTAGCGGTTCATGTTCTGAATATATGAGGTGAGAACAAACAAAGGGTCAGTAAAGAACACGAGAAGATAAAGCCAATAAAAGACTGGGATATAGTGCATAAAGCGCAAATAATATTAGCATAACTTGTTGGGGTTTACTTGGATGAAGTTTGAGCATGCCACCTGGATATCGTCTATTCCTCTTTGCTTTCTCTACTACGTGTAGCAAGTAGAGGAATGTGTGTCTGTGTGTGTGTGTGTGTGTGTGTGTGTGTGTGTTAACAGCATAACTCAAAAACGAATACTCCATTGAAACTCAAAATTGGTAATTAAGTTTAACGTCTTTCAAGGACACGAAGATTTTGAAGAAAGCAGCTCCACCCTAAACTACCCTTTACCTCGAGAATTTTTCGAAAATTTTTATTCTCTTGAAAATGGTTCTAACGATTTTGATTAAAATGACATATATTTAAGATATTTGTATGACAAATGAAATGTATATTTTAAATTTTCTGGTTGTAGCCTATGTACTCCTGTTTACTTTGGATGACTTTTGAATATAAATAAGATGTAGAGCAAATCTTACTATACAAAAAAGGTAGATCTTGCTAAAACACACAATTTATGTCCAAATAATTTTTTTGTAGAGTGAACCGTTTAGAAGATATTCCTTGTTATTTGTGTCAGTTTCGAAAAACAAACTTTCGTGAAATGGAACATCTTTGTTCATGTTTTTATATCTAAAGCGTGCAAAGAGAACGAGATCTGCAAACTTTAAAACATTTGACTATCGCACATAATTTATACAAATGTTTATCTCAACTAACACGAAGAAGATATAGGAATACGAGTTTGTAAGAATGGTTAGTACAAGAGTAGAGAAAGTCATGTGAGTGCAACAGATCACATTTTTAACCGACATTTCGTTTTTGAGTTATGCTGTCCACACATACGCACACATACACATGAGCCTTTTTCTAAAAATATGTTTGCTGGATTGAGGGGATCTCAAAACATACGTATATTTCCGGTGAAATCTCGACACCGAATGTTTGGGTGGAATACAATACTTAATATACGTAGTAGAGAATGTAATAAAGTAGCCAGGGTTGAGGATAATAAGATATCCCAAGAATAATTTCTATAATTTGGGTAGGAAAAGTTGTATGAATGTAACCGGTGAGATTTTTTTTGGTAGGTGTTTGTATGTGTTTGTTGGAGCAGTGCCTTTAGCGGTCCGTCGGTCGATACCTACGCCGCGGCTGTTGTTATTGAAATGTTTACATTGCACGGTGCACGCTACGTTCAGATTTCAACAGCCAGTTTTTATGTGAATAAGTAAAAACACTAAATCCCACGTGAGCAGGAAAGTTAGGTTCGCTTTAAAAGAGTCGCCCCAAGCATACCTGAATTTGCACTTGCCTCGCGATTTTCAACTGCCCCTAGTACACATTACGGTACAGGATAAAACATCTAATGTGTTGCACTCACATGACTTTCTCTACTCTTCAAGGTATATATTTCATTTGTGATAAAAATATTTCAAACATATGGCATTTTACTCAAAAATCGTTAGAGCAATTTTCAAGAAAATCAAAATTTTCGAAAAATTTTCCATGTAAAGGGTAGTTGAGGGTGGGGCTATTTTCTTCAAAATCTTCGTGCCGCATCCTTGAAAGTCATTAAACATATATACCAACTCTGGATTTTAACCCACTTTTCGTTTTTGAGTTATGCTGTGCACAGATTGACACAGACATACACGGATCTTTTTCTAATTTTTTTGGGGTGTAATACAATACTTTCTGTGAATGGAAGTAGGTGTACCAGGAAATAGTAGAAGTTAGTTTCCTATTACAGTGATCTGCAAGCAGTTGATGTAATACGCACTACATTACATCAGGAGTAATAGAGGGAAGAGGAACTGAGTCTCCAGGGATGTGAAGATTACTCCTGTAAGAATCGATGAGTTGGTATAAAATTCAATTCAGAAGCTAAGTGCCCCCTAGGGAGAAGGAAGACCTTACTATATTGCACGCTAGCTGAAAGAAAGCCCAGAACCCTCTATTGTAACGGGGTTCAAAAACAACCAGCGATTCTTCATGATCAGTGTGATAAACATATCCCATATAATTATTGTTAATAAAGAACAGTTTCGAAATGTTCGAAATATTTGGAACCATCTAGCTCAGGCCTGGGAGAAACCGGTTCAAAAGTACCACTCCACCCAACCGCGTTCTTGCCTCACTCCACCGGACATCCCTCCCCTTCACTACTGTTCAGCTTTCGACACGCCTTATTCAGTGACGAGTATGACTTCGTCCGTTTCATGAAGACTGGCAGGATATGAATTTGAAAATATCAAACGCCACTAATCTCGGAATCGAATTTTTGGGTGGAACTCAAAAACATGTTAAGAATTTCATAACGCTTTCTCACTCTTGACCTTCAATTCACCAGTTGTTCATAGCAATAGGCATCTCCAAAGGATTGTTGCGTGTAAACCGAAATGGAGGCTAAGGTAGGCCGGAGGAACAAGACGCCCATACCATACCAGACGTTAGTAGTAGATAAGTAGGTCTGGGCTGGGCTGTTTAACAGCGCGGCCCTTGCCTTACCTCCCGCAACCTATTTTATTTAGCGGTACGTAAGCTGTTTGTGCACCATACCTACTAGTGAATCATTTATGATGCTAAAAATAGGCGTGTCGTGTCCCAGCGTCTGTCTGCTGTTTCTTCCGATCCTTTAATTTATGTATTAGATCCCTGTTTTGTTTCTTCAGCACCATTATGTCTGTCCTTGACAGCAGATCTGCAACGGCGTGCTGGTTTATAAGCGGTACAACGTTAAAGACAATTCTCATGCGAAGATTGATATAACGACAAGTTCTGGACTATGAACAATTTCACACAAACGACCACGTTGTTCAAGAATATAGCACGGAAGAGCAGAAGAATCAAATGGAAATGGACACAACACGACTTCACCACTACAGATGGACTCAGTCGACTACATGTGGAACCTATACACTGGAAGACCAAGAACAGCATGGAGCAACAACAGAATTCAAGGAATATTGTCACAGGGAATTATTGATACGTATTAAAATGCATACAAATCACTACGGGACAAAATTTCAAACTAAAGTGTTCAATAAATCACATCCTCAAAGAATGAAGCACAGCAGGCTGTAAGAATAAAATGAAATTTGACTCTAGGTTTCACCACAACACATCCACTTAATCGACGACCCCCGGGGGCGTATGAAAGTATGCATTTTGGAGCGTCCTGGGTCTTGGTTTCAAATAGCCCATTTATTAGTCTCTATTAAATGTATGAGTCAACTTACCTGTCTGTCCTCACAAGCACACCCATCGATTATCGGGATATTTCAGATGGCATCAAAAGGCGTCCGGCACAGAAACACGCCACGAAAACCTGAAAAATGATAATGAAACGGAATGAAAGAAAAGTGAAGGAAAGAAAATAATTGTGGTATTTGAGAAAACATCTCTACATGCCTTTTAAATGCTCTGCCGAATCCGAGTGGTTGTGTAATGAACGTGTTTTGCCCTCCTTGGGTCGTGGTCCACTGTTAGACCACGTAAAAATCAAAGCTGGTATTCAAGTTTAATATTTTTCTAGGTTATGACACGAAGATTTTGAGGAAAATTCCTCCACCCTACACTAAGCTTTACATGGAAAATTTTTCGAAAATTATGGTTTTCTCAGAAATACCCCTAACGTTTTTTTATTAAAATGTCATTTGTTTGAGATATTTTTATGACAAATGAAATGTATATCTCGAACTTTCTGACTATAGCCCCTATAGGCGTATTTACTCTGGACGACTTTTGCATAACTGGTAAACCGTTAGAGATAGACAAAATCTTGCTGTAAAAAAAAAAAAAAAAAAAAGAAAAAAAAAGAAAAAAAAAGAAAAAAAAAGTAGATCTTGCTAAAATAAACAATTTATGTCCCAATAAATTTTCTTGTAGGGTGAACCATTTCGGAGATATTCCTTGTTGTGTGTGTGAGTTTCGGAAAGCAGAACTTTCGTGAAATGGATCATCGTTGTTCATTTTTTATATGTTAGGCGTGCAAAGAGAACCGGATCTCAAAGCTTTAAAACGTTTGACTATCGCACAAAGCCTACTGTATTCTAATATTCCCCTTGCACCTACATGGAAATAAGCAATAAGATAATTTGTACAAATGTTTATCTCAACTAACATGAAGAAGATATAGGAAGCAGTATCTTAAATTTGTACAGAAGAAAAGTATGTTATGCTAAATTTGTATACCTACATACATTTTGGTCTGTCTGTCGCATTCAATTTAATAGGGACGACCTGGTCGCCTGCAGATGTGCGTCCTAAATACGGAGTGAGTGAGCAAGTGAAATAAAAAGAATGAAAGAGATATATTTGCTCATAAATAACCATGTGCACTCTGCAGGAGCACATGTGAAACAAATCACATGGAAGAAGAAGAATGAATGCGCTTGGAGTATTCTCCAGAAACCCCCCCCCCGCCTCTCTCTCTCTCTCTGTGCATATGAAACATGCACAATAACTTTCTGGGATTGCACGACGCTTGCTTGCTTCGTAAACTCCAAGCATAAAATTACTAGAATTGATGAGAACATTATTACTGCTTGCGTGTTCCTTCTTGAGATTTGTGATGTATATTTTCATGCTCTAAAGCTAAGAAATAGACAAACTATTAATATATAAGAAATGTAGATCTCACTAAAACACAGAATTTATGTGCAAATAAATTTTTTTTTTGTAGAGTGAACCATTTCAGAGATATTCCATGTTGTTTGTGTTAGTTTGGGGAAAGTTGGAACTTTCCTGAAATGGAACATCGTTGTTCATTTTTTATATGTCAGTGTGCATAGAGAACGGGATCTCAAATCTTTAAAATATTTGAGTTTTTGTCAAAAGATGCTTAATATTCTTCTAGCACCTACAAGGAAATAAGCAATAAGTTTGTAGAAGTGTTTATCTCAACTAACACGAAGACGATACAACGATAATCTATTTCAGGAAAGTTTCAAGTTTTCCGAAGCTCACACACAGAATAAGGAATATCTCCGAAATGGTTCACCCTACAAGAAAATTCATTCAGACATAAATTGTGCAATGATGGTAAGCAACAAAGCAATTATGTTCTGTTTTGTATTTTTTAAATTGAATTAGAAACCTCTTCCGCCACAATGCTATGTATCAGAGTCTTGTGTATTTGTTTTTCAGTCAGTCCGTGTATGTATGTATGGAAAATTGTTTTACATCGAAACAAACATAATTTCAGAATGAAACGATTACAGGAATATTTCAACCAGCAAATGAGAAATGCAGAATAACAGAAAATATTGCGTAATTTTTGTGTGTGTGTGCCACAATGGATAATACGCGTGTAATATCTCACGTGAATTTTCTGTTATATTAATTAGATTTGTTCTTTTATATACATAATATAAAGGTTTATTATCCAGAGCATATGAATACTTGATAATCGATTTTTCATAAGTTCCGTGTGTAACGTAAAGCTGGGAAGATACCAAATAGAAAAATCTTATGTGTTGCACTCACATGACTTTCTCTACTCTTCTAACCATTCTTACAAACCCTTATTCCTATATCTTCTTCGTGTTAGTTAACATAAACATTTGTACAAATTATCTTAATGCTTATTTCCTTGTAGGTGCAAGGGGAATGTTAGAATACAGTAGGCTTTGGGCAATAGTCAAATATTTTAAAGCTTTGAGATTCCGTTCTCTTTGCACACTTAACATATAAAAATGAACAGCGATGATCCATTTCACGAAAGTTCTAAGTTTTTCAAAACTCACACTCATAAGAAATATATCCCAAGTGGTTTACCCTACAAGAAAATTTATTGGGACATAAATTCTGCATTTTAGCATGATCTACATTTTTTGTACAGTATGATTTGGTCCATCTCTAACGGTTTACCAGTTATGTAAAAGTCGTTCAGAGTAAATACGACTACAGGGGCTATAGCCAGAAAATTCAAGGTACACATTTCATTTGTCAGAAAAAGATCTCAAACATATGACATTTTAATCAAAATCGTTAGAGCCATTTTCAAAAAAATAAAAATTTTCGAAAAAATTTTCATGTAAAGGGTAGTTTAGGGTGGGGCTATTTTCTTCAAAGTCTTCGTGCCGCATCCTTGAAAGACTTAAATACCAACTTTCTTGAAATGGATCATCGTTGTTTATTTTAACCTACTGTATTCTAATATTCCCCTTGCACCTACAAGGAAATAAGCAATAAGATAACTTGTACAAATGTTTATCTCAACTAACACGAAGCAGATATAGGAATAAGAGTTTGTAAGAATGGTTAGTACCAGAGTAGAGAAAGTCATGTGAGTGTAACACATCCAATTTTTTCCTCTCCCGTTACAAAGTAATACCCAAATGCGGGGTGTAGAAATAAGAACCAACAATGGCACCTGATGTTTGATATATATGTATATAGGATGATCGACTTTATCTCTTATATTTTGTCTCTCTTCGATATTTACCCAAGGGCGGAGAATTATGTTCAGAGGCTTCCCCCAAATAAATAGGAACACGGTCTAGACCACTGACGCAGGGCTGCAACCCTCACACACACACACACACACTGACGATTGGATTGAATTAAATTTATTCCGCTAAGGGAAGGGCCTCCTACCAAAGTTGTTTGCGGCGGCGGCGGCGGCGACGGCGGCGGTACGGGACGGACAGTTGAATGAGGCGTCCATGATGGATGGTGCTGCAAGCGCATCTTTCCCTTCCTCTGGAGTGTCAGTCCACAAGGAAGAAAAGGAATGTTAAGGAGATCGCACACCAAACCGCAACCCCCTGCGGTTTATTATTTCAATCTCTGGTCAGAATTACACCGAGGTCCCCGGTTCGATTCTCCTTTACCGTCCACTCTTCTCTTGGTTCGTAGACTTCCTATCTACCAATAATTCCGCTTCCTTTGCTATCGAAATTTCAGACGTTTTGAGATCCCGTTTGTAATTTGTTTCTAACTTTCACTAGAATTTTCCTGCCACATATCCTACTGTTTAGTTATAATCATAGTTTGGCCACAATATAATTAGCAACGAATGGCATATTTTGCCACATTCTTCTATACATATAATTTAATTAGCTTTCACACAGGCATCAAAAATAATTAACAATGATTTTTCAATGATTTATCACTCAATCTTATCTTATATATTTAAACGAGCAATTCTTGTATATAAATATATTCCGCGCAACTTGGAAACGGCTCTAAGGATTTCCATCAAATTTTGTATTCAGATAGAGTTTTGCTTTTTAAGTTCATCTATATAGGTGTAATTTCCGAAAAAACGCGATTTAACATAAAAAATAACTTTTTTTATTCCCGCTTCTATAGTGCAATTTATATATATATATATATATATATATATATATATATATATATATATATATATATATATATATATATATATATATTCCCAGTATTTCAGAAAGGGCTACTCAATTTACGTAACACATTCACATCTTTCTCTACTCACTCTTCTATAAACAATTTTCCAAAAAAAAAAAAAAAGGCATGATACCTATTACACAACAAAAATCATTTTTATCTTCAGATTTAAATTAAGTCATAGCATGTTCTGTATGTTTGAAATAGAAATGCTACATATTATATTCATACTCTTTTCCCTACCCACTTTTAGGTAACACGTTCACATATCTTTCTACTCACTCTTCTACAAATAAGTCACACAATTTTGTGCATGCTTGAAATAGAAATGCTATGTATTACATTCACACCGTTTTCTCTACTTGCTTTTGGGTAACACATTCATAACTGTTTCTCTACTCACTCTTCTAGAAAAAAAGTCATACAATTTTCTATATGTTTCAAAATAGAAATGCTGCAAACTACATTCACAGCGTTTTCTCTACTCACTTTTAGATAACACATTCACATCTCTTTCTCTGCTCACTCTTCTACAAAAAGTCATACAATTTTCTGCATGTTTGAAATAGAAATGCTGCATATTACATTCACAGTGGTTTCTCTATTTAAGTACTTTTTGGTACTCACTCTCCTATAAACAATTTTACATAAAAAACGTGATTTTATACCCAAAATAATTTTTATCCTCAGTTTTAAAATAACTGATACCATGTTCAGTATGTTTGAGATAGAAATGCTAGACGTTCTGGATTCAATCGCAGCACCAAAGAACTGAACTCCATAATGGAACAAATGCTCGACGAAAACCTCAAACTAGGTGGATATCGATGGGGCAGGCCTGCGTTCAGCAGTGGACATTTTTGAGCTTAAATGATGGTGTTTAGGAAATATTTGTATATTTTTCTATATCTCTGGCATCTCGGAAATAACTCTTGACAATTGCGACAAAAATTAATATTTAGTTAACGTTTTGCCTTTCAGGTTTATCTAAGTATCCTCTCTCCCTCCCCCCCCCCCCCAAAAAAAAAAAAAAAAAAAAAAAAAAAGAAAACCAAACTATTTCACAAAAAGAGAGGCAAAAAACGCCGAGCGAAGCTCGGTCGCCCAGGTACTACAGGATAAAATGAGCTAGAAACTATGTACTTACAGACCTATATAAGCGTAAGGAATTGCCCCGTTGCGCTCTGTAACTGTTTTCAAACAGATAGGAATATCTACATACGCAAACACGGATGTGTGTGTGTGTGAGTGTGTGTGTGTGTGTGTGTGTGTGTGTGTGTGTGTGTGTGTGTGTGTGTGTGTGTGTGTGTGTGTACAGGGCGTCCCCAAAATTAGACCGACAAACTTTGGGAGCTGATAACATTATTTTAAACACTTTTTACTAACAAAAGGTTATTGCTGTGATGCTTCGTTTAAGCGCTAGAAGAGTTAATGTCATACATTACTGCCTCGTACCATTTTGTCTCTTGCGTTTTTGGCTGATCATTTTCTACGCAGATTGTTTTGTGGAAAACAAGCTGGCGACACTACAGATTGTGTGTCATTTTCACTGGTTCAGTACATAAACAAACAGCCGCCACTGCCAAGCGTCTCGTGAATTTGACATAGAATATAAACACATTATTAACACAGCAGTAATTAATGGTTTTAACACAGATTTTATACATAAAAAGATAGAAAAATGTAATTATCTAAAAGCTGTTAAAGAAGTTTCAACCCTTAAAAAAATAAAAGATAATTGTATTTTTAAAAAGTTTACTTACCATCCATGGGCCAATAAAAATTTACAAAGATTTTTAAAGAATATGGAATAAATTTGGTCCCTCAAAATAAATTTTATATACAAAACTTACTTAGTTTTTCTAAAAAAGATAAAATACCAAATTATAAAAAATCTGGCATTTATCAATTTAGCTGTTTAGATTGTGATAAGGTTTACATTGGTAAAACTAAACGTCATTTAGAAACCAGAATAAAAGAACATTTTAGAAATATTAAATATAAATCAGCTGTGGCAGATTATTTTTGGTCATTTAATCATGAAATTAATCCAGAAGTTAAATTATTAAAACAACTAAGTAGTGCTATAGATTTAATGGTTAGAGGAAAAAAATTATTTTAAAAAACAGGAACCGTGTTATGAACTTCGAATTACCATCTATAGATTGTATTTATAAATTTTTCTTTCAGAGATTGGCAAATAAAAATTGAATATCAGTATTTGTTTATCAGAAAAAAATGAAAGATTGTAGCTTTGGTAACGAATTTGTTTGTATAGCTTTGAGAATGAGTTGGAGACAACTTGAAACACAGGGTCAGCAAAAAGAACTGAAACATTACTAAGATAAGTGAAGTGTTTAGTTTCTAATTTGTTCTTGCTTTAGAACAAACTGTTATCTTCGTACATTCTTGTGGAATTACGCATCCAATTTGGAACAAAAAACATTTATTTATTCGAAATCGGCTGATCAAAGAACAAAATGCCATAAGACTTTTTTGTTTGAAATGCTTCTATGAAGCACATATTAGAAGGAATGTAATGACTTCCCTTCTACCCTGTATAGTGTGTACAAAAATATATGTTAAATACGAAAATATATGTTGGTATCCTTAAAATACTGCAGATCTTTTGTAAATATGCTCGTAGTGTGTGTTTTAAGAAGTTTCAGAGAAAGTATTTACATATATTTGAAAATGTGGTGTAAATTTAACAGAAATGTGAAATATCCAAAACTCGGGGGAGGGGGGTGATTGTGCACTAGATTGTCTCTCACTGCTGCTGTTTCACCCCTCGTCTTGTTGAAGAGATGTGCTTTGTATACATTTGGTAGGCGCAATGAAGGCAGCAGGATGATCGCTATTCATTATAAGCACGCGGCAGCGAATATGGGCTTCTGGAGACGTTGCTGCGGAAAAGGAAATGAAGGAAAAGAAAGGGGATATTGGGGGAAAGCGAGCAGCAGCACCAGGCTGCAAATATATTCCATTCGTTTTTCATAAGAGGACTAAACCCCAAGATTCTACGCTTTACTTAGAAATGAAAATTATTTAAAGATGCGGAAGACATAAATCTCGACCACGCTGTAGACGAATACCACGACTTCTAATATTTTATCTAAAGGAGAGAATGAATGAGCTGCATATTTCTTTTGAATTTTTCTCCTCCTCCTGCTCCTCCTTCTGCTTCGCTTTAATATAAACATGCAGTATGTTTTATAAAAAAATTAAAGTTTGCAGTCAAATGTCCTTCTCTGCTCAATCTTCCATCTTATTCATATTGATTGAGAGAAATGGTTTTGTTTTCATTTGAGAAAAGCATAAGTATTCAAAATACAACGGCCATACCATGTTCTCGTCCGATCACCGAAGTTAAGCAGCATTGGGCGTGGTCAGTACTTGGATGGGTGACCGCTTGGGAACACCACGTGCTGCTTTATATTTAGCGCTTGCCTCTGGCGCGGAGGACCCGGGTTATGCTGTCCACACACACGCACACGCACACGTACGCGCACGCGCACACGCACACGCACACACACACACACACCGACTTTTCCTAAAAATCTTGTGTTACATTCAGATGACTTTCTCTACTCTTGTACTAACCATTCTTACAAACTCTTATTCTTATATCTTCTTCGTGTTAGTTAAAATAAACATTTGTACAAATTATCTTATCTTCTTGTAGGTACAAGGGGAATATGGCAATACAGTAGGCTTTCAAATTCCATTCTCTTTGCACGATTAACATATAGAAATGAATAGCGAAGTTCCATTTAATAGAGGTTTTTCAAAACCCACAAAAATAACAACGAATATCTCTGAAATAGTTTACTGTACCAAAAAAAAAAAAAAAAAAAAAAAAATAGATGTAAATTGTGTCTTTTAGCAAGATCTACATTTTTTCTTTGCTAAGATTTGCTCTATCTCTTACGGTTTACCAGTTCTGCAAACTGGTAAATAGGACTACATAGGTCATAGGCAGAAAATCGAAATGTGCATTTTATTTGCCATAAAATATCTCAAACATATGATATTTTAGTGAATTCGTTAGAGTCACTTTGGAAAAAATTAAAATTTTTAAAAATTGTCCATGCAAAAGCTAGTTTAGTTGAGAGGAATTTTGTTTAAAATCTTTGTGTCGCGTCCTGGAGACATGAAAGTTAAATTGCAACTTGTGTTTTTAACTGATTTTTTGTTTTTGAGTTGTGCTGGTCACATACATCCACACATACACACAGGGACCTTTTTCTAAAAAGTGTGTTTTTTTTTTTTTTGATTCAGGGGCCTAAAACATATATTTCCCGAGAAATCTGGCCATCGAATTTTTTAGTACAATACATTACTTCCTCTATTTTACTTTACGTAATAGAGAAAGTGAATCCGTGGTATAATACAGTGAAAGGCTGTTGCATTGGGCACAAATTCAGGTAGCCTTGGTCGTATATTTTCTGACACTTTTCCAGCTGAAGGGGCACTTCCCATGCAAACCGCAACGCCCAGACTCCAAAGAAGCAATTAGCGAAGTGTTCGAGGACAGAATAATTAATGATGGTCCTTAGACCCTCCTCTTTTCGTTCCGCAGACCTAATTTCCTATAGTTTTTCTTTTACTGGAACGTTAAAAGAAAATATACGTCGCGAAATCCCGAAACCGAGGATTTAACACCAGCGTAAAGCAAAATCTGATACCATAAAAGATATTTTCGCTTTGAAATAATTTTGATGTGGTTGTAAAAATACAATGTGTTGCGCTCACATGACTTTCTCTACTCACTCTTCTACAATAGCTAAACCTTCTATCTTTTTTATCTTTTTGAGATATTTGTTTTTAAAAATATATAACAATTTATAGGAAAAAATGAGAAATAAAATAAGGATAAAATGAAAACAAATTTATCTCCTCACTGCAACAAAAAATAACAAACTAACTTTTCATACAAACCAGCATTTTACAAATGTGTAAAATTAAATTATTAATTATAAGTCTTACATACAATTGTTAATGATATTATTAAGTATTATTATTTATTATTATCATTATTTGAATTATTGTCATTTGTAAAACAAATAATATTAAAATTATAATTATACCTAAAACTACTACATTTATATATTTAATTTTTTATTAAATTTAAATTTTCATATGACAATCAAAGATATTATGCAGAGTCACTGAATCTTAATACACGTTCCGCAAGATAAATGGAGTAGGGCGTGCTTAAATCAGTAATTACCCATAGTAATCATGGCGGCTAACTTGAAGGAATGTATCGATTCTAAACTCGAAGAAAATTGGAAAATAGACTGTACTTCTCTCATACTTGAAGAATCTAAAGAGCGATAAAAATATGCTATAATAATTAAGTCCAACCATCAAGACAGTATGCAAAAATGAATGTTATGTTTCAAGGTTGGTATTTCGCATTTCATTCATACGCCATATAAAATTACTAATTATCTCACAAAAAGTTGTATACAATACACGTGTATTAAGTGTTTCACTACAACTGGAGTTCGTCTCGTCCTTTCAAACTTTTCCTCGGTGCAGTAAAAATCATTTACCATCTTTATATCGCAATATATTAATTCATTCTGGAACGGAATACAATATTTCTCCTACAATTGCAACCTAAGTCTAAATGTTGGAGTGATAAATCATCAAACCACGGACAACGTCGGGTATTTCAGTTAGTAACAAAGAAGCACAAGGCTATTGGACAAGTACAACCTAAGTCTAAATGTTGTAGTGATAAATCATCAAACCACGGACAACGTCGGGTATTTCAGTTAGTAACAAAGAAACACAAGGTTATTGGACAAGTGCAACCTAAGTCTAAATGTTGTAGTGATAAATCATCAAACCACGGACAACGTTGGGTATGTCAGTTAGTAACAAAGAAACAAAAGCCTATTGGACAAGTGCAACCTAAATCTAAATGTTGTAGTGATAAATCATCAAACCACGGACAATGCCGGGTATTTCAGTTAGTAACAAAGAAACATAAGGTTATTGGATAAGTGCAACCTAAGTCTAAATGTTATAGTGATAAATCATCAAACCAAGGACAACGTCGGGTATTTCAGTTAGTAACAAAGAAACACAAGGCTATTGGACAAGTACAACCTAAGTCTAAATGTTGTAGTGATAAATCATCAAACCACGGACAACGTCGGGTATTTCAGTTAGTAACAAAGAAACACAAGGTTATTGGACAAGTGCAACCTAAGTCTAAATGTTGTAGTGATAAATCATCAAACCACGTACAACGTCGGGTATTTCAGCTAGTAACAAAGAAGCACAGGGCTATTTGTAGAATTAAGATCAGGAAGTTATTTTTCTCGATTTTCATGAAATTTCTGTGGAATCTTGTATTGAATGTTTGGTTGGAATACGATATTTACCCTATTTGCTGTATGCTGTGGAGCAATGCAAGTGATATGCTTCAAGGGTTGGCAGTACCGGCCACTGAAGCCATACTGTTTCTGCGTTGTTCTTTAGCAAAAATGATAGGGACCATTATCAAGCATCAATGGACGTGACTTTCGCCAGGTGACAGTCTGGGGAGTGGAAATGCTCAATAGCACGTGACCCTTCTTGGCACCCTTGCAACCCTTCTTCACAGAGAAACCCTACGTGGAGGTCTCTCACCCTCAGGAAATGACGGACCCAGAAACCCTAAAAAGTTCTTCAAAGACGAGGGTCAAGTGGTACCATGACCTGAAGGCTGAACAGGTCACTGGTGGTTACAGTGAAATGTCTTCAAATAAATGTGATCATAGTTCTTTGTTATGTAATTGTTTAGGTTTCGATTTGACTTCCCCTTGGATAATGTAATTGAGATGAAATTATGTATACCTCATATATATGTGTGTGTCTTTGCGTCAGTCTGTGGACAGCATAACTACAAAATCTGATGTGTTGCACTCACATGACTTTCTCTACTCTTGTACTAACCATTCTTACAAACTCTTATTCCTATATCTTCATGTTAGTTGAGATAAACATTTGTACAAATTATCTTATTGCTTATTTCCTTGTAGGTGCAAGGGTAATATTGGAATACAGTAGGCTTTGTGCGATAGTCAAATGTTTTAAAGCTTTGAGATTCCGTTCTCTTTGCACACTTAACATATAAAAAATGAATAATAATGTTCCATTTCGGAGAAAATTTTAAGTTTTCCGAAACTGACACACATAACAAGGAATATGCCCGAAATGGTTCACCCTACAAGAAAATTTATTAAGACATAAATTGTGTATTTTAGCAAGATCTACATTTTTTGTATAGTATGATTTGGTCTATCTCTAACGGTTTACCAGATATGCAAAAGTCGTCCAGAGTAAATACGACTACAGGGGCTATAGCCAGAAAATTCAAGATATACATTTCATTTGTCATAAAAATATCTCAAACATATGACATTTTAATCAAAACCGTTAGAGCAAGAAAATCAAAATTTTCGAAAAATTTTCCATGTAAAGGGTAGTTTAGGGTGGGGCTATTTTCTTCAAAATCTTCATGTCGCATTCTTGAAAGATGTTAAACTTAAGTACCAAATTTGGTTTTTATCCGACTTTACGTTTTTGAGTTATGCTGTCCACAGACTGACAGACTGACAGACACACACGGACCTTTTTCTAAAAATGCTTTTTGTGGATTAAGGGGCCCTCAAAACATATATTTCCGGTGAAATCTCGACATCGAATTTTTGGGTGGAATACAATATTTCCTCTACTTACCAGTAGAGAAGGTAAAAATGTATGAATGGGTCCAATGATTGTTATAACTAAAGCAGATGATGATGCCTTCTATGATGAAGATTTGTGTTAATCTTGAAGTGCAATCATAGAAGAACGGAATATGAAGGTCTAAGATTACTTTGGGGTTTATTTTCTGTTGTGGTGCCTTTATGAAATAACGACGTGACTTTAAAATATGAAGTGCAGGAATATAACTTTTAAATGTTTGAAGTTACACGAAGCGTTTCCACTTTTTTCTTTTCACCTCCCTTCTTCCTCCCTGGTGTATATGTTGAGACTACTGAAGTTCTCCTTTCGAGTAGGCAACCTTCCAAACCGACCTAGCTCTATCGCTAACACACGATCTTTTGCAAGAAGGGAAGGGAAAAAAAAAAAAAAAAAAAAAAAAAAAAAGGTTTCGCGTGCGCATAACAGGCGGCGTCCCTCAGTAGGCGATAAAACACGAGTTAATTTAAAAGTACGTGTTTGTATATGCGGATTTCTTTTCTTTTTCTTTTTTTTCACCTTGTTTCTTCTTTTGTTTACTTTTGTTCTTAAAACTCATATCGCCGTGTTGGAAAAGGTATAATGCTGTATTGAAAATCTAATGTGTGCACTCACATGACTTTCTCTACTCTTGTACTAACCATTCTTACAAACTCTTATTCCTATATCTTCTTCGTGTTAGTTGAGATAAACATTCGTACAAATTATTGCTTATTTTCTTGTTAGGCTTTGTGCGAGAGTCAAATATTTTAAAGCTGGTGACTTTACGGATGCTCTGGAATTCCGATCTCTTTACACCGCCAAAAAATAAAGTGAATAACGACCTTTCATTTTAGAAATTATAGGTAATTTAAAATTCACACAAATAACACTCCGAAATGGTTCACTCCACAAAATAGTGCATTGTTACATAAACTGTGCAGTTATGCAATGGTTATGAAGAATAAACAGGACTACACAGGCTATAGTTACAAAATACAAAACATATGTTTCATTTGCCATAAAAATGTCTCAACATTTAGTATTTTAATCAAAATAGTTACAGGGATTTTCAAGAAAGTAAACATTTTCGAAAAATTTAACATGTAAGAGGTAGTTTAGGATGGAGGAATTTGCTTCAAAATCTTCATGCCGCATCTTAGAAAGACATTAAACTTAAAACCCAAAGTTGGTGTGTTTCATTAAAATAACTTAATATTTACACAAAATACAGCTGTGTATATACGAAGCGCATTTAACAATTTAAATGCTAGCAGTTCTCGGCTCGCGGACGTTTAAATGGCCATCGCTCAAGAGGTTAAGCGACTTTTTCTTTTTGAGTTATGCTCTCCAAAGACAGACCCCCCCCACACACACAGAGAGACACACACACGGGCCTTTTTGTAAAAATGCTTTTTTTTTTTTTTTTTTTTTTTTTTTCCTGATCGTCTGTGAGTCTGTGACTAGCATAGTTCAAAAAACGAAATATGAGCATTTAAGTTTAACATACTTTCAGTATGCGTCACGAAGATTGGGAATAAAATTTCTCCACCCTAAATTACCTTTTCGTGGTAAATTTTTGGGAAATTTTGATTTTATCGAAATTGGCTCCAACCATTTTGAGCAAAATGTCATATGTTTAAGATATTTTTATAGCAAATAGACTGTACATTTTGAATATTCTTATAGCTTGTGTAGTCGTATTTACTCTTTATGGCTTTTGCATAACTTGTAAGCCGTAAGAGATAGACCAAATCTTACTATATAAAAATGTAAATCTCGTTAAAGCACGCGATTTATGTCCAAGTGAATTTTTTTTTGTAGAGTGAACCATTTCGGAGATATTTCTTGTCATTTATGTGAGTTTTGCAATACTCATACTTTCCTCAAATGAATGGTTGCTATTCACTTTTTTATTTCTTGTCTGTGCAAACAGAACGATTTTCAAAGCCTTCATATAGCGAATAGCTTTAAAAGATTTAACTAATTTTTCTTTCCTTTTATCTTTTACGTCACTTCAACTAGGTGCTTTTGTTGGGACGGATCTGTTAGAAGATAAATTTACCTCAGATTGTTGCGTGACGAACGTTTTGTCCTCGAAGTCTCATCGCTTGCCATACTGTCTTAGTTCGTCACGAGTACACAGAAGGATCAGCGCAGGAGAAGTATACCTCCGACTCTGACGGGCAGATGGCACTAGTGTGTTATCCAGTCTATCGGCTTTCATTTTCCTTGGATAGATGGCACACTATTTGCTATTATCATCTATTAATCATTTTTATTATTGCTTTAGATTTAAGGCACAGCTCCATGATAATTTTGGCGAATTTTTAAATTAATTTTCAACTCTTTTATTTTTGCGTCATATAATAGCTTTGGCATTCCAGTTATAAAAAATGTATAGTTCGTAAGCTGGTTGTTACAAGTTACAAGAGTGTTTAATTTAATAATTTGTACAAGGATTACACTCTCTAGCCATTCAAACGAAATTCGTAACATAACATAACGTAACGTAGTCAAATGTTATAGTGTTCAAATTCCGTATTCTTTGTACGGCTAAGGTATAAAAACTGAGTCACGATGTTTCATTTGAAGAAAGTTTGTTTTCAAAAACTTATACAAATATAAACTTGGAAATGGTTTACTTTACAAAACAATTTATTTGGACATAAATTCTATGTATTACCAAGATCTACATTTTTTGTACAGTAAGATTTGGTCTATCTCTTACGGTTTATGAGTTATTCAAAAGTCGCCAGAGTAAATACGACTACAGGGGCTATAGCCAGAAAATTCAAGATATACATTTAATTTGTCATAAAAATATCTCAAACATATGACATTTTAATCAAAATCGTTAGTCATTTTCAAGAAAATAAAAATTTTCGAAAAATTTTCCATGTAAAGGGTAGTTTAGAGTGCGGCTATTTTCTTGAAAATCTTCGTGTCACATTCTTGAAAGACATTAAAATTAAATACCAACGTTGGTTTTTAACCGACTTTTCGTTTTTGAGTTATGCTGTCCACAGACTGACAGACACAGGCACACAGACACACAAACGGACCTTTTTCTAAAAATGCTTTTTTTGGATTCAGATGGTCTCAAAACATATTTCCGGTGAAATCTCGACATCGAATTTTTGGGTGGAATACAATACTTCCCCCTACTTACCAGTAGAGAAAGTAATAAAAGTACGATGCATTAGGTGTTTGATTTTCCGTATGCATTGTTGATATCCCCTGTTTATAGACCTATATTGAACAATGTGGTGCTAGAGGGTGTTCCGAAGCGGAGAGCAAGATTCCACTGATGAAGACACACAATTGGTCGCCTCTCTTGATTAAATTGTCTTTTCTGCTGTTCGTTTTAAAACACACTTCACATTGCACAGATTACAGTCTCCGGAGCGACGTTCGCGCTTGTCAAACAAAACATTTCCAAATGTAGGTCGTGATGTAAAATTGCATTAGCCTTTTTCGTTTGCATATACAGGGATGATTAAAAAAAGACAAAAAGTTAGCACTCCTCGACGGTAATGTTGCGGCAGAATTTTTAAAACAGCGGTTGCACCAGATTGGCACAAAGAGGCAAGTTTAGCTGACGCAAAAAGGTAGCGGCGGCGGTGCCAGAGATTAAACAAAACTGTTGTAAGAGTTAATTTCACAAATGGAACAAACCCACTTTCCTTTAACTTCTCATGAATGTGTTATATTTTAATTTTCGTCACTACATTGCGTTGCATGTTTGCCTTGTGGGAAGAAAGGCTATGGTTAAAGTTTCAGTTAATCATTTCATGCTTTCAAAACACTATACTACATGTAAGCTAGCTCCGGTCTGTGTGCTGCATTATTTAATACCAAACACCACTGGTTTCCCACAAAAATACATTCCGAGAATGTAAAATCCTTTGTTTCAAACAAGCGGTAGGTAACGCTTTCGCGTTAATTGTTTCGCAAAAAGCAGCCAACGGTTACATCCAGTAGCATCCAGACTTCCATTCTCAATACTTCATATTAAAACAAGACAGTTTTTCTTCCTCTTCCTAAGAAAAGGGCCAAATTAGTTCGACAACGGTTTTATGAAGAACTGTCAAACCGTTGGCATATTTTTCGATCTTGAGAAGGCTTATGATACGTGCTGGCGAGCAGGGATTCTACGTTCCCTGTATGCCTGGAAAATACGTGGACGCCTACCACTTTTCATTCAGGAGTTCATGAAGGACCGCTTTTTCCGAGTAAGGGTCGGCTCGGTTTTTTCTAATTCTTTTGTTCAGGAAGAGGGAGTACCTCAGGGTTTGGTGCTAAGTGTTACGCTCTTTGCTATAGCAATTAACTCCATCTGGAAATGTGTTCCACCTGGAGTTTCGTCATGCCTATTTGTAGACGACTTCGCTGTCTATCGCACCTCTCAGCGCACGGCGTTCTTACAACGGCGCCTGCAGCAATGTTTGGACAACCTTAGAGAATGGAGCGTGAAAAACGGCTTCCGTTTCTCAACTGAGAATTCAATCTGCGTTAATTTCTGGCGCGTAGGAGACGATTACCACCTTCTCTCCGCTTCGGTCCAGATGTACTTCCCTTCGCAGAAGAGACGCGTTTCCTGGGTTTGATCCTGGACAGGAAGCTTAGTTGCTCGTCGCATATTGCACAGCTAAGAGCGAGATGTGACCGTTCCCTAAATATCATGCGAATACTGAATGGCAAATCGTGGGGAGCGGATCGGACAATTTTGTTGCGAATATATCGCGCATTGGTCCGATCCAAGCTAGACTATGGGTGTATTGTTTATTCGTCAGCACGACCATCTGTGCTGAGAAGATTAGACGTGGTCCATAATAGGGGCATTCGCATTGCAACAGGAGCTTTTCCAACAAGCCCAGTGGTGAGCCTTTACGCCGAGTCCGCAGAACCTCCTCTGCAATATCGGCGTGAGATTCTCTTGGCAAATTATGGTTGTGCGCTTAGATGTATGCCTAAGCACCCAACGTTCGCTTCTTTTTTCACCACCACGCTAAGAGAACGATATAGAAATAGCACCCTTAGTCCTAAGCCTGCGGGGTTCCGTTTCCAAGACCTTCTAGTGAAGCTTGGAGTGGATCTGCCTAGGATGTTCGCCAAGGGCGAGAGGCTTTACCCCCCTTGGCTATCTGGTACGCCCCACGTAGATCTTGGGATGACCGTACACCAGAAGTCCACGATGCCTATTTCAAGTATCCGCACGTGTTTCTTAGAATTTTTGTCAGGCTACACTGACCGTCGATATATTTACACCGATGGGTCAAAGAGCACCAACGGTGTTGGACGTGTTTATGTTTATGGAACCGAGCCATATACATTCGGTTTTCCAAATAGCACTTCCCTTTTTACTGCAGAGCTTTATGCAATTTATCGAGCCGTTTTGTATGTTCGCCGTCGTAAATTAGGTGACTGCCTGATTTTGACCGATTCCTTTAGTGCACTGCAGAGCCTTTGTCAGTTGTACAACCCCCACCCTATTGTACAACGTATCCAGGATGCCCTCCATGTCTTACACGCTTCTGGCGTTGACGTGGTGTGTGCATGGATTCCTGGTCACGTAGGTTTGCCGGGGAATGAAATGGCAGATTTAGCACCAAAGACGGAAACTACAGAACCCAGTATTACCATCTCACGTGTTACTTCGGAAGACTTTAGGCTTGAAGTGCTGTCGTCTTGGCACGACGAGTGGTCAGCTCTCCGCGGTAATAAGCTTAGAGAAGTGAAAGAACTTCCGATAAACTGGGTAACTTCCTGTCGCACATCTCGTCGCGAGGAGGTTAGTTTGGCTCGATTAAGAATAGGGCACTGCAACTTTTCGCATGGTTACCTATTTAAAAGGGACCCTGAACCTCAAAAACTGTAAATAGTGAAGTGTATATAGTGCAGTGTAAATATGTATATACCAGCGTGTGTGTGTGTGTGGGTGTGTGTGTGTGTGTGTGTGTGTGTGCGTGTGATGGGACATATGTGTGGTATGCCCAGGAGTCAGTGTGTGTATGTATCCGTGTATATAAATTTAAAAAAAAAAAACTATCAAAAACGGACAAACATAAGACCGAGTATACGCCCAAAAACTGTTCTCGGTGGGCTAAAGTTGCCCACTGTATGGGTTTTTGAACATATAAAAGCAAACATGAACATGTAAATACTGTAAACTATAATTAATGTTAATTTTAGCCTGTAAGCCGGGCCCTTCTGTACCGGCACCGGGCAAATGTTTTCTATAATAAAATAAGTTGAAGTTGAAGTTGTATCCGCTGTGTGACAGCCTTTTGTCGGTTCGCCACGTGCTACTGGAGTGTTGCTCTCTAGCGCACCTTCGGGATTCTCTGCAGCTGCCTGCCAGACTTGCAGAGGTGCTAGCGGACGACAAAACAGCGGTTGATAGAGTTTTTAATTTTTTAGCGGAGTGCAATATCAATTTGAAGATTTAAAATTTTTTAATTATCTGTTTCTGCTATTGGACATATTTATCACCTTGTTTCATATGTGGCTATTGCCACTGTTTTTTACCTTTGTATATTACTTTCTCTACTGGTAAGTAGGGGAAGTATTGTATTCCACCCAAAAATTCGAAGTCGAGATTTCACCGGAAATACATGTTTTGAGGCCCCCTGAATCCAAAAAAAGAATTTTTAGAAAAAGGTCCGTGTGTGTGTCTGTGTGTCTGTGTGTCTGTCAGTCTGTCAGTCTGTCAGTCTGTCAGTCTGTGGACAGCATAGCTCAAAAACGAAAAGTCGGTTAAAAACCAAAGTTGGTATTTAAGTTTAGTGTCGTTCAAGGATGTGACACGAAGATTTTGAAGAAAATAGCCCCACCCTAAACTATCCTTTACATGGAAAATTTTTCGAAAATTTTGATTTTCTTGAAAATGGCTCTAACGATTTTGATTAAAATGTCATATGTTTGAGATATTTTTATGACAAATGAAATACATATCTTGAATTTTCTGGCTATAGCCCCTGTAGTCGTATTTACTCTGGACGACTTTTGCATAACTGGTAAACCGTTAGAGATAGACCAAATTATACTGTACAAAAAATGTAGATCTTGCTAAAATACACAATTTATGTCTCAATAAATTTTCTTGTAGGGCGAACCATTTCGGAGATATTCCTTGTTATGTGTGTGAGTTTCGGAAAACTTGGAACTTTCGTGAAATGGGTCATCGTTGTTCACATGTTACGTGTACAAAGAGAACGGAATCTCAAAGCTTTAAAAGATTTGACTATCGCACAAAGCCTACTGTATTCTAATATTCCCCTTGCACCTACAAGGAAATAAGCAATAAGATAATTTGTACAAATGTTTATTTTAACTAACACGAAGAAGATATAGGAATAAGAGTTTGTAAGAATGGTTAGTACAAGAGTAGAGAAAGTCATGTGAGTGCAACACATCAGATTTTTTTTTCTTGTTGCTAGTATTTTTATTTTTTGAGTGAAATTTATATCTGGCTATTGCCATGAATCTTTTAAGGGCGCTGATGACCTAGAAGTTGAGCGCCCTTAAACCAAACCAAACCAAATCAAATCTTCCTCTTCCTTCCAGGTGTTGGCCCACATGGTCTGTTACCACCAACCAGCGTTTGGACGACCCAAAGATTCCTTTCCATTTGAACGTTACTTGCAATGCTGATGGTGTTAATTTTATGGCAAAACCTTGTCAAGACTTAATCAACTCGAAAAACCAGCAAAAGAAGTAAATAGTTCTAAAACAAAACTGTTAACACAATGAAGGACAGAAATTACTAGAGAACAGAAATTTAAAACACACACTAATCGTTTTGAAGTAATGAAAACATTTTCATATTTAGGTACAGTTATAACTAATAATAACGATGAAAATATGACGAAATCCGAAAGGCACATTATGGTCTTTTATCAATTCTGAACTTATTGCTTATTTCCTTGTAGGTACAAGAGGAATATTAGAATACAGTAGGCTTTGAGCGATATTCAAATCTTTTAAACCCTTGAGATTCCGTTCTCTTTCCACACTTAACATATAAAAAATAAACAACAATGTTCCATTTCACGGAAGTTTTAAATTTTCTGAAACTCACACACATAACAAGGAATATTTCCGAAATGGTTCACCCTACAAGAAAATTTATTCAGACATAAATTGTGTGTTTTAGCAAGATCTATATTTATTGTTTAGTCTAATTTGGTCTATCTCTAACGGTTTACCAGTTATGCAAAAGTCGTTCAGACTATATACGACTACAAGGGCTAGAAAATTCAAGATATACATTTCATTTTTCATAAAAATATCTCAAACATATGACATTTTAATTAAAATCTTTAGAGTCATTTTCAAGAAAACAAAAATGTTCGAAAAATGTTCAATGTAAAGGGTGGTTTAGGGTGGGGCTATTTTCTTCAAAATCTCCGTGTGGCACTCTTGAAAGACATTAAACTTAAATACCAACTTTGGTTTTTAACCTACTTTTCGTTTTTGAGTTATGCTGTCCACAGACACACAACTGCTTTTTACCTTTGTATATTTTTCTTGTTGCTAGTATTTTTATTTTTTGAGTGAAATTTATATCTGGCTATTGCCATGAGTCTGTTAAGGGCGCTGATGACCTAGAAGTTGAGCGCCCTTAAACCAAATCCCATCCAAACACAGACACACACACGGACCTTTTTCTAAAAATGTGTTTATCCGAGATGCACAGTTATAAAGACAGTTCAGAAGGCAAAAGCTGAAGTATTCCTTACATTCACAGAACATTTCCAATTACTAATTGTATACTTGAACACATCAGATTTCTTTTACAGTGGTGTCAGATGTGGGATTCGGCACATCGTCATTTTGTCAGGGTAGAGAGGTTTATTAAGGTATGAGAGTACGTTATCTGGTTTGAAAGAAGAGTGCATTTCCCAAGGGTTATGTAACTACCCAAAGTACATTCCGTCCCCTTCTGATCGTTATTAAATACACCTTTGAACTTGGATCATGTTACCGGAATCCCTAACACAAGTAATAATGTGTAAGTAAGGGTGGAGGAAGGGACAGAGAGACAGACTGAAGGAATTATTACTGTCTTCAGAGATAACACGTAGTAATCTTTTTTCTCACCAAGATCTTTGGATGATATAGCATCTTTGGCTTAAAAGCCATTAGATGCAAGACCTCCGCTTTTGAAATCCTCTTGAGTAGTGTAAGATTTATGCGTTAGAGATCCACGAATTTTCGACCAAGTTTTATATGTAGGGGAAAAAAGAGACAGAAGAGGAAGAGGAAGATAGTAGGGTGGGGAAAGGAAGAACGCTACCACATAAAGTGTTCTGGTGTTGAAGAAATGAGACCAGATAATTCCGCACATTTTGCTATCCTCCCCAGAATGTGTCCCACTTTTAAAATGACGTCACTTAAATCACGCCCTTTAAGGTAAAAGACAAAGCTGTTATTCTGAAGCAGTTTAAAGTGATTCATGTGAAACTGCATCTACCAGACTCCTCTGGGATCGATGTACTTAACTTCTCTCAAGAAAACAAGCAAACATCACCAAGTTGAAAAATGACGGGGAAACACCATTTGTATGTATTACTCTTAACAGACGAGTGCTATTAGAAAATGGAGGGGAAAAAAAGTATGCAATACGCTCTAAAAGACTTAAAATGGGCAAACAGGCACTGCAAGAAGTTCAAAGTACGTATTCTTCAATCTAATTCACATTTGTAAACGAAGGGCCAAGTTCATATGTGTGTTTTAGCAAGATTTTCTCTAATAATTTAATTAAAATATTTTCATAACAAATTAAATTTATATATTTCATCTTATGAACTCCCTTTTATTGCGAATGACTCGCGTAACTGGTAAGTTGAAAGAGAACCTTAGCTCATAACATGTTTAGAATTCTTTAAAACATAGAGTTAACTATTTCCAAGGTATTTGTTGTTAGTATGAATTTTCCATTAGTTATACTTCTGTAGTAGATTTTTAAGCTGTTTAGTGGGCTTGAGGACAGTTTTCACATTATGTCTCTGCAGTATGCGTTGGATACGGTCGGTCACATTCTGTAAGTATGGAAGGAAGACCGTACCTTTATGTTTGGGTTTATCTGTAGTGAGTGAGGCAGGTTTTGGTCTCGCAGGACGGAAGGCTCTTTTGACTTCTTGAACTGAGTATCCATTCGATAATAAACTACTTGCCGTGATTCAGGGATCATTCCTAGATTCCTCCGACAGAAGCGCCATTTTCATTCAGCCGCTGCTCACCGTATCTACAACCGCTCCGAACACGCCTTGCTGCGAGAACGTATTCACCAGACTAGACGTGAGCTCTCCTCCAACAACTACCAGTTGCTGGGATTACACCTAAACTAAGTAACACACTTCATAGATATGATTGGGACAACGCAGACAGGATTACTCACAACTCCATGACTCACAACCAGAACAACACCACTACTCGCCACAAGAAAAAGTTTGAACGCCTTACGACTACCAACAAACCTTCTACGACACCGGTCGCACAGTGGTTAATTTATCTAATCATCAACTGTCACCAGACGAGACTTCTCTACTTGCCAAAGGATGAAATTATGCGGTGGTCACTACCACTGTTCCAGAGGACATCATTTCTAACATTGAATCTGGGATACGAGGCCTTCCAGCCGTCATAACCAATGAGATTCGCCGTGAATCCGCTAGGATTCTCCAACATGCTAAAGCTCCACCCAGTAATCTTACTTTCAAAGAAAGGACTGCCTTGAGGGATTTGAACAACAACAAAAGCAAAATCGTCTGCTCAGCGGACAAGGGGAATGGCACTGTCATTCTTAACCAACAGGACTATGAAGACAAAATCTCAGATCTTCTTAAACCTGACACTTACCGCAAAATCCAGCAAGATCCCACAACTCGCATTCTACGAAGAACCAATGGCCTCATCAAGGCTTCTTCCCTGCCAGCAGAAGACAAACGTCGCATCATCAAATCGGAAGCTCAGCCTCCCAGACTTTATGGTTTACCAAAAATTCACAAGGCTGATGTCCCCCTGAGGCCCATTGTCAGTGGAATTGGATCTCCGACTTACGCCTTAGCCAAACATCTAGCCTACCTACTACAACCTCACGTCGGATCGACAGACTCTTTCATTAAAGACTCTACACATTTCATCCAAAAACTGCAAGGTATCACGCTACAACCCCATGACCTTCTAATCAGTTTCGATGTGGTCTCACTCTTCACCATGGTTCCAGTACAGGAGACACTCACTCAGCTGAAAGGCATCTTCTCAGACGACATTATTACACTCTTCCACCATGTTCTCACCACTACTTACTTCCAGTGTAACCAGTCCTACTATGAACAAATAGATGGCGTTGCCATGGGTAGCCCCCTGAGCCCAGTGGTGGCCAATTTTTTCATGGAATCCTTCGAGTCTACTGCCTTAGCCTCAGCTCCACGAAAACCAACAGTTTGGCTCCGCTACGTAGACGACACTTTCGTCGTATGGCCCCACGGAAGAGAAACCCTCCAAGACTTCCTGTTACACCTAAACAGCATCAACCCCCGCATACAATTCACCATGGAGGAAGAGAAGGACGAACAGATAGCTTTTCTAGACGTCTTGGTCAGCAGGAAAGCAGACGGCTCACTTGGACACACTGTCTACCGTAAGCCCACTCATACGGACCGCTATTTAAACAAGGCCTCTAATCATCATCCCAAACAAAAACGAGCCATGATTAGGACACTTGTCAATCGGGCTTCTCGCATTTGCGAGCCACATTTGCTACCACAAGAACTCCATCACCTTGAACTAGCTTTATTATCGAATGGATACTCAGTTCAAGAAGTCAAAAGAGCCTTCCGTCCTGCGAGACCAAAACCTGCCTCACTCACTACAGATAAACCCAAACATAAAGGTACGGTCTTCCTTCCATGTGACCGACCGTATCCAACGCATACTGCAGAGACATAATGTGAAAACTGTCTTCAAGCCCACTAAACAGCTTAAAAATCTACTACGTTCAGCCAAAGAGCCCGGGACCCCCTGTCTTCGGCTGGCGTATATCGTATTCCCTGTTCCTGTGGCTCCGTTTACATTGGGACTACACAACGCAGCATAAACACCAGACTCGCCGAACACAAAAGAGGATGCCGTCTGGGCCATACGGATAAGTCCGCAGTTGCACAACACGCCATTGAAGCGAAGGGCGAACACATCATCAAGTTCCAGGATACCAGCATTCTGTCATCCACTACACACTACCATGCCCGGCTACAACGCGAAGCCATTGAGATTTACAAACATCCCCACAATTTCAATAAGAAAGAAGAAGCCTTGAAACTGAACAACAACTGGTACCCCGTCATTGAAAGCAAGAAACAACGGTTAACAGGAATAATAAAAATGAACCAATCAAGCGGAAACAACACCTTGGATGGAACCTAGACTAGACTACCAGATGGCAGGCTGAGAACAGCCCGAGGTGTGTCATCCGTGTACCTGCCCTTTTAGGGCTTAACCACTGCATGACGGGATTAGGAAGTTATAGGATGGCTGGTGAAGAATGAGGATTGAGGATTGTTGGGAGGTAGCATTTTTATGCTCCTCGTCGGATGTTACTTTCAGCATGCAACTGCCGTTGGGCACTGCTGAAGGGTGGTCCAAATATGGATATTTGGCGAAATGTTTTGGACTTCCAAACTGCTCTTGGAAGGACTGTCAGGAGTTCAGCTTACGCTGTTGATGGGGAAGCTCCTGTGTTACCGGGGGTGCCCGCAAGCCATGCGGGGAACCCGGTGTCGCACTAGCGTGCGTTCTCTAGGGATATAGTCCCCAAGAGACCTAACCAGGGCGCTCCGATGTTGTGGAAACTGGTCGTAGAATTTAGTTGCCCGGCGCCTAATTTCGTCCTCCACGTACGGGAGGGACGAGGCTTCGTGCAGTAGTCTCGTGGGGAATCTGCGGTATACAGAATAGATTACACGAAGACCTCTATTCTGTATACGTTGCAGACGCAGGAGGTGGGTGTCTGCAGCCATGCCCCAGATTTCGCAGGCATACAGGAGGATAGGGATAATGAGAGCCCGAAAGAGACGTAGCTTTAAGGGGATTGCCATCCCCGACCGCAGCATAGGGTACAATGAGGCAATTGCCCCACTGGTCCGCGCTGATAGGTCGTTGATGTGTCCCCGAAAAGTTAGGCCCTTGTCGAGCTTTACTCCCAGGTAGGTAAGGGAATCTACCCACTCAATCCTTCGGCGAAGGTATGTGAATGTGGGGAAGTTGGCGGGAAAGCGGCGTTTGGTGAAAAGTATGGCGCTGCTTTTCTCCGGGTTGATGGACAATCGCCAACGCCTACACCACTCTTGGATGAGGCGGAGGTGTCGCTGTATGGGGAGAAAGGTTCTGCGAGGGTGTTTATTTGTACAGTATAGCAGCACGTCGTTAGCATACTGGGCTATGTTAACGTGCTGCTCGGATGGAATGTCGGCCACATATACGCTGAACAGCGTAGGGGACAACACAGAACCTTCAGGGACTCCGCCTCTGATTGACCTTCGTGTGGATTTGGTTCCCGCAACTGCGACCACAAAGGATCTATGTTTTAGGAATGAGTGTAGCAGATGTATTAGATGTGTGGGTAACTCCAGTTGGATGAGTTTGTAAAGGAGACCGGCATGCCAGGTCGTAGAGAAGGCCTTCTCAACATCTAGAGAAACCGCGGCGGTATATGCTTTGTCCTGGAAACCCAGGGCAGCTGCCTCCACCACACGCAGCAACTGCTGAGATGTTGAGTGGCCAGGCCGGAACCCAAACTGATGGGGAGGGATGGCTTGAATGTCCCCTAAGATGGGAGACAAGCGGACTAGAATAAGCCTCTCGAGTACTTTCGAGAGTACAGACAGGAGACTTATGGATCGGTAGTTGGCAGGATGAACCGGGTCTTTCCCTGGCTTCAATATGCAGATCACCCGGGCCTGCTTCCACTCACGTGGAAAGTGACCAAGGGCGAGGCACATATTGAAGACCTTAGTAAGGAAGAGCACGGCCTTGAAAGGAAGGTGGCGGAGCATGGCAGGGGTTAACCCGTCAGGCACCGCAGCCTTTTTGCGGTCGAGGCGTCGGAGTACGCCCTGGAGTTCGCTAGGTTTGATGATGGGAAGCCGATCCGCCTCCCCATGAGGACGCCGAAGATATCGACGTACCTCCTGGCGGACACGGTCGGAGAAGTCTAGGTCCTGCGGATCGTCTCTAGGACGCATAGTCCTCTCCAGGTAGTCAGCAAACACATTTGCTTTGGCTTGGGGTTCATAGGCCAGGCCTCGGGTGCCTTGGATGGGTGAGGTGTGTGACCCTCCTCGGTTCCTGAGTCGCTTGGCAATCTTCCACACGTCGCCATCTTCCGGGTTCAGACGAGTCATCGTATCCTCCCACGCGCGCACTCGGTGCTCGCGTAGGCGGAGACGAACCTCATGGCGTAAACGCCTTAGAACCGCTAGATGATGGAGCGTGCGTTGCCTCTGGTAGCGCCTGCGAGCCGCCCAAGAGTGGCGGATGAGCAATAGAAGCTCTAAAGGCAGGACATCAGGATGGAGAGGAGCTGGGGTGTGGATGGTGAGGTTGTGGACCGTTCGCTTCACGACAGAGGTGAAGGAAGAGACCGCAACCTCTAGGGTTGGGATGTCTGTGATGTTGGGGTTGGCGGGGATGGAGCCATTCAGGCAACTTCTGACGCAGTCCCAGTCTACGTTCCGATGTTGGATCGGGACCTCATGACTGGCAACCTGGGTGTTTATAATGGCCAACACGGGATTATGATCTGAATGAAGTTCGTTGACCGATGTGAGTGATAGATGATATGGAAAATGCTTGATGATTGCGAAGTCTATGACGGATGGCCGCCCTAGACCTCGCGGGTAATGGGTAGGTTGCCAGGGACCCTCTACTCTAAGTTGAGGGTCCGCGTCTACCATTCTGATGATGTCGTTGCCTCTAGCGTCTGCTCGGGGGCCGCTATGCCAGCGCTGATGCTTAGCATTTAAGTCCCCGGCAATAATGGCATGAGGATGTAGGGCAAGGATGGAGAGGTAGTCGTTTGGAACGAACTGCCTCTGGGGTGGGTGATAAGCAGACACCATCAGGACTTCAGTACCTCCGAGGTGGACACAAGTGGCCGTGGCCTCTAGGGTTTGAAGTGGAGGGAGCTGGATGGGTTTGTGGACCACACTGTTCTTCACGAAGATCGCTGTGCCGCCCCCACGGCGGCCGAGGCGGTCCGATCTGAGACAGTGATAGCCCTGGAGTCGGGATGTGACATTCTGATGGAGATGTGTCTCTGACACCAGAATGAGGTCTAGGGCATGCGCTCCAGCAAAATGGATGGAACCTCCCACCCCTGCCCTGCCGTCCGCCAGCCGGACCAATCAGCGGAGGCCGCTCGGGGTATAAATACAGCAGCTCGGACAGCCGACAAAGTCCACCTTCATCAGACTCCACACGTTGCAGAATCGGGCGTTAAGGATGATCTATGATACCGGCTGGAGATTTCCTGCCCATATCCTCCATGAACATTCCAGCATCCCGTACATTGTCGACGTGATTAAAACCCGCGCTCGCACAATGTACAACAAACTCCAAAATCACCCTAACCCTCTGGTAAATACTCTGGGCCAATATGACCAGAACCAGCCGCGCCGACTACCATCCAAAAGACTACCAAAGGACATACTAAGTCCGGCGGTATAATCTCAAAGATGGGAAAAGCGACAGTTCAATCTGTATCCAAAACAGAGTAAATTACCTTTTCAGGTCACCTCTCAGTGAGTGACTGATGGCCAGAACCCTGGTGGGAATGAGCGCGTCACCTGATTGGCCAGCCAACCAGAAGCCGCGCACTGCCAGCTCGTGGATAAATCCCACCCACCCGTTTTCCTGTCCCAAATAATGTTTCCCAGATGACAAAAAATCCCCGTAGAGAGAACATCCAACTCATTGCGCAGGTTAAGCCGTACAACGGCTCGGTACTGCGGACAAGACACTCGGGCGGGGGGCAATCACTGTCCCCCCGTTCGACCCGAACTGCCTCTGGAGCCTCTGGAGCCGACACCTCAGACGCTACGTTTATTTCTCCGAGGAGACTACGTCCGCGCCACTGAAGATGTCTACCGCAGTTGTGGACGAAACGTCTGGCAGTTCTAACTCCAGCAGACCACGGCATAACAGCCCGGAAATATCTTCTAGTAACATTGACTCCGGCCGTGAAAGCCTACGCTCTCTTAAACTACTTACTTGGAAATTATTGTGACGCCGGCCACGGCACACCACAAAGGACCGTCACATGACTACCAGGCGCGTTGTGTATCAAAAGTGTTTAAGGTCAAGTTTCCCCACACCAGTCATGCAAGCCAGCAGGTGACAACTATGAGCGCGGTGCGTCAGAGGTTTTCGAGATTATTTGAGAAGTGTCCGGCGGCCGCTGTATTTGTGCAAGTTCGAGAAAGGTGAACTTCGAGAAAAGTCCATGTTACGTCATCCTCGGTATATAAGGAGGCGAGGCAACGAGAGTTGGGGTCAGTGCGCGCGCGCGTGTGTGAGAGAGAAACAGAGACAGAGAGAGAGAGAATTTTCGCATCGTGAAGGAAGATAGTGAAGCAGTTAATGAGTGTCGAGTGATTGTCAGTTGTCTGAGAGACTGCGAAAGGGAAGAAAGAAAGGGCTGAGTCAAGGTTACCAGAAGAAAACAGTTGTGAGTTGTATTGTTGTATTGCATTTAGTTAGAATACAATAAAATAAGAACACTACTGGATTTTGTCACATTATATTTGGTTTAAGCACTACGAAATTTATTTGAATTTTAGTTTCAGTTTCTCGCTTACAGATTTACTATTTGATACGAATAGCGGATTATTTCATCCAGAAATTAATTACATGCTGTAACTTTATACGTTATTTCATGGGCTTTTATCGTCTTTTGTGTCTTCATTATAATATTATATGTCTAATTTACAAAAAACGTTAATTGGATGATAATGTACATTTAATGTGCTGGGCCAATTATGTGGTATATAAATACGAAGGGGAGAGTTAATGGAGTTTTATATGGCATTTTATTAATGATATGCAAGAATGAAAATTTAAAACACTGAATTAATAATGCTAGCGTTCTTAAATGTTTACTATAATTCAAACATGTTACAATCTAAGCTTCTTCTATTTTGCTCTAATGGTTTAAAAATTATTAAGTATGTTAGTTTTTTGTTACGTCACGAAAACCTCCCTAACTTTTGATATAATAATAATAATAATAATAATAATAATAATAATAATAATAATAATAATAATAATGATGATGATGATGATGATGATGATGATGATGATGATGATGATGATGATGATGATGATGATGATGATAATAATAATAATAATAATAATAATAATAATAATAATAATAATAATAATAATAATAATAATAATAATAATAATAATAATAATAATAATAATAATAATAATAATAATAATAATAATAATAATAATAATAATAATAATAATAATAATAATAATAATAATAATAATAATAATAATAATAATAATAATAATAATAATAATAATAATAATAATAATAATAATAATAACGTATAGGTAACAAATAACATTGAGATAAGTTATAGATAAATGTAAATACGAGAATAAAACAATTGAAAAAGAGGTATGTTTGGGAACGAGGGTAGTGCCTAACGGACATTTTTTTAACTTAGCTGCGTTTGGCTTAAAAAGGCTCATTATCTATCTGTCATCGATCACAGTATACATTTATACAAGTGAATTATGGATTACACTGGTCTACAAAAATTAACTTTTTTCTCTTTCACAAGAATTAAAATAACAGATTCTAAAAGTATTTTTCGTGCTGAATTCAAATATAATTACAGTTTGTCCGCATCGGGCAGGAGTTTTGTGTGATATTCATTTGAATTTTTATAATATTCTAAAAAATCCGTAACTAGCTATCAAACTCAAAATTATAACTACTGATTCTGACTTACCTAGAAAGTGGTAGATAGTGATTTTCGGGTATATTTTGCATCTCGAACGTCTCTCATTTTAGTCCAACAGTAGTCAGCCAGCATATTGGAACTCCACTTGCCTTGGTACTTCTTCTCTATCGTAGAAATTTGCTGATGAAAACGCTCACCATGTTCATCGCTGACAGCTCCAAGGTTTTCGGGGAAGAAGTCCAAGTGAGAGTCCAAGAAGTGAATTTTTAAAGACATGTTGCATCCCATAGCTTTATAAGAATGCAGAAGATCAGCCACTATGTCACGATAGTTTTCTGCTTTATGGTTTCCAAGAAAATTGCAACATAAACTTTTGAAAGACTGCCAGGCTGCTCTCTCCAGTCCCTCGAAATGTTCATCAGCCATTAATGATCGGATTTGTGGTCCTATAAAAACTCCTTTCAATTTAGCATCACTGACTTTGGGGAATTTCGATTTCAAGTACAAGAATCCATCAGAAAGTTTATCCATAGCTTTGACGAAATTTTTCATAACTCCTAACTTAATATGAATGGAGGTAAAAATATTTTTTCAGGATTCACTAAAGGGACACATGCCACATTTTTCTGGCCAGGGAGAAGAGATTCACGTTTTGGCCATGACTTTCTAACGTAGTGAGACTTCTTATCTCTGCTGTCCCTCTCGCACAAAAAACAGCAAAATTTGGTGAACCCAAGTTGCAAACCAAGCAATAAAGCAATGACCTTTAAATCACCACAGATATTCCATTCATATTTTCCATATTGTATTTTCTCTAAAATTAGTTTCATATTTTGATATGTCTCTTTCATAGAGGCATGCGCTACTGGTATTGGTGGAAGTTCATTGCCAATATGTAGCAGCACAGCCTTCAAACTTACTTTAGAGGAGTCTATGAACAATCGCCACTCATCTGGTCGGTGTTGATGCCCAAGAGTTTCCATAAGTGAACAAATATTATTACAAAACACAACACCATATTCTTCAGAGAAGTATTCTTTGAAAACACTATGGCGGCTACGATAACTACTTATTCTTACATCTTTTTGGAGTAAATTCCACCCTTTGAGTCTGGAAGTTAAAACTTCAGCTTGCAGTTTAGACAGATTTAAATCCCGAATCAGGTCATTAAGGTCTTGCTGATTGGGAAAGTATGGTTCTGATGAACAGCTACTGGCTTCATATGTAAGATCATTTTTATTTTCATCTGAATCATTTTGAGTTTCAGTTAGGTCAGAATCAGAGTTATCACTTAAGGTTGTATCTACGGGGAACTCTTCACTGTGTAAGACAGGTCTCAATGCAGATTGCAAATTCGGATACTTAACTGTATATTTTGTTTTAGATGTGATTCCTTTAATATTTGTCAAACAAAAATAACAGTCAGTTGAATGATCCTTCGGTTCCCTCCAAATCATGGGAATTGCAAATGGCATATGATGTGTACCATTTTTCCACCCAGTCAGCAGTCTAGCACACGAAACACAGCATGTATTTGGGGCCCAGCTCTTATCAAAATCACCAACTTGACAGCCAAAGTAAAGATGATAACACTTCTTTACAAGTGGGGTCATATTTCGCCTCTGAGACTTGAAGGTCAGCTCACCACAAATATAGCAGAAATTAATTATCTGCATCATTTACACACTTTCTTGGCATGATGAAAAGATTAAGCACTGAAATACAACATGCACAACATACACAATACACTTCTAAACAGAAAGGAAGGAAATATTTCACTAGTGAACAATGTCACAGTCAGCTCAATACTGACACATCACAATGCCAAACAGGTCTGAGCATGTCTAAACATGAATGAACCTGCACAGTCTTGTTTTGTGGTGCTTCAGCGTGATATTACAAATAATTTCAATAAATACGGCTTGAGTAAAATAGCTACATATGAGGTAAAGGTTCCTATGACAGGTCAAAGAAAACGCTAAAATCATATTTTGAAAAGTAGCTTTCACAGAAAAACTATGCCTGACGGGAAAATTCTGACTACATATCTGAATTCAGGATGAAAAAATGCACTAGATTCACTATTCAGATTTCTTGTGACCAGTGTTATCAGTGAACAGTGATAACAGTATTTTGAGAAAGTCAGCGGTCGGCGCATCTCGTCACAAAGGTTAATGTGTTTCGACATTAAAGTATGTCAAAAATGTATCTGTTGTCATCTTTCGTAATACCTGCGCCTACCCTGAGATCAAGGCCTCAATTGCTGAATCTAGCCCTGAAAGATTATCTAAAAAACTTTGTACAAGGGGTGTAGTATCTTATTTAACCCTCCGTTAGGTGTGCGCCGTGGTAAAACGCCATTAGTCGCGCGGGGCCCTCTAGACCCTCGCTATATCTTTGCGCTTATATGCTTGCATTTAGAAAAACGCCCGAAATATCGACAAAGAATTTTTGGGTGGATTACAGTAATTCCTCTACTTACTTTACGTAGTAGAGAAAGTAAAAAATCTGATCTGTTACACTCACATGACTTTCTCTACTCTTGTACTAACCATTCTTACAAATTATTATTCCTATATCTTCACTGTGTTAGTTAAGATAAACATTTGTACAAATTATCTTATTGCTTATTTCCTTATAGGAGCAAGGGAAATATTAGAATACAGTAGGCTTTGAACGATAGTCAATTGTTTTAAAGCTTTGAGATTTCGTTCTCTTTGCACACTTAACATATAAAAAAATGAACAACTACGTTCCATTTCACGAAAGCTTTGAGTTTTACGTAACTCACACAAATAATAAGGAATATCTCCGAAATGGCTCAGCCTACAAGAAAATTTGTTTGGACATAACTTGTGTATTTTAGCAAGATCTACATTTTTTGGGTAGTATGATTTGGTCCATCTCTAACGGTTTACCAGTTATGCAAAAGTCGTCCAGAGTAAATACGACTACAGGGACTATAGTCAGAAAATTCAAGATATACATTTCATTTGTCATAAAAATATCTCAAACATATGACATTTTAATAAAAATCGTTAGAGCCATTTTCAAGAAAATCAATATTTTCGAAAAATGTTCCATATAAAGGGTAGTTTAGGGTGGGGCTATTTTCTTCAAAATCTTCGTGTCGCATCTTTGGAAGACATTAAACTTAAATACCAACTTTGGTTTTTAAAAATTGTATGTTTTTTACGATATCCACATTTCTTGTTTACCCATGTTTCTCTTGTCCGCTGCGTAGTAAAGTAGCTTAAAAGTAATGACGTCATTGACTGTCCCGAAAGGTCGAATAAATGTGAAGAGCCGGTATAATCGAGCCAGGAACCCTCCGAAGGCGAACCTTAGACGTTTCCGCTAGCACAAGCTGCAGTGCAGAAGATTAAAATGAAAGATGTGCTAGCCAGGCTAAGTCCAGGCAACATTTGCGTTTGACATTGTAGCGATATTGCAAACGTGGTTTCTGCAACTAGAAGAAATCGATAGCTTCCTTTTCTGGTATCCTCCGGAACAACTGGCTTCAACAATCGAATGAATACCATTATTTCTGGCTAAAGAAATTTAACAAACCATGGGTTAGTAGACCATATTTTTCGTATAAATCTCGTACTTCAGCCTTGTTGTTCTTGTTGTTCTTTTTTTCTTTCATGGATTTAGGCCTTTGACCTTGTTTCCACATAAAAAAATGGAATCTCTTCATCTAGTAAGTAGACGTCCCACTTCTGCCACCTTTTGGTTGGTATTGAAGTAAACTCTTTGGTAATCTGTGTTGTGGCATTCTTTCTAAATGTTCTAGCCAGTTTATTCTTGTTTCATTTATTCTCTCTTTTCTGTTGTATATTTGTGACGCTTTCCTGATTTCCGTGATGTTTTTACTTTCTCTACTGGTAATTAGAAATAAGTATTGTATTTCACCCAAAAATTCGATGTCGAGATTTCACCGCAGATATATGTTTTGAGAACCCCCGAATCCAAAAAAAGCATTTTTAGAAAAAGGTCCGCGCGCACGCGTGTGTATGTGTGTGTGTGTGTGTGTGTGTGTGTGTGTGTGTGTGTGTGTGTGTGTGTGTGTGTGTGTGTGTGTGTGGACAGCATAACTCAAAAACGAAAACTCCATTAAAAACCCAAGTTGGTATTTAAGTTTAATGCCTTTCAAGGATGCGACACGAAGATTTTAAAGAAAATTGCCCCACACTAAACTACCCTTTACATGTAACATTTTCCGAAAATCGTGTATTTACTAAGATTTTATCTATCTCCCTCAGTTTACAATTATACAGGGTCATCCAGATTCAAGAGAACATCTGAACGTATTCCCAGACAATCAAGAATACGCACTTATTTGAGCAGGAATATATCTTAAAGGCGTGTGATTTTAACCATTTTAGGAAGTTAAAACTGTCAAGACATGTTCCATGTAAAGGGATGGAGGGACCTTTTAAAAATATTTGTGTCCAATACTTGCAAGAGGCTGAACTTAAATATCAAGTTTGGTACATGTAACGCAACGAGAGTGTGCCAGTGAGAGCTGCACAAACTTCGATATTACTCACATGAATTCAAGTTAGCTCGCTCGGTGGAAAGCCACACTCCGCATTATACCTGCCGCTCCCACTGTGTTCTCCCCCTTCTACACATTCAGTGTAATATGCACACCTCGAGACGTTGTTAGACACTTTAACCGTTAACAATGTGTTTACGGTGAAATTGTGGGGTCGAATTTTTGGACAGACTGCAGCACTTCCACTACTTACTAAACGTAGCAGAGAAAGTAAATAATTGTATAAGTAGGACGTAAATTGCACGGATAAATTACGTAAGATAGCTAATGAAAATAGCCGATAAAACGTATTGTAAACGGTGATAACTACACAAATAATTATTTGTGGTCGACAAGATTTTTTTCACAAGAAATCTGAATAGTGAATCTAGTGCGTTTTTTCATCCTGAATTCAGATATGTAGTCAGAATTTTCCCATCAGGCATAGTTTTTCTGTGAAAGCTACTTTTCAAAATATGATTTTAGCGTTTTCTTTGACCTGTCTTAGGAACCTTTACCTCATATGTAGCTATTTTACTCAAGCCGTATTTATTGAAATTATTTGTAATATCACGCTGAAGCACCACAAAACAAGACTGTGCAGGTTCATTCATGTTTAGACATGCTCAGACCTGTCTGGCATTGTGATGTGTCAGTATTGAGCTGACTGTGACATTGTTCACTAGTGAAATATTTCCTTCCTTTCTGTTTAGAAGTGTATTGTGTATGTTGTGCATGTTGTATTTCAGTGCTTAATGTTTTCATCATGCCAAGAAAGTGTGTAAATGATGCAGATAATTAATTTCTGCTATATTTGTGGTGAAGTGACCTTCAAGTCTCAGAGGCGAAATATGACCCCACTTGTAAAGAAGTGTTATCATCTTTACTTTGGCTGTCAAGTTGGTGATTTTGATAAGAGCTGGGCCCCAAATACATGCTGTGTTTCGTGTGTTAGACTGCTGACTGGGTGGAAAAATGGTACACATCATATGCCATTTGCAATTCCCATGATTTGGAGGAAACCGAAGGATCATTCAACTGACTGTTATTTTTGTTTGACAAATATTAAAGGAATCACATCTAAAACAAAATATACAGTTAAGTATCCGAATTTGCAATCTGCATTGCGACCTGTCTTACACAGTGAAGAGTTCCCCGTACCAGTATATGTAGATACAACCTTAAGTGATAACTCTGATTCTGACCTAACTGAAACTCAAAATGATTCAGATGAAAATAAAAATGATCTTACATATGAAGCCAGTAGCTGTTCATCAGAACCATACTTTCCCAATCAGCAAGACCTTAATGACCTGATTCGGGATTTAAATCTGTCTAAACTGCAAGCTGAAGTTTTAACTTCCAGACTCAAAGGGTGGAATTTACTCCAAAAAGATGTAAGAATAAGTAGTTATCGTAGCCGCCATAGTGTTTTCAAGGAATACTTCTCTGAAGAATATGGTGTTGTGTTTTGTAATAATATTTGTTCACTTATGGAAACTCTTGGGCATCAACACCGACTCACAGATGAGTGGCGATTGTTCATAGACTCCTCTAAAGTAAGTTTGAAGGCTGTGCTGCTACATATTGGCAATGAACTTCCATCAATACCAGTAGCGCATGACGCTATGAAAGAGACATATCAAAATATGAAACTAATTTTAGAGAAAATACAATATGGAAAATATGAATGGAATATCTGTGGTGATTTAAAGGTCATTGCTTTATTGCTTGGTTTGCAACTTGGGTTCACCAAATTTTGCTGTTTTTTGTGCGAGTGGGACAGCAGAGATAAGAAGTCTCACTACGTTAGAAAATCATGGCCAAAACGTGAATCTCTTCTCCCTGGCCAGAAAAATGTGGCACGTGTCCCTTTAGTGAATCCTGAAAAAATATTTTTACCTCCATTGCATATTAAGTTAGGAGTTATGAAAAATTTCGTCAAAGCTATGGATAAACTTTCTGATGGATTCTTGTACTTGAAATCGAAATTCCCCAAAGTCAGTGATGCTAAATTGAAAGAAGGAGTTTTTATAGGACCACAAATCCGATCATTAATGGCTGATGCACATTTCGAGGGACTGTTAAATCCACTGCAGAGAGCAGCCTGGCAGTCTTTCAAAAGTTTATGTTGCAATTTTCTTGGAAACCATAAAGCAGAAAACTATCGTGACATAGTGGCTGATCTTCTGCATTCTTATAAAGCTATGGGATGCAACATGTCTTTAAAAATTCACTTCTTGGACTCTCACTTGGACTTCTTCCCCGAAAACCTTGGAGCTGTCAGCGATGAACACGGTGAGCGTTTTCATCAGCAAATTTCTACGATAGAGAAGAGGTACCAAGGCAAGTGGAGTTCCAATATGCTGGCTGACTACTGTTGGACTAAAATGAGAGACGTTCCAGATGCAAAATATACCCGAAAATCGCTATCTACCACTTTCTAGGTAAGTCAGAATCAGTAGTTATAATTTGGAGTTAGATAGCTAGTTACGGATTTTTTAGAATATTATAAAAATTCAAATGAATATCACACAAAACTCCTGCCCGATGCGGACAAACTGTAATTATATTTTAATTCAGCACGAAAAATACTTTTAGAATCTGTTATTTTAATTCTTGTGAAAGAGAAAACGTTAATTTTTGTAGACCAGTGTATAACTGGTTTGAACGCTAAAACGATTTATTTGATTTTCACCTCTGGTTTAATCCATGGAGGTGTTAATCTATTCCTTCCTCAAAAAATATATTACTGTAATATTGAAGCACGCATATATTGGAAAGGGTTTAGGGACTGTCGACTAACACCATGAATATATCGTATGTTTGAAAAAGTAGAGGGGAATATTCCACCCACGAAAAAAAAGGAGAAAAATTAATCTGGATATACAAAAGGAGAGAATACGTGAAAGAAGTAAAGCCAATTATGACTGAGGTCAACGGTTGTTTTTAACTTTATTTTTGTGGAAACCAATACTTGGGAACGTACTTACATGTATTAAAACGAAAAGGTTGTTTTTTATTACTGGCAACATGTGTTCTCTAAATTAAATTTTATAGAGAATCCTCTTACGAGCTCTTAAAAGATAAGCCTTTATTTTATTAAATGAAGTCGGGGAGAAATTCTTACATTAAGTGGGAAACACATCGAATATTCTGTTTTTATTCCACCTACATATCGGTTGGTACTGGTAAATCGTAAGAGATAGACCAAATCTTACTATACAAAAATGTAGATATTTCTAAAATACACAATTTATGTCCAAATATTTTTTTCTGTAGAGTAAACCGTTTCCTAGTTATTCCTTGTCATTTGTGTAAGTTTTGGACTCAAATACAACTTCGTTATTCATTTTTACTTCATCTACTGGTAAGTAGCGGAAGCATTGTATTCCACCCAAAAGTTGGATGTTCGGATTTCACCGGAAATATATGTTTTGAGGCCCCCTGAATCCAAATAAAAAGCATTTTTAGAAAAAGGTCCGTGTGTGTGTGTGTCAGTCTGTGTGTGTGTGTCTGTGGACAGCATAACTCAAAAACGAAAAGTCGTTTAAAAACCAAGGTTGGTATTTAAGTTTAATGCCTTTCAAGGCTGCGACACGAAGATTTTGAAGAAAATAGTCCTACCCTAAACTAACATTTACATTCAACATTTTTCGAAAATTTTGATTTTTTTGAAAATGACTCTAGCGATTTTAATTAAAATGACATGTTTGAGATATTTTTATGACAAATGAAATGTATATCTTGAATTTTCTGACTATAGCCGCTGTAGTCGTATTTACTCTGGACGACTTTTGCATAACTGTTAAACCGTTAGAGGTAGACCAAATCATACTAAACAAAAAATATAGATCTTGCTAAAATACACAATTTATGTCTCAATGAGTTTTCTTGTAGGGTGAACCATTTCGGAGATATTCCTTGTTATATGTGTGAGTTTCGGAAAACTTAGAACTTTCGTGAAATGGATCATCGTTGTTCATTTTTGTGTATGTTTGGTGTGCAAAGAGAATGGAATGTCAAAGCTTTCAAAGATTGGACTATCGCTCAAAGCCTACTGTATTCTAATATTCCCCTTGTACCTACAAGGAAATAAGCATAGTAAGATTTGATCTATCTTTTACGATATTTAATTTGACATCAGAATATCTTAAATATAAGGCATGTTAATGAAAATTGGGCTTCAAAGCACATATTTTTGGTGAAACCTCGACATCGAATTTGTGGATGGAATATAATACTTTGTGGTAGAAAGGTAATCATATTTTTAGAGTACCACAAAGAAACTTTTGGCTCCAATGTAATTTATGTTATTAAACGGAGCTATATTCCGCTGCCGCTTTACCAAGCATTTAATTATTCCTTTAATCCCGTTACGTACATGAATGCTGTCAGTAGATATCAGCTATGTTTCATTAACATCTGCTTTATCGACTCAAATATCTCAGATCCGCCATCTCTCTCTCTCTCTCTCTGCGGCAATATCCGCCGCAGCTCTGAAAGAACTCGATACATACATACAACATGGATGGGGACGCTTTCCAGCAAAATCTTCTGAAAAACAAACAACGATCATTGGTAATGCGAACAATAAATTAAATACCTAAAGTATTGTGACTTTCGTGGGTGCAAAAGTAAAGTAGACAGATGTAGTCGAGATAAAGAAACACTTTTATTTCCGTAAACAGTAACTTGTACACTCGTTGCAACAGCAAGAAAGTCTTTTCCGATTCACCAACAGCACGGCTCCGAGTTCGTAACACAAAGAACTGTCCCTTCTCCGTCGGCACGACTCCTCAACGCTTCACATACGTCTGTCCTCTCCGTCGGCACGACTCCTCAACCTTCACATACGTCTGTCCTCTCCGTCGGCACGACTCCTCAACCTTCACATACGTCTGTCCTCTCCGTCGGCACGACTCCTCAACCTTCACATACGTCTGTCCTCTCCGTCGACACGACTCCTCAACCTTCACATACGTCTGTCCTCTCCGTCGGCACGACTCCTCAACCTTCACATACGTCTGTCCTCTCCGTCGGCACGACTCCTCAACCTTCACATACGTCTGTCCTCTCCGTCGGCACGACTCCTCAACCTTCACATACGTCTGTCCTCTCCGTCGGCACGACTCCTCAACCTTCACATACGTCTGTCCTCTCCGTCGGCACGACTCCTCAACCTTCACATACGTCTGTCCTCTCCGTCGACACGACTCCTCAACCTTCACATACGTCTGTCCTCTCCGTCGGCACGACTACTCAACCTTCACATACGTCTGTCCTCTCCGTCGGCACGACTACTCAACCTTCACATACGTCTGTCCTCTCCGTCGGCACGACTACTCAACCTTCACATACGTCTGTCCTCTCCGTCAGCACGACTACTCAACCTTCACATACGTCTGTCCTCTCCGTCGGCACGACTCCTCAACCTTCACATACGTCTGTCCTCTCCGTCGGCACGACTCCTCAACCTTCACATACGTCTGTCCTCTCCGTCGGCACGACTCCTCAACCTTCACATACGTCTGTCCTCTCCGTCGACACGACTCCTCAACCTTCACATACGTCTGTCCTCTCCGTCGACACGACTCCTCAACGCTTCACATACGTCTGTCCTCTCCGTCGGCACGACTCCTCAACCTTCACATACGTCTGTCCTCTCCGTCGGCACGACTCCTCAACCTTCACATACGTCTGTCCTCTCCGTCGGCACGACTCCTCAACCTTCACATACGTCTGTCCTCTCCGTCGGCACGACTCCTCAACCTTCACATACGTCTGTCCTCTCCGTCGGCACGACTCCTCAACCTTCACATACGTCTGTCCTCTCCGTCGGCACGACTCCTCAACCTTCACATACGTCTGTCCTCTCCGTCGACACGACTCCTCAACCTTCACATACGTCTGTCCTCTCCGTCGACACGACTCCTCAACGCTTCACTACGTCTGACTGCCTTCTGTCGCACTTTACCGCTATTTATATCTCCCAGGCACTATTCTGGAAAGTTCGGGAAAGCTCAGTTATTTTGCGGTGCAATACAAAGCAGACAATTCTAGAAGCCTCTATCACTTTCTCTCTTTCGGCAAGCGCCCAACAATGCGGCCATTCTCTGTCTCTTTCCTTCGGCTCCTTTGCGGTAGTGCCGACAATAATGCGATGGGTGACACTGCTGTTGTCGGCAATTAGATGCGGCGGGCGCGGTGACACTGCTCCCTCCTCAGAGTTGGTCGTCCCGACCAGCACTATCACTGCGGCATCTCCCTTGCGCTCCGGTGGACTAACCCATCGAACCTCTTCTCCAGGAGGCACGATCCTAGGTATCGCTGTTGGATAGTGTCCCTTGGTTCGGGTAGGACGATGTATGCCATCCTGCTTCGAAATTCTGCAACAGTACCGCCGGCCTTGACGGTCCCTCGTCCAGTTGCCCTTCTTCCTGGTGTGTTGACGGGCCATCCTGCGCACTTGAAAACGGCTCACTAGGTACCATGTCCGCCGACCTCTCTGGCTCACCTTCGCAGCCACCTTGCTTCCGATGGGTCCGGCAACAAACCCCGCCACATCCGCGCGAGTCGCGTCCACCGCTGCACTCGTGTTCACTCGTGCTCGGCACGGCCTCTCCTGTATCCTGCCGTCCACGATGATGTCCGCCATTCTTCTGTTCACGGCACTATGCGTCAGGTAATTGGATGGCTCCGACGGTCCCCCCATGTCCCACGCCAAGTCTGTTCTCGCGTGTTGCTCGTTTGCTTGTGCGCTTCCCTGCTGATCGTCCTCCACGTCATATCCTGGTTGGTTACGTACCCGACACACTCCTCCAGAGGATCCTTGACGACGTCCCTGAACTGCCCCTTTGTCTTCCCCGAGACGTACACTTTCGTTATCTGAAACGGGCGCAACTGTCGCCTCGGCCACTAGGTCCTCCCTCCCCGGGTCCGCGCTATTCAGTCTACCCCTGGCATCCAGTACTTTGACGCTCTCGTCAACTCTTACTACCAGGGCGCCAAGACGTTTCCCGTCGTCCTCCACGACGTCCACATGCTGGCAGAGGTCTTCCACCTTTTCGCCGGGTTCTTCCACGTCTTCCGTCACGCCAGTCAGTTCGCCGAGTTGTTCCACGTCTTCCGTCACGCCAGTCAGTTCGCCAAGTTGTTCCAGAACTTGCGTCACGCCAGTCAGTTCGCCGAGTTGTTCCACGACTTCCGTCACGCCAGTCAGTTCGCCAAGTTGTTCCAGGATTTGCGTCACGCCAGTCAGTTCGCCGAGTTGTTCCACGACTTCCGTCACGCCAGTCAGTTCGCCGGGTTCTTCCACGTCTTCCGTCACGCCAGTCAGTTCGCCGAGTTGTTCCACGTCTTCCGTCACGCCAATCAGTTCGCCGAGTTGTTCCACGTCTTCCGTCACGCCAATCAGTTCGCCGAGTTCTTCCACGTCTTTCGTCACGCCAATCAGTTCGCCGAGTTGTTCCACGTCTTTCGTCACGCCAATCAGTTCGCCGTCAATTTTCGCCGATAGCTCCGTCTTCATCTCTTTCAGCTCGGCAGCGAGGTTGTCGTTTGACGTTTCCATTTTGGCTGCGAGGTTGTCGTTTGCCGTCTTCATCTCTTTCAGCTCGGCAACGAGGTTGTCGTTTGCCGTCTTCATCTCTTTCAGCTCGGCAGCGAGGTTGTCGTTTGACGTTTACATTTTGGCTGCGAGGTTGTCGTTTGCCGTCTTCATCTCTTTCAGCTCGGCAGCGAGGTTGTCGTTTGCCGTCTTCATCTCTTTCAGCTCGGCAGCGAGGTTGTCGTTTGCCGTCTTCATCTCTTTCAGCTCGGCAGCGAGGTTGTCGTTTGCCGTCTTCATCTCTTTCAGCTCGGCAGCGAGGTTGTCGTTTGCCGTCTTCATTTCTGCTTTCAGCTCGTGTAAAAAGCTCACCAATGTAGCCTCCATCGTTAAATCCCACTCCTGACACCAGTGTGACTTTTGTGTGGGTGTAAACTAAAGAAGGCAGATGTAGTCGAGATAAAGAAACACCTTTATTTCCGTAAACAGTAACTTTGTACACTCGTTGCAACAGCAAGAAAGTCTTTTCCGATTCTCCAACAGCACGGCTCCGAATTCATAACACAAAGAACCAACTCTTCTCCGTCGGCACGACTTCTCAACGCTTCACATCGTGTCGCACTTTACCGCTATTTATATCTCCCAGGCACTATTCTGGAAAGTTCGGGACAGCTCAGTTATTTTGCGGTGCAATACAAAGCAGACAATTCTAGAAGCCTCTATCACTTTCTCTCTTTCGGCAAGCGCCCAACAATGCGGCCATTCTCTGTCTCTTTCCTTCGACTCCTTTGCGGTAGTGCCGACAATAATGCGATGGGTGACACTGCTGTTGTCGGCAATTAGATGCGGCGGGCGCGGTGACAGTATTATACAAGTACTGAACTCTCCGTTAGTCGCTAAGGGCCTAGGAGACCCCATTGCTAATTTAAAATTATACTTTACCAACGAACGCACCTGACTAGGACAGCTTACTCGACTGTTTGCTGCAGCAACAACCTTATATATTAATTTCTTTACCTGCAAGAATAACTAATCGGCAGTTAAGTGTAAACCAGACCCTAGTCCGACATGTATTACTTTCTCTACTGGTAAGTAGGGGAAGTATTGTATTCCACCCAAAAATTCGATGTCGAGATCCCCTGAATAAAAAAAAAATACATTTTTAGAAAAAAGACTACGTATGTCTGTGTACAGCACAGCTCCAAAGCGAAAACTCGGTTAAAAACCAAACTTGGTATTTAAGTTTAATGTCTTTCAAGGATGCGACACGAAGATTTTGAAGAAAATAGCACCACCCTAAACTACCCTTTACATGCAACATTTTTCGAAAATTTAGATTTTTTTTAAAACGGCTCTAAGAATTTTAATTAAAATGTCATATGTTTGAGATATTTTTATGACAAATGAAATGTATATCTTGAATTTTCTGGCTATAGCCCCTGTAGTCGTATTTACTCTGGACGACTTTTGCATAAGTGGTAAACCGTTAGAGATAGACCAAATTATACTATACAAAAAATGTAGATCTTGCTAAAATACACAATTTATGTCTGAATAAATTTTCTTGTAGGGTGAACCATTTCGGAGATTTTCCTTGTTATGTGTGTGAGTTTCGGAAAACTTAAACCTTTAGTGAAATGGATCATCGTTGTTCATTTTTTTATATGTTAAGTGTACAAATACATCAGAATCGCAAAGGTTTGAAACATTTGACTATCGCACAAAGCCTACTGTATTCTAACATTCCCCTTGCACCTACAAGGAAATAAGCAATAAGACAATTTGTACAAATGTTTATTTTAACTAACACGAAGAAGATATAGGAATAAGAGTTTGTAAGAATGGTTAGTTCAAGAGTAGAGAAAGTCATGTGAGTGCAACACATCACATTTTTTTATATATTAACTATGCAAGATCTACATTTTTGTACAGTATTATTTGGTCTATCTCTAACGGTTTACCAGTTATGCAAAAGTCGTCAAGAGTAAATAAAAAATTTCGAAACATTTTTGATGTAAAGTGTAGTTTAGGGTGGAGCAATTTTCTTCAAAATCTTCGTGTCGCATCCTTGAAAGACATTAAACTTAAATACCAACTTTGGTTCTTAGATACATACAAACTGACCTGTTTCTAAAACTGGTTTTTTGGATTCTCGGGGCTTCAAAACGTATATATCCGGTGAAATATCGACATTGAATTTTTGGGTGGAATACAAAACTTGCTTTAATATACGTAGTAGAGAAAGTAAAAATAAATACTAGCATATAAGTACATAAATATAGCGTGGATCTATTAGGCCCCACGTGGCCAACGGTGTTCTATCAGTATGGGCACCTAACGGAGGGGTAATTATTGCTAAAGAAGCTAAATTATTTGTAAACAACTAAAATAATATGTTACTTAGTCAAGAATGGATGTTTTTGCTTTTGAGAAATCTGAGGAAGCCGATGTTATGCTTTGGGCAGGTTTAGGGCAAAGACAGATATCGGAATCTCTTTAACTGAAGTTATGAAGCAAATTCCCTTTCTGCTGCTCCTTGCAGTGCAAACAGAAATACAAATTGAACAGAAAGAAAAGGAATTGGAAGAGGTAAAACCACAGCCTTTGAGAATTGTACGCCTGCCGTAATTTTCACACGCACACTTCTGAAGTGATTAGGGAAGTCTGCTCAAACCCAGGTTCGCTGAAGAAAAAAATATGTATTTTATTCCAACCAGGAAAGCGGAAAATATGTCAGTGGATACACCCACCCTTTCCAATTCCTTTGGTTTTCCTTTTTTTCTCCCAAACTCTCCGCGTTTCACGCTGTTCATTATAATAAATCCAATATAAGCTCGCGGATACAACTACGTAATTTAATCCCAAGAGGGGGTTGGTGGGATTGGGGGGGGGGGGTGTCGGCAGTGTGTATACAATGTTCCTATCTCCATCATTAGTAAACTTACCTGTGTAAGCGATACAGATGGAACAAAAAACAACATTGCACTCTGTATAGTTGTGTCTTCGATACCTTCTGACTCTCTAGAACTCAAACTCAACACCAGCAGGTAAATTTGTAGTATCAAGATTGTCATAAAATTAATTTTAATGCATATTCTCCCATATCAAACAATGATCGTGAAATAAATATTGTTATGTACAGTGACGTGCATAAAGTATTGCCCTTGCAAGTACCAAAGCAATGACAAGACACACAGACTCAGGGGTAACGTCTGTGGGAGGTCGCGGGTTCGACCCTTGTGGTCGCGCACTATGACATGGGTTTTTCCGTGGTTTCTCCATGTCACCGAGGCGAATGCTGGTGTGCGTTCATCTTCTAAACGGCTTCTTTTCCCTTCTTTTCTCATTTCCTTTCATTTATTTCTTATCCTCCCAAGTAGTTCCGGCTTTGGCGGGCAGATGGCACATGCATGCTGATTGCAAACATAACTCCATGATTGTATAATCAGTTGCCGGTTGAGCCGCAAGGATCGTTTCGGCGGATATGCTTCGGGCGCCAGGTGTCAATATCTGGAACTATTAGGGACTGCTATGCGTCTCTGGGGGCTGAGATGGGCTCCGTTCTCGTCCATGCTTCCGGGCAGCTGAAAGCGAAACTATCGAATCCCGTATATCAAATAAAGCTACTATGTTTACTTAATCATTATTAATATTGTAAATAGCATTTTAATAAACTCAATTTTTCTTCCCATTTTTAAAAGTGCGGTTACAAATAGTTGATTAAAATATCGGAAACTTTCAACAGCAACTTCAGCGTAGAATATTACAACATTTTATAAATGTTTTAAACTTGACTCATTGTCGAACATAAATAATCGAATGTAACTCGGTATAATGGCTTGCATAGCATACTAGTTTACTAACTGTGTAATCAATGTTCAATTAATACATTTTGGATGTGTGAAGATATCTGAAAATCCGTTTTAGTTAATATTAATTTACACAGTGAAGTTTGGATCTGTCACTCTTTCTGAAGTTGGTAACAGTGTCTCGTCACACACGTCTGCCTAGAGTGCAAGATAAGCAATGTCAACAAAGTGGGGAAACTTCAGTGACCCTCTCGAGACGTGCTATTTGCAGCACTGAAAGGAAACATGTGAATGTAGTGTGAGAGTGTTTTGCTAACCATGAATTCAGAGGAGCTGGCAAAAGTGGAACGTTGACAAAAGTAAACTTTGAGAGCCAAGGTGCAACTGCCGTCGTCGCTGGTTCGGTGCGATTGCTGCAGATAAGTCAGACGAAATAGATACAAACACTGGCATGTCGACATTTCACCGGAAATATATGTTTTGAGGCCCCCTGAATCCAAAAAAAAAAAAAAAAGCATTTTTAGGAAAAGGTCCGTGTGTGTCTATGTGTCTGACAGTCTGTGGACAGCATAACTCAAAAACGAAAAGTCGGTTAAAAACCAAAGTTGTTATCTAAGTTTAATATCTTTCAAGAACGCGACACGAAGATTTTCAAGAAAATAGTCCCACCCTAAACTACCCTTTACATGGAAACTTTTTCGAAAATTTTTATTTTCTTGAAAATGACTCTAACGATTTTGATTAAAATGTCATATGTTTGATATATTTTGATGACAAATAAAATGTATATCTTGAATTTTCTGACTATAGCCACTGCAGTCGTATTTCCTCTGGACGACTTTTGCATAACTGGTGAACCGTTAAGAGATAGACCAAATCATACTATAGAAAAAGATAGATCTTGCTAAAATACACAATTTATGTCTCAATAAATTTTCTTGTAGGGTGAACCATTTCGGAGATATTCCTTATTATGTGTGTGAGTTTCGGAAAACTTAGAACTTTCGTGAAATGGAACATCGTTGTTCATTTTTTTATATGTTAAGTGTGCAAAGACAACAGAATCTCAAAGCTTTAAAACATTTGACTATCGCACAAAGCCTACTGTATTCCCCCTTGTACCTACAAGGAAATTAGCAATTAGATAAGTTGTACAAATGTTTATCTTAACTAATACGAAGAAGATATAGGAATAAGAGTTTGGAAGAATGGTTAGTACAAGAGTAGAGAAAGTCATGTGAGTGCAACACATCAGATTTTTATTTATTTATGCCAAAAAAACTTGCTGTTGGTGTGAGGGAAAAGTTTGAGAGCTAGAAATGGAACTGAAGGTTCCAATGCCACAACTGGGATTTGAACCATAGACCGCCTTTATGGTTCACCGGGAGAAATACGAATTTGTTGGAGAATTTGAAGCCATTCTGTCAGGTCGTCACAGAGCACTCGCCTGTTATGCGGGCGGTCTGTGGTTCAGATCCCAGCTGTGCCACCGGATTTTTCAGTTCTAATTCTACCTGTCAAAGGTACCATGATTATTTAGCGAGGCATTCGTAGCTTCCCTTTCTTTCTCTCTTTTTACCCCTCTCTAATGACAGCTATAACCTATAACACTTCGTCACGAAAGGGAAGCATTGATTATTTCTGGTGGCTCACTAAATCGTTACTGTTAAGCTACAACTGTTATTGCTTTCACACATAACTAACACAGGTGGTGCAATACTATTGCTAGCTATGAGAAATAGTGTGGCACTTAATACTGATCCCTGTGGAACACCTCTATTAGTGGATTCTTCTTTTGACATGGTTCCTCTGTAGCGAAATTTAATTTTCCATTCCTGATGGAACTTGTTAATAAAGTGATACAAATTACCACTGATACCAATGTTTTGTATTTTATTTTGAGTATGGAATTTTGTCGTACGCTTTTTCTATATCCAGGCTTATTGCCATTAGATGTTGTTTCTGTGCAAATGCAGCTTTTATTTCTGAATCAAGTATTAAAAGATAGTCAGTGGCGGATTAAAACTGGCGGAAACTATTTTGAAGCTCGATGTACAACTGCATTTTCTCTGGTTTTCTCTAGTTTCCAAAATTTCTAATTTTTTCAAGTATTTTATTCATAGAGCAGGTGAGGGCAATCGGTCTGAAACTTTCAGGTGAAGTAAGATCATTGTTTGGTTTGGGGATGGGTACTATAGTTTGTGAGCGCCACTGCTTAGGAAAAGTTCTTGAGCTCCATATATAATTAAGGATTTCGTGAAAGTAAACAAGTCCATCTTGTGGTAAGGATTTTAACATCACGTAAGGAATATTATCCGGCCCTGGGCTGGAGCATTTACTCTTTTCAAGTGCCTCCATGAATTCTGTGAATGTAATGTTATCTTGATCATTTTCGTCAGGTTGGTAGCAGTGGGTCACCTTGCTTTCGCAAGCTTCTTCTCTTGAGGCCACTACTTGTAGTATTTTGCGAATTTTTTGCCATACCACTCGTGACGTTTTTTTTTTTTTTTTTTTTTTTTTTTGTGTGCTTCTTGTAAGTCGATTTTGTGACTGGGGCTAGGTTGCCTTTTGTATTTATAATAGGCTTTGTTTTTTGATGGTATCACTGTTTTACATTCTTCGTTCCACCAAGTTACAGTCTTCCTAGAAATATGGAAAATCCTAGGAATACTGACTTTAAAGCTTTGAGATCCCGTTCTCTTTGCACGTTTAACATATAAAAAATAATTGTTTTCCCAAACTGACATAATTAACAAGGAATACCTTCGAAATGGTTCACTCTACAAAAAATGTATTTAAACATAAATCGTACATTTTATCAAGTTCTACATTTTTTGTGTAGTATGATTTGGTCTATCTCTTACGGTTTACCAGTTATGCAAAAGTCATCCAGAGTAAATACGACTACAGGGGCTATAGCCAGAAAATTCAAGATATACATTTCATTTGTCATAAAAATATCTCATATATATGACATTTTAATCAAAATCGTTAGAGCCATTTTCAAGAAAATGAAAATTTTCGAAAAATCTTCCATGTAAGGAGTAGTTTAGGGTGGGGTTATTTTCTTCAAAATCTTCGTGTCGCATCCTCGAAAGACATTGAATTTAAATACCAACTTTCGTTTTTAACCGACTTTTCGTTTTCGAGTTATGGTGCCCACAGACACACACGGACCTTTTTTAGGGCCGTTTTTTGGGTTCAAGGTGCCTCAAAACATATATTTCCGGTCAAATCTCGACATCATTGGGTGGAATACAATACTTCCTCTACTGACCATGTGTGGTAGAGAAAGTAAGAGTTACAGAAGATGGGCATAAGGTAACCATCCCTTGGTAACACTAGAGTTAAAGTGCAACCACATTAAGGGATGCTGAGTATTTAAGTGCTACAAATTGATTATTTTTACAGTTTGTCTTTGGATATACCTATACTATGAACCTTGAATGCACAACAGTATTTAAATTATCCCATAAATAATAATCCAGTAGGCTGAGAGCATCACGGCCATCAGGATCGCTTGTCGATCAGCAGTGATTTAATCCATGTGGCAGCAACGGCAAGATTACCCGATGCCCATTATGGACAGAGGTGGTTTGTTAACAAAAAACGCTATAGAATCTGCTGGCAGCAATGCACGTACTACCAAAATCAATGTGCTACCCATTATTGCGCGGTACCTGGGGTGTAGCCCCCACCAAAAGTGCATCGGCATTTTCATCAACTTTACCAGGGTCACTTTGAAAAGTTATAGGATACAAATGCTTCCAAAAAAAAAAAATCTGATGCGTTGCACTCACATGACTTTCTCTACTCTTGCAGTAACCATTCTCACAAACCCTTATTCCTATATCTTCTTCGTGTTAGTTGAGATAAACATTTGTAAAAATTATCTTATTGCTTATTTCCTTGTAGGTACAAGAGGAATATAGAATACAGTAGGCTTTGTGCCATAGTCAAATCTTTTTACGCTTTGAGATTACGTTCTCTTTGCACGATTAACATATAAAAAATGAACAACAATGTTCCATTTCGCTAACGTTTTCCGAAATTCACACACATAACAAGGAATATCTCCGAAATGGTTCAACCTGCAAGAAAATTTATTCAGACATTTATTTTAGCAAGATCTACATTTTTTGTATAGTATGATTTGGTCTATCTCTAACGGTTTACCAGTTATGCAAAAGTCGTCCAGAGTAAATACGACTACAAGGGCTATAGCCAGAAAATTCAAGATATACATTTCATTTGTCATACAAATATCACAAACATATGAAATTTTAATCAAAATCGTTAGAGCCATTTTCAAGGAAATGAAAATTTTCGAAAAAATTTCCGTGTAAAGGGTAGTTTAGGGTGGGGCTATTTTCTTCAAAATCTTCGTGTCGCATCCTTGAAAGACATTAAACGTAAATACTAACTTTGGTTTTTAACCGAGTTTTCGTTTTTGAGTTATGCTGTCCACAGACTGACACACAGACACACATTCTAAAAATGCTTTTTTGGATTCAGGGGGTCTCGAAACATATATCTCCGGTGAAATCTCGACATCGAATTTTTGGGTGGAATACAACATTTCCCCTACTTACCAGTAGAGAAAGTAAAAATCTGATATATTGCACTCACATGACTTTCTCTACTCTTGTACTAACAATTCTTATAAACTCTTATTCCTATATCTTCTTCGTGTTAGTTGAGATAAACATTTGTACGAATTATCTTATTGCTTATTTCCTTGTAGGTACAAGGGGAATGTTAGAATACAGTAGGCTTTGAGTGGTAGTCAAATGTTTTAAAGCTTTGAGATTCCGATCTCTTTGCACACCTAACATAAAAAAATGAACAACAATGTTCCATTTTACAAAAGTTTTAAGTTTTGCGAAACCGGCACAAATAACAAGGAATATAGTAAGATTTTGTCTATCTGTCACGGTTTGCGAGTAAACAGGACTACATAGGCTATAGCCAGAAAATTCAGAATACATATTTCATTTGTCATACAAATATCTTAACATTTTATCAAAGTCGTTAGAGCCATTTTCAAGAAAATCAAAATTTTCGAAAAAGTTTCCATGTAAATGGTAGTTTAGGGAGGGGCTATTTTCTTCAAAATCTTCGTGTCGTATTCTTGTAAGGTATTAAACTTAAATACATCGGTTTTGGGCCTTTTCCTAAAAATGTTTTTTATTCAGGGGCCTCAAAACATGTATTTTAGGTGAAGTCTCGAAATCGAAGTGGAATACAAAGTAGAGAAAGTAATTATGGAAAACTTAAATTTCATTCTTTACCAAACTTAATAAATAGCTACATTTAAATTATGAGTGAGTAGAGGAAGTCATATGAATGTGGTATTGGTACCTTTTATTGCTTCTAAAATGAATACGCTTTGCTGGTGTATAGATACATTATCACATGCCAAATTCAGTTACAAACGCCAACCCCTTCGTTTTTAATAATGAGTTTGTATGTATTTGAACTGCGTTTTATGTGGAACACAAAAGAAAGCCGGGTTTGTTTTAGCTCAAGCACACAAATCAAACATTGGAAATAGATTCTCGCAGTTTTTAAGCATCTCAGCGTGCGTAGATTAATAGTTTGTTTATCATTGGTTAAAAAAAAAAAAAAAAAAAAAAAGAAAACACGCGCTTTCGGTAATTTGTGATTGTTCCGCGGCGGAAGAAAGAGAGAGAATGACTGGCAGTAGACAAAGATGGGAGAGGAACCACGTAATGGTTCTTAAAAGTGCCGCAGTGCGCGCTGCTGTTGCTGCTGGTGCGCGAGTCATGTGGGCTCTAGCCATTCGGACAGTCTAATCGTCTGGGAGCGCCAAAGGTTCGTCTTCCCTATTTGTTGGTCTCCGTGTGGATCAATGGGAATCGAAGGGGACTGTTCGTAGTGTCGAATGTCGAGCTGAAGCGTGTACAGCGCGCTCTGTTCTCTTGTTTCGAGTTCGCGAGGTGCACTTTAACATGACAAGTGAAAACAAAGTTATCGCGAGCTTTTAACAACTGACAGTGGATAATTATACATCAACAGAGCGACAAAACACTGTCGCACGTATATAACCTCAATTTCAAGTGCGCAAAAGGCCAACAAATAAAGAATTCTGTGAGTTAAGGTTATGTTTTTAAAATATAGTGCGAGTGTTTCGAAGAAGTGTTAAGTGGCTCAAGAAATAACTAGTGATTCTTGTGTTTGTGAATAGATACAAATGGTTTCTTTATCCTTTTAGACAGAATCATCAGTAGCAAGAGTATTTTCATCTGAAGAACGAAGATATCTACAGCCGAAATGGATTGGAGGAGATTCATCATATTGTCGGCCTCTCTTCTCTTCTGTCAAGGTAAACAATTGTCAAATTACTTTAAAAAATCCTATACCAACAAAGTTACATTTGCTATATTGTCTCTGAAATTATTTAAAATATGAAGCACGGGCAATTTTATCACCAGAATGAAAAACTGACGGGGATTTGAACCGCGTATCTCCCGGCTTACAGCCATTCCTCTAACCAATTGAGCTACCACAGCAAAATGCCGGTATGTCATTAAACTCTCCAGCAGAATCGCCTTTTTTTCTAGTAAACCACGCGTTTTTACTTTCTGTACTGCGTATACATAGTAAAACCAAAATTTCGATGTCGAAATTTCACCGCAGATATTTTTTGAAATCCCCTGAATCCGGAAAAACAATTTTAGAAAAAGGTCCGTGTGTGTGTGTGTGTGTGTGTGTGTGTGTGTGTGTGTGTGTGTGTGTGTGTGTGTGTGTGTCTGCCTGTAAACAGCGTAACTCAAAAACGAAAAGTGTATTAAAAACCAAAGTTGGTATTTAAGCGTAATATTTTTCAAGGGTGCAACACAAAAATTTTGAAGAAAATCGCTGCACGACCCTTCACATTTGAAATTTTGATTTTCTCAAAAATAGTTTAAGGACATAGGAATTTTATCAGGCGGCTCCGTGGCCGAGCGCTTAGAGCGTTCGCCTACCACCTACGCGGCCCAGGTTCGACCCCAGGGACCTGCATTTCGTATTCGTGGTGGATGAAGCGGTGTCTGGGCGGGTTTTCTCCCAGTTCTTTGGTTTCCCCGCCACTTATTCCACCAATTGCTCCATCATCTTTCTATTCATCCATTTCGCCTGCATTTTATATCTTCCTCTTCCTCACTCTCATACTTACCAACCGCTTACGACCGGACCGGGAAAAAAAAAAAAAAAAAAATTAAAGAATATGACTAAGTATGACAAAATTTTTCATGCATTTTTTACTAAAGAGGATTAACGCTGTTTAAATTAACATTATATTGAAAATCTACTTAAAAAAACTAGCTCACTCAATAATAAATAAATAATATTAATTTTACTGTTCCATTTTGTATTTAATTTCTCAATGCGGAACTAACCCCCACGTTTGTACAGAATAAAATAAATGTCACACTTTGAAGCGCAGTCAGAAAAAAATAATTACAGTACCAAATTACATGCATTTTTAAGTTTTAAAAAACAACGATCTTCTAAGTGCATGCAATATTATAAAGAAAGGGAGAAAAATTAAGGAATCTGGCCAATAGTCTAATCTTTTAAGGCTTTAGAATTCCATTCTTTTTGCGCGGCTAAGACGTAAAAATGAATAACGTTCTTCTATTTGTGGAAAGTATAAGCATTTGAAAACTCACGCAAGCAACAAGGAATATCTCCGAAATGGCTAACTCCACAAAGAAAATTAATTTGTACCCAAACTGTTTCTTTTAACGAGAACTACACTTTTTTGCATAGAAGATTTGGTCTATCTCTCAGAAACCAAAAGTTGCTAAAAAACAAAGTAGACATTTTAGCTTAATATCTTTCAGGAAAGAGACACGAAAATTTTGATGAAAATTCGTCCATTTTAAACTAACCTTTACATAGGTAAGTTTTAGAAAATTTTAATTTTCTCAAAAATGGCTCTATATTTAAGATGTTTTTATGACAAAATGAAATGTATATTTTGAATTTTCTGGCTATAGCCCCTGTAGTCCTGTTTACTGTTGATGGCTTTTGCGTAACTGGTTAACCGTAAGAGGTAGACCAAATTGAAAATTCAATTTAATTTGCCATAATAATATCTTAAACATGTGCCATTTTAATAAAAATCGTTAGTCATTTTTGATAAAATAAAAATTTACGAAATGTTTTCTATATGAAAGGTAGTTTAGGTTGGAGGTATTTTCTTCAAAATCTTCGTGTCGTATCCCTAGAAGATATTAAACTTAAATACCATGCTTGCATTTTAAATAACTTTTCGATTTTTAGTTGTGCTGTTTGCAGGCAGACATATACATAAACACACGCACATTTTTATAAACATTTTTTTTTTTGGACTCAGGGGGCCTCAAAACATATATTTTTGGTAAAATCTCGACATCGAATTTTTGGGTGGAATACAATACTTCCTCTACTTTACTATGCGTAGTAGAGAAAGCAAAAATAAATACCACTTTTAAAACTGGATACGGAAGAAAATCTCAATCCTATGAAATTTAGTTTTTAATAAACTTCTTAAATATGATAAATTCATAATTATTCTATGAGCGAAGGTCAAACCGTCGAATGGTATTTATTTGCACTATGTAATAAATAAAATATAGATTTAAATACTGCATCGTAAGAATTTGACCAGATTTACCCCTACACTATGGAGGATGAGGGTTGTGGGGGGGGGGGGGGGTAAGGAAATCTGAAATATAAGTTCTGCTGAAATACATTGCTGTGGGTTATTCTTGCAAAAACTAAAAACTGGCTCGAACGAGTTCAATAATTTATTTTTAGTTTTGTTCGCTTCAATTCTGAGATAGTGATTAGGAAAAAATTAGGAAATTAGGAAAAATCGAATTTGGTAATTTTGTATCGGAATTGTGATTTCGGAGTACTTTGTCGTAGTGGATTCTGGGAATAGATTTGGTTAAATCGAATTTAATTATATTTTGACAACATTCACTTTGATCAGTCATTTTACTAAAGTAAATTGACTTTACAGGCTTAGAAATGAACAAAAAATATAATTCAATTTTATTTTAGCGAAACCGGAGGAACTAGTTTGACGATTTGAATAATATAAAGTTGTCAAGGTAAATTCAACAAATTTAAGTGATGGTGGAAACAATTATGTGACGTTTTACAGCGTTCATTACAATGCCAAGGAGAGGACGAGCTGAAATATTGCTTTCAATATATGGCGTTTGTGGCGAATCTATCGTTAGACAGCTTCAACTATTGCATTTAAAATCGCTTTTGCGTAAAGAGTGGTCGATTTTTAGAATAAATGTGGCCTTCATTTAAATAAAAGACATTAAATTGATTTAAATTACACGCAAACTGTAATGTTATTGATCTCAATGAATTGGAGTTGAAAGCTTGCTCAGTTTTAATAACCTCGGTTACAATCAAACCAATTTTAGGTGTTACGGGGTTCACCGGGTCATCTAGTTTGATATGAATTCAATGGACATCAGGGGATTTTCAGTCTGTTATTAGGAATATTATGGCACTTAGCGAAATTACAGTTCTCAGGCATAGAAGGAGCGACTCAGCATAAAAATCTCCTAAATCATTTGAAAATAATATCATAAAGAATACGAAGGAAGATAAATGAAGTTAATTAAAAACGTCGTTCGAGGGTTAAAATGCCTTCTGCGCAACCCCCGAATAGGCCAGTTATAGGAGCGTATTAAAAAACGACCTACCCTAAATGTTTACTTTCTCTACTACGGATATTAATTAGAGGAAGTATTATATTCCACAAATAATTCCTTGTCGAGATTTCACCGGAAATATATGTTTTGAGGACCCCTGAATCCAAAAAAAGCAATTTTAGAAAACGCTCCCTGTGTGTGTCAGTCTGTGGACAGCATAACTCAAAAACGAAAAGTCGGTTAGAAACCAAAGTTGGTATTTAAGTTTAATGTCTTTCAAGGATGTGACACGAAGATTTTGAAGAAAATAGCCCCACCCTAAACTACCCTTTACATGGAAAATTTTTCGAAAATTTTGATTTTCGTGAAAATGGCTCGTTTGATTTCGATTAAAATGTCATATGTTTGAGATATTTTGATGACAAATGAAATGCATATCTTGAATTTTCTGGCTATAGCCCCTGTAGTCGTATTTACTCTGGACGACTTTTGCATAACTGGTAAACCGTTAGAGATAGACAAAATTATACTATACAAAAAATGTAGATCTTACTAAAATACACAATTTATGTCTCAATAAATTTTCTTGTAGGGTGAACCATTTCGGAGATATCCCTTATTATTTGTGCTAGCTTCGGAAAACTTAAAACTTTCGTGAAATGGAATATCGTTGTTCATTTATCTACTAAGCCTGCAAAGAGAATGGAATCTCAAAGCTTTAAAATATTTGACTATCGCACAAAGCCTACTGTATTCTAATATTCCCCTTGCACCTACAAGGAAATAAGCAATAAGATAATTAGTACAAATGTTTATCTCAACTAACACGAAGAAGATATAGGAATAAGAGTTTATAAGAATTGTTAGTACATGAGTAGAGAATGTCGTGCGTTACTCATATGTCATTTTAAATAATTTATTTTCATGATAGCAGTGATATTCCTTATTCGTTAATATTCAGTGTGTAACTTTGTAATAAATCTTTGGTACTTATGCCCTAAGCCCTATAATTACCTTCCCTATCTTCTACACATTGCTGATTAAATGTTACCCATAAAATCCAGTACATAGCAATTATAGCCGTACATTTATTTTAAAATTCTATGTAACCAACAAACGAGTTCGCAGTACTTAAACTTAAGATAAGGTTATAATACTTTCGTTTAAGAAACCACATCCAACCAAACTCGAATTATATCACTGTAGCGGAATGGAGTTTCAGTTCCGGCAAATGTTGTGATAGACTAAAAAGATAATAAAGAATTATATATACGTAAAATCCAGTTGATTACAATAAAACATTCTTTGCTGTCGATCCTTTTATTAAGTTTTCTTACGACAGCTTTCTACTTTCTCTATTATTAAGAGAAAGTAGAAAACTCGATATCGAAATTTCACCGGAAATACATCACTACATTTTCATCTGGAGTTCAAATCGATTTGAGTCCTATCTAGTTCTCAATACCATACGCGTTTCCATGTTGAATTCATTCCGGAATCAGATCGATTTGGACACGCAAGGTGAAGCATATATAACCCTGCAAAAATGTTCTCCGCCTATTTTAACAAGATTTTGAACTTAGTAAACGTTTTTGAGAGGTAATAGAAACAAAAGTAACATTTTTGTGGTTTATTACACCACTTTTACTAAGAAAACAAATAACGAGCGTGCAGCGTGGTACTAGTACAGTAAAAGTTGGCATCTTTTGGTGGATTGAAATCGATTTCAGTCGGGTAGGTGTTTCCATTCAACAAAATTTCTATCCGATCTCAGTTCTAATCGGATCGGATTCAAGCATTCGATTCCATTTAAATCCACGTTTTCATGCTCACAGGCTTGAATTCCCCATGGAGACGTGATTATTTCGTGGCTCTGAATAAGAAAATCTGATGTGTTGCACTCACATGACTTTCTCTACTCTTGTACTAACCATTCTTACAAACTCTTATTCCTATATCTTCTTCGTGTTAGTTGAGATAAACATTTGTACAAATTATCTTATTGCTTATTTCCTAGTAGGTACAAGGGGAGTATTAGAATACAGTAGACTTTGTGCGATAGTCAAATATTTTAAAGCTTTGAGATTCCGTTCTCTTTGCACGCATAACATAAAAAATGAACAACGATGTTCCATTGCACGCAATTTCTAAGTTTTCCGAAACTGACATACAAAACAAGGAATATCTCCGAAATGGTTCACTCTACAACAAATTTATTTGGACATAAATTGTGTATTTTAGCAAGATCTACATTTTTTGTATAGTATAATTTGGTCTATCTCTAACGGTTTGCCAGTTATGCAAAAGTCGTCCAGACTAAATGCGACTACAGGCGCTATAGGCAGTAAATTCAAAATATACATTTCATTTATCATAATAATATCTCAAACATGTGACACTTTAATCAAAATCGTTAGAGCCATTTTCAAGAAAATTAAAATTTTCGAAAAATTTTCCATGTAAAGGGTAGTTTAGGGTGGGGCTATTTTCTTCAAAATCTTCATGTCGCATCCTTGAAAGACGTTAAACTTAAATAACACCTTTGGTTTTTAACCGACTTTGCGTTTTTCAGTTATGCTGTCCACAAACACACCGCGCGCGCGCGGGTGGACCTTTTTCTAAAAACGCTTTTTTTGGACGCAATAGGTGTCAAAACATATATTTCCGGTGAAACCTCGACATCGAATTTTTGGGTGTAATACAATACTTCCCCTACTTACCCGTAGAGAAAGTAAAAATAGTTAACCATTGAATCGTATGTACTACTCCGTCCCATCCGCCTCTGATTAGCAGCTTTAGTTCTGCGTGTGTTTGTGTGTATCGGACGTGAATTAAAACTAACCAGGGCCGATGTGGAAGACAGATATGGAGATTCTGCCAACATTAACTAAAGAAAAACGAAAATCTAGAAGCATTAGCTTGTTTCTGTGCGATCTTGATTAGTACAAGGAGGTCAAGATTTTGGTTTCCCACCAATGGCGTAGTGACCACACTCGGTGTACTAATCCTACTGCAGAAAGGGATTGAAATGCCCACCCGCCCACCCGCCCGCCCGCCCCTCGCATAAATGCTAACGAGCAAAAGCATGGCGTAAAACCAAATGCAGATATCCGGGAAATCGCTGAAAGTTGCGGACGACCAGCGAACTTTAACAAAAACACCATGGCTGCTTTATGTGGCAGTATACGGGAGGGCCTCAGGTGCGCATTCAGGGCCGACCGACCGACCGACCGACCGACCGACCCACCGACCTAACACTTGCAAATTGTGAGCACAGAACACAGCTTTATGCAAGCGAAAGAACTTGTCCCTATCATTCAGGTTGCACAATGTATTTGTTGAACTAGAAGTTTATTTTTTCTCTAAAAAAATATGTTGGTGGGTGTGATAGAAAGCAAAACAAGAAATATTAGAATACAGTAGGCTTTGAGCGATAGTCAAATATTTTAAAGCTTTGAAATTCCGTTCTCTTTGCACACTTAACATAAAAAAACGAAGAACGATGTTCCATTTCACGGAACTTTTAAGTTTTCCGAAACTCACATAACAAGGATATCTCCGAAATGGTTCACCCTACAAGAAAATTTATTGAGACATAAATTGTGTATTTTAGCAAGATCTACATTTTTTGTACAGTATGATTTTGTCTATTTCTAACGATTTACCAGTTATGCAAAAGTCGTCCAGAGTAAATACGACTATAGGGGCTATAGCCAGAAAATTCAAAATACAGATTTCATTTGTCATAAAAATATGTCAAACATTTGACATTTTAATCAAAATCGTTAGAGCCGTTTTCAAGAAAATCAAAATGTTCGAAAAATTTTCCACGTAAAGGGTAATTTAGGGTGGGGCTATTTTCTTCAAAATCTTCGTGTCGCATCGTTGAAAGACATTAAACTTAAATACCAACTTTGGTTTTTAACCTACTTTTCGCTTTTGAGTTCTGCTGTCCACAGACACACACACGGACCGTTTTCCAAATATGCTTTTCTGTATTTAGGGGGTCTCAAAACATATTTCCAGTGAAATCTCGACATCAAATCTTTGAGTGGAATGCGATACTCCATCTACTTACCACTAGAGAAGGTAAAAAGGAATTAGGTCGAGCTGTTTTAATGCATAAAAAAGTTGTTTATGTTTTTTCCCGCTTTGTCGAATTTTCACAACCCACAAGTTGTTGCTTTATTTAAATAAGTATAGCATAAGCTTGTGCAGGTCGTAGAAGAGTGAGTAGAGAAAGCACAACACATCAGGTTTTTATCCCTGTGTGGTTTCCGCAATTACGAAAACAGCCCTTATCGCTTCCCTCCAAGACCGAGTGAAAATAACTTCCAGGGAACAAAAATTAATCAATGGACGGTGTTATATTCGGAAATACCTTCCCTTAATGAAGGTAATGTGATTAGAGACCATGGATGGGTCTTAAACCCGGAGCCCACCAATTCAATTAATTCGGCTCCCTGAGATTTATTGTAGTGGTATTAGTACCCTTTCTTTTTGGCGTTATCTGCGAAGGAGCTGCGCATTTTACAAGCAAGATTTTGTAACCAACTGCCTTTTTATATAGACGGAATTATATTGTTAGACGGAAAGCAGTCCGTGTGTGTGTCTGTGGACAGCATAACTCAAAAAGGGAAAGTTGGTTAAACACAAAAGTTGGTATTTAAGTTTAATGTCCTCAAAGTATGCGACACGAAAATTTTGAAGAAAATAGCCCCACCCTGAACTACCCTTTACATGGAAAATTTTTCGAAAATTTTGATTTTCTTGAAAATGGCTCTAACGATTTTGATTAAAATGTCATATGTTTGAGATATTTTTATGACAAATGAAATGTATATCTTGAATTTTCTGGCTATAGCTCCTGTAGTCGTATTTACTCTGGACGACTTTTGCGTAACTGGTAAACCGTTAGAAATAGACAAAATCATACTGTACAAAAAATGTAGATCTTGCTAAAATACACAATTTATGTCTCAATAATTTTTTTTCTAGACCGAACCATTTCGGAGATATTCCTTGCTATGAGTGTGAGTTTCGGAAAACAGATATTTCGTGAAATGGAAAATCGTTGTACATTTTTTTATATGTTACGTGTGCAAAGCGAACGGGATCTCAAAGCTTTAAAATATTTGACTATCGCACAAAGCCTACTGTATTCTAATATTCCCCTTGCACCTACAAGGAAATAAGCAATAAGATAATTTGTACAAATGTTTATCTGAACTAACACGAAGAAGATATAGGAATAAGAGTTTGTAAGCATGGTTAGTACAAGGGTAGATATAGTTATGTGGTTGTAACACATCAGATTTTTAATTTAAGCATTGTTTCACGTAGTTAAGAAGCTAATGGTCTTGGGATTAGCATAAGGCATTTGGTTTGACGTTTACTACTCCAGGAGATCTAGATACGGCGTTGCCAGCACCTGGGCGGGTTAAAGGCCAAGAAAGAACAAACTAGCTGACTCGTATTGACGTCATAACTTCGTATGAACAAGCCTAGAATTTCAACACTTTACCACTAACAGAGCGCGTGTTGTAGACAATATTCTACCTCATACTAAATTCTTCAGCGGACCTGCGAATTTTCCGAAAGTATTTTATTGGGTGTTATAATTTTTTTACCACTTTTATATGGTTTACAGAACTGTGGGTGCAAATACATGCAAATTTGACCTTTCTTTGTTATGAGTTTCTTGTGATTTTATAGAAGTTATTGGCCCCCATCGCATTATTGTCGACACTACCCCAAAGGAGCCGAAGGGAAGAGACAGAGAATGGCCGCATTGTTGGGGCGCTTGCCGAAAGAGAGAAAGGGATAGAGACTTCTGGAATTTTCTGCTTTGTATTTCACCGCAATAATAACTGAACTTTCCTGAAGTTTCCAGAATAGTGCCTGGGAGATATAAATAGCGGTAAAGTGTGAGAAGGGACAGTTTTTGTGTTACGAATTCGGAGCCGTGCTGTTGGTGAATCGGAAAAGACTTTCTTGCTGTTGCAACGAGTGTACAAAGTTACTGTTTACGGAAATAAAAGTGTTTCTTTATCTCGACTACATCTGTCTCCTTTACTTTACACCCACCAAAGTCACATTATGTTAGTTTACTCAGAATAAAAAATATCTTGACGTTACTGAAATCTCAATTGTTTCGTCCCAATCAGATTTTCTCTATAAATAGCGACAAGGTAGGCCGAATCCGACATTAGGCTGATATGGGCCCCGGAATGTTTGAGAGGTACAGAGTTCGTAGCCCGTTTCTAACGCAGAGAGCGCGAGGTGGCGAAATGTGAGCAAGTGCAACCTAAGTCTAAATGTTGTAGTGATAAATCATCAAACCACGGACAACGTCGGGTATTTCAGTTAGTAACAAAGAAACACAAGGCTATTGGACAAGTGCAACCTAAGTCTAAATGTTGTAGTGATAAATCATCAAACCACGGACAACGTCGGGTATTTCAGTTAGTAACAAAGAAACACAAGGCTATTGGACAAGTGCAACCTAAGTCTAAATGTTGTAGTGATAAATCATCAAACCACCGACAACGTCGGGTATTTCAGTTAGTAACAAAGAAACACAAGACTATTGGACAAGTGCAACCTAAGTCTAAATGTTGTAGTGATAAATCATCAAACCACGGACAACTTCGGGTATTTCAGTTAGTAACAACGAAACACAAGGCTATTGGACAAGTACAACCTAAGTCTAAATGTTGTAGTGATAAATCATCAAACCACGGACAACGTCGGATATTTCAGCTAGTAACAAAGAAACACAAGGTTATTGGACAAGTACAACCTAAGTCTAAATGTTGTAGTGATAAATCATCAAACCACGGACAACGTCGGGTATTTCAGTTAGTAACAAAGAAACACAAGGTTATTGGACAAGTGCAACCTAAGTCTAAATGTTGTAGTGATAAATCATCAAACCACGGACAACGTCGGGTATTTCAGCTAGTAACAAAGAAACACAAGACTATTGGACAAGTGCAACCTAAGTCTAAATGTTGTAGTGATAAATCATCAAACCACGGACAACGTCGGGTATTTCAGGTAGTAACAAAGAAACACAAGGTTATTGGACAAGTACAACCTAAGTCTAAATGTTGTAGTGATAAATCATCAAACCACGGACAACGTCGGGTATTTCAGCTAGTAACAAAGAAACACAAGGTTATTGGACAAGTGCAACCTAAGTCTAAATGTTGTAGTGATAAATCATCAAACCACGGACGTCGGGTATTTCAGTTAGGAACTTTTAAAATCGAAATATAGATCTTCTAGATTCGGTCAATAGTTGCCTTAACTGAAAATGAAAATTCTGCAGTCACCATTGCGTTAATTATAAATAACATGGACATTCGGCATTGTTCACGTGCTTTAGAGTCAGTATGCGTTGCTTGTGGAAGTCTATCTGCTAATTTATTTATTTCTGGAAGGACCATACACCTCGGCGTAAAATAAAACAAACGAATTAATAAAACAGAAGTACCTCGTGACACGCGCGCGCGCATATACACACAGTAGTGCAAAGTCAGTCTGGTTTTTAATGTATGGATTTTTAAACAGTGATAAATGTCCTGAATTCTTGCTTATTTATTTATTTAGTTGGATAGACGAAGATGATTCAGCTAGCCACGAATAATTTCTTCTGCGGCAGTTTTTTACTTCCTCTACTGGCAGTATCAAAAATAAAAAATATATTCCACGCAAAAATTCAATATCCAGATTTCAGCGGAAATATATGAAAATTTGAAATTTTTTTAGAAAAGCGTCCGCGCACGTGTGTGTGTGTGTGTTGTTATTTGAGTTTTACGTTTTTCAAGGATGCGGCATGAAAATTTTGAAGAAAATAGCTCGACCCTAAACTAACCTTTACATGGAATATTTTTTGAAAATTTTGATTTTCTTGAAAATGACTCAATCGATTTTGATTAAAGTGTCATATGTTAGACATATGTTTTTGACAAATGAAATGTATATCTTGAATTTTCTGGCTATAGCCCCTGTAGTCGTATTTACTCTGGACGACGTTTCATTAAACTGGTAAACCGTTAGAGATAGACCAAATCATACTATACAAAAAATGTAGATCTTGCTAAAATACACAATTTATGTCTAAATAAATTTTCTTGTAAGGTGAACCATTTCGGAGATATTCCTTGTTGTGTTTTGGAGTTTCGGAAAACTTAGAACTTTCGTGAAATGGATCATCGCTGTTCATTTTTTTATATGTTAAGTGTGCAAAGAGAATGAAATCTCAAGGCTTTAAAAGATTTGACTATCGCACAAAGCCTACTGTATTCTAATATTCCTCTTGCACCTACAAGGAAATAAGTAATAAGATAATTTGTACAAATGTTTAGAGTAGAGAAAGTCGTGTGAGTGCAACACATTAGATTTTTCGGAGTATCTTATCCTGCAAGATCAGAAACTGCCGCAGAGTTTGCCTACCGACATGGGACAACGTGAAAAAAACCCAAGTCACACGTAATCAATGAAACAATGTGACAGTACACGTGTGTGCCAGGCTGCATAAACTGAGGGGGGGGGGGTTGAAAGCCCAAACATGTCAAGCAATGCAGATACTACATAAATAATATAGGATTACTTAGCCTTTCAGAAAGAAAATGTAAGCAAAAGAAAAATGGGAAGAAAGAAGAATGGCAGAGGGGAAAGGGTGAATAGACTCTTATTGTTAGTCCAAAGGGTTGTGTGTGCTGCTCGGGAAGATCAGCTAATCCGAGTGAGGGAGGGACGGGAGGGGATGAGAAAAAAAAAGGGGCAGCAGCAGTTTCATTTTTGCTTATTTTTCCGCATGTTCCTCTTATCTGACTCTATTAACGCTGGGAATATTTCTACTCGCGAATTTTGCCCATCAAAGCACCTTTACATGCTCTCGGACCTTGCTCATTACGTTTCCGAATTAGATTCCAAATGGATGGAGTACAACTTTGTATCCAATTCGATTTTCTGCTTACGTACAATTTTATTTTAGTAACGCTGTACACGCAGAGCCAACCGAGGCAATAATAAAACTAGTTCATTCCGGCTATTCATAGCGAAGTATAGAAACAGCGGCGGGCAAGAGCGTTTCACCCCCACAAACGTTTGCTTTCCCAACTAAAAGCACCAGACGCCGTGAAAATCATTTACATTTCTGTGTTTAAGTCAATGCACATTTTAAAATTTTGTACCTCGGAATTAAGGTACTGTTAATCAAAAATTAACTCCTTTATACTGAATAAAGGAAAATGTGCACTTGGATGCTTTCTCTACTCTTTTTCTTTTTTTATCTGACTACCCTCCCCTTATGTCGGACTTACGCCCCCTAAGACTTACAAGCCAGTACCTAGGGTGAGGCATCTGTCGGGGAGCACAGGAACCTATGGACCGGACAGAGTGAAGTGGTCAGTATGAGAGTGAGGAAGAGGATGATATGTAATGTAGGCGAAATAGATGAATAAAACTCTGATGTGTTGCACTCACATGACTTTCTCTACACTTGAACTAACCATTCTTACAAACTCTTATTCCTATATCTTCTTCGTGTTAGTTAAAATAAACATTTGTACAAATTATCTTATTGCTTATTTCCTTGTAGGTGCAAGGGGAATGTTAGAATACAGTAGGCTTTGTGCGATAGTCAAATGTTTGAGATTCTGTTGTCTTTGCACACTTAACATACAAAAAATGAACAACGATGATCCATTCCACGAAAGTTCTAAGTTTTCCGAAACTTACACACATAACAAGGAATATCTCCGAAATGGTTCACCCTACAAGAAAATTTATTGAGACAGAAATTGTGTATTTTAGCAAGATCTACGTTTCTTGTAGAGTATGATTTGGTCTATCTCTAACGGTTTACCAGTTATGCAAAAGTCGTCCAGAGTAAATACGACTACAGGGACTATAGGCAGAAAATTCAAGATATACATTTCATTTGCCATCAAAATATCTCAAACATATGACATTTTAAGAGGTAGAACTGGAACTTAAAAATTCAATTCAATGCCACAACCTCTTAAACTTTGCCCACACACGGCTTGTGTGTTTAAAAACACCAACAGTAAGTTTGTTGGCATAAATAAATAATAATATGACATTTTAATCAAAACGTCAGAGCTATTTTCAAGAAAATCAAAATTTTCGAAAAAGTTTTGCATGTAAAGGGTAGTTTAGGGTGGGGCTATTTTCTTCAAAATCTTCGTGTCGCATCCTTCAAAGACATTAAAGTTAAACACCAACTTTGCTTTTTAACCGACTTTTCGTTTTTGAGTTATGCTGTCCACAGACTGACAGACGCACACACGGACCTTTTACTAAAAATTTTTTTTTATTCAGAGGGTCCTAAAACATATATTTCCGGTGAAATCAAGACTTCGAATTTTTGGGTGGAATACAATACTTCCCCTACTTACCAGTAGAGAAAGTAAAAAAGGTTATAATGGAGCAGTTGGTGGAATGAGTGGCGGGGGAAACAGGAGAAACCGGAGAAAATCCGCCACAAATACAACGTGTGGGTCCTTGGAATTGAACCTAGGCCGTCTAATATAATAGTACAACAAAATTACACAATGCTTCTTTCAGATACATGGACCCTACCTTCAGTGAAATTATGGTATAGTAATTTTTTGTTTCTAGTGGAAGGGAGGTCGTTAAATTAATTTAAACCATCTCGGTATTTGGAACACATTTTGTATTTTACGTTTTTGTCTCTGACCATTTCCTACGGATATATTAGTTTTCTCGAAAACACTGCAACACTGCAGTTTGTGGGTGTCACTTTCCCTAGTTCAGTACATAAACACAGTAACGGTGCTTCTTGACAAGATAGACAAATACCTGCGCTGTCCTTCTGTGTTTACTGTGCGAATGTAGGCCAATCACAAGCGTTGGCTCACAACGAAAGCGAAAGTCTCAATATAGGGTGTCTAATAATAAATAAACATCATTTACAACGTAAGGAAACATACAAAAGGTGCAAAGCAAACAATTTTTAACATCTTGTAGAGAAATGAAGCATTATCATAATTCAAAACGTTGTTATCTTGGGCATAAACATGGAAAGAAAAATCATGCATTAAACATGGAGAGCCATGAAAGTTAAAATTGTTGTAAGACGCACGCGGCGAGAAGCTGCAATGAGTTACACAGAAATTCCAGTTAAAGGGATCCTTTACGAATGTAAGCTCTTCAGCATAAACTCCTGGTCGTAAATAAAGCTATTTTACTATTATTATACTCTTAACTTCTAAAGACCTTCTCAACTGCGGAGCGAATATTCTAATGCTGAGTGCGTCTGCAATTTGAATGGATCTTATGAAATTCAAATTGTGACGAGGGGTCGGTCGATGGATTCTTAGTTAAAGCACTTCGCCTTTACCCCCATCATTACAAGTCCATGGGAATTTAAATACAAATGGGATTCTCACTACCGCAGATTTCCAATCTCGATTAGAAAAATCACCTAATGCAAGCGCGTACGTCTACAGTCTGATGTGTTGCACTCACATGACTTTCTCTACTCGTAAGTTTGCTCTCCAAAACTCTCCAAAAGAAATTCATTTGCACATAAATTGTGTATCTTGGCAAGATCTACATTTTTAGCATAGTAAGATTTGGTGTATCTCTTACGGCTTACGAATTATACAAAAGTCGTCCAGATTGAATACGACTACAGGAGCTATAGCCAGAAAGTTCAAGATATACATTTCATTTGTCAAAAAAATTTATCTAACATATGACATTTTAATGAAAATAGAGCCATTTTCAAGAAAATCAAAATTTTCAAAAAATATTCCATGTAAAGGGTGGAGTTATTTTCTTCAAAATCTTCATGTCGCATCCTTGTAGGTCGAGCTGTTTTAATGTATAAAAAAGTTGTTAATGTTTTTTCCACCTTTGTCGAATTTTCACAACCCACAAGTTGTTGGTTTATTTAAATAAGTATAGCCTAAACTTGTGTAGGTCGTAGAAGAGTGAGTAGAGAAAGCACAACACATCAGGTTTTTATCCCTGTGTGGTTTCCGCAATTACCAAAAGTCCTTATCGCTTCCCTCCAAGACCGAGTGAAAATAACTTCCAGGGAACAAAAATTAATCAATGCGCGGTGTTATATTCGGAAATACCTTCCCTTAATGAAGGTAATGTGATTAGAGACCATGGATGGGTCTTAAACCCGGAGCCCACCAATTCAATTAATTTGGCTCCCTGAGATTTATTGTAGTGGTATTAGTACCCTTTCTTTTTGGCGTTATCTGCGAAGGAACTGCTCACTTTACAACAAGCAAGATTTTGTAACCAACTGCCTTTTTATATAGACGTAGCATTCGAGAGCAATTCTAACTCTGCATAGGTGCTAAAATTGTTAGACGGAACGCAGTCCGTGTGTGTGTCTGTGTGTCAGTCTATAGACAGCATAACTCAAAAAGGAAACTTGGTTAAACACGAAAGTTGGTATTTAAGTTTCATGTCTTTAAAGTATGCGACACGAAAATTTTGAAGAAAATAACCCCAACCAAAACTACCCTTTACATGGATAATTTTTTGAAAATTTTGATTTTCTTGAAAATGGCCCTAACGATTTTGATTAAAATGTCATATGTTTGAGATATTTGTATAATAAATGAAATGTATATCTTGAATTTTCTGGCTATAGCCTCTGTAGTCGTATTTACTCTGGACGACTTTTGCATAACTGGTAAACCGTTAGAGATAGACAAAATCATACTGTACAAAAAATGTAGATCTTGCTAAAATACACAATTTATGTCTAAATAAATTTTCTTGTAGGGTGAACCATTTCGGAGATATCCTTGTTATGTGTGTGAGTTTCGGAAAACTTAAAACTTTCGTGAAATGGAACATCGTTCTTCATTTTTTTATATGTTAAGTGTGGAAAGAGAACGGAATCTCAAAGCTGTAAAACATTTGACTATCGCTCAAAGCCTACTGTATTCCAATATTTCTTGTTTTGCTTTCTAACACACCCACCAACATATTTTTAGAGGAAAAATAAACATCTAGTTGAACAAATACATTGTGCAACCTGAATGATAGGGACAAGTTCTTTCGCTTGCATAAAGCTGTGTTTTGTGCTCACAATTTGCAAGTGTTAGGTCGGTGGGTCGGTCGGTCGGCCGGTCGGCCCTGAATGCGCACCTGAGGCCCTCCGGTATATTGCCACATAAAGCAGCAATGGTGTTTTTGTTAAAGTTCGCTGGTCGTCCGCAACTTTCAGCGATTTCCCGGATATCTGCATTTGGTTTTACGCCATGCTTTTGCTCGTTAGCATTTATGCGAGGGGCGGGCGGGCGGGCGGGCATTTCAATCCCTTTCTGCAGTAGGATTAGTACACCGAGTGTGGTCACTACGCCATTGGTGGGAAACCAAAACCTTGACCTCCTTGTACTAATCAAGATCGCACAGAAACAAGCTAATGCTTCTGGATTTTCGTTTTTCTTTACTTAATGTTGGCAGCATCCCCTTGTGTGTATTCCGCATCGGCTCTGGTTGGTTTTAATTCAAGTCCGATACACACAAACACACGCAGAACTAAACCTGCTAATCAGAGGCGGATGGGACGGAGTAGTAGTACATACAATTCAATGGGGAGACAAATATTTTTGTTTTCGAGATGAAGACGATAAAGTTAAGTGCTTTATTTGTAAGAATGGTAGCTGCAGATTTATACCAAATTATTTAGGTCTCTGTCCTGCTGTAATATCCAAGATTCCTTTGTTGTATCTAGTTTAATGTCTATCTTTGACTCCACTTATATCTGCGAACAAACATTTTCAAAAATTAACTACATTAAAAGTGAATATCGGAGCAAGATAAGTGAAAATCGCTTTGAGACTGTGCAGTTCATCTTTTGTACCTGATGTTGAAGACATTCTCAAACGTAAATCGGGCCAAAAAGCTATCCTTGTGGGTTAACCAAGAGTAGAATATCGATGTTGATTTCCTGTATGTAAGAATGAGCCGCCACTGTAACTCACTAACGTGCGTCATTCTGTCCCAGTGGGTCGCTCGGAAAACGAAAATTTGTTTTTCATAACTACATCTGCGATAGGCCGGGGACTATTTTTATGGCACTTTACTGCGCCCTATTGGGAGTGACGTCACACAAAATTTCAATGTTACATCTTAAGTAACAAAGCGGTTATAAGCGGTTTTATGTCACGACCGCATTACGCAAATGGGCTCGAGAAGGGTCGAAAACGGGACTCGAACCCAGTCGTGTGTATTGATTGTCATTGAGCAAGCCTGTGCGAGTGCGCCGGTACCTTGGAAAAGCTTATACCTAAATTAGATCGTTGCAAATAAGCCTTTAAAGATGGTGTACTTTTGGCGCCAGAAGTTCTGTGTGTCCGAGGTGAAAAAGGCGGCCGGCCGCCGCGTATGTATGTTAACGGCGGCAGCTTGACCTGAGCTATCCAAATTGACAATAATGCTCAATGCGTGTTTTATGAAGGCAACAAACGCACTCCAACTGGTTTCGAGTCGCTATGGTCCGTCCGTCCGCGGTTCACAAATTTCGATATCGAAGTTTCTCCAAGTGTACGTATACCTCTCGGAGGAACAAGGTAGTAACAATGTGCTGTTTGAATCAAGTTACTACTTTCCGAGGAGGAGTTGACGTCTCCTAGAATAATTACGCACCGTTTAGTAGGAGAGAAGTGAAACAAACCCAGCGAAAAGTATGTCATGTGTAATCTCCCGCCACACGAGGAATTATATGTGTCGTGGCCCTGGGTTCACTTCCCGTAGTTGGTCGAGTGTTGTCATCGTCTCCCGAGAGAGGGAGGGAAACAAGACGGTGGGATTCGAGAGTCGCCGCCGCCGCCGCCTGGGGACAGCAGCAGCAGCGAACCTCTCGCCACAAACATAAAAGTGTCGCTCGCGTCCCTCCGAGTCCGTTCCGAGTCTGTTGTGAGTCGGTACGCAGACGCCCGCTCCCAGTCGCAACACACCTTTCCATTTACTCTACCTCACTTACCACTCCTGTTTCTCGTTGGCGTCGTCGGAAGGGTTAGATGCCACTCTCCGCCACTTACTGGGCCCCTCACTCACTCTACCACACCTTCACATTCTTCATTACACGCCAAAATGCCGCTGCCACGGAGCAATTAGGCAACTAGTGCCATCTGTGTGCGTGTAGTCTAAGACACATCCATCCAACAACATTTTCACTTGTAGTACTGCTTATGCACTACAGGGGCTATAGCCAGAAAATTCAAGACGTGCATTTCATTTGTCATCAAAATATCTCAAACATATGCCATTTTAATCAAAATCGTTAGAGCCATTTTCAAGAAAATCAAAATTTTCAAAAAATCTTCCATGTAAAGAGTAATTTAGGCTGGGGCTATTTTCTTCAAAATCTTAGTGTCGCATCCTTGAAAGATATTAAAATTAAATACCAAATTGTTGAGACGGATATGCAATATATGTAATTACAGAAGTAAGTGTGTAAGATATAACGCAGAGTGCATATTGTGTTTTAATAAGCTTCAATTGTAGAATCAACATGGAAGAAAGCACAGAAAATTTTGCTTATGAATTCTGAATATTCATAGAAAGAATAAAAGTCGGATGTGTTATATTCTCTGAGCGCTAAAACGGAAGAGAGAAAACTGCTTCAACCATCAGACGTGTGAAAGGGGGAAGGAATATCCTGGCCAAGAAATTCCATAATCCTTCTTTAACGGATAATCCTGTAAATAGGGTTTCCACCCCTAAGGACTTACAAATCAATGTCTTGGGTCATTAGCTTGTTGGGCGACACCCAAACTTTCCATCACAGCAAACCCATGACGTGCGATCAACCCAGTAGTACTGGTATGAGTCTAAAACTGAATCTCAGAATAACACGTAATTTGTAATATCGTCATCTGGTTTCGTTTATATGGTGTTTGTGATTCAGTAGAACAGCATCATACCTGAGGCATTTTTTTCGTCTAAGATTTTCCAATTCTGTCGATATCCTGTACCGAAATAAGAGAAATTATGCTGATGTTTCTAGTAAATTATGTTGTTCAATCTCAGATTAATTTTAGTGAATTAGGCTGCCCGTAGTTGAGCACCTGTTTGTTCCTCTTATTCTTCACTTAAGTTTATTCTTTCAGACTCTTTCTTCAAGCCCATTTCACAAGACGCTCCGCTACTGTGTTTGTTTACGTGCTGAGGCACGTTAACGTGCAAATGTTTATCTCAAGTTACACGAAGAAGATATACAAAAAGGTTTATAAGAATGGTTAGTACAAGAGTAGAGAAAGTCATGTGAGTGTAACACATCAGAGGTTTTATTGAGGGTGCTCAAAACGGTGAAATGTCGACATGGAACTCTTCCCCTACTTACTATGCGTAGTAGAGAAAGTAATAAATATTTGTAAGTATCGAAAAAGTACCGAAGATTTACTTCAGAGTATTCGAGATAGCTCGATAGCATCGAGTATCGAGATATCGAAGTGCGGTGTCTATTCTATAAAAGGCTCTTTTGCGAGCGCGCTCTTTCAAACGCTCATACACTGGTAACATCGAAATGGCAAGCGCTACAAATCGATATTAGTCTCGAGTGAAGAGGAATGACTCAGGGTGTTCTAGCGTGGCGGTTTTTTCCCCTTCCCCTCCCCCTTCTTTTCTTTCCACTGTTCCAGATTAGCGGCCCTTACAACAGATATTCCGTGCTTGTTTGATCAAGAAATGAACCCGCGTCGGCACCGAAGACAAAAGAGAGGTGAATAAGCTTTATTAATATCATTTTCTCCCCTTCACGTTTCTTCTTTGTTGACAATTTATCGTCATCTGTCGCCCCGTATACCTGAGAAAAACTACCCCTTCTGTGGCATACTTAATACCTTTGCTTCTGCAGGTGGTGGCAGTAAATTCTAGTGTCAACAGATGTCACTAAGCGACGGCACGTGGAACATTCACCCCCTGCATGTACAAATGACTAAGATGCAGCTTAATTTCGAATCTCTAATATTTCAGAGCATTAGTTTTCATTAGGGTTAAGTCTGATGAATATGACCACAAAATATAAATCAGTTAGGTACTCTGTTTCTAGAAATTGTTCTGTAGAACCGAGAAGGCGAGAGGGGTCTAAGGTTTTAAAGGGGGTTGCAACTGTTAATCTGCCCACGTAATAATACTAAATAGAGGAAGTATTCTACTCGACCCAAAAAATTCGATATCCAGATTTCACCAGAAAGCATTTTTAGAAAAAGGTCCGTGGGTGTGTCTTCTTATGGACAGCATAACTCAAAAATCTGATGTGTTGCACTCACATGAGTTTCTCTACTCTCGTACTAACCATTCTTACAAACTCTTATTCCTATATCTTCTTCGTGTTAGTTAAGATAAACATTTGTACAAATTATCTTATTGCTTATTTCCTTGTAGGTACAAGGGGAATATGGGAATACAATAGGCTCTGAGCGATAGTCAAATATTTTAATCCTTGAGGTTCCGTTCTATTTTCACGGCTAAAGTATAAAAAAAGTCAACAACGGTGTTGCATTTGACAAAAGTTTGTTTCCGAAACTGACAAAAATAACAACGAATATCTCGGAAATTGTTTACTCTACAAAAATAATTTCGTTGGGCATAGATTGTGTGTTTGAGCGACGTCTACTTTTATGGTAGAGTAAGCTTGGTTTATCTCTTACGGCTTAGTTATCCAGAGTAAACAGGATTACATTTCATTTTTCATACAAATATCTTAAATACATGGCATTTTAATCAAAATTCTTAGGACCGTTTTCAAGAAAATCAGTTTTCGTTTTTCAGTTATGCTGTCCAAAGCCTGACAAACACACACACGGACCTTTTTCTAAAAAAACCTGATGTGTTGCACTCACACGACTTTCTCTACTCTTGTACTAACCATTCTTACAAACTCTTATTCCTATATCTTCTTCGTGTTAGTTGAGACAAACATTTGTGCAAATTATCTTATTGCTTATTTCCTTGTAGGTGCAAGGGGAATATAATACAGTAGGCTTTGTGCGATAGTCTTTCAAAGTTTTGAGATTCCATTCTCTTTGCGCATTTAACATATAAAAAAATGAACAACGATGTTCCATTTCACTAAAATTTCAAGTTTTCCAAAACGCACACAGATAACAAGAAATATTTCCGAAATGGTTCACCCTACAAGAAAGTTTATTTGGACATAAATTGTGTATTTTAGCAAGATCTACATTTTTTGTATAGTATGATTTGGTCTATCTCTAACGGTTTACCATTTATGCAAAAGTCGTCCAGAGTAAATACGACTACAGGGGTTATAGCCAGAAAATTCAAGATATACACTTCATTTGTCATAAAAATATCTCAAACATATGACATTTTAATCAAAACTGTTACAGCCATTTTCAATAATATCAACATTTTCGAAAATTTTTTGAGTGGGATACAATATCTACTTCCAGTGCTTGCCATACGTAGAAAAGAAAGTACGTTCTTGAAAGTCTCTCAGAAATGGATAAAGTTGTCATTTGCATTTGTTCTTCGCTGCAGTAAAAAGAGAAAGCGTCTAAATGGTGACTAATTGGCCCAAAAGGTCGATATAGGCCACAAACAAAGTGAGGCGGCAGCTAGTACTGTAGAGTGACAGTTTGAATTAGTGAGTGTTCCAGGCAGTGACCGCCGACATTCGGCCCACCGCGCCGCGCCGTGTGTCGCCTGACAAATTTCCACTTCTCTTGCGTTTTTGTCCGCTCCCTATGATCCGAAATTACACACTTTTACCAGGATAAATTCACAGCTTCGTATGTCACCTTATCTTTCCTTTTTTACCTGCTCTACCAGCAAGTAGAGGAAATATTGTACTCCACCCAAAAATTCGATGTCGATATTTCACGGGGAATATATGTTTTCAGTCCCTCTGAATCTGTGTGTCTGTCTGTGGACAGCACAACTCAAAAACGAAAAGTCGGTTAAAAACCAAAGTTGGTATTTAAGTTTAATGTCTTTCAAGGATGTGACACGAAGATTTTGAAGAAAATAGACCCACCCTAAACTACCCTTTACATGGAAATAAGCAATAAGATAATTTGTAAAAATGTTTATCTCAACTAACATGAAGAAGATATAGGAATAAGAGTTTGTAAGAATGTTTAGTACAAGAGTAGAGAAAGTCATGTGAGTGCAACACATGAGATTTTTCAAGTTGTAATCCAACATGAAACATGTCAAATGGAAAATCTTGGAATATTACTAAGGGAAGTGAAACTTTGTTCTTGTTTTACAGTCACTTGAAACTTGAACATAAGGGCAATAAACACACCCCAAACACACGCTAGGTGTAAACCTCGCTGGTGGATGATTGGAAATGCTAAACTAATGGTGTTTGTTTGACGCAGTATATTAGTGAAGAGGTGCAGAAAAAGTGTAACAATTGCCGACAGACAGTAATGCCATTGCTATGTAAAACAAGTATAACCTCCCAGGTCATCACAAATTAATTCACCCCAACGCAGACTAATAGGTAAATATTGTCCTATCTCCTCAGAGAGAGAGAGGAGGACGTCTGTGTAATGGAAATAAATTTTGAGGGGTCGGTCGGTCTCATGCATATAAATTACTGTTTAATGGTAAAAGTTGTGATAAGAGAGTCCAGCAGTAAAACAACGTGTAATACACATAATTCAAAACGTTCTTTTTACGTTAACCTTCTTTCTACACATACACATAATAAATAGTTTAATGTTTTGTTTTTTACGTCTGCCAACCAACTTTCCTTTGTGTTAGTATTATATTATTTAAGCTAAACGCTTCGTCACTACCCGAAAGCAATTAATCACCGATGCATATCTAATTTATAAATGCTTCTGCACTGTAAAACCTTTCCCACGTCGTTCGTTATGCAACACTTTAGCTATCTGTGTACTGGAATGAACCACACTCCTGCGCATGCGCTAAATTCCTCCATAGAGTCCTTGCGGCGCACCTTACTGCGTTACTTGCGTAGTTTCCAGTGCAGTAACGTATATTAACAGCAATGCGACATATACCATGGCTCCATGAGCCACAGCACACTTTGATGTAAATGTGCATAATCAGCTCAACGTCGTATGTTCAAATCAATGGATTGGTAGAGGTGGCCCAATTCCATGGCCAGCTCGCCCACCAGACCTGACACCTCTCGACTATTTTCTGTGCAGTTGTATGAAGAGTATGACACTCCTGTAACGTCAGCGGAGGACCTTATGACTCGAGTCCACGGAGCGACTGCAAATCTTGAAAGACAACCGCACGTGCATAAGACTCACCACCGCCGATATAGACTCTGCAATAACGTGGAAGGTGCACAGTTCGAAGCCCGTTTGTATTCTAGACACCTCGATGTTGGGTTTATTGATGAAATGCGAAAGCATATCCATCTCACAATTCGACACTCTCCAGCGTCCAAACTGTGCATTTCCGGGCAGAGGTTCCTACTTGAAAAAACCTATCAATTTGACTAAAATGAAGGTTAGTATTTTTACTTTCTCTACTGGTAAGTAGGGGAAGTATTGTATTCCACCCAAAAATTCGAAGTCGATATTTCACCGGAAATACATGTTTTGAGGCCCCCTGAATCAAGAAAAAAGCATTTTTAGAAAAAGGTCCGTGTGTGTGTGTGTGTGTGTGTGTGTGTGTGTGTGTGTGTGTGTGTGTGTGTGTGTGTGTGTGTGTGTGTGTGTGTGTGTGTGTCTGTCAGTCTGTGGACAGCATAGCTCAAAAATGAAAAGTCGGTTAAAAACCAAAGTTGGTATTTAAGTTTAATGTCGTTCAAGGATGTGACACGAAGATTTTGAAGAAAATAGCCCCACCCTAAACTACCCTTTACATGGAAACTTTTTCGAAAATTTTGATTTTCTTGAAAATGGCTCTAACGATTTTGATTAAAATGTCATATGTTTGAGATATTTTTATGACAAATGAAATGTATATCTTGAATTTTCTGGCTATAGCCCCTGTAGTCGTATTTACTCTGGACGACTTTTGCATAACTGGTAAACCGTTAGAGATAGACCAAATTATACTATACAAAAAATGTAGATCTTGCTAAAATAGACAATTTATGTCTCAATAAATTTTCTTGTAGGGTGAACCATTTCGGAGATATACCTTGTTATGTGTGTGAGTTTCGGAAAACAGTACTTTCATGAAATGGGTCATCGTTGTTCGTTTTTTTATATGTTACGTGTACAAAGAGAACGGAATCTCAAAGCTTTAAAAGATTTGACTATCACACAAAGCCTACTGTATTCCAATATTCCCCTTGCACCTACAAGGAAATAAGCAATAAGATAATTTGTACAAATGTTTATCTCAACTAACACGAAGAAGATATAGGAATAAGAGTTTGTAAGAATGATTAGTACAAGAGTAGAGAAAGTCATGTGAGTGCAACACATCAGATTTTTAATTTTAGCGTGTTTCAAGGATGCGACACGAAAATCTTCAAGAAAATTGATGGACCATCAATTGAACTAACACATGCAAAATGTTTCCAAAATTTTAATTTTCCCAAAAATGGTTCTAGCGATTATAATCACTATGCCATATGTTTAAGACACTTCTGTGACAAATAAAATGCATATTTTGAGTTTCCCGGCTATAGCTTCTTTAGTCCTATTTACTCTGGATAACTTTTGCATAACTCGTAAATCGTAAGAGATAGACCAAATCTTACTATTCAAAAATGTAGATCTTGCTGAAACACCCAATTATTTATGTCATATACATTTTTTCGCACTGTCAAATATGTCTGAGATATTCGTATTTATTGATTTACATTTTTTCTCAAATGAAAGTCGTTATATTCTTTGTTGTAAACTTGGAAGAGAAGCTCATGTGAAAGTAATACATCAGCTTTTGCTTCTTGTTGTTCGTGGGCTAGGTTTATAAAGGTATTTTCGGTTCATGATAGAACTAAAGTCCTTCTTTCCGTTCAATCAGATCACCGCAAGCGTTCTATAAGCCAGGTATTATGCAACGACGAACCCCATCGCCGGCAGATACGTTTACAACTGCACCACTTTATCGATTCCCTTCACGTTATCTCAGTCAGAAGAAACGCACGCATCAGGCTTCCCAAAGAACGCGAATTACCTATACCTGCCTCCGAACTGTAGTGTGCTTGACTTTTATTACTTTCTCTACTGGTTAAGTAGGGGAAGTATTGTATTCCACCCAAAAATTCGATGTCGAGATTTCACCGGAAATATATATGTAGAAACCCCCTGAATCCAAAAAAATAACCATTTTTAGAAAAAGGTCCGTGTGTCTGTGTGTCAGTCTGTGGACAGTATAGCTCAAAAACGAAAATTCGGTTAAAAACTAAAGTTGGTATTTAAGTTTAATGTCTTTCAAGGATGTGACATGAAGATTTTGAAGAAAATAGCCCCACCCTAAACTACACTTTACATGGAAAATTTTTAAAAAAAATTGATTTTCTTGAAAATGGCTCTAACGATTTTGATTAAAATGTCATATGTTTGAGATATTTTTATGACAAATGAAATGTATATCTTGAATTTTCTGGCTATAGCCCCTGTAGTCGTATTTACTCTGGACGACATTTGCGTAACTGGTAAACCGTTAGAGGTAGACCAAATCATACTGTACAAAAAATGTAGATCTTGCTAAAATACACAATTTATGTCTCAATAAATGTTCTTGTAGGGTGAACCATTTCGGAGATATTCCTTGTTATGGGTATGAGTTTACGAATACTTAGAACTTTCGTGAAATGGATCATCGTTGTTCATTTTTGTATATGTTAAGTGTGCAAAGACAACAGAATTGACATTTGACTATCGCACAAAACCTACTGTATTCTAACATTCCCTTTGCACCTACAAGGAAATAAGCTATAAGTTGTACAAATGTTTAACTTAACAAACACGAAGAATATATAGGAATAAGAGTTTGTAAGAATGGTTAGTACAAGAGTAGAGAAAGTCATGTGAGTGCAACACATCAGATTCTTTTCAATGCTTATTAGCTGGGCTAAACTGTAAACTGAAGGCATTTCCCGGAAAGGCATCACAAAGCTAACTTCCGTCTCATATAACCAAAACAGGCGCAAGGGAAGTCATTGCATTAATTTAAACCACTGATAACTCTCGCTATTTGGAACACATTTTGAATCTTACGTTTTGTCTTTGACCATTTCCTGCGCAGGAATTTTAATACTGTCGAAAACAAGGTGGCAACACTGCAGATTATATAGGTGGCACTTTATCTGCCTCAGCACGTAAACAAACACAGTAGCGGAGCGTCTTGTGAAAGTAAAGAATTTGTACGTTAACCTGACAAATAGTATTTTAACACATACAACAGATAGTGCTTAAGAGAGATCTCTGATTAAAGAAATAAGGACAACTACCCTGTATATGTATACCCTAGCAATTACGGCAAGTATTTCCATCTAAAAATTCTGTGTCGAGTCCTCTGGAATCCCCGCCCCCCCCCCAAAAAAAAAAATTATAAAAATCTGATGTGTTGCACTCACATGATTTACTCTACTTTTGCACTAACCATTCTTACAAACTTTTATTCCTATATCTTCTTCGTGTTAGTTGAGATAAACATTTGTACAAATTATCTTATTGCTTATTTCCTTGTAGGTACAAGGGGAATATTAGAATACAGTAGGTTTTGTACGATAGTCAAAACTTTTAAAGAGAGATTCCGCTCTCTTTGCACATTTAACATATTAAAAAAATGAACAACGATGACCCATTTCACGAAAGTTCTGTTTTCCGAAACTCACACACATAACAAGGAATATGTCCGAAATGGTTCACCCTACAAGAAAATTTATTGAGACATAAATTGTGTATTTTAGCAAGATCTACATTTTTTGTATAGTATGATTTGGTCTATCTCTAACGGTTTACCAGTTATGCAAAAGTCGTCCAGAGTAAATACGACTACAGGGGCTATAGCCAGGAAATTCAAGATATACATTTCATTTGTCATAAAAATATCTCAAACATATGACACTTTAATCAAAATCGTTAGAGCCATTTTCAAGAAAATAAACATTTTCGAAAAATTTTCCATGTAAAGGGTAGTTTAGGGTGGGGCTATTTTCTTCAAAATCTTCGTGTCGCATCCTTGAAAGACGTTAAACTTAAATATCGACTTTGGTTTTTGGACGGAGTTTTCGTTTTTGAGTTATACTGTCCACAGACACAGACACACAGACACACACACATTAGTATTGTCCTCCATTTTGGGGATTTAGGCAGGGCTACCAACTATGTTATAAAACGAAATTTGCTGCATTTTCCAAGAGAAAGAAATAGTGGAATCAAACCAAAACGAGCTAAAACTCACCCATCCCATTATTCATCTACGGAGCCGGGGCAACTAGCACAGTGCCTAGGGAATCGAACCTCTGACCTCCCGACAGCGAGACTCACACGCTACAGCAGAGCCATCTGGTAGCTGTGCTCTGATTCTATAAATCCCTTTATAGCCTCTGTTAATGCCATATGCGAATGTGCTTGCATAAATATGAGCCAAAAGGCTATATAATATATAATTCATTCTATCATCGCAATATTTACACTGTTTGTAATTAATTTTCGTGCAGCTTTGCTCGTATGTGCTGCATATAGGTGAAAGCAAATACCACTAGCATTTCCAGCACAGAGAGAGAGAGACCCTCCAATGGAGCACCCAATACAAAATGCACGTTTGTTTTAAAGTCCCTCGGCTATACTTTCCAGTATTCTTAGCAATTTTATTTTATTCAAAAATACCATTTAGGCATTTCACCGGAAATATGTTTTGAGACTATCTGAATCAAAAAAAAAAAAAAAAAAAAAAAAAAAAATGATGGTTGCACTCACATGAGTTTCTCTACTCTCGTACTAACCATTCTTACAAACTCTTATTCCTACATCTTCTTCGTGTTAGTTGAGATAAGCATTTCTACAAATTATCTTATTGCTTATTTCCTTGTAAGTGCAAGAGGAATGTTAGAATACAGTAGGCTTTGTGCGATAGTCAAATGTTTGAGATTCTGTTGTCTTTGCACACTTAACATATAAAAACAATGAACAACGATGATCCATCTCACCAAAGTTCTAAGTTTTCCGAAACTCACACACATAACAAGGAATATTTCCGAAATGGTTCTCCCTACAAGAAAATTTATTGAGACATAAATTGTGTATTTTAGCAAGATCTACAATTTTTGTATAGTATAATTTGGTCTATCTCTAACGGTTTACCAGTTATGCAAAAGTCGTCCAGAGTAAATACGACTACAGGGGCTATAGCCAGAAAATTCAAGATATGCATTTCATTTGCCATCAAAATATCTCAAATATATGACATTTTAATCGAAATCGTTACAGCCATTTTCAAGAAAATCAATATCTTCGACACAGAATTTTTAGATGGAAATACTTGTGTAATTGGTAGGGTATACCTATAGAGGGTTGTTGCCCTTATTTCTTTGATCAGAGATCTCTCTTTAGGTACTATCTATTATATGTGTTAAACTGCTATTTGTCAGGTTGCAATAACCACGCCCATCTTACCTCGTGCGTGCCAGCAGCCATTCCTCACCTCCTGGTCGGATCCGATACATACGCCCGTGCTTGGGACTCCACTAACATAGAACACTTGGGGATAATGTTGCGCTACCTGGGCTGCTTTAAAGGCGAGCTCGAAAGTATTCAAGTAAATTAAACACATTTATTACAATTTTCAATTGAATTCAGAACTTTTTACTTTTTCTACTGGTAAGTAGGGGAAGTATTGTATTTCACCCAAAAATTCGATGTCGAGATTTCACCGGAAATATATGTTTTGAGGCCCCCTGAATCCAAAAAAAACCATTTTTAGAAAAAGGTCCGTGTGTCAGTCTGTGTGTCTCTCAGTCTGTGTGTCTGTCTGTCAGTCTGTTTATAGCATAACTCAAAAACGAAAACTCGATTAAAAGCCAAAGTTGGTATTTAAGTTTAATGTCTTACAAGGATGCGACATGAAGATTTTGAAGAAAATAGCCCCACCCTAAACTACCCCTTACATGGAACATTTTTCGAAAATTTTTATTTTTTCATAAATGGCTTTCACGATTTTGATTCAAATCCCATATGTTTAAGATATTTTTATGACGATTGAATTTTCTGGCCATAACCAATGTATTTCTATAGGTGACTTTTGCATAACTGGTAAACCGTTAGAGATAGACCAAACCATACTATACAAAAAATGTAGATCTTGCTAAAATACACAATTTATGTCTCAAGAAATTTTCTTGTATGGTGAACCATTTTTGAGATATTCTTTGTTGCCTGTGTGACCTTCGGGAAACTTAAAACTTTCTTGAAATGGAACGTCGTTGTTCATTTTTTATATGTTAAGTGTGCAAAGAGAACGGAATCTCAAAGCTTTAAAACATTTGATTATCGCTCAAAGCCTACTGTATTCTAATATTCCCCTTGTACCTACAAGGAAATAAGCAATAAGATAATTTGTACAAATGTTTATATGGTGTAACAAAACAAACGGAAGAATAACGTTTTATAGGAAAGGCTGCTACAAATGTAAGCATAAAAAACTCTTTAATTTTAATCATTACATCATGAAAATATTAATTTAATAGGTCAAAGAAAATATTGCCTTAAATTTAACTGTCTTCACTTTCATGAACGTCCTATATACATGACCACATTATTGCATGATGTGTGTGCATGCATGCATGTTATGCAGCGAATATCGATGTGGTCAAAGCCCACAATATGCCTGTAAACACTCTATGGCGTGCTCAACACGCCCACAGAATAATAAAGTCACGCTCGCTCGCCTAACTTTATGAAGAAACACAGAAACCTATCATTAATCCACTTTCATTTCACTTTCCCTACTATAACTAGAGAAATATTACATTCCACACACAAAAGTGATATCGAGATTTTACCAAAAAATACATGTTTTGAGACCCTCTGAATAAAAAAAACTTATTCTAAAAATCAGACGTGTAACACTCGCATGACTTTCTCTGCTCTTGAACTAACCATTCTTACAAACTCTTATTCCTATATCTTCTTCGTGTTAGTTAAAATAAACATTTGTACAAATTATATTATTGCTTATTTCCTTGTAGGTACAAGGGGAATATTACAATACAGTAGGCTTTGTACGATAGTCAGATATTTTAAAACTTTGAGATTCCATTCTCTTTGCATGCTTAACATATAAAAAATTGAACAACGATGTTCCATTTCACAAAAGTTTTAATTTTTCCGAAACTCACACACATAAGGAATATCTCCGAAATAGTTCACTCTACAAGCAAAAATTGGTGCAAAACCTGATTTTTGTTGAGTTATTTTCTATTTCATTTGCTGTACGAACCCGCCGACTGTGTGTGTTAGTTTTCGCAGACTGTGATATTATCTTGATTAAGGAAGCATCAAAGGCTGCGACGCCGACCTTATGGGAACCGTTTCAGGAAGAGGGGGATATTGCCATTCAGCAATCGGTTCCTTCTGCTTGATGAGCCTTAAAACGACCTTTGAAATGTCAGCAGACTCTTGAGCGAACATTCTAACTGCATTTCTCCACGAGAACAATAACGAATTGACTAAAACTATTGTAGTTTTAAATATATAGGAAATATTGTATATTACTAAAAAATTCGATGTCGTGATTTCATCGAAAATATATTTTAGGCCCCCTGAATCCAACAAAAGCGTTTGTCTGTCAGTCTGTGGAGAGCATAACTCAAAAACGAAAAGTCGGTTAAAAACCAAAGTTGGTATTTAAGTTTAATGTCTTCCAAGGATGCGACACGAAGATTTTGAAGAAAATAGCCCCACCCTAAACTACCCTTTACATGGAAAATATTTCGAAAATTTTGATTTTCTTGAAAATGGCTCTAACGATTTTGATTAAAATGTCATATGTTTGAGATATTGTTATGACAAATGAAATGTATATCTTGAATTTTCTGGCTATAGCCCCTGTAGTCGTATTTACTCTGGAGGACTTTTGCATAACTGGTAAACCGTTAGAGATAGACAAAATCATACTTTACAAAAAATGTAGATATTGCTAAAATACACAATTTGTGTCTAAATAAATGTTCTTGTAGGGTGAACCATTTCGGAGATATTCCTTGTTATGTGTATGAGTTTTGGAAAACTTAGAACTTTCGTGAAATGGAACATCGTTTTTCATTTTTTATATATTAAGTGTGCAAAGACAACAGAATCTCAAACATTTGACTATCGCTCAAAGCCTACTGTATTCTAATATTTCCCTTGCACCTACAAGGAAATAAGCAATAAGATAATTTGTACAAATGTTTATCTCAACTAACACGAAGAAGATATAGGAATAAGAGTTTGTAAGAATGTTTAGTACAAGAGTAGGGAAAGTCGTGTGGCTTAAATGGAACGCATTCTTAATGCTTTTTATTTGAAATTGGGGAGGGACATTTTTGGTACTAATTCTACTATACATTGAAAAGGAAATGTTCCCTGTGAGGAATAGGTCTGAAGTGAGATGAGGATCGAATTGGTCCTTGCAGCTGTGGAATGCTAAGTGGCGGTTCTCAAGTGGAAGACGCTTGCAGTTTGTTTTTAAGAGTCAATATAATATATAACACATGACAGCTTCAGCAGTGGCGGATCGCGATAAGTTTGAAAAGCATGTAACATGAACAATATGAATGATATTACGTCATAGACGAACCCACGAGCTGCAAGTTCTTCAAATCTAAAGTACTTTTTGTGTGAAGAAAATGTAATTTTGCAAAACTAATAGATATTTGAAAACTTTTTAATGCTGTATTTTTTGCAATAAATATCGAGAAATGGATTTTTTGACCAAACGCCTAAAGTATCAGTGTTCCTTAAATGTTGATATTTTAATTATAGATAAATATTATTCTGTTTATTATTCCACAACGCACGCTGAATATTTTCGGAGAGTATCACGAATATACTCATAATACTCCATAGAATAAAATAACTGCATATAATGTAACCTAGAATTCCTTCCTTTACACTGCATTGTGTCAGACTCTGAATATAATGCTACGAAACTAAGACTAGAGCGAGATATATCGCTTCTCAGAGCACAGGAATCGATTCTACTCGATTTCCTTTACTGCTGTCACGAACGCAACGTCCAGGCGTTCGTCTTTTGTTTCTGACGACTGCATTTCATGACAAATGACGTCCCACTGTTTATAATACGCAGCGTTAGCAAATTTATTGTATTGTTTCCATATGATAAACCTTTCTGTTCCCTTCGATTTTGAGCTAATCTCTTTCCCAAATAAGAAACACATTTGACGTAAATAAAGGTCAGAATAAAGCGTTACAATACAAGCTGCAGTCACATGACTTTCTCTACTCTTGTACTAACCATTCTTACAAACTCTTATTCCTATATCTTCTTCGTGTTAGTTGAGATAAACATTTGTACAAATTATCTTATTGCTTATTTCCTTGTAGGTGCAAGGGAAATATTAGAATACTTGTGCTTTGTGCGAGAGTTAAATATTCTAAAGCTTTGAGATTCCGTTCTCTTTGCACACTTAACAGTGATGTTCCATTTCAAGAAAGGTTTACATTTTCCGAAACTCAAACACATAACCAGGAATATCTCCGAAATGGTCTACCCTACAAGAAAATTTATTGAGACATAAATTGTGTATTTTATCAAGATCTACATTTTTTGTATAGTAAGATTTGGCCTATATCTAACGGTTTACCAGTTATGCAAAAGTCGTCCAGAGTAAATACGACTACAGGGGCTATAGCCAGAAAATTCAAGATATACACTTCATTTGTCATAAAAATATCTTGAACATGTGGTATTTTAATTAAGAAAATCAAAATTTTTGAAAATGGTTCCATGTAAAGAGTATTTTAGGGTGGAGGAATTTTCTTCAAAATCTTCGTGTCGCATCCTTGAAAGACGCCAAACTGAAATACCAACTTTGATTTTTAACCGACTTTTCGTTTTTGAGTTATGTCGTTCACAGACTGACAGACACACGGATCCTTTTCTAAAAATGCTTTTTTTGGGGTTCAGAGGGACTCAAAACATACATTTCCGGTGAAATCTCGACATCGAAATTTTTGGTTCAGCACAGTACTTATTATACGTAGTAGAGGAAGTAAAAAAGACAATTTATAGAAATTTTTATCTCGATTAACATGAAGTAGCATATTTTTTGAAGATTGGGTAGAGATAGTCATGTGAATGTAAATAATTAGTTTTTAAGAATACTTCTGATACTATGTGACAGTCGCTGCAGTTACTGTTGAACAAGTTACGCATCGGATTGCTTCAGATTTTGCGTCTAGTTTTTCCAATAAAGTTCTTGGAAAAGAAACATAATTTTCACTTTCTCCCTCCGTGGCCTAAGGTAAAATAAATGTATTTCATTCAGCTCAAATATTCAATACTCAGATTGTGCGTGTATATCCCGGGGAAACTCCAAAAAGGAGAGAAAGAAAAATAGGAGATATAAAAAAGACAGAACAAAGAATAGCTAAAACATCAGAAGGTCATATAACCAGAAAACTTGATATTTTTACTTTCTCTACTGGTAAGTAGAGGAAGTATTGTATTCCACCCAAAAATTCGATGTCAAGATTTCACCGGAAGTATATTTTTTGAGGCCCCCTGAATCCAAAAGAAAAGCATTTTTAGAAAAAGGTCCATGTGTGTGTGTGTGTCTGTGTGTCAGTCTGTGGACAGCATAACTAAAAAACGAAAAGTCGGTTAAAAACCAAAGTTCGTATTTAGGTTTAGTGTCTTTCAAGGAAGCGACACGAAGATTTTGAAGAAAATATCCCCAACCTAAACTACCCTTTACATAGAACATTTTTCGAAAATTTTGATTTTCTTGAAAATGGCTCTAATGATTTTGATTAAAATGCCATATGTTTGAGATATTTTTATGACAAATGAAATGTATATCTTGAATTTTCTGGCTATAGCCCCTGTAGTCGTATTTACTCTGGACGACTTTTGTATAACTGGTAAATCGTTAGAGTTAGACCAAATCATACTGTACAAAAAATGTAGATCTTGCTAAAATACACAATTTATGTCTCAATAAATTTTCTTGTAGGGTGAACCATTTCGGAGATATTCCTTGTTATGTGTGTGAGTTTCGGAAAACTTAGCAGAAATACAAAAAGAAAACCCACCAGAGAAAATAAACGGAAAAAAAGCAATATGTCGCAGTGTAGAAGTTGTGGAAAGAAAACATCGGCCGTAAAAACTGAGGAAAGGTGGTGCGAAAGGGAGAAAGTAATGAGAGGGAGAAGAAGACGGGAAAGTTAGCTACATCAGAACACAATGCTAAGTTGTCAGTGCAACGTGAAAAGTGAGATTTGTCTTGTGTAAAACTACTTAAGGAGCTGCGAGAAAGTGAGAGAGAGAAACTTTTGTATTTCATCATTTCAAGCTCGGCTGAAGGAAATATCAAAACCACACTGGCAATGTCAAACACTGCAACATATTAGCATACAGTCGTAAGTCAGACTTCAACAAACAACAGGCCAGCTGACAAGAAACAAAACTAAATTTTACTAATTAAGTAAGGAAAGTATTGTATTCCATCCAAAAATTCAATATCAGTGGTGTCAAACGTTTCCAAAAGAAGGGAGGTTGGATTTACCTCCTTCCACATATACGTTGCGTTTACATGCCTTTCTCTAAATGAACAACGTTGTTCCATTTCACGAAAGATTTAGGTTTTCCGAAATTCAGACAAATAATAAGGAATATCTCCGAAATGGTTCACCCTACAAAAAAATGTATTCGGACATAAATTGTGTATTTTAGCGAGATCTACATTTTTTGTATAGTATGATTTGGTCTATCTCTAACGGTTTACCAGTTATGCAAAAGTCGTCCAGAGTAAATACGACTACAGGGGCTATAGCCAGAAAATTCAAGATATACATTTCATTTGTCATAAAAATATCTCAAACATATGGCATTTTGATCAAAATCGTTATAGCCATTTTCAAGAAAATCAAAATTTTCGAAAAATTTTCCATGTAAAGGGTAGTTTAGAGTGGGGTTATTTTCTTCAAAATCTTGGTGCCACATCCTTCAAAGACATTGAACTTAAATACCAACTTTGGTTTTTAACCGACTTTTCGTTTTTGAGTTATGCTGTCCACAAGCTGACAGGCTGACACACAGACACACACGGACCTTGTTCTAAAAATGCTTTTTTTGGATTCAGGGGGCCTCAAAACATATATTTCCGCTGAAATCTCGACATGGAATTTTTCTGTGGAACACAATACTTCCCCTACTTACCAGTAGAGAAAGTAAAAATGAGCAATGATGTTCCATTTAAGAAACTTTTAGGTTTTCCGAAATTCACAGACATAACATGGAATATCTCCGAAATGGTTCATCCTACAAGAAAATTTATTGTCACATAAATTGTCTATTTTAATAAGATTTATGTTTTTTGTTTAGTATAATTGGTCTATCTCTAACGGTTTACCAGCTATGGAAAAGTCATCCAGGGTAAATACGACTACAGGGGATATAGCCAGAAAATTCAAGATATGCATTTTATTTATCGTAAACATATCTCAAACATATAACATTTTAATCAAAATCGTTAGACCCATTTTCAAGAAAATCAAAATTTTCGACAAAGTTTCCATGTAAAGGGTAGTTTAGCTTGGGGCTATTTTCTTCAAAATCTTCGTGTCGCATCTTTGAGAGACATTAAACTTAAATATCCTCTTTGGTTTTTAACCGACTTTTCGTTTTTGAGTTAAGCTCTCCAGAGACTGACACACACATGGATAGGCCTGCGCGCGCATAACTTTTTCTAAAAATGCTAATTTTGGATTTTGCGGATCTCGAAACATATAATTCCGGTGAAATCATGATATATTTATCTACTTTATCTACTTTCTATACGTAGTGCAGAAAATAAAAACGAATTAATTGACCCAAATTTAAAATTTTGTCACGATGGACTCTTTTAGTGATCCGCAAGCAGAAGTCGAACCAGAGACAGCTGGAAAAGGAGGCTTGTTTTCTACCGGCTGAGCTACGGGGCAAGATCTAAATACATCCCTTGACGCCCTAAATCATAAACAGTTTCAATATCTAGGCAGGGTCATGTGTTAGAAGGAAGTTTGGCAGTTTTTCTTCAGCAGCCTCCCTTAGGCATTAGTGGTGGAGAAAGATTAATGAACTTTAGGGGTTTCTTTTGCTTCTAGCAGATTGGTGGTTTACATGTACGTGACTTTCCTTAGAGAATACAAAATTTCCTCTTTTCTTCGTGTTTGACGTTGAAATTTTACAGTACTCTCACGTATCTGAGGATGTACTGGATTGCCTTATGCAACAATTTGAAGTGTATTGGAGGAGTAAATGTTTAAAGGTGGTTAAATAAATTTGGGTATGTTCGTAAAGTGCATTTAGCAGATATTCCAGAACGAAAATGAGCTACTAGCCGAGTTCTGCTTGAAAATGTAAAAAATTATAAACTGGCGCGGCTTTTATCTCATAATGCAAAATGTGGAAAAAATACGCCTCAGGTAATGGAGGGATCGATTGATTTTAATTAGCAATTTAAATTTGTGCTGGTGCTTTTATTCCTGTTATTAATGTTGGCAATGCGCCGACAGGTGTCTGAGAGTTAATGACAGACCTGATGTGTTACATTCACACGAATTTCTCTACTCGCTACCTACAATCCTCTGCCTTCTACTACCTTCTGAATAGCTTCGTATACTACATACTGTGAACCCGAGCGCGGCACGAAAAGTGGCTAATATAGCTCACACCACTTGGCGGACGGCGTACAAGTTCAGGCTGCCTCACACGACTACGTGAATAAAAATGCAAGCCGCTATACAAAAGCGGATTTTGGTAAACTGTCTAGAAACATCTGGTCACGTGATCGCCGGCGCGTGTGTAGAAGTCGAGAAAGGTGCGTGTGACGTCATCAACATTACATAAAGAGACTAGGAAATGGCAGTGAGTGAGTTTTACGGTTACAGACATGAGTCGATGAGTGTGCCATCGATTTGTCTTTTGTCACCGTACCTAGAGTAATTGGGGGAAGTATTTAATTGCACCGAAAACTTGGATATCGAACACACAGCTCCAATTCGAAAAGTAGGTTAAAACAGCATATTTGGTATTTAAGTTCGACATCTTCCAAAGATGCCACGTGAAGATTTATAAGAAAGCACCCCAACGCTACAGTATACTTTACATAGAATATTTCTAAAAACATTTCATTTTGTCAAAAATGGCTCTTATGATTTGAATGAAATACCACATATTTTGGATATTTTAATGATAAATGAAATGTATTGTGAATGGTTTTTGTATATCTGGTAAACCGCAAGAAATTGACAAACTCTTAATATACAAAAAATGTAGATCTTGCTAAGGCACGCAATATATGTCTTAATAGATTTTCTTGTAGGTTGAACCATTTCGGAGATATACCTTGTTATGTGTGTGAGTTTCGGAAAAGTTAAAACTTTCGTGAAATGGAACATCGTTGTTCATTTTTTTGTATGTTAAGCGTGCAAAGAGAATGTGAACTCAAAGCTTTAAAACATTTGACTATCGCACGAAGCCTACTGTACTGTAATATTCCCCTTGTACCTACAAGGAAATAAGCAATAAGATAATTTGTACAAATGTTTATCTCAACTAACACGAAGAAGATATAGGAATTAAGGGTTTGTAAGAATGGTTAGTACAAGAGTAGAGAAAGTCATGTGAATGCAACACATCAGATTTGGCTTTGTAAAAATATTTTGCCTGTTGGTTTTCTGCATTAAGTGTTGGTGAATTTCTTGGATTTCTCTGAGCTTGTTTGGTGAGGAAAACGGAAACAGCCACCCCCGTAAACAGATTTGTTATTACTGGATACAGAGTCCAGTGCAGTCCCTAGGGTAGTTCTTGTTAGTGGCAGCGTAACCTCCCAAGAATTGAGGTCGCCCACACACAGGTGAAGGGTCGCGGCGGCGCGGCGCGGCGCTTCTCTCGAACTATTCCGACACGGACCGGCATTTCGGCAAGCTTCTACCCTGCTTGCCTAAGTGTACGCTAAATGCATTATCTTATGGCCTAAAAAACTTGTAATTTTAGCTTTGAATATGATTTCAAATAAGATTTGAGATTCTATTCCCTTTGCACGGTTAAGATATAAAGAAATGAATATCTATCTTCCATATGACGCAAGTTGGGGTTTTCCAAAACAGACATCATTTGGACATTAACTATGTTTTAGGAAGTTCTACATTTTTACTTTCTCTACTGGTAAGTAGGGGAAGTATTGTATTCCACCCAAAAATTCGATGTCGAGATTTCACCGGAAATACATGTTTTGACACCCCCTGTATATGTATGTGTCTGTGCACAGCATAACTCAAACACGAAAAGTCGGTTAAAAACCAAAGTTGGTATTTAAGTTTAATGTCTTTCAAGGATGCCACACGGAAATTTTGAAGAACAGTCCCATCCTAAACTACCCTTTATTTGGAAAATTTTGATTTTCTTGAAAATGGCTCCAACGATTTTGATTAAAATGTCATATGTTTGAGATATTTTTATGACAAATGAAACGTATATCTTGAATTTTCTGGCTATAGCCCCCGTAGTCGTATTTACTCTGGACGACTTTATCATAACTGGTAAACCGTTAGAGATAGACCAAATCATACTATAGAAAAATGTAGATCTTGCTAAAATACACAATTTATGTCTGAGATATTCCTTGTTATATGTGTGAGTTTTGGAAAACTTAAAACTGTGGTGAAATGCAACATCTCAAAGCTTCAAAAGATTTGACTATCGCTCAAAGTCTACTGTATTCTAATATTCCCCTTGTACCTACAGGGACATAAGCAATAAGATAATTTGTACAAATGTTTATCTGAACTAACACGAAGAAGATATAGGAATAAGGGTTTGTAAGAATGGTATTCAGATATATTTTTCTCGTGCCCAAGCAAAAAGCAAGGAATGTCAAAAGCCATAGCTGATGCCCCTGGGTTTAAGAAGTGTTCAAAACCTTAAGGGTAGTTTTAGGGTGCAGGCCTTAGATGTATTGGAGAACGGAAATGTTATTCTGTCTTCAGTAGCCGTGCCGTATTTACAAATAATGCTGTGCGAAGACATTTAAAACAGAGCACTTCCCCACCCCCAAGTCGCCCTCTTTTCGAGTGCTCTCTCAAGATTAGCTATAAATAAACGTGCCTGCCCTTGGTCCTCGACTGCTTGCGGCTCTTCCAACCCCCTGATTGATGGAAAAAAGTCCGTCCTCTTTGCTCTTTCCTTAATGTCATCCCTTTTGGTTTTAAAATTAAGTCATTTAAATACAAACTTTCTGCAATGAAATCAAACTTGAGGATCTACAAATGGGGGGAATGGGGGAGAAATGGAGCATCTTCGGGTGATTAGCCTGCTTCCCACTATCCTCTTTTCACAGTGCTTCTTCTTCTTCTTCTTGCTTCTTCAAACTTGAAAGAGACTACAAAAAGCACTTAAACCATTTGGAAAGTGATCAAGAAGTTTCACCTGACTTTTCCACCTACTTAAAATGTAAAATTATAACAAAATTCATGCTCAATACATTATATAGAGCGTAAATGTTGCTATACAAAAAGTCTGATGTGTTACATTCATATGGCTTTCTCTACTCTTGCCCTAAACATTCTTACAAACTCTTATTCCTATATCTTCTTCGTGTTAGTTAAGATAAACATTTGTACAAATTATCTTATTGCTTACTTCCTTGTAGGTACAAGGGAAATATTAGAATACACTAGGCTTTGTGCGATAGTCAAATGTTTTAAAGCTTTGAGATTCCGTTCTCTTTGCACGGTTAACATATAAAAAAATGAACAACGATGATTCATTTCACGAAAGTTTTCAAGTTTTCTGAAACTTACACACATAATAAGGAATAACTCCGAAATGGTTCTCGCTACAAGAAAATTTATTTGGGCATAAATTGTGTATTTTAGCAAGATCTACATTTTTTTGTATAATATGATTTGGTCTATATCTAACGGTTTACCAGTTATGCAAAAGTCGTCCAGAGTAAATACGACTACAGGGGCTATAGCTAGAAAAATCAAGATATACATTTCATTTGTCATAAAAATATCTCAAACATATGACATTTTAATCAAAATCGTTAGAGTCATTTTACCAGTAGAGATAGTAATACGTATAGATCCTAATTTCCAAGTGATCAGTCAAGCGATTTAGGAGTCCATAGAAGGCAAACATACAAATATTCATTTATGTATATATTTATATGATTATACTTATCTATTTGGATAATAATTGTAAAGAAGAAAGTTTAAGTTTTGGGGGTAACAGTGTGTATGAAAGTGAGGAGAGAAAATTGCGTGAATGCGTCACATTTCTGTTTTTTCTTTCTTTCTCTGTCTTTTGTTTGTATTTGTACCACGTGGTTGTAAACATGGAAGAAAGCAAATCGAACTGACAGAGTGAAGACAAATCAAGTTGGCTTGTGTTGAATGACACCGATATCGTGTTTTTTTTTTTTCTAAGGCGAACCTCCACGCACATTGGAATGATTTATTCCCAACAATAGCACTGTGCATTTTCGCATCTGTCACTGTCAGCCTCAATTCATTTTTAATCTGTAGAAGGAGCTGATGTACTGTCAATTAAGTTAGCTGCTTCTTTTCAACCAGACTTCTTTAAGATTTATCTATCTGGGTGGTGGAAAGTGCATCAGAAACTTGCTTTCGGAACGCCCTGGTTTTGATTTCTGGGACTGTCCACTCAAACATTGTTAGCACGCCCATTGTTGGATGTACCTCAACGACACCTCTACTTACAGTAGAGAAAGCAAAAATGAGTAACGTATTTCTATTTGAAAAAAGTTTAAGTATTATAAAATTGCGACCAATAGCAAGAAATATGTAGGAAATGGTTCATTCAAAAATGACGTATCTGATATACATGTGATCTACGTTTTGCAGTTAAGATTTTCTCTGCCTCCTATGATTATGTAAAACTTATTCAGAATGAAGTAAACGTCCCAGACTTTACGAGAAAATTCAAGATTTACATTTCTTTTTTCACGAAAATGTCTTAAATATATCTTATATATTTAAACGAGCAATTCCGCACAACTTGGAAACGGCTCTAACGATTTCGATCAAATTTTGTATTTTGCTTTTTAAGTTCATCTATATAGGTGTAATTCCCGAAAAAACGCAATTTTACATAAAAAATAACATTTTTTATTCCCGCTTCCACAGAGCAATTCTTGTATATATATCCCCGTATTTCACAAACGGCTCTAAAGGTTTGGTTAAATTTTTGTATACATGCATATTACATTCACAACATTTTCTCTACTCACTTTTAGGTAACAAATTCACATGTCTTTCTCTACTCAGCCTTCTATAAACAATTTTCCATAAAAAACATGATTTTGCACCAAAAACATTTTATCCCCACTTTTATATTAAGTCATACCATGTTCTGTGTGTTTGAAATATAAATACTGTTACATTCACACTGTTTTCTCTTCTCACTTTTAAGTAACACAATTCACAGTGGCTTCTCTACTCACTCTTCCACAAAGAAATCATACAATTTTCTGTATGTTTGAAGTAGAGATGCTGCATATTACATTCAGAGTGATTTCTCTACTTAGGTACTTTTAGGTAACACATTCACATCTCTTTCTCTACTCACTCTCCTATAAAAGGTTTTCCATAAAAACATGATTTTACTGCAAAAATAATTTTTACCCCCACTTTTAAAATGTCATACCATATTAGGTATGTTAGAAATAGAAATGCTATTACATTCACACTGCTTTCTCCTCTCGCTTCAAGGTAATAATTCACATCTCTTTCTCTACTCACTCTTCTACAAAGAAGCCATACAATCTTCCGTATGTCTCAAATACAAATGCTACATATTATATTCATACTGTTGTCTCTACTCACTTTTAGGTAACACATTCACAACTCTTTCTACTCACTCCTCTACAAGTAAGATATATCTTCTCCGACAAAAAAAAAAATCATGTTTTGAAAACAATTTCCACGTAAAGAGTACTGTTGTCTGAGAGGATTTTCTTGAAAATATATGTGTCGCAATTTTGGAAGATGGTGAATGTAAATACCAAATTTGGTATTTAACTGATTTTTGAGTTATATTCAAGAACTGACACACACAACCACGCGCACACAACAGATATATTGTCGTAGTAAAGAAATGAGTAAGTATCTCTTCCATTTTCAGGATCAAAATCTTTATTAGAAGCCAAAAAAAAAAAGTGCAAAATAGGGTACGTAATGGAACCCAAAAAGAAATGGAAAATACTACTCATGCTATTATTGATATTATTGCAGGTAGATAATTAATAATTCTAAGCACAAACTAACTGACGCACTCGTTAGACTAACCAAGCCGCAACTTAAAAGATAAAACACTTTTGTCAAGGAAATTTTTTGCTGCGGCGCAAGAAACAAACACAGAACACATTAACAAAACACAAACATCTTATTGTTTTCAATTAGTCACAGCTTTACTGTTCAAAGTAAATGTTGGAACGCACGCCCATTGCGATTAACAAAAAGAGTGCATCGGCGTGCGCTGTTCAGCCGTACTATTGCAAAGACACCAGCGTTTTCTCTGGTTTAAAAGTTTGTTGGTCTAATTTTGAGTTGTAAATCTGTAACTAACTTTAAGAAGAAGTAAGTTTATCACAGTTTTTCCTTTATAACTGAACATGTAACTACCTCGCCGTTAGTGACTAATGAGCATGCGCCATGTTAATGGTAAAGGTGCCACTTAGTGGATCGTTAGTTAAGACAGCACCAATGCAATGTAATCCAGAGCTTCATCATAGCTGCAGCATTATTCTTATCACCGACCGGCCGGCCGACCGGAACATGCCGGAGTTTGAATGAATGTGTCAGCCGGAGATCATTACCAACCACCCGATGTTTGTGCATCATTAAGGCCACCTCATGATGGAGATTACTGAAGTGACGGAACCAATAGCGTTTCCACTTTCACTACTTGTATATAAAAACCTCATATTTGCTAACAAAATAGTTTTAAACTCTTGTCCAGTAGCCTTGTGTTTCTTTGTTACTAACTGAAATACCCGACGTTGTCCGTGGTTTGATGATTTATCACTACAACATTTAGACTTAGGTTGCACTTGTCCAATAACCTTGTGTTTCTTTGTTACTAACTGAAATACCCGACGTTGTCCGTGGTTTGATGATTTATCCCTACAACATTTAGACTTAGGTTGCACTTGTCCAATAACCTTGTGTTTCTTTGTTACTAACTGAAATACCCGACGTTGTCCGTGGTTTGATGATTTATCCCTACAACATTTTGACTTAGGTTGTACTTGTCCAATAACCTTGTGTTTCTTTGTTACTAACTGAAATACCCGACGTTGTCCGTGGTTTGATGATTTATCACTACAACATTTAGACTTAGGTTGCACTTGTCCAATAGCCTTGTGTTTCTTTGTTACTAACTGAAATACCCGACGTTGTCCGTGGTTTGATGATTTATCACTACAACATTTAGACTTAGGTTGCACTTGTCCAATAACCTTGTGTTTCTTTGTTACTAACTGAAATACCCGGCGTTGTCCGTGGTTTGATGATTTATCGCTACAACATTTAGACTTAGGTTGTACTTGTCCAATAACCTTGTGTTTCTTTGTTACTAGCTGCAATACCCGACGTTGTCCGTGGTTTGATGATTTATCGCTACAACATTTAGACTTAGGTTGTACTTGTCCAATAACCTTGTGTTTCTTTGTTACTAGCTGCAATACCCGACGTTGTCCGTGGTTTGATGATTTATCACTACAACATTTAGACTTAGGTTGCACTTGTCCAATAACCTTATGTTTCTTTGTTACTAACTGAAATACCCGGCTTTGTCCGTGGTTTGATGATTTATCACTACAACATTTAGACTTAGGTTGCACTTGTCCAATAACCTTGTGTTTCTTTGTTACTAACTGAAATACCCGGCGTTGTCCATGGTTTGATGATTTATCACTACAACATTTAGACTTAGGTTGTACTTGTCCAATAACCTTGTGTTTCTTTGTTACTAACTGAAATACCCGACGTTGTCCGTGGTTTGATGATTTATCACTACAACATTTAGACTTAGGTTGTACTTGTCCAATAGCCTTGTGTTTCTTTGTTACTAACTGAAATACGCGGCGTTGTCCGTGGTTTGATGATTTATCACTACAACATTTAGACTTAGGTTGTACTTGTCCAATATCCTTGTGTTTCTTTGTTACTAGCTGAAATACGCGGCGTTGTCCGTGGTTTGATGATTTATCACTACAACATTTAGACTTAGGTTGTACTTGTCCAATAACCTTGTGTTTCTTTGTTACTAACTGAAATACGCGGCGTTGTCCGTGGTTTGATGATTTATCACTACAACATTTAGACTTAGGTTGTACTTGTCCAATAACCTTGTGTTTCTTTGTTACTAACTGAAATACCCGACGTTGTCCGTGGTGTGATGATTTATCACTACAACATTTAGACTTAGGTTGCACTTGTCCAATAACCTTGTGTTTCTTTGTTACTAACTGAAATACCCGACGTTGTCCGTGGTTTGATGATTTATCACTACAACATTTAGACTTAGGTTGCACTTGTCCAATAGCCTTGTGTTTCTTTGTTACTAGCTGAAATACCCGACGTTGTCCGTGGTTTGATGATTTATCACTACAACATTTAGACTTAGGTTGTACTTGTCCAATAGCCTTGTGTTTCTTTGTTACTAGCTGAAATACCCGACGTCCGTGGTTTGATGATTTATCACTACAACATTTAGACTTAGGTTGTACTTGTCCAATAGCCTTGTGTTTCTTTGTTACTAACTGAAATACCCGGCGTTGTCCGTGGTTTGATGATTTATCACTACAACATTTAGACTTAGGTTGTACTTGTCCAATAGCCTTGTGTTTCTTTGTTACTAACTGAAATACCCGGCGCTGTCCGTGGTTTGATGATTTATCACTACAACATTTAGACTTAGGTTGCACTTGTCCAATGACCTTGTGTTTCTTTGTTACTAACTGAAATACCCGGCGCTGTCCGTGGTTTGATGATTTATCACTACAACATTTAGACTTAGGTTGCACTTCTCCAACAACCTTGTGTTTCTTTGTTACTAACTGAAATACCCGACGTTGTCCGTGGTTTGATGATTTATCACTAAAACATTTAGACTCAGGTTGTACTTGTCCAATAGCCTTGTGTTTCTTTGTTACTAACTGAAATACCCGGCGTTGTCAGTGGTTTGGTGATTTATCACAACATTTAGACTTAGGTTGCACTTGTCCAATAGCCTTGTGTTTCTTTGTTACTAACTGAAATACCCGACGTTGTCCGTGGTTTGATGATTTATCACTACAACATTTAGACTTAGGTTGCACTTGTCCAATAGCCTTGTGTTTCTTTGTTACTAACTGAAATACCCGACGTTGTCCGTGGTTTGATGATTTATCACTACAACATTTAGACTTAGGTTGTACTTGTCCAATAGTCTTGTGTTTCTTTGTTACTAACTGAAATACCCGACGTTGTCCGTGGTTTGGTGATTTATCACTACAACATTTAGACTTAGGTTGCACTTGTCCAATAGCCTTGTGTTTCTTTGTTACTAACTGAAATACCCGACGTTGTCCGTGGTTTGATGATTTATCACTACAACATTTAGACTTAGGTTGTACTTGTCCAATAGTCTTGTGTTTCTTTGTTACTAACTGAAATACCCGACGTTGTCCGTGGTTTGGTGATTTATCACTACAACATTTAGACTTAGGTTGCACTTGTCCAATAGCCTTGTGTTTCTTTGTTACTAACTGAAATACCCGACGTTGTCCGTGGTTTGATGATTTATCACTACAACATTTAGACTTAGGTTGTACTTGTCCAATAGCCTTGTGTTTCTTTGTTACTAACTGAAATACCCGACGTTCTCCGTGGTTTGGTGATTTATCACTACAACATTTAGACTTAGGTTGTACTTGTCCAATAGCCTTGTGTTTCTTTGTTACTAACTGAAATACCCGGCGCTGTCCGTGGTTTGATGATTTATCACTACAACATTTAGACTTAGGTTGCACTTGTCCAATGACCTTGTGTTTCTTTGTTACTAACTGAAATACCCGGCGCTGTCCGTGGTTTGATGATTTATCACTACAACATTTAGACTTAGGTTGCACTTCTCCAATAACCTTGTGTTTCTTTGTTACTAACTGAAATACCCGACGTTGTCCGTGGTTTGATGATTTAACACTACAACATTTAGACTCAGGTTGTACTTGTACAATAGCCTTGTGTTTCTTTGTTACTAACTGAAATACCCGGCGTTGTCAGTGGTTTGGTGATTTATCACTACAACATTTAGACTTAGGTTGCACTTGTCCAATAGCCTTGTGTTTCTTTGTTACTAACTGAAATACCCGACGTTGTCCGTGGTTTGATGATTTATCACTACAACATTTAGACTTAGGTTGCACTTGTCCAATAGCCTTGTGTTTCTTTGTTACTAACTGAAATACCCGACGTTGTCCGTGGTTTGATGATTTATCACTACAACATTTAGACTTAGGTTGTACTTGTCCAATAGTCTTGTGTTTCTTTGTTACTAACTGAAATACCCGACGTTGTCCGTGGTTTGGTGATTTATCACTACAACATTTAGACTTAGGTTGCACTTGTCCAATAGCCTTGTGTTTCTTTGTTACTAACTGAAATACCCGACGTTGTCCGTGGTTTGATGATTTATCACTACAACATTTAGACTTAGGTTGTACTTGTCCAATAGTCTTGTGTTTCTTTGTTACTAACTGAAATACCCGACGTTGTCCGTGGTTTGGTGATTTATCACTACAACATTTAGACTTAGGTTGCACTTGTCCAATAGCCTTGTGTTTCTTTGTTACTAACTGAAATACCCGACGTTGTCCGTGGTTTGATGATTTATCACTACAACATTTAGACTTAGGTTGTACTTGTCCAATAGCCTTGTGTTTCTTTGTTACTAACTGAAATACCCGACGTTGTCCGTGGTTTGGTGATTTATCACTACAACATTTAGACTTAGGTTGCACTTGTCCAATATCCTTGTGTTTCTTTGTTACTAGCTGAAATACCCGACGTTGTCCGTGGTTTGATGATTTATCACTACAACATTTAGACTTAGGTTGCACTTGTCCAATAGCCTTGTGTTTCTTTGTTACTAGCTGAAATACCCGACGCTGTCCGTGGTTTGATGATTTATCACTACAACATTTAGACTTAGGTTGCACTTGTCCAATAGCCTTGTGTTTCTTTGTTACTAACTGAAATACCCGACGTTGTCCGTGGTTTGATGATTTATCACTACAACATTTAGACTTAGGTTGCACTTGTCCAATAACCTTATGTTTCTTTGTTACTAACTGAAATACCCGGCTTTGTCCGTGGTTTGATGATTTATCACTACAACATTTAGACTTAGGTTGCACTTGTCCAATAACCTTGTGTTTCTTTGTTACTAACTGAAATACCCGGCGTTGTCCATGGTTTGATGATTTATCACTACAACATTTAGACTTAGGTTGTACTTGTCCAATAACCTTGTGTTTCTTTGTTACTAACTGAAATACCCGACGTTGTCCGTGGTTTGATGATTTATCACTACAACATTTAGACTTAGGTTGTACTTGTCCAATAGCCTTGTGTTTCTTTGTTACTAACTGAAATACGCGGCGTTGTCCGTGGTTTGATGATTTATCACTACAACATTTAGACTTAGGTTGTACTTGTCCAATATCCTTGTGTTTCTTTGTTACTAGCTGAAATACGCGGCGTTGTCCGTGGTTTGATGATTTATCACTACAACATTTAGACTTAGGTTGTACTTGTCCAATAACCTTGTGTTTCTTTGTTACTAACTGAAATACGCGGCGTTGTCCGTGGTTTGATGATTTATCACTACAACATTTAGACTTAGGTTGTACTTGTCCAATAACCTTGTGTTTCTTTGTTACTAACTGAAATACCCGACGTTGTCCGTGGTGTGATGATTTATCACTACAACATTTAGACTTAGGTTGTACTTGTCCAATAACCTTGTGTTTCTTTGTTACTAACTGAAATACCCGACGTTGTCCGTGGTTTGATGATTTATCACTACAACATTTAGACTTAGGTTGCACTTGTCCAATAGCCTTGTGTTTCTTTGTTACTAGCTGAAATACCCGACGTTGTCCGTGGTTTGATGATTTATCACTACAACATTTAGACTTAGGTTGTACTTGTCCAATAGCCTTGTGTTTCTTTGTTACTAGCTGAAATACCCGACGTCCGTGGTTTGATGATTTATCCCTACAACATTTAGACTTAGGTTGCACTTGTCCAATAACCTTGTGTTTCTTTGTTACTAACTGAAATACCCGACGTTGTCCGTGGTTTGATGATTTATCCCTACAACATTTTGACTTAGGTTGTACTTGTCCAATAACCTTGTGTTTCTTTGTTACTAACTGAAATACCCGACGTTGTCCGTGGTTTGATGATTTATCACTACAACATTTAGACTTAGGTTGCACTTGTCCAATAGCCTTGTGTTTCTTTGTTACTAACTGAAATACCCGACGTTGTCCGTGGTTTGATGATTTATCACTACAACATTTAGACTTAGGTTGCACTTGTCCAATAACCTTGTGTTTCTTTGTTACTAACTGAAATACCCGGCGTTGTCCGTGGTTTGATGATTTATCGCTACAACATTTAGACTTAGGTTGTACTTGTCCAATAACCTTGTGTTTCTTTGTTACTAGCTGCAATACCCGACGTTGTCCGTGGTTTGATGATTTATCGCTACAACATTTAGACTTAGGTTGTACTTGTCCAATAACCTTGTGTTTCTTTGTTACTAGCTGCAATACCCGACGTTGTCCGTGGTTTGATGATTTATCACTACAACATTTAGACTTAGGTTGCACTTGTCCAATAACCTTATGTTTCTTTGTTACTAACTGAAATACCCGGCTTTGTCCGTGGTTTGATGATTTATCACTACAACATTTAGACTTAGGTTGCACTTGTCCAATAACCTTGTGTTTCTTTGTTACTAACTGAAATACCCGGCGTTGTCCATGGTTTGATGATTTATCACTACAACATTTAGACTTAGGTTGTACTTGTCCAATATCCTTGTGTTTCTTTGTTACTAGCTGAAATACGCGGCGTTGTCCGTGGTTTGATGATTTATCACTACAACATTTAGACTTAGGTTGTACTTGTCCAATAACCTTGTGTTTCTTTGTTACTAACTGAAATACGCGGCGTTGTCCGTGGTTTGATGATTTATCACTACAACATTTAGACTTAGGTTGTACTTGTCCAATAACCTTGTGTTTCTTTGTTACTAACTGAAATACCCGACGTTGTCCGTGGTGTGATGATTTATCACTACAACATTTAGACTTAGGTTGCACTTGTCCAATAACCTTGTGTTTCTTTGTTACTAACTGAAATACCCGACGTTGTCCGTGGTTTGATGATTTATCACTACAACATTTAGACTTAGGTTGCACTTGTCCAATAGCCTTGTGTTTCTTTGTTACTAGCTGAAATACCCGACGTTGTCCGTGGTTTGATGATTTATCACTACAACATTTAGACTTAGGTTGTACTTGTCCAATAGCCTTGTGTTTCTTTGTTACTAGCTGAAATACCCGACGTCCGTGGTTTGATGATTTATCACTACAACATTTAGACTTAGGTTGTACTTGTCCAATAGCCTTGTGTTTCTTTGTTACTAACTGAAATACCCGGCGTTGTCCGTGGTTTGATGATTTATCACTACAACATTTAGACTTAGGTTGTACTTGTCCAATAGCCTTGTGTTTCTTTGTTACTAACTGAAATACCCGGCGCTGTCCGTGGTTTGATGATTTATCACTACAACATTTAGACTTAGGTTGCACTTGTCCAATGACCTTGTGTTTCTTTGTTACTAACTGAAATACCCGGCGCTGTCCGTGGTTTGATGATTTATCACTACAACATTTAGACTTAGGTTGCACTTCTCCAACAACCTTGTGTTTCTTTGTTACTAACTGAAATACCCGACGTTGTCCGTGGTTTGATGATTTATCACTAAAACATTTAGACTCAGGTTGTACTTGTCCAATAGCCTTGTGTTTCTTTGTTACTAACTGAAATACCCGGCGTTGTCAGTGGTTTGGTGATTTATCACAACATTTAGACTTAGGTTGCACTTGTCCAATAGCCTTGTGTTTCTTTGTTACTAACTGAAATACCCGACGTTGTCCGTGGTTTGATGATTTATCACTACAACATTTAGACTTAGGTTGCACTTGTCCAATAGCCTTGTGTTTCTTTGTTACTAACTGAAATACCCGACGTTGTCCGTGGTTTGATGATTTATCACTACAACATTTAGACTTAGGTTGTACTTGTCCAATAGTCTTGTGTTTCTTTGTTACTAACTGAAATACCCGACGTTGTCCGTGGTTTGGTGATTTATCACTACAACATTTAGACTTAGGTTGCACTTGTCCAATAGCCTTGTGTTTCTTTGTTACTAACTGAAATACCCGACGTTGTCCGTGGTTTGATGATTTATCACTACAACATTTAGACTTAGGTTGTACTTGTCCAATAGTCTTGTGTTTCTTTGTTACTAACTGAAATACCCGACGTTGTCCGTGGTTTGGTGATTTATCACTACAACATTTAGACTTAGGTTGCACTTGTCCAATAGCCTTGTGTTTCTTTGTTACTAACTGAAATACCCGACGTTGTCCGTGGTTTGATGATTTATCACTACAACATTTAGACTTAGGTTGTACTTGTCCAATAGCCTTGTGTTTCTTTGTTACTAACTGAAATACCCGACGTTCTCCGTGGTTTGGTGATTTATCACTACAACATTTAGACTTAGGTTGTACTTGTCCAATAGCCTTGTGTTTCTTTGTTACTAACTGAAATACCCGGCGCTGTCCGTGGTTTGATGATTTATCACTACAACATTTAGACTTAGGTTGCACTTGTCCAATGACCTTGTGTTTCTTTGTTACTAACTGAAATACCCGGCGCTGTCCGTGGTTTGATGATTTATCACTACAACATTTAGACTTAGGTTGCACTTCTCCAATAACCTTGTGTTTCTTTGTTACTAACTGAAATACCCGACGTTGTCCGTGGTTTGATGATTTAACACTACAACATTTAGACTCAGGTTGTACTTGTACAATAGCCTTGTGTTTCTTTGTTACTAACTGAAATACCCGGCGTTGTCAGTGGTTTGGTGATTTATCACTACAACATTTAGACTTAGGTTGCACTTGTCCAATAGCCTTGTGTTTCTTTGTTACTAACTGAAATACCCGACGTTGTCCGTGGTTTGATGATTTATCACTACAACATTTAGACTTAGGTTGCACTTGTCCAATAGCCTTGTGTTTCTTTGTTACTAACTGAAATACCCGACGTTGTCCGTGGTTTGATGATTTATCACTACAACATTTAGACTTAGGTTGTACTTGTCCAATAGTCTTGTGTTTCTTTGTTACTAACTGAAATACCCGACGTTGTCCGTGGTTTGGTGATTTATCACTACAACATTTAGACTTAGGTTGCACTTGTCCAATAGCCTTGTGTTTCTTTGTTACTAACTGAAATACCCGACGTTGTCCGTGGTTTGATGATTTATCACTACAACATTTAGACTTAGGTTGTACTTGTCCAATAGTCTTGTGTTTCTTTGTTACTAACTGAAATACCCGACGTTGTCCGTGGTTTGGTGATTTATCACTACAACATTTAGACTTAGGTTGCACTTGTCCAATAGCCTTGTGTTTCTTTGTTACTAACTGAAATACCCGACGTTGTCCGTGGTTTGATGATTTATCACTACAACATTTAGACTTAGGTTGTACTTGTCCAATAGCCTTGTGTTTCTTTGTTACTAACTGAAATACCCGACGTTGTCCGTGGTTTGGTGATTTATCACTACAACATTTAGACTTAGGTTGCACTTGTCCAATATCCTTGTGTTTCTTTGTTACTAGCTGAAATACCCGACGTTGTCCGTGGTTTGATGATTTATCACTACAACATTTAGACTTAGGTTGCACTTGTCCAATAGCCTTGTGTTTCTTTGTTACTAGCTGAAATACCCGACGCTGTCCGTGGTTTGATGATTTATCACTACAACATTTAGACTTAGGTTGCACTTGTCCAATAGCCTTGTGTTTCTTTGTTACTAACTGAAATACCCGACGTTGTCCGTGGTTTGATGATTTATCACTACAACATTTAGACTTAGGTTGCACTTGTCCAATAACCTTATGTTTCTTTGTTACTAACTGAAATACCCGGCTTTGTCCGTGGTTTGATGATTTATCACTACAACATTTAGACTTAGGTTGCACTTGTCCAATAACCTTGTGTTTCTTTGTTACTAACTGAAATACCCGGCGTTGTCCATGGTTTGATGATTTATCACTACAACATTTAGACTTAGGTTGTACTTGTCCAATAACCTTGTGTTTCTTTGTTACTAACTGAAATACCCGACGTTGTCCGTGGTTTGATGATTTATCACTACAACATTTAGACTTAGGTTGTACTTGTCCAATAGCCTTGTGTTTCTTTGTTACTAACTGAAATACGCGGCGTTGTCCGTGGTTTGATGATTTATCACTACAACATTTAGACTTAGGTTGTACTTGTCCAATATCCTTGTGTTTCTTTGTTACTAGCTGAAATACGCGGCGTTGTCCGTGGTTTGATGATTTATCACTACAACATTTAGACTTAGGTTGTACTTGTCCAATAACCTTGTGTTTCTTTGTTACTAACTGAAATACGCGGCGTTGTCCGTGGTTTGATGATTTATCACTACAACATTTAGACTTAGGTTGTACTTGTCCAATAACCTTGTGTTTCTTTGTTACTAACTGAAATACCCGACGTTGTCCGTGGTGTGATGATTTATCACTACAACATTTAGACTTAGGTTGTACTTGTCCAATAACCTTGTGTTTCTTTGTTACTAACTGAAATACCCGACGTTGTCCGTGGTTTGATGATTTATCACTACAACATTTAGACTTAGGTTGCACTTGTCCAATAGCCTTGTGTTTCTTTGTTACTAGCTGAAATACCCGACGTTGTCCGTGGTTTGATGATTTATCACTACAACATTTAGACTTAGGTTGTACTTGTCCAATAGCCTTGTGTTTCTTTGTTACTAGCTGAAATACCCGACGTCCGTGGTTTGATGATTTATCACTACAACATTTAGACTTAGGTTGTACTTGTCCAATAGCCTTGTGTTTCTTTGTTACTAACTGAAATACCCGGCGCTGTCCGTGGTTTGATGATTTATCACTACAACATTTAGACTTAGGTTGTACTTGTCCAATAGCCTTGTGTTTCTTTGTTACTAACTGAAATACCCGGCGCTGTCCGTGGTTTGATGATTTATCACTACAACATTTAGACTTAGGTTGCACTTGTCCAATGACCTTGTGTTTCTTTGTTACTAACTGAAATACCCGGCGCTGTCCGTGGTTTGATGATTTATCACTACAACATTTAGACTTAGGTTGCACTTCTCCAACAACCTTGTGTTTCTTTGTTACTAACTGAAATACCCGACGTTGTCCGTGGTTTGATGATTTATCACTACAACATTTAGACTCAGGTTGTACTTGTCCAATAGCCTTGTGTTTCTTTGTTACTAACTGAAATACCCGGCGTTGTCAGTGGTTTGGTGATTTATCACAACATTTAGACTTAGGTTGCACTTGTCCAATAGCCTTGTGTTTCTTTGTTACTAACTGAAATACCCGACGTTGTCCGTGGTTTGATGATTTATCACTACAACATTTAGACTTAGGTTGCACTTGTCCAATAGCCTTGTGTTTCTTTGTTACTAACTGAAATACCCGACGTTGTCCGTGGTTTGATGATTTATCACTACAACATTTAGACTTAGGTTGTACTTGTCCAATAGTCTTGTGTTTCTTTGTTACTAACTGAAATACCCGACGTTGTCCGTGGTTTGGTGATTTATCACTACAACATTTAGACTTAGGTTGCACTTGTCCAATAGCCTTGTGTTTCTTTGTTACTAACTGAAATACCCGACGTTGTCCGTGGTTTGATGATTTATCACTACAACATTTAGACTTAGGTTGTACTTGTCCAATAGTCTTGTGTTTCTTTGTTACTAACTGAAATACCCGACGTTGTCCGTGGTTTGGTGATTTATCACTACAACATTTAGACTTAGGTTGCACTTGTCCAATAGCCTTGTGTTTCTTTGTTACTAACTGAAATACCCGACGTTGTCCGTGGTTTGATGATTTATCACTACAACATTTAGACTTAGGTTGTACTTGTCCAATCGCCTTGTGTTTCTTTGTTACTAACTGAAATACCCGACGTTGTCCGTGGTTTGGTGATTTATCACTACAACATTTAGACTTAGGTTGTACTTGTCCAATAGCCTTGTGTTTCTTTGTTACTAACTGAAATACCCGGCGCTGTCCGTGGTTTGATGATTTATCACTACAACATTTAGACTTAGGTTGCACTTGTCCAATGACCTTGTGTTTCTTTGTTACTAACTGAAATACCCGGCGCTGTCCGTGGTTTGATGATTTATCACTACAACATTTAGACTTAGGTTGCACTTCTCCAATAACCTTGTGTTTCTTTGTTACTAACTGAAATACCCGACGTTGTCCGTGGTTTGATGATTTAACACTACAACATTTAGACTCAGGTTGTACTTGTACAATAGCCTTGTGTTTCTTTGTTACTAACTGAAATACCCGGCGTTGTCAGTGGTTTGGTGATTTATCACTACAACATTTAGACTTAGGTTGCACTTGTCCAATAGCCTTGTGTTTCTTTGTTACTAACTGAAATACCCGACGTTGTCCGTGGTTTGATGATTTATCACTACAACATTTAGACTTAGGTTGCACTTGTCCAATAGCCTTGTGTTTCTTTGTTACTAACTGAAATACCCGACGTTGTCCGTGGTTTGATGATTTATCACTACAACATTTAGACTTAGGTTGTACTTGTCCAATAGTCTTGTGTTTCTTTGTTACTAACTGAAATACCCGACGTTGTCCGTGGTTTGGTGATTTATCACTACAACATTTAGACTTAGGTTGCACTTGTCCAATAGCCTTGTGTTTCTTTGTTACTAACTGAAATACCCGACGTTGTCCGTGGTTTGATGATTTATCACTACAACATTTAGACTTAGGTTGTACTTGTCCAATAGTCTTGTGTTTCTTTGTTACTAACTGAAATACCCGACGTTGTCCGTGGTTTGGTGATTTATCACTACAACATTTAGACTTAGGTTGCACTTGTCCAATAGCCTTGTGTTTCTTTGTTACTAACTGAAATACCCGACGTTGTCCGTGGTTTGATGATTTATCACTACAACATTTAGACTTAGGTTGTACTTGTCCAATAGCCTTGTGTTTCTTTGTTACTAACTGAAATACCCGACGTTGTCCGTGGTTTGGTGATTTATCACTACAACATTTAGACTTAGGTTGCACTTGTCCAATAGCCTTGTGTTTCTTTGTTACTAGCTGAAATACCCGACGTTGTCCGTGGTTTGATGATTTATCACTACAACATTTAGACTTAGGTTGCACTTGTCCAATAGCCTTGTGTTTCTTTGTTACTAACTGAAATACCCGACGTTGTCCGTGGTTTGATGATTTATCACTACAACATTTAGACTTAGGTTGCACTTGTCCAATAACCTTGTGTTTCTTTGTTACTAACTGAAATACCCGACGTTGTCCGTGGTTTGATGATTTATCACTACAACATTTAGACTTAGGTTGCACTTGTCCAATAACCTTGTGTTTCTTTGTTACTAACTGAAATACCCGACGTTGTCCGTGGTTTGATGATTTATCACTACAACATTTAGACTTAGGTTGCACTTGTCCAATAACCTTGTGTTTCTTTGTTACTAACTGAAATACCCGACGTTGTGCGTGGTTTGATGATTTATCACTACAACATTTAGACTCAGGTTGTACTTGTCCAATAACCTTGTGTTTCTTTGTTACTAACTGAAATACCCGACGTTGTCCGTGGTTTGATGATTTATCACTACAACATTTAGACTTAGGTTGCACTTGTCCAATAGCCTTGTGTTTCTTTGTTACTAACTGAAATACCCGACGTTGTCCGTGGTTTGATGATTTATCACTACAACATTTAGACTTAGGTTGTACTTGTCCAATAACCTTGAGTTTCTTTGTTACTAACTGAAATACCCGACGTTGTCCGTGGTTTGATGATTTATCACTACAACATTTAGACTTAGGTTGCACTTGTCCAATAACCTTGTGTTTCTTTGTTACTAGCTGAAATACCCGACGTTGTCCGTGGTTTGATGATTTATCACTACAACATTTAGACTTAGGTTGTACTTGTCCAATAGCCTTGTGTTTCTTTGTTACTAGCTGAAATACCCGACGTCCGTGGTTTGATGATTTATCACTACAACATTTAGACTTAGGTTGTACTTGTCCAATAGCCTTGTGTTTCTTTGTTACTAACTGAAATACCCGGCGCTGTCCGTGGTTTGATGATTTATCACTACAACATTTAGACTTAGGTTGTACTTGTCCAATAGCCTTGTGTTTCTTTGTTACTAACTGAAATACCCGGCGCTGTCCGTGGTTTGATGATTTATCACTACAACATTTAGACTTAGGTTGCACTTGTCCAATGACCTTGTGTTTCTTTGTTACTAACTGAAATACCCGACGTTGTCCGTGGTTTGATGATTTATCACTACAACATTTAGACTTAGGTTGTACTTGTCCAATATCCTTGTGTTTCTTTGTTGCTAACTGAAATACCCGACGTTGTCCGTGGTTTGTTGATTTATCACTACAGCATTTAGACTTAGGTTGTACTTGTCCAATAACCTTGTGTTTCTTTGTTACTAACTGAAACACCCGACGTTGTCCGTGGTTTGATGATTTATCACTACAACATTTAGACTTAGGTTGTACTTGTCCAATAGTCTTGTGTTTCTTTGTTACTAACTGAAATACCCGACGTTGTCCGTGGTTTGATGATTTATCACTACAACATTTAGACTTAGGTTGTACTTGTCCAATAGTCTTGTGTTTCTTTGTTACTAACTGAAACACCCGACGTTGTCCGTGGTTTGATGATTTATCACTACAACATTTAGACTTAGGTTGCACTTGTCCAATAGCCTTGTGTTTCTTTGTTACTAACTGAAATACCCGACGTTGTCCGTGATTTGATGATTTATCACTACAACATTTAGACTTAGGTTGCACTTGTCCAATAACCTTGTGTTTCTTTGTTACTAGCTGAAATACCCGACGTTGTCCGTGGTTTGATGATTTATCACTACGACATTTAGACTTAGGTTGTACTTGTCCAATAACCTTGTGTTTCTTTGTTACTAACTGAAATACCCGACGTTGTCCGTGGTTTGATGATTTATCACTACAACATTTAGACTTAGGTTGCACTTGTCCAATAACCTTGTGTTTCTTTGTTACTAACTGAAATACCCGACGTTGTCCGTGATTTGATGATTTATCACTACAATATTTAAACTTAGGTTGCACTTGTCCAATAACCTTGTGTTTCTTTGTTACTAACTGAAATACCCGACGTTGTCCGTGGTTTGATGATTTACCGCTACAACATTTAGACTTAGGTTACACTTGTCCAATAGGCTTGTGTTTCTTTGTTACTAACTGAAATACCCGACGTTGTCCGTGGTTTGATGATTTACCGCTACAACATTTAGACTTAGGTTACACTTGTCCAATAGCCTTGTGTTTCTTTGTTACTAACTGAAATACCCGGTGTTGTCCGTTTTTGAGTTTAGCTGTCCACAGACGCACACACAAGCACGAACCTTTTTCTAAAACTGCTTTTTTTTTTTTTTTTGGATTTAAGGGGCCTAAAACATATTTCTGTTGAAATCCCTACATCTATATTTTGGGTGGAATACTGCAAGATAAGTTGGTGTAATGGGATTTTGGAGGTTATGTAGATGACATATGGGGTTGGATGTCACGTGTGGGGAAGCAATTTCCACGGCCTATGGTATCATCACATTTCCATAATGAACATGATGAGTGATTGGAAATCTACGAGAGAAGGAAGCAAGGAGACTCCTGGGGAAGACGAACCTTTGGCTCCGTCCAGTTCTGTTGAAACCAACGTCGGTCTGGGGGCTGGGGGTGGGGGGGGGGGGTAGGTTTTGAAAAGAATCCAATCGATCTCGAGGAGTGCAGTTCCTCTCTACATTTGCAGATTACATTCCAAAAACAGAATATGTGAAGCCCAGTTCACTTAATAAAATGTTTATACCAATCAACTTATCTGATACTAAAATGACATACGATTCTGAACGTTGCATTGTTAAAAAATCTGATGCGCCACACTCACATGACTTTCTCTACTCTTGTACTAACCATTCTTACAATCTTGCCTATTTCCTTGTAGGTGCAAGGGGAATGCTCGAATATAGTAGGCTTTGTGCGATAGTCAAATGTTTTAAAGCTTTGAGATTCCGTTCTCTTTGCACTCTTAACTAATAAAAAAATTAACAACGATGTTCCATTTCACGAAAGTTTTGTTTCCGAAACTCGCACACAACAAGGAATATCTCCGAAATGGTTCACCCTACAAGAAAATGTATTTAGACATAAAATGTGTATTTTAGCAAGATCTACATTTTTTGTATAGTATGATTTGGTCCATCTCTAACGGTTTACCAGTTATGCAAAAGTCGTCCAGAGTAAATACGACTACAGGGGCTATAGCCAGAAAATTTAAGATATACATTTCATTTCTCATAAAAATGTCTCAAACATATGACGTTTTAATCAAAATCTTTAGAGCTATTTTCAAGAAAATCAAATCTGTCAAAAAAATTTTCCATCTAAAGGGTAGTTTAGATTGGGGCTATTTTCTTCAAAATCTTCGTGTCGCATCCTTGAAAGAGATTAAACTTACATACTAACTTTGCTTTTTAACCGAATTTTCGTTTTTGAGTTCTGCTGTCCACAGACTGACACACACACACACACACACACACACACACACACACACACACACACACACACACACACACACACACACACACACACACGGACCTTTTTCAAAAAATCCTTTTTTTGGATTCAGGGGGTCTCAAAACATTCCGGTGAACTCTCGACATCGAATGTTTGGGTGTAATACAATACTTCCCCTACTCACCAGTAGAGAAAGTAATTAAGACATATCTGACAGATAAACACGTGATTAACGAGGAGTTAAACAACAGCGTGGAAACTGCTTTCCTTGGACAATCAGGTTTAGATGGAGAAATATCCTTACATATTCTTCTACGGATGGTAACGCACAAATAAGTGAATGACAGAATGGAAAAGGGAGGCCGGCCATCCCTGGGGTGTTTCTATAATAGATGTGTCCGGTTGTCATGGATATACCTACCACTAAGATCTGTAGCTGGATTTGGATTTGGATTTGGTTTAAGGGCGCTCAACTTCTAGGTCATCAGCGCCCTTAACAGACTCATGGCAATAGCCAGATATAAATTTCACTCAAAAAATAAAAATACTAGAAACAACAAAATATACAAGGTAGAAATCACTGGCAATAGCCAGATATCAAGCAAGGTGATAAATATGTCCAAAAGCAGAACAAGATAATTAAAAAATTTAAATCCTCAAATTTATATTACACTGCGCTAAAAAATTAAGAACTCTATCAACCGCTGTTTTGTCGTCCGCTAGGACCTCTGCAAGTCTGGCAGGCAGCTGCAGAGAATCCCGAAGGTGCGCTAGAGAATAACACTCCAAGAGCACGTGGCGAACCGACAAAACGTTGTCACACAGCGGACATAGAGGCGCAGGGTCCCTTTTAAATAGGTAACCGTGCGAAAAATTGCAGTGCCCTATTCTTAATCGAGCCAAACTAACCTCCTCGCGACGAGATGTGCGACAGGAAGTTACCCAGTTTATCGGAAGTTCTTTCACTTCTCTAAGCTTATTACCGCGGAGAGCTGACCACTCGTCGTGCCAGGACGACAGCACCGCTCTCCGCACTTCAAGCCTAAAGTCTTCCGAAGTAACACGTGAGATGATAATTCTGGGTTCTGTAGTTGCCGTCTTTGCTGCTAAATCTGCCTTTTCATTCCCAGGCAAACCTACGTGACCAGGAATCCATGCACACTCCACGTCAACGCCAGAAGCGTGTAAAACATGGAGGGCATCCTGGATACGTTGTACAATAGGGTGGGGGTTGTACAACTGACAAAGGCTCTGCAGTGCACTAAGGGAATCGCTCAAAATCAGGCAGTCACCTAATTTACGACGGCGAACATACAAAACGGCTCGATAGATTGCATAAAGCTCTGCAGTAAAAATGGAAGTGCTGTTTGGAAAACCGAATGTATATGGTTCGGTTCCATAAACATAAGCACATCCAACACCGTTGGTGTTCTTTGATCCATCGGTGTAAATATATTTACGGTCAGAGTAGCCTGACAAAAATTCTAAGAAACACGTGCGGATACTTGAAATAGGCATCGTGGACTTCTGGTGTATGGTCATCCCAAGATCTACATGGGGCGTACCAGATAGCCAAGGGGGGTAAAGTCTCTCGCCCTTGGCGAACATCACAGGCAGTTCCACTCCAAGCTTCACTAGGAGCTCTTGGAAACGGAACCCCGCAGGCTTTGGATTAAGGGTGCTATTTCTATATCGTTCTCTTAGCGTGGTGGTGAAAAAAGAAGCGAACGTTGGGTGCTTAGGCATACATCTAAGCGCACAACCATAATTTGCCAAGAGAATCTCACGCCGATATTGCAGAGGAGCTTCTGCGGACTCGGCGTAAAGGCTCACCACTGGGCTTGTTGGAAAAGCTCCTGTAGCAATGCGGATGCCCCTATTATGGACCACGTCTAATCTTCTCAGCACAGATGGTCGTGCTGATGAATAAACAATACACCCATAGTCTAGCTTGGATCGGACCAATGCGCGATATATTCGCAACAAAATTTTTCGATCCGCTCCCCACGATTTGCCATTCAGTACTCGCATAATATTTAGGGAACGGTCACATCTCGCTCTTAGCTGTGCAATATGCGACGACCAACTAAGCTTCCTGTCCAATATCAAACCCAGGAAGCGCGTCTCTTCTGCGAAGGGAAGTTCATCTGGGCCAAATCGGAGCGAAGGTGGTAATCGTCTCCTACGGCGCCAGAAATTAACGCAGATTGTCTTCTCAGTTGAGAAACGGAAGCCGTTTTTCACGCTCCATTCTCTGAGGTTGTCCAAACATTGCTGCAGGCGCCGTTGTAAGAACGCCGTGCGCTGAGAAGTGCAATAGACAGCGAAGTCGTCTACGAATAGGCATGACGAAACTCCAGGTGGAACACATTTCCAGATGGAGTTAATTGCTATAGCAAAGAGCGTGACACTTAGCACCGAACCCTGAGGTACTCCCTCCTCCTGAACAAAAGAATTAGAAAAAACCGAGCCGACCCTTACTCGGAAAAAGCGGTCCTTCATAAACTCCTGAATGAAAAGTGGTAGGCGTCCACGTATGTTCCAGGCATACAGGGAACGTAGAATCCCTGCTCGCCAGCACGTATCATAAGCCTTCTCAAGATCGAAAAATATGCCAACGGTTTGACAGTTCTTCATAAAGCCGTCCATTATCTGTGTCGATATTGACACAAGATGGTCAACAGTTGAACGGCGTCGTCGAAAACCACACTGGATGTTAGTCAGTAGGTTACGACTTTCTAACCACCATACCAATCGTCCATTGATCATGCGTTCCATCACCTTGCAAACGCAACTGGTGAGGGAAATAGGACGATAGCTGGAGGGAAGATGACGGTCCTTCCCAGCCTTCAAGATGGGAATAACGGTGGCCTCCCGCCAATTTTCTGGGAGTATACTGTCAACCCAAACACGATTATAGACCTCGAGCAGGAATGCCTTACCTTCAGGAGAGAGCTGTTGTAACATTTGTACATGAATACCGTCCGGTCCTGGTGCTGAACATCGCGAAGATTTCAGGGAATACTCCAGCTCTGCCATGGTGAAAAGGCGATTGTAATCTTCTACGTTTCTAGAACGAAACGAGAAGCCTTGAGATTCCACCTGAGTTTTAATTGGAAGGAACTCAGGGGAGTAGTTTTCCGAGCTAGACACTTGTGCGAAAGCACTGCCAAAGGTATTGGCCACTTCAAATGAATCAACAACAGCTCCTGTGGCTGTTTTTAGTCCCGCTATTGGTATTTGGGTCGTTTTAGCTGCAACACGCCTTAATCTATCCCACACAACCGAGGAAGGTGTGTGTCGGTTAAATGAAGCTACAAATTTGCTCCATGATGACTTTTTGCTATCCTTAATGACTTGTCTGGACCTGGCGCGCATTTTCTTGTACTCGATTAGGTTTTCCAAAGTAGGGTGACGTTGGAAAACCCTAAGTGCACGCCTTCGAGCACGAATGGCATTCCGACATTCTTCCGTCCACCAGGGAACGGGAAATCGACGGGGGTGTGTAGTCGACCGCGGAATCGATTGTTCAGCAGCAGAGAGAATCGTCTCCGTGAGATGCTGCGCCAAATTATTTACTGAGTCATGCTCGTTGTAGGTAAAGACAGCCAACTGATTGTAAAGGTTCCAGTTGGCATGGTCCAAACTCCATCTGGGCATACGTCTGGAATATGTAGGTTGCGTCAAGAGACTAATAAGACATGGGAAGTGGTCACTAGAGTGTAGATCAGAGATGACATTCAATTGTAAGGAGACTGCCAACTGAGGTGAACAAACTGCAAGATCAAGGTGTGAGAAACTATTGTAAGAGTCCGAAATGAATGTAGGCTCTCCAGTGTTGAGGAGAGCTAGGTTGTAGCGTGGAAGATATGACATTTCGTCGATATGGTTCTCCTTGCTGCATCTGTTAGTGTCAGCTGTCTCCGGTGGAAAAACACAAAACATAATACTTACCCGAGATATTCTCGAAGCAATAGGACAAAATGTAACTGAAAACTTGTCGTTACAATATTATCTACCACGTATCTACTAGAGAAAGCAAGCGTTGAACTCACATGACTTTCTCTACTCTTGTACTAACCATTCTTACAAACTCTCATTCCTATATCTTCTTCGTGTTAGTTGATATTAACATTTGTACAAATTATCTTATTGCTTATTTCCTTGTAGGTACAAGGGGAATGTTAGAATACAGTAGGCTTTGTGCGATAGTCAAATCTTTTAAAGCTTTGAGATTCTGTTCTCTTTGCACACTTAACAGATAAAAAATGAACTACGATGTTGCATTTGAGGAAATTTTATTTTCTGAATCTGATACAAATAATAAAGAATATCTCCGAAATGGTTCACTCTACAAAAAATGAAATCAGACATATATTTTGTAGTTTAATCATATATACATTTTTACTCTCTCTACTGCTAAGTAGAAGGAAGTATTGTATCCCACCCAAAAATCCGATGTCCAAATTTCATCGGAAATATGTTATGAGTCCCCCTGAATTAAAAAAAAAAAAAAAGCATAACTCGAAAATGAAAGGTCGATTAAAAACCAAAGTTGTTATTTAAGTTTAATGACTTTCAAGGATGCGACACGAAGATTTTGAAGAAAATAGCCCCACCCTTAACCGCGCTTTACATGGAAAATTTTTATTTTCTTGAAAATAGCTCTAACAACTTTAGTTAAAATGCCGCAAGTTTAAGATATTTGTATGACAATTCAAATCTATATTTCGAATTTTCGGGCTATAGACCATGTAGTGCTGTTTACTCTGGAGGACTTAACTCGTAAACCGTAAGAGATAGATAAAATCTTACTATACAAAAATGTATAATTCGCTAAAATACACAATTTATGTCCAAATATAGATTTAACCATTTCGGAGATATTTTTTATTATTGGTGTCATTTTCGGAAAACTTATAACTTTCGTGAAATTTTTTATATGTTAAGCCTGCAAAGAGAACGGAATCTCAAAACTTTAAGAGATTTGACTATCGCACAAAGCCTACTGTATTTTAATATTCCCCTTGTACCTACAAGGAAATAAGCAATAAGATAAGTTGTACAAATGTTTATCCCAACTAACAAGAAGATATAGGAATACGAGTTTGTAAGAATGGTTATTACAAGAGTAGAGAAAGTCATGTGAGTGCAACACATCCGATTTCATTATCCGGGTCTAAAATTCACAGCAGGTTTAAATCTGTGCATTTGCTATAAACCTTTCGTATCGAATTCCAGGTAACACCTTCTCAGAAATTAATAAAATTTCGTAGTTATTAATTTATGAAATTTTAGTATTAAAATTCGTAAAAATAATTAATAAATTTGTTATATAAAAACTTATTATGAATTAAAGGTCACAGATGTATGACGTAATATGGTTGCTAAAGAGATCTCATCTCTTTTGTTTCAACATTTACAGAGGAAAATGGAAGGTAATGATAAAAGTATTGAAAATGTAGGTTATGATGAAACGCTAGTTCTGATTAATTATTGTTCCATCTGTCTTTAAAACAAATTTAATGAAGTGATTCTTGTTTGAAAGTTATTACACTTGCGAGTGATATTCCAAATCTTCTTAGAGTTAGATTGGAGAAAATTATTTTGAGTCAGTGATGACGTCATTTTCTCATTTTGGTGCCAGAAAGAGTGTAATTTTGTGTGATTTAATAAAGCTTTTAATACATAAAGTAACTTGCAGGAGCTGGGTAGAGTGAAGGTGGGGATTTTTGAAGGAGTGACGTATTCTGTAATTGAGTTAATGCACCGTGTCTGCCCATTGTTAGTGCAACAAGAGAGTTCCTTAATGGAAGCAAAACGTCTTGTTGCTGTACATTAATAAGGGAACATTATGCACGCACCTGTATTATTCCAGGTATTAAGATTTTAAACAGGATTTCACTGTCTGATGTATATTACACAAATGGAGGCGAAGCTCAGGAGAGATTCTGTTCCTTCAACCTACAGACGGTTCTAGAAGCTGCTCATTGCTTCCGGACTATAGGCTTGCAATTCTGCAAACGCTACCTATCATTACTGCTGAGTATAATGGTCTTAACTGGATTATTAAATTTGGATTCTGACGTAATTTTTACTTTCTCTACTACAAAAAAAGGTAAGTAGAAGGAAGTATTGTATTCTACCCAAAAATTGGATGTTGAGATTTCACCGGAAATATGTTTTCAGGCCCCCTGAACCAAAAAAAAAAAAAAAAAAAAAAAAAAAAACATAGTTGATATTTAAGTTCAATATATTTCAAGGATGCGACACGAAGATTTTGAAGAAACTAGCTCCAACCTAAACTACCCTTTATATGGAAAATTTTTCGAAAATTTTCATATTCTTGAAAATGGCTCTAATGATTTTGATTAAAATGTCATATGTTTGAGATATTTTTATGACAAATGAAATGTACATCTTGAATTTTCTGGCTATAGCCCCTGTAGTCATATTTACTCTGAACGACTTTTGCATAACTGGTAAACCGTTAGAGATAGACCAAATCATACCATACAAAAATGTAGATATTGCTAAAATACATAATTTATGCCTCAATAAATTTTTTTGTAGGGTGAACCATTTCGGAGATATTCCTTGTTATGTGTGTGAGTTTCGGAAAACAAAACTTTCGTGAAATGGATCATCGTTGTTCATTTTTTATATGTTAAGTGTGCAAAGAGAACGGAATCTCAAAGCTTTAAAAGATCTGACTATCGCACAAAGCCTACTGCAATCTAACATTCCCCTTGTACCTACAAGGAAATAAGCAATAAGATAATTGTTACAAATGTTAACTAACACGAACAAGATACGTGAATAAGAGTTTGTAAGGATGGTTAATAGAAGAGTAGAAAAAGTCGTGTGAGTGCAACACATCAGATTTTTTGAAAAGGGTCACTATCATTTAAGGTTACGGAATGTAATGAAGATCAAATTAATGCACAGAAAACCTTTAACCTTAATTTATTTTAAATTTAAAACATTGTGATTATTACAGAATTTCAATATTTGCTTTACAAATGTGTGTCCCACAACTATTGTTCATATAATAGAAATCTTTAACATGTGCTAATAAGGATAAGAATTTGCTTCCCTGGTTTCTAATAATGTAATTTCTCATCGCTGAGTGGCAACGTATCTAGGTTACAGCAATTGGTCAGCTCTTTACGTAATTCAACCTGAGATAATGCTAAAGAATTTTGGTAAAGGAAGAGTTAATCATTGAAAACTATGCCGAAAATATGAAAATGGCTTACGCAAAGAAAACAGCAACTATCGGGTCATAATGCCAGTTGTATTTGACCAGGAGATACCTCGCCACATATTGCTCGCCTTCCCAGAAAAATTGCTTCGAGTTAAAGAACTGGTGGCTCTATCTGTCTTGGCTCTCTGGGAAGCGAAGTCCCGTCCCCTGACGTCACAATAGCGTGACGTATGGGAGTGATGTCAGCATTGGGTCTACGTCCGTTGGGGGGGGGGGGGAGGCACCGTGACTAAGTGGAATGTATAATACAGAACGGTGCATACTATACAAAAATTATATTTTTGTGACGTTATTCCTCAGTAAATATGCAAGGTGCTCAATTTCCTGGCCAGGCACTAAACCTCAGACACGTTTCTCTACTTTTAACTTAGGTGGATGGAAGTACCAAAGTTTGAACGAAATCAATGACCCGTCTTCTTTTAGTTGAGCAGAGAGAGAGAGAGATAGACACAGTTTAAAAGAAACATGGTAAAGGTTGCAGGTCACCTGCGCTGCACCTCTTCGATCGCATCTAGCAGTACCACATAATACCCTCGACAGGTTGACATTGGTAACCCGTCTCTGTTATTTGTTGAAGCAGCTACTCCAAAAATCACTGCTATAAATCGCGCCCGTGGTGTCGCTTCCAAGAGCTGCCAAATATCTCCAAGAGTGCTTGATAACACGTTTCAAGACTTCAGGCTTTACTAAAGGAACTCTTGTATTCCACCCAGAAATTCGATGTCGAGAATTCAACGGAAATATATGCTTTAGGCTCCCTGAATTTAAAAAAAAAAAAAAAAAAAGCATTTTTAAAAAAAAAATCTGATGTCTTACACTCACATGACTTTCTCTACTCTTGTACTAACCATTCTTAGAAACACTTATTCCTATATCTTCTTCGTGTTAGTTAAGACAAACATTTCTACAAATTATCTTACTGTTTTTTTCCATGTAGGTGCAACGGGAACTATAGTAAAATGTTTTAAAGGTTTGAGATTCTGTTGATATTGCACACCTAACATATAAAAAAATGAACAACGATGATCCATTTCATGGAAGTTCTAAGTTTTCCGAAACTCACACACATAACAAGGAATATCTCCGAAATGGTTCACTCTACAAGAAAATTTCTTGGAACATAAATTGTGTATTTTAGCAAGATCTACATTTTTTGTATAGTACGATTTGGTCTATCTCTAACGGTTTAGCAGTTATGCAAAAGTCGTCCAGAATAAATACGACTACAGGGGCTATAGCCAGAAAATTCAAGATATACATTTAATTTGCCATAAAAATATCTCAAACATATGACATTTTAATCAAAATCGTTAGAGCCATTTTCAAGAAAATCAAAATTTTCGAAAAATTTTCCATGTAAAGCGTAGTTTAGGGTGGGGGTATTTTCTTCAAAATCTTCGTCTCGCATCCGTAAAAGACATTAAACTTAAATACCAACTTTAGTTTTTAACCGACTTTTCGTTTTTGAGTTATGCTGTCCACAGACTGACAGACAGACACACAGACTGAGAGACACACGGACCGTTTTCTAAAAATGCTTTTTTTTTTTTGGATTCAGGGTGTCTCAAAACATATATTTGCGGTGAAATCTCGACATCGAATTTTTGGGTGGAATACAATACTTCCCCTACTTATCAGTAGAGAAAGCAAAAAAACTTCTTGCGTGTGTCTGTGAACAGCATAACTCAAAATCGAAAAGTCAGTTAAAAACCAAAGTTGGTATTTATATTTAATGTCTTTCAAGGATACGACACGAAGATTTTGAAGAAAATAGCACCAACCTAAGCTACCCTTTACATGGAAAATTTTTAGAAAATTTTGATTTTCTTGAAAATGGCTCCAACGATTATGATTAAAATGTCATATGTTTAAGATGTTTTTATGACAAATTAAATGTATATCTTGAATTTTTTGCCAATAGACTATGTAGACCTGTTTACTCTGGATGACTTTTAAATAACCCGTAAACCATAACAAACAGACAAAAACTTACTGTACAAAAAATGTAGATCTTGCTAAAATACACAATTTATGTCTAAATAAATTTTCTTGTAGGGTGAACCATTTCGGAGATATTTCTTGTTATGTGTGTCAGTTTCGGAAAACGTAAAGCTTTTGTGAAATGGAACATCGTTCTTCATTTTTTATATGTTAAGTGTGCAAAGAGAACGGGATCTCAAAGCTTTAAAAGAGTTGACTATCGTGCAAAGCCTACTGTATTCTAATATTCCCCTTGTACCTACAAGGAAATTAGCATTAATATAATTTGAACAAATATATTTCTGGAAAGACGAAGAAGATATAGTAATAAGAGTTTGTAAGAATGGTTAGTACAAGAGTAGAGAAAGTCATGTGAGTGCAACACATCAGATGTTTCTTTTTTGCAGACCAGTTATGCAGTGTACAATGATAATACATTAAAGGAATACACCAACTAATTAGGTTGTAGAAGGGAATGAGTTATTTATCATTGGTTAGGAAATACTCAAACATCTATATAGTCGTGTTAAACCTTCAAGAAGCCCACCTTGTTTTCTTGGTCTTAGAGGCGGTGCATTTCTACACGCCATCTTACAAACTGCCATCTAGCGTGTTCAGTTTGGCTTCCACTGCATTGCCAGGAATAATTAATGAAATAGATATATTTTTAGAAATATAAAAATAATCTCTGGGAAATCACATATGCCCTTGTTAAAAGGTGAGATATTCCTACCATTGCAATGTCTTGAAACCATACCAGTTATACGTCTTTGCTATTAGAGTTATATTTAAAGATTCTGATGTGTTACACTCACATGACTTTCTCTACTCTTGTACTAACCATTCTTTCAAACTCTTATTCCTATAACCTCTTCGTGTTAGTTGAGATAAACATTTGTACAAATTATCTTATTGCTTATTTCCTTGTAGGTACAAGGGGAATATTAGAATACAGCTGGCTGCTGTGTGCGACAGTCAAATCTTTTTAAGCTTTGAGATTCCGTTCTCTTTGCACACCTAACATATAAAAAAATGAACAACGATGATCCATTTCACGAAAGTTCTGTTTTCCGAAACTCACACATATAACAAGGAATATCTCCGATATGGTTCATCCTACAAGAAAATTTACTGAGATATAAATTGCGTATTTTAGCAAGATCTACATATTTTATGGAGCAAGATTTTGTCTATCTCTAACGGTTTAGCACGTATTCAAAAGCCGTCCAGAGTAAATAGGACTACAGGGGTTATAGCCAAAAAATTCAAGATATACATTTCATTTGTCATAAAAATATCTCAAACATATGACATTTTAATCAAAATCGTTAGAGCCATTTTCAAGAAAATCAAAATTTTTGAAAAATTTTCCATGTATAGGGTAGTTTAGAGTGGGGAAATTTTTTTTTCAAAATCTTCCTGTCACATCCTTGAAAGACATTAAACTTAAATACCAACTTTGGTTTTCATCCGAGTTTTAGTTTTTGACTTATGCCGTTCACACACACACACACACACACACACACACACACACACACACACACACACACACACACACACACACAGTTTTATGATTGGACTTTATATCAGTACTTGATCTCCAAGGTTTGCTTACAAAAGAACTAAGTTTGTAATTATAATTAAATCACTAAAGCCGGTATCTTGTTACTGACCAAACTTTTTTTTCTATTTCAGGTGAGTCTTAATGTAAATATGCTTCAACTTTAGCGAAGTTTTTGAAGCCAGCCTATTGGGTAGGTAAGTGTTACAAAGTATAAATGTATACAACGAAAGCCACCTACCTATCAATTTCAACATCTGTTGTGATGCACGTAAGTCTAATGCAAGTTACCACAGTACCTAGTGCTGCATATCCATAACTTGCCGGTCGTTTACGTGTAACTCTGGCGGAGGGCTCGCCAGACTTCGCCCATCTACCAACGCACTGTAGCTAATACATTGCATTCTACACAAAAAATTGTATATCGAGATTTAGCCCAAACATAACCTCAAAACGAATGGTAGGTTAAATACCAAACTTTATAGTTATCTTCAGCGTCTTCCAAGGGTGCACGATGATTTTGATAAATATTATGCACCTCAAATCACCCTCTAGATAGAAACTTTGTTCGGCATTTTTTATTTTCTCGACAATATCTGAAATTAATTTTATTAAAATACATGCTTTGGACACTTTTATGAGAAATGAACTATATATCGTGAATTTTCGGGGAACCGCATGGGGGATTAGTGGTGGACGAAGCGGCGCTGTGGCGGGTTTTCTCCGGGTTCTCCGGTTTCCCTTGCCATCTCATTCCACCAGTGCTCCATCTTCCATCTTCATTCCATGTATCACCAGTGTCACCGTCTGCAGTAAAAGCGGGTAAAAGCCTTTGAAGTCCTACACCAGGCATGGGCACGAGAGGAGAGGTGGCGAGTGAACTTGCCTTACTTACGCCACATTGTCTTGCCGGGTGACAAAGATTGAGTACAAGTGCAGTGGTGGGTTCATTCCACCTGCGAAATAAGTATTTTGTTTAACATAAACATATTTAGCATTCAGCAGTTATTACTGTGGCTAGAAAATATTTTAAAAGTATTTGAATTACATAATAAATTCTTTGGTTTTAAACTTAATATTAAATTCAAATTAGCAAACATGAATTACAATAGTTTATATTAAACAAACTAATAAGAAACTAAACCACTAAAAAGTTGAATCATATCGTCCGTCTTATATGTTTACAAATACAAGTATACAGAAAGTACTTTTTGAAATTGTAAAACCGATAATGTTACCAAAGTTTCATTTATACTTCCGATCATAGTGGCGTTTGATATTGTAACGCCTGATATTTGCAAATTAAAATCCGAATATCTACCACTCTTCTGTTTTTTTTTCTGCGGTGTTCATTCTTGGGCGTTTGCACGCGGCCGCCAAGTGGTGTGAGGTTGTTTGACCTATCTTCACGTCTATCAGCCTGTATACATAATAGTGGTTGTGAGCCACTAACGGGCAAGTAAACACGGTCTGCTGAAGTTTACTAACATCCTAAAAGGAGAAAGAAGTTGTGATTGGTAATCAGGTGTAGTTGCCCTTCATTGGTGTGGAGACATAGGTTTGAGACCTCAAGTACGTACATTAGGAATGCATTACATAATACTCAAGCTGATGAGAACGAAGGGGTAACCAGCGCAATGCCGAGTGAGAAGCGAATAATTATGTATGCGGCGACCAGCAGGACGTCGAGAGGGTATTGCTTTAATATGGCCCTAGACTGTCCTTGGTTTGTGCACAAGCGATATAAGGGACCTTGCATAGTAACTTCTCAACTGGGAATTGCAGTCTAGATAAACAAACTGGCATTATCTATGCACAAGTTGGTAAGACTATTTCTGAATACAGCTTCCACCAACTGTTCTTTAAATGATAAGACAACCTAACCACTTAAATACTGCAAAACTGTCTGAAACTGCCTGAAAATCGAGCAAAATCTGCGCGCGGCGTGTCTGTCGACACCATAACTCAAAAACAAAAAGTGAGTTAAAAATCAAAGTTGGTATTTAAATTTAATGTCTTTCAAGAATGCGACATGAAGATTTTGAAGAAAACAGCCCCACCCTAAACTACGCTTTACATGGAAAATTTTTCGAAAAATTTGGTTTTCTTGAAAACTGCTGTAATGGTTTTGATTAAAATGTCATATGTTGAAGATATTTTTATGGTAAATGAAATGTTATCTTGAATTTTCCGGCTATAGCCCCTGTAGTCGTATTTACTCTGGACGACTTTTAGGTACATAACTGGTAAACCGTTAGAGATAGACCAAATCATACTATACAAAAAATGTAGATATTGCTAAAATACACAATTTATATCAAATTAAATTTGTTTATAGGATGAACCATTTCGGAGATATTCCTCGTTATGTGTGAGAGTTTTGGAAAACTTAAAACTTTCGCGAAATGGATCATCGTTGTTCATATTTCTATATGTGAAGCGTGCAAAGAGAATGGAATCTCAAAGGTTTAAAATATTTGACTATCGCACTAAGCCTACTGTATTCTAATATTCGCCTTGCAGCTACAAGGAAATAAGCAATAAGTTGTACAAATGCTTGTCTCAACTAACACGAAGAAGATATAGGAATAAGAGTTTGTAAGAATGGTTAGTACAAGAGTAGAGAAAGTCATGTGAGTGCAACATATATTTTTTGTCATTTTAAAATCATATTGTTGGCATATCTGGTTGAAGCTGTGCAATGCACATTTTAATTTATATTCCAGTTCTTGTACTTAATCTACACATAGTAAAATATTTAACATTTTATTCCTTTCATGTGAATCAAATTTTGTTTGCACTTGCGCTCCTGGTACTTGAGTTATTTCCGCCGGGTGAAGATTAATGTATTCTAACTTACTACAATTATTTCGTTACATAATGCTACAAATTAAAGGCTACCTACTTGACCAGCACGCTATCAAGAAGTTCATAACCTGCTCTATTGATTGGTGGTAGTTAAATATAAATGTCTTCACATTGAGTCATCCAGACTGAAGCGGACTTCTGAAGACGTTTCCAGAAAACTGAAGATATACATTTTATTTGTCATGACAATATCTTAAATACGTGCAATTTTAACAAAACTCCTTATAGATAAATCTGAGAAAATTGATATTTTTAAAACTGTTGTATGTAAAAGATATCTTTCTTGTTGGCATCTTTGAAAGATGTTGTTCTTGAAAACCAATTTTGTACTTTAACTCTTCGTTTACCTTGTTCAAAGACACTTCTACACAGACAGATGCACATAACCTAAGGGAATGGCTTCCTACTTGAGAAAAGCATAAGTATTTGAAAATTTAACCCAAAACAGCGAATATGTCTGAAAACGTTAGTTGGACTAAAAATACATCTAAATTTTGCTTTAACTAATTCACTTTTACTTTCTGTATTGTAATATTGTATTCTACCAAAAATTCGATGTCGAGAGTTCAGCGGAAATATATGTTTTGATGACTCCCTGAATACAAAAAAAAAAAAAAAAAGAACAACACTTTTAGAAAAAGGTCCGAGTGTGTGTGTGTGTGTGTGTGTGTGTGTGTGTGTGTGTGTGTGTGTGTGTCAGTCTGTGGACAGCCTAACTCAAAAACGAAAAGTCGGTTAAAAACCAAAGCTGGTATTTAAGTTTAATGTCTTTCAAGGATGCGACACGAAGATTTTGATGAAACTAGCCCCACCCTAAACTACCCTTTACACAGAAAATTTGTCGAAAATTTTTATTTTCTCGAAAATGGCCCTAACGATTTTGATTAAAATGTCATATGTTTGAGATATTTTCATGACAAATGAAATGTATATCTTGAATTTTCTGGCTATAGCCCCTGTAGTCGTATTTACTCTGGACGACTTTTGCATAACTGGTAAATCGTTAGAGATAGAACAAATAATAGTAAACAAAAATGTAGATAGGTTCTAAATGTTGTACTAACAACTGTGCTCGCAGAGAGCGAATCTTAGAAAACATAGCAAAATTTTTCAGTGGTTTTTCGCGTCAGACTATGAAGTGGCTACACAAAGCTTTTCCACAAGATAACTTTGTACAGTTAAGGGCCCTTATACATCGCTCCGATATTATCTAGTTTCAGACTACATGCCTTTAATCCTTTCAGAAAAATAAGCAAAGGGGAGGCATTAAGCAAGAAGGCTTACGAGTTATTCAAATTAGGTATAATACCACACAGCCCAAGAGAAGGGTAACATGCTTAGCATGCCAGATAATACCAGTAACGAGCTATTTACAAAGGAACCTTCAGCAGACCTGCTGTAAAACATTTTACCTTCTTAATTACGTATAGTAAGGGAAGTATTGTATTCCATGCACAAATTTTATATCGGGGTTTCAGTGGAAATCTATTTTCGGATCCCCTGAACAAAAAATCTGATGTGTTACACTCACATGACTTTCTCTACTCTTATACTAACCATTCTTACAAACTCTTATTCCTATATCTTCTTTGTGTTAGTTGAGAAAAACATTCGTACAAATTATCTTGTTGCTTATTTCCTTGTAGGTGCAAGGGGCATATTAGAATTCAGTAGACTTTATGAGAATGTTTGGGATTCTGTTGTCTTTGCACGCTTAACATATAAAAAAATGAACAACGATGTTCCATTTCACGAAAGTTCTAAGTTTTCCGAAACTCACACACATAACAAGGAATATCTCCGAAATGGTTCACCCAACAAGAAAATCTATTGAGACATAAATTGTGTATTTTAGCAAGATCTACATTTTTTGTATAGTAAGATTTTGTCTATCTCTAACGGTTTACCAGTCATGCAAAAGTCGTCCAGAGTAAATACGACTACAGGGGCTATATCCGGAAAATTCAAGATATACATTTCATTTTCCATAAAAATATCTCAAACATATGACATTTTAATCAAAATCGTTAGAGTCAATTTCAAGAAAATCAAAATTTTCGAAAAATGTTCCACGTAAAGGGTAGTTTAGGGTGGGGCTATTTTCCTCAAAATCTTCGTGCCGCATCCTTGAATGACATTAAACTTAAATACCAACTTTTCGTTTTTGAAACTTTTCGTTTCGTCTCAGAACATATATTTTCGGTGAAATCTTGATATCCATTTTTTTGGGTTGAACACAATACTTCCCCTACTTACGAGTAGAGAAAGTAAAAATTAAACATAAACTATTTATTGTTTAAAAAAAGCTAAAACAAGCTTTTTAAACAAACCGAACCTAAAAGCAGAAAATAATTTTTAAATACGAAGAGTTTGTAGTATAGCGATTTAAAGTCAACTAGTTCATTACGTTTAAAAATTTGGTAATAAGTTTAAAAAAAAGTAATTTATATTAAAATAATAAATTTTGTTGTTAGAAAGCTTGGGTTGTCTGATATGAAATGTTCTAAATAGTTTATTTGTAGGTATTTATGAAAGGAACTCTAGCCTTTTCGTATACCACCTGTGGCATGTGAGCTCCGGTGGTTCATTCATCTCATCTCGCCCTTTTTAAAAAAATACCTTTATGAGCATCTATTACACTCTCAAAGTGAAGCAGTATTTGCTTTAAGGGTACACTTGCTACTAAGCGCATTAAGTGAAACCGTTCTATAGGGGCAGAGGTAATTTCTGATTCGACACACACACACAGACAGTCGATAAGGAAGCGGTCGACATTGTTGAATATTTTATCAGTTTCTGGCCGGTTGGGATAATTACTAGTAATCTTTCACACATTGCTCTCTCGTTCCCTTGCTGAAACAAGGGCAAAATATCTCTGCTTGATGAGTTAACGTTAGAATGTATGCGCAAGCACTTTGATTATAAAAAAAACCTAATATGAATGATTTTCCTTTCAATTACCATTTCATACAGATTCGTCAAATGACCAGGAAAAAAAGCATCATTGTTGGTACTCTACCACGTATTTATAGTAAGAAGCATTACATTTCATCAAATGTTATGTCAAGATATCAACGAAAATGCATATTTTTAAACCCTCTGAATGAAAAAGATCTCTACTCTTGTACTAACCATTCTTACAATCTCTTATTCCTATATCTTCTTCGTGTTAATTAAGATAAACAGTACCTGGGCGTTTTTCTCCTGTTATCACACTTTTTATGGAAAATTGTTTACAGAAGAGTGAGTAGGGAAAGAGATGTGAATGTGTTACCTAAAAGTGAGAGGAGAAAACAGTGTGAATGCAATAGCGCTTCTGTTTCAACCATACAAAACATGGTTTGACTTACTTTAAAAGTGGGGATAAAATGTTTTTGGTGCAAAATCACGTTTTTTATGGAAAATTGTTTATAGAAGACTGAGTAGAGAAAGAGATGTGAATGTGTTACCTAAAAGTGATTACAGAAAACACTGAGCATAATATGTATGTATACAAAAATTCAACCAAATCTTTAGAGCCGCTTCTGAAATACCGGGAATATATATACAAGAATTGCACTGTAGAAGTGGGAATTAAAAAATGTTATTTTTTATGTAAAATCGCGTTTTTTCGGGAATTACGCCTATATAGATGAAGTTAAAAAGCAAAACTCTATCTGAATACAAAATTTGATCGAAATCGTTAGAGTCGTTTTCAAGTTGCACGGAATAAATAAATATATATACAAGAATTACTCGTTTAAATATATAAGATAAGATTTGTACAAATTATCTGATTGCTTATTTTCATGTAGGCACAAGGGACAAATGGGAATAATATAGGCTTTGAGCGATAGTCAAATATTCTAAGAGTGGTCATTATTAATTCCGCTCTCTTTGCATGGTCAAGAAATAAAAAATGAATAACGACCTCCCATTTAAAAACGGCCCAAAATGAATACGAAATTCAGACGAATAAAAAGGGAATATCTCCGAAATCATTCTCAAAATATAAGTAGGCAAAAACTCTGTGTTTCTGCATTATCCAGAAAATTTCAAATTTACATTTTATTTGCCATAAAAATATCTCACACAAACGGCATTTTACTTTCTCTACTGGCATGTTTAGAAAAAGGTCCATTTGTGTGTCTGTGTGTCAGATTTTGGGCAGCACAACTCAAAAACGAAAAGTTGGTTAAAATCCAAAACTGGTATTTAAGTTTAATGTCATTCAAGGGTGCGACACGAAGATTTTGAAGAAAATAGCCCCACCCTAAACTACCCTTCACATGGAACATTTTTCGAAAATTTTGATTTTCTGGAAAATGACTCTAACGATTTCGATTAAAATGTCATATGTTTGAGATATTTTTATGACAAATGAAATGTATATGTTGAATTTTCTGGCTATAGCCCCTGTAGTCGTATTTACTCTGGGCGACTTTTGTATAACTGGTAAACTGTTAGAGATAGACAAAATCATACTATACAAAAAATGTAGATCTTGCTAAAATACACAATTTATGTCTGAATAAATTTTCTTGTAGAGTGAACCATTTCGGAGATATTCCTTGTTATTTGTGTGAGTTTAGGAATAGGAATAAGAGTTTGTAAGAATGGTTAGTACAAGAGTAGAGAAAGTCATGTGAGTGCAACACATTAGATTTTTTATTTAGGGGGCTCAAGATATATATTTCCAATGAAATTTCGATATGTAATTTTTTAGTATAAAACAATAAAATCCCCAGTTCGACAGAAATACTCTTTTTAGGAGTAGCGTACGTATGTAATGGGAACAAATTTGATAGTCACCCGGTGTTACGAAATGCATTAGCGTAAGAAGTGCTGCATTTGCAGACATGTTAACTTGGGGAGGAAGTTTCCTTAATGAAATAAAAATTTAACGAGGGTTCGATGAATTTAGAGTTAACTTGTGACTAACAACTTCCTCTCGGAGTTTCTATTTAGTTTAGCTTTATAGTCTCCAGAGGTAGCTATGCAGTCGACTCACACCGTACTACCAACTTACTAATTTAAATGACTGAATGTCAAGCAACACGTAGTGAGAAAATAATGGAACAAGACCCCTGAATTTTTAAAAATAACTAAAAAAATCTGAAATGTTACACTCACATGACTTCCACTACTCTTGTACTAACCAACTTGTAGGTACAAGGGGAATATTAGAATACAGTAGGCTTTGAGCGATAGTCTCTTATTTTAAAGCTTTGAGATTCTGTTCCCTTTGCACGTTTAACATATAAAAAAGAACAACGATGATCCATTTCACGGAAGTTCTAAGTTTTCCGACACTCACACACATAACAAGGAATATCTCCGAAATGGTTCACCCTACAACAAAATTTGTTCAGACATAAATTGTGTATTTTAGCAAGATCTAGATTTGTTGTATAGTATAATTTGGTCTATCTCTAACGGTTTACCAGTTATACAAAAGTCGTCCAGAGTAAATACGACTACAGGGGCTATAGCCAGAAAATTCAAAATATACATTTCATTTGTCATACAAATATCTCAAACATATGACATTTTAATCAAAATCGTTACAGCCATTTTCAAGAAAATCAAAATTTTCGAAAAATTTTCCATGTAAAGGGTAGTTTAGGGTGGGGATATTTTCTTCAAAATCGTCGTGTCACATCCTTAAAAGACATTAAACTTAAATACCAACTTTGGTTTTTAACCCACTTTTCGTTTTTGAGTTATGCTGTCCACAGACTGACACACAGACACACACACGGACCTTTTTCTAAAAATGCTTTTTTTTTTTTTTTTTGGATTCAGGGTGTCTCAAGACATATTTCCGGTGAAATCTCGACATCGAATTTTTGGTGGAATACAATACTTCCCCTACTTACTAGTAGAGAAAGTAAAAGAGTGAGAAAAAAAAGCTGGACTGGAGTTTTGTCATTTTCGTTACAATGGTGTCAGGAGTGGGACTTTTAGAACTGTCACATTGTTACTATATGTTTTTAAGTCTTAAATTAATAAATACTGTGCCTACTTGGATGCCTATCATTAATGATACTCATACTGCCTAGCTTATACCTGTTGCAGTGCCTGTTTTCCTGCCTATTTTAAGTTTTTAACGCCTTTTGTGCATAATTCTCCACATTATATATTTTTTCTTGGGTCTTTATTGAACATTAAACCTGTTCACAGGCAGACATCAATTGTTAACTTCGATATTTCGGTTAACACGGCCGCAGAATCCTTGTTCAGTGTGCCGCCGTTTAGTCACTTATTCTGAGGCACGTTTTGTCTCTTTTTTATCAAGTATTCTAGAATGCGTTATGTACAAAATTAGAATTCTTATCGGCCCTACCGGAGTACACAGTATTTTATTTCTATAAAGGTCTGAAAATAAACGCAATATAATATATTCAGGAGCACATGCGCGCACACGCACGCATATGTAGGTTCATTAGGTGCGTTCGCAACTGCGAAACACCTGAGCGTCAGTACGCGCATACGTCCGTCCGCATGCATTAAAATCTTGCAGATATCGGGTGGAGAAATTTTTAGAAGATTTTTAATATAGATCTTTAGAACATTAAAAATTGACTGTATTCAGTTAAAAAGTGCATCAAATTTCATTTAGGATTTAATATTTTGAAGATTACTTCTCAAAATATTAGGGTGCAATATACTGCACTCACATGAATTTCTCTACTCTTGTACTAACCATTCTTACAAACTCTTATTCGTATATTTTCTTCGTGTTAGTTAGGATAAACATTTGTACAAATTATCTTATTGCTTATTTCCTTGTAGGTGCAAGGGAAATGTTAGAATACAGTAGGCTTTGTGCGATAGTCAAATTTTTGAGATTCTGTTGTCTTTGCACACGTATCATATCAAAAAAATAAACAAAGATGATCCATTTCACGGAAGTTCTAAGTTTTCCGAAACTCACACACATAACAAGGAATATCTCCGAAATGGTTCACCCTTCAAGAAAATTAATTTAGACATAAATTGTGTATTTTAGCAAGATCTACATTTTTTGTATATTGTGATTTGGTCTATCACTAACGGTTTACCAGTTATGCAAAAGTCGTCCAGAGTAAACACGACTACAGGGGCTATAGCCAGAAAATTCAAGATATACATTTCATTTGCCATAAAAATATCTCAAATATGTGGTATTTTACTCAAAATCGTTAGAGCCATTTTCAAGAAAATAAAAATGTTCGAAAAATTTTCCATGTAAAGGGTAGTTTAGGGTGGGGCTATTTTCTTCAAAATCTTCGAGTCGCATCCTTGAAAGACATTAAACTTAAATACCAACTTTGGTTTTTAACCGAGTTTTCGTTTTTGAGTTATGCTGTCCAAAGTCGGATATAAATGCATTTTTTTGGATTTAGGGGGCCTCAAAACATATATTTCCGGTGAATTTTCGATATAGAATTTTTGAGTGGAATACAATACTTCCTCTACTTGATACTAGAGAAAGTAAAAATTATACAATTGAAATTTCGTTCCCAGAGCCGAACGAAATATGTCTTCAAAACGTAAATTCCTTTACATTGGCCTCCAGCTGACGTAACTTTTGTCGTTTTCCCTTCTCGCATGTAAAGTTTACGAGCGAGAAATCACTAGGTGAACAAAACATTATTGCTTGTCAAGCTGGGCCGTTTTATTTACAGACCAGTGCTCCGTTTGATATGGTCCTCTTGTGCCAGACTATATTTACAACCCCCTGCCCCCCCCCCATTCTCTTGATTCAGTGTATCCACCCTTGTTCCGCAAAAGTGTGATAAAACAAATCATACCTTTTTTGCTTTTATACTAACCAGGAAACCCTATGTATGTAAAATGTCTTTCCACATAATAAACAACACATTTGCATAAGTTCATGAAAAGCAAAGGTGTTTTTTACTTCCTCTGCTAAGTAGTAAGTGGGGGAGGTATTTTATTTAAAATACCATATATAGGGTGGAAGGGAAGTCATTATATTAATTAAAACCAGTATTTAGAAGCGATTTCGTATCTTACAGTTTCGTCTCTGACCATTTCCTACGGAAATATTTTAGTTTTGTCGAAAGCAAGCTGGCAACACTGCAGATTGTGTGACTGTCACTTTCATTACGTCAATACATAAACAAACACCGTAGCGGTGCGTTGTGAGAACATAAACTCATATTCTACCTTGACTTTCCGTGTTTGCTGTGCGAGTGTAGGCCAATCACAAGCTTTAGGTCTCAAAACATTAAAGGAAAGCGAAAGTGCCCGACCTGTTTACATTCACAAACTAGGTGAATTCCCTGACCTACCTCCAAACAACTTACTACACGTCTGAAACAGCTGCTTGGAATATTGCTTCACGTCTTTTAAGTGATTAATTAATTCGAAACCCTGTGTAATGTTCCGTGTGTGTCTGTCAGTCTGTGGACAGCACAACTCAAAAACGAAAAGTCGGTTAAAAACCAAAGTTAGTATGTAAGTTTAATGTCTTTCAAGGATGCGACACGAAGATTTCGAAGAAAATAGCGCCACAGTAAACTACCCTTTACATGGAAAATTTTTCGAAGATTTTGATTTTCTTGAAAATGGCTCTAACGATTTTGATAAAAATGTCATATGTTTGAGATATTTTTATGACAAACGAAATGTATATTTTGAATTTTTTGGCTATAGCCTATGTCGGCCTGTTTACTCTGGACGACTTTTGCATAACTGGTAAACCGCAAGAGATAGACAGAATCTTACTGTACAAAAAACGTAGGTGTCGCTAAAACACACAATTTATGTACAAATAAATTTTCTTGTAGGGTGAACCATTTCGGAGATATTCATTGTTATGTGTGTGAGTTTCAGAAAACTTAGAACTTTAGCGAAATGCAACAACGTTGTTAATTTTTTATATGTTAATCATGCAAAGCGAACGGAATCTCAAAGCTTTAAAACATTTGACTATCGCACAAAGTCTAATGTATTCCAATATTCCCCTTGTACCTACAAGAGAGTTGGCAGAGCAGAGAAATCTATGACATGTTTAACGTCTGTTATATTGGTAACTGTTTGCCTTGCTATAGAGAAAGGGACTCGATCTGAGTACACCTGTATGTATGTATGTAACTTGTGAACTGCAGGGACATAATAGCCGGGCTTCTCAAGAGAGACCACAGACATCATTGTCAGGGTTAATTGTTAAAAGTTAGTCATTGTCTTCAACAAGTAGAACACTTTGGAACTGGAAGCCTGAGTCAATTGTACCTTAACAACTTGTCTATTGATAGGTCGGAGGAGATTGGACTGCCTCGGGGTTGGTTAAGAGTTAGTAATTATGTTCAACTCCCTCTGTCTCGGTTAGCGATCTCTCTGTAGCTTTGTTCTCCAGGACGAACCTTTCCTCGCACTGCCATACTCATTATTAAACACTAACACTTCCCTCCTTTCACTTTCTCTACTCTTGTACTAACCATTCTTACAAACTCTTATTCCTCTATCTTCTTCGTGTTAGTTGAGATAAACATTTCTACAAATTATATTAGTGCTTATTTCCTTGTTGCATTTCGCTAAAGTTCTAAGTTTTCTGACACTCACACACATAACAACGAATATCTCCGAAATGGTTCACCCTACAAGAAAACTTATTTAGACATCAATGGTGTTTTAGCAACAACTACATTTTTTGTACCGTAAGATTTTCTCTATCTCTTACAGTTTACTCGTCATACAAAAGTCATCCAGAATAAATACGACTAAAGGGGCTATAGCCATAAAATTGAAGATATACATTTCGTTTGTCATAAAAATATCTCAAACATATCACATTTTAATCAAAATCGTTAGAGCTATTTTCAAGAAAATCAAAATTTTCGAAAAATTTTCAATCTTAGGGGTAGTTTAGTTTGGCGCTATTTTCTTCACAATCTTCGATCGTATCCTTGAAAGACATTAAACTTAAATACCAACTTTCGGTTTTAACCGACTTTTAGTTTTTGAGTTATGCTGTTCACAAACTGACACACAGACACACACACGGACCTTTTTCTAAAAATGTTTTTTTTTTGGATTCAGGAGGCCTCAAAACATGTATTTCCGGTGAAATCTCGACATCGAATTTTTGGGTGGAATACAATACTTCCCCTACTTACCAGTAGAGAAAGTAAAAATGAACAACGATGATCCATTTCACGAAAGCTGGAAGTTTTGCGAAACTGACAAAAATAAAAAGGAATATCTCCGAAATGGTTCACCCTATAAAAAATTTACTCAGCCATAAATTGTGTATTTTAGAGAAACCTACATCATTTGTATAGTAAGATTTTGTCTATCTCTTACGGTTTACCAGTTAGTCAAGTAATCCAGAGTAAACAGGACTACACAGGTTGTAGCCAGAAAATTCAAAATATACATTTCATTTCTCATACAAATATTTTAAACGTATGATATTTTAATAAAAAATCGTTAGAGCCATTTTCAAGAAAATTAAAATTTTCGGAAACATTTCCATGTAAGGGGTAGATGATGGGGGGTATATTTTCTTCAAAATCTTCGTGTCGCATCCTAGAAATATGTTATACTTAAATAAAAACGTTGGTTTTAAACTTTTCATTTTTGGTGGCGGAAATGTTTTTTTCTTTGAGATTCAGGTTCCCTCAAAACATATACGAGTATTTCCGGTGAAATCTCTACATGGAATTTTTGGCTGCAATACAATACACAAAATGCTACCAAGTTAACAGATTGAAACAATGAAGGAGATCCAATGGTTTGCTTGCTGTTAGGTAAACGGCGCGCCAAGTATAGCTCTAAGCTAGTGAAGTTTTGTTTGAGCTAAGCAAGCGAAAGTTCATTAATTTAAGTGCGTAGATTGAAGCTTCTTCACACAAAATGTCTTATTGTTAGCCCATGGTCTCTACCTCAAGCGACAAGAGTAGCTTAAGTTATCAAAAGCTACAGTTCTGGTAAGAATTCTAATCGAGTGAAAAATTCAATGTTGGAATTCCACCATTTATACGTGTTGAAGCCAAAAAGAATCCTGCATTTGTCATTTTACTTTCTCTACTGGTAAGTAGGGGAACTATTGTATTCCACTCAAAAATTCAATGTCGAGATTTCATCGGAAATATGTTTTGAGGAAAAATTTTTAGAAAAAGGTGCTCTGTGTGTGTCTGTTTGTGTCTGTGGACAGCATAACTCAAAAACCAAAAGTCGGTTAAAAACCAAAGTTGGTATTTAAGTTTAATGTCTTTCAAGGATGCCACACGAAGATTTTGAAGAAAATAGCCCCACCCTAAACTACCCTTTACATGGAACATTTTTCGAAAAATTTGATTTTCTCGAAAATTGCTCTAACGGCTTTGACTAAAATGTCATATGTTTGAGATATTTTGATGACAAATGAAATGTATATCTTGAATTTTCCGGCTATAGCTCCTGTAGTCGTATTTACTCTGGACGAATTTTGCATAACTGATAAACCGTTAGAGATAGACAAAATCTTGCAATACAAAAAATGTAGATCTTGCTAACATACACAATTTATGTCTCAATAAATTTTCTTGTAGGGTGAACCATTTCGGAGATATTCCTTGTTATGTGTGTGAGTTTTGAAAAACTTTAAACTTTCCTGAAATGGAACATCCTTGCTCATTTGTTTTGTAACACGTCAGATTTTCCTTCTAAGCTTTTGAGCAAATGGCTTCTTTGTTATTATTGTCACAATCTACAGCCTTTTTTGCTATCGCAACGTGAAACATTCCTGTATAAAAATATATTTACAGTTGATATTCAGTAAGAGAATAGTGGAATTTAGTACATTTAATCTATTCGATATTTATCGTCTATTGTGGCCAGCTTTAATGCCGTCAGTATGTGATACAAGCTTTAATTAGATAAAGGACACGCGACACCGTTCACACATATCCCACTTGGGGTTAAACTGTGTGGGGAAAAAATGTAACACGGAATTCAATATTGCAAAAACGCGATATCGGAGTTTCAGTTGCAGCAAAGCTTTGATGTGCGACAAAACCTTCATCACTGAGCTGAATAATATTGGCAAGGAATTGAACAGTTTAGAAACACATCAAACATTTCAACAGTTTCGGATATATTGCCCCTAGGTCCAGTAAAATCAATTATAATCCTTATATTGCAATATCTTATACTTACTACACACATTTTTTCTAAAAATGCTTATTGATTCAGGGACCCTCAAAACATGAATTTCCGGTGAAATCTCGCTATCACATTTTTGGGTGGAACACGCACGTGGTAATGAAAACTGCGTTCTGATGAGAAAAATTGCGGGACTATTATTGACGCAGCAATCCGCCTACCGGAGAGGAAATTGAAATAATTGTGCTGGGGCGGGGGGGGGGGGGATGAAGACGACGTCAGAGGGGGAGTATAACGAAGAAGACAGCAGTTCTACAGATAGGATCAGCTGTCCAATCCATTAGCACTGAATAAACGACCCCTATTTTATTCTCGTTTCTGGCAGAATATACGTCTTTATAATCACAACTCTCGCAATAGACTAATAGGCAAGCAAATGGGCACTAGAAGTTCAAAATAGGCACAAACTTACAGAGTTTTTATTTATGAACTATTGTGTTTCTCCGCGTTCCATTCTATATTTAACGTGAAACACTGCAGAGGTCTATTTGCCAAATTTGAGATTCTTTTACGCATCGTAAATACACGACGACCTTATCTCCCTTCCGAAGGAACCAATAGTAGGGATTATTACACCCGAAATTAAGAAGCTAGAAGTCTCGCGAACGTTCTCGATAACCCTTCTGTTTCTGCCGCCTCGATTGTTGACAGTCACGCACAGCAGACGCGTACTAAATACTAAAACATTTGAATGTATAGGCCACATTAAAATACAGTGTAATTTAAACATGGAGTAGGGTATTTAAAATTACATTTATTGACTTTTATGACATTTCAGTCATACATAACCTTAAAAAAGCACGTTTTCTGTGCTTATTTCACAGGTTCTTTATTCCTCTGGTGTCGGAGTACATTTACCAGCGCGTGACAAAGACGTTCTTGTCACGAAACTAAATAATTGAGCTGAATATGGATATTTTTGTTATTATAAGGAAAATAGGCCAAGGAGTTGTTGTAGTTGATGTTGGCCCTTTTACTTGCAGCAAAGCGCTCTCTCCCTCTCGACTGTAATGTGCCTACCCTGTAATGAACAGAACAACAATTACGGAAGGAGAAACGTTGGTTCGTTCTTTTATATTGTGCACCGTGCCGGAAGAACGGGAATTCTGCCATAAAAGTAAACGAAAATGTATTTAAAACATGGGTTCTTTACCTCGTGTGCCAGATAACAGAATACAAAATGTTTATACTTGCTTACAGTTGGCTATGGTTGAACCACCACCACCTTTACACCTCAACCAATCAGGATTATACAAAAAATCTGATGTGTTTTACTCAAATTACTCTTATTCCTATATCTTCTTTGTGTTAGTTGAGATAAACATTTGTACAAATTATTTTATTGCTTATTTCCTTGTAGGTACAAGGGGAATATCAGCCTACAGTAGGCTTTGAGCGATAGTCAACTATTTTAAAGCTTTGCGATCCCGTTCTCCTTGCACGCTTAACCTATAAAAAATGAACAACGATGTTCCATTTCACGAAAGTTCTAAGTTTTCCGAAACTCACACACATAACAAGGAATATCTCCGAAATGGTTCACCGTACAAGAAAATGTATTGTGACATAAATTGTGTATTTTAGCAAGATCTACATTTTTTGTATACTATAATTTTGTCTATCTCTAACGGTTTACCAGTTATGCAAAAGTCGTCCAGAGTAAATACGACTACAGGGGCTATAGTCAGAAAATTCAAGATATACATTTCATTTGTCATCAAAATATCTCAAACATATGACAGTTTAATCAAAACCGTTAGAATCATCTTCAAGAAAATAAAAATTTTCGAAAAATTTTCCATGTAAAGGGTAGTTTTGGGTGTGGCTATTTTCTTCAAAATCTTCGTGTCCCATCGTTGAAAGACATTAAACTTAAATACCAACTTTGGTTTTTAACCGACTTTTCGTTTTTGAGTTATGCTGTCCACAGACTGACAGACACACACACGGACCTTTTTCTAAAAATGCTTTTTCTGGATTCAGGGGGTCTCAAAACATATATTGCGATGAAATCTCGACAGCGAATTTTTGGGTGGAATACAATACTTCCCCTACTTACCAGTAGAGAAAGTAAAAAAATTTACAAACTCCCGTGTGCTAAGTATGGGAGTGTTTTTGCCTGTTTTCAACCGCACCCCTTTAAATACATGGTCTGTGGAACTTGTCTTAGTGTTCTAAACACACAAAGCCAGGTCCATCCAGACAATGCCCTTTCTCTCCTTTGAGCCAAACACTTGCCCCAAGTTGGAAGTTCACGAGACGCCCTGGTAACAAACCGCAGGTAGACGGCTGCCTCTGTAGACTGCATAATGAGTAGATTTTGTGTTAGGTTTTCATAGTGAAGCATTGGAAACCAACTACGAGTATTTCAAATAAAAATCTGATGTGTTGCACTCACATGACTTTCTCTACTCTTGTACTAACCATTCTTACAAACTCTTATTCCTATATCTTCTTCGTGTTAGTTGAGATAAACATTTGTACAAATTATCTTATTGCTTATTTCCTTGTCGGCGCAAGGGGAATATTAGAATACAGTAGGCCTTGTGCGATAGTCAATTGTTTTAAAGCTTTGAGACTCCATTCTATTTGCACACGTAACATATAAAAAAATTAACAACGATGATCCATTTCACGAAAGTTCTAAGTTTTCCGAAACTCACACACATAACAAGGAATATCTCCGAAATGGTTCACCCTACAAGAAAATTTTTTGAGACATAAATTGTGTATTTTAGCAAGATCTACATTTTTTGTATAGTATAATTTGGTCTATCTCTAACGGTTTACTAGTTATGCAAAAGTCGTCCAGAGTAAATACGAGTACAGGGGCTATAGCCAGAAAATTCAAGATATACATTTCATTTGTCATAAAAATGTCTCAAACATTTGACGTTTTAATCAAAATCGTTAGAGCCATTTTCAAGAAAATCAAAATTTTCGAAAAAGTTTCCATTTAAAGGGTAGTTTTGGGTGTGGCTATTTTCTTCAAAATCTTCGTGTCCCATCGTTGAAAGACATTAAAGTTAAATACCTACTTTGGTTTTTAACCTAATTTTCGTTTTTGAGTTATGCTGTCCACAGACTGACACACAGACACACTCGCGGACCTTTTTCTAAAAATGCTTCTTTTTTGGATTCAGGGGGCCTCAAAATATATATTTCCGGTGAAATCTTGACATCGAACTTTTGGGTGGAATACAATACTTCCCCTACTTACCAGTAGAGAAAGTAAAAATGAACAACGATGATGCATTTCGCTAAAGTTTAAAGTTTTCCAAAACTCACACACATAACAAGGAATATTTCCAAAATGGTTCACCCTACAAGAAAATTTACTGAGACATAAATTGTGTGTTTTAGCAAGATCTACATTTTTTGTATATTATGATTTGGTCTATCTCTAACGGTTTACCAGTTATGCAAAAGTCGTCCAGAGTAAATACGACTACAGGGGCTATAGCCAGAAAATTCAAGATATACATTTCATTTGTGATAAAAATATCTCAAACATATGGCATTTTAATAAGAATCGGTAGAGCTATTTTCAAGAAAATCAAAATTTTCGAAAAATTTTTTATGTAAAGGGTAGTTTAGGTTGGGGCTATTTTCTTCAAAATCTTTGTGTTGCATCCTTGAAGGACGTTAAACTTAAATACCAATTTTAGTTTTCAAGGGTCTTCTGGTTTTTGAGTTATGCTCTTTACAGACTGACACACAGACATAGACGTTTTTCTAAAAATCTTTTTTTGGATTCAGCGCTGAGAGCTCCACCTCAAATTTTTGGGTAGATTACAATACTTCCTCTAGTTTACTATACGTAATAGAGGAAGTAATATACAGAAAAATAAAATGTAAACTCATTTAAATGAAACACATAACATTTTTATTATGATTTTGTTTGTATTGTGTAGAAGAAACACTTGAGAGTATACGACACCTAATTTTGGTGGTGCAGTAAAAAATTCGGTGTGTTTAAACGTAAGGGTGGTTTATGTTGCTCTGGGTTATTACTGCACACTTTTAGGGTCGTGGTGGTAATGCCTGTGAGGAAGAGAGATGGACAGACACACGTGCGAGCGAGTCAACTGTATCTACATTTTGTCCCGTTTTTGTGACAAACAGCGGCATTAGGCGCTAGGGGCAGTGGTACTTCGTATTATCTCTTTTCCCTTAACCCTCTCTGTAAGTACTAGCAAGACTGAAAAAGCTCAAAGGGAACATTTCGCGTTTCAAAGTGACATAAGAACTACACGACAGCAATTATTATATATACACACCAAATAACTTTCAGAAAATCGTATTACGTTTAAGGTAATAATATTGATTTTTTTGGTGGGTGTAAAGTAAAGAAGACAGATGTAGTCGAGATAAAGAAACACTTTTATTTCCGTAAACAGTAACTTTGTACACTAGTTGCAACAGCAAGAAAGTCTTTTCCGATTCTCCAACAGCACGGCTCCAAATTCGTAACACAAAGACTGTCCCTTCTCCGTCGGCACGACTCCTCAACGCTTCACATACGACTGACTGGTCTGTCGCACTTTACCGCTATTTATATCTCCCAGGCACTATTCTGGAAAGTTCAGTTATTGCGGTGAAATACAAAGCAGAAGATTCTCGAAGTCTCTATCCTTTTCTCTCTTTCGGCAAGCGCCCCAACAATGCGGCCATTCGCTGTCTCTTTCCTTCGGCTCCTTTGCGGCAGTGCCGACAATAATGCGATGGGTGACTCTGCTGTTGTCGGCAATTAGATGCGGCGGGCGCGGTGACAATTATTTAAAGTTTGAAAGATTTGACTATCGCTTAAAGCGTACTGAATTCCCATATTCCCATTGCACGTGCATGAAAACAATATATTAATATAATTGCTGCAACAATATGTTCTTATAAGCGTCTTAACAATTGTGGTAACAATGTAGCCATTCGCAGTTAAACAACACGAACGAAATTTGTTTGACTAACTTTTGATCATTGTCTATCACCAGCAAAGATCGTCTCACGAAACGACTGTTTTCCCAAGTGACGTAACGTTGGGAAAAAGAGGTCTCCAACACTTCAAACATCTTTAATAAGATCCGAGCTCAAAATATGCTTAACGCATAGCAACTAGCTGTGCGGGCGTAACTTCCATTGTCTCCGAATGCGATTCAAGGACTCAAACCGAGCTGCAACGAACCAAATATAACACAAATCTCCAAGGTTACATACTTCCCTGATTGCCAACTCATTTAGTCAAATAACTTAGAGGAAATTTTCACTTTGTCTATTACTTTTTGCAAGAGTATAGAAGTGTAACACAGCTGCAGAGAGCGCGTTCATTAATCAAGCGAAACTAAACACATACAGAAGGTATTTTGATGTCTGTCATTTCGTACGTTCACCTTAAAAAGTTCGGTGGAATCTCATAAAGCTATAAAAACTAATAATAGTAGCGAATTAATATGCAGAAATCCCCTTCCTTCGACTTTAATTTCTTTAAAAGGAAACCTGTTTAGTGATCTTTTTATTTTGAACGTCGGGTATTTCAGTTAGTAACAAAGAAACACAAGGTTATTGTACAAGTGCAACCTAAGTCTAAATGTTGTAGTGATAAATCATCAAACCACGGACAACGTCGGGTATTTCAGTTAGTAACAAAGAAACACAAGGTTATTGGACAAGTGCAACCTAAGTCTAAATGTTGTAGTGATAAATCACCAAACCACGGACAACGTCGGGTATTTCAGTTAGTAACAAAGAAACACAAGGCTATTGCACAAGTGCAACCTAAGTCTAAATGTTGTAGTGATAAATCATCAAACCACGGACAACGTCGGGTATTTCAGTTAGTAACAAAGAAACACAAGGCTATTGGACAAGTACAACCTAAGTCTAAATGTTGTAGTGATAAATCATCAAACCACGGACAACGCCGGGTATTTCAGTTAGTAACAAAGAAACACAAGGTTATTGGACAAGTACAACCTAAGTCTAAATGTTGTAGTGATAAATCATCAAACCACGGACAACGCCGGGTATTTCAGTTAGTAACAAAGAAACACAAGGTTATTGGACAAGTACAACCTAAGTCTAAATGTTGTAGTGATAAATCATCAAACCACGGACAACGTCAGGTATTTCAGTTAGTAACAAAGAAACACAAGGCTATTAGACAAGTACAACCTAAGTCTAAATGTTGTAGTGATAAATCATCAAACCACGGACAAAGTGATAAACAAAGGACAAACAAAACTATAAGAGCTGTTGTGTGATTTATGAATATATTGTAATAAATAACAGTAACCTAACATGGAGGTGATCTATGATAGCAAAATTATCATTATTTACTGACTGGCGATGTAGGTTAATTGCAGCAGACAATAATTATTTTTATTGATTGCAGCTCTGTCTAGTGTTGTGTGCAGGAAGGGCCCATGTAGTAATTAAGGAGATATCAGAATGATAGATTTGTAAGATTAATAAATCAATTAATAAAGAAGAAGAAAATATGATAGTAACAATGAAACATGCGTGCAGAATAAAGAGGACTTTAGAGGGCATTCTAAGATAATTCAAGGTATGAACCATTTCCGAGATATTCCTGTTATAAGTGTGAGTTTTGGAAAACTTAAAACTTTCGTGAAATGGAACATCGCTGTTCATTTTTACTTTTTCTACTGGTAAGTAGGGGAAGTATTGTATTTCCCCAAATATTCGATGTCGAGATTTCACCGGAAATATATGTTTTGAGGCCCCCTGAATCCAAAAAAAAGCATTTTTAGAAAAAGGTCCGTGTGTGTGTCTGTGTGTCTGTCAGTCTGTCAGTCTGTCAGTCTGTGGACAGCATAGCTCAAAAACGAAAAGTCGGATAAAAACCAAAGTTGGTATTTAAGTTTATTGTCATTCAAGGATGCGACACGAAGATTTTGAAGAAAATATCCCTACCCTAAACTACCCTTTATATGGAAAATATTTCGAAAACTTTGATTTTCTTGAAAACGGCTCTAACGATTTTGATTAAATTGCCATATGTTTGAGATATTTTGATGACAAATGAAATGTATATCTTGAAATTTCTGGCTATTGCCCATGTAGTCGTATTTACTCTGGACGACTTTTGCATAACTGGTAAACCGTTAGAGATAGACAAAATCGTACTATACAAAAAATCTAGATCGTGCTAAAATACACAATTTATGTCTGAATAAATTTTCTTGTAGGGTGAACCATTTAGGAGATATTCCTTGTTATGTGTGTGAGTTTCGGAAAACTTGGAACTTTCGTGAAATGGGTCATCGTTGTTAATTTTTTTATATGTTACGTGTACAAAGAGAACGGAATCTAAAAGCTTTAAAAGATTTGACTGTCGCACAAAGCCTACTGTATTCTAATATTCCTCCTTGTACCTACAAGGAAATAAAGCAATAAGATAATTTGTACAAATGTTTATCTTAACTAACATGGAGATATAGCAATAAGAGTTGGTAAGAATGGTTAGTACAAGAGTAGAGAAAGTCATGTGAGTGCAACATTTCAGATTTTTGTGTAAGGTACCCCAACAGACATTTCTGTTGAATTCTTGGTATAGATATACTTTTTAGCTGCATTACAATAGCTTCCCCCAACTGTTCTCAAAAATCCCTCGGCTGCATCCAAGGCTAGGAGTTACCTTGACAACGGCTACCAAATCCAAAGTACTTCTGGAGAGGTAAAATCCGATTGACACCCACACGTGTAACTGAAGACTAGGTTGGCCTGCAAAATTAGAATAAAAACACAGGGTGTTCATCTTAGAACTTCCCTACAAGCATACTATCGAAAGAAAGAAATGTGGAACAAGATACAGTGGGATCTTAAAGTTCCTCCACAGTGGTAGGTGCTGGCTGATTGCATTTCGAGGGAAAAGAAAACAGAAATAGATAACCACGCGCCTGAATTTAGGAGTGCACGAACTAATGTGTTCTGTAAATGCTTTTTCCCAAAATTTATGTGTATTTATTACGTTGGGTACTTCTTCAACAGCCCTCGTATTAACCCGAGGGGGAAATTTTAAAACAAATTTATTTTAAAATTGGTTATTAAGCTCGTCATGTCTATAAAGGTAATATTGAACATTGCTAACTTTCACTACTTTACATGAATCACATAACAGTGGCACAGTACTTTATGGCCACCTTAACATTTCATTGTTTCTCAGAAAGACCAACAATGAAAACTGTGAAACAATTATGCAGCCCAATAGTAGAAACAGTGATTGACAATAACCATTGTACTAACCACTTAGAAACTCTTTTTCCTATATCTTCTTCGTGTTAGTAGAGATAGCCAAATCTTTTAAAGTTTTGAGATTCGTTCTCTTTGCACACTTAACATATTAAAAAATGAACAGCGATGATGCATTTCGCTAAAGTTCCTAAGTTTTCCGAAACTCACATAGTTAACAAGGAATATCTTCGAAATGGTTCACCCTACAAGAAAATTTATTCAGACATGAATTGTGTATTTTAGCAAGATCTACATTTTTTGTACAGTATGATTTTGCCTATCTCTAACGGTTCACCAGTTATGCAAAAGTCGTCCAGAATAAATACGACTACAGGGGCTATAGCCAGAAAATTCAAGATATACATTTCATTTGTCATAACAATATCTCAAACATATGACAGTTTAATCAAAATCGTTTGAGTCATTTTGAAGAAAATTAAATTTTTTGAAAAATTTTCCATGTAAAGGGTAGTTTAGGGTGGGGCTATTTTCTTCAAAATCTTCGTGTCGCATCCTTGAAAGACATTGAACTTAAATGCCAACTTTGGTTTTTAACCGACTTTTCGTTTTTGAGTTATGCTGTCCACAGACTGACAGACTGACAGACTGACTGACCGACAGACTGACACAGACACAGGCACAGACACACACACACACACACACACACACACACACACACACACACACACACACACACACACACGTACCTTTTTCCAAAGATACCTTTTTTGGATTCAAGGGGTCACAAAACATATTTCCGGTGAAATCTGACATCGAATTTTTGGGTGGAATACAATACTTCCTTGTACTAACCAGTAGAGAAAGTAAAAATGATTCAAGATAAGGCTATATAAATACAAGACGGATTTTACAGTGAAGATATTTGTTTCTGATGGAATTCCAGCTTACTGGAAAACACGCAGGTATCTATCTTATTTACAGTCAGTTATTCTGGTTCAGGAATATGAAGAAGAGGAAGGAAAAAAAGAGAAGATCGTTAACCGCGGCTGCGGTCGGTCGCTCAAGGAGCCTGCCTCTGCAAATAGGGCCCCTATATGCACAAAATGAGCCACTTTGGGTAGACGTAGTACGTACGTAAGGCGAATAAATGCGATTCTTTTCAAGTGTTGGGAAGAGCGAAGCAATTGCTTCACGTAAGTGACGTGCGTATCTTGCATAAGGTAAAAGGCATTTCTTACAAAGCATTTGCTACCAACGGGATTTTCGTCGATAGCACAAGATGTAACCATGCATTCAAAATTTCAGAGATATATTCACACAGTATTCACTAAAATAGCTGCAACGTGGTTAAATAGTTGGGTTTAAGTCGGGGAAGTATTGTACTCCACCCAAAAATTCGGTGTCAAGATTTCACATAAACGTTTTGAGGCCCTCTGAAGCCAAAAAAAGCCGGTATGTCTGTCTCTCTCTCTGTGAAAGCATAACTCAAAAACGAAAAATCGGTTAAAAACCAAAGTTGGTATTTAAGTTTAATGTCTTTCAAGGATGCGACACGAAGATTTTGAAGAAAATTCCTCCACCCTAAACTACCCTTTACATGGAAATTTTTTCAAAATTTTTTATTTTCTTGAAAATGGCTCTAACGATTTTGATTAAAATGTCATATGTTTGAGATATTTTTATGACAAATGAAATGTATATCTTGAATTTTCTGGCTATAGTCCCTGTAGTCGTATTTACTCTGGACGACTTTTGCATAACTGGTAAACCGTTAGAGATAGACCAAATCATAATATACAGAAAATGTAGATCTTCCTAAAATACACAATTTATGTCTGAATAAATTTTCTTGTAGGGTGAACCATTTCGGAGATATTCCTTTTTAACTATGTGAGTTTCGGAAAACTTAGGAACTTTAGCGAAATGCATCATCGTTGTTCATTTTTTAATATGTTAAGTGTGCAAAGAGAACGGAATCTCAAAGCTTTAAAAGATTTGACTATCTCTACTAACACGAAGAAGATATAGGAATAAGAGTTTGTAAGAATGGTTAGTATAAGATTAGAGAAAGTCATGTGAGTGCAACACGTGTATTTCTGGTGAAACTTTGGTATTGAATTTTTGCATAAGATACTGTGTCGCCAGCCAGGGTCAAGAAACCTCACACCACTGGGTGCCAAGTAAACACCTATCAATGAGCGCGGCAGACAGCTTTGTTGTCGTTAACACAGTGGTGTCAGTGATGGGATTTGTCAAATTGTGTTTCTGTTATATAGTGATATATTCCCGTGCTTTCTATACCTGCGTACTAGAGAATACAAACATATCTGAGCCAACTCGCTTTAAGTAATCAACAGCTTTAATGTGTACAATTGGCTAGGGGAATTGAGGGCTGGATGTGAGTGCGTGTATATTTTGGGTGCAGGTCAAGGGTGAGAACGGTACTTGTACTGCGCACCCCTCTCCCCTCTTACCTTTGTTCACCGCCTGCTGCAGATGTTGATACCTAGTGTCTGGCCCTCGTTTCGGGGGTGGCATTTGATGTCGATGGAATTAATTCATTACACCTCACCTTCTATTGCGCGTTAAATATGCCCAAGTTTGGAGTATATTACGTGTTGTATGTGGTAGGTGATTTATTACAGAATTTAGTAGTCTCAGAAGACTAGACGAACTCCGGACTCTTGTATTTCCGAGATAAGGGCGAATATTTCTGTGTATCAGTGTGTGTGGGTGGGTTGGGGAGAGGGGGTGGTCTGCGACACAATATTGGACAGAAAAATCTCCAACCCCAATGTGGAAAGTGTTTTTATGAGAAACGGCGTTAAACATTTTGATTAAAATTCATATATGCAGGTCATTCTGTTGACATGAAGCGTATACCTTGAATTTTTTAGGAATTTCCTCTGAAGTATCTTCGTTATTTGTGATTTTTGCATACCATAAGTTATACATAAAATTGCATTATACAAAAAACGTGTATTTTCGAGATATTTATTTTTATTGTTTTGAATTTTCAAGTACTTATATTTTTCTCAAACAGGAAGTCGCTATTCGTTTTTCGTTTCTTTGTCTCTACTTATTGTAAAAAGAGTAGGTGTTCTATTCCACGCAGAAATTCAATGCTGTGATTTGAACAGAAATGCAATATGTTTTAAGATTTAATGGAACTCCTATACAAATATTTCGAGACAAAGGTGTGTGTGTGTGTGTGTGTGTGTGTGTGTGTGTGTGTGTGTGTGTGTGTGTGTGTGTTTGTGTGTCAGACTGTGGACAGCATAACTCATAAACGAAAAGTAGGTTAAAAACCAAAGTTGGTATTTAAGTTTAATGTCTTTCAAGGATGCGACAGGAAGATTTTGAAGAAAATAGCCCCACCCTAAACTACCCTTTACACGGAAAATTTTTCGAAAATTTTTATTTTCTTGAAAATGGCTCAAACGATTTTGATTAAAATGTCATATGTTTGAGATATATTTATGACAAATGACATGTATATCTTGAATTTTTTGGCTATAGCCCCTGTAGTCCAATTTAGTCTGGATGACTTTTGCATAACTGGTAAATCGTTAGAGATAGACCAAATCGTACTATAGAAGAAATGTAGATCTTGTTAAAATAGACAATTTATGTCTGAATAAATTTTCTTGTAGGGTTAAACATTTCGGAGATATTCCTTGTTATGTGTGTGAGTTTCGGAAAGCTTAGAACTTTCGTGAAATGGAACATCGTTGTTCATTTTTTATATGTCAGGTGTGCAAAGCAACACAGTCTCAAAGCTTTAAAACATTTGACTATCGCACAAAGCCTACTGTATTCTAATATTCCCCTTTGCACCTACAAGGAAATAAGCAATAAGATAATTTGTACAAATGTTTATCTCAACTAACACGAAGAAGATATAGGAATAAGAGTTTGTAAGAGTGGTTAGTACAAGGGTAGAGAACTTCAGGTGTTTTTTGTACGTAAAGAACTAAAGAAGAGTAGGTGATAGGCCACTGTTTGTTTCCCTAATGGCAATCAGAGACCAAATAGCGATAGTACTGCTGTTATACATCGATCCAAACATCCACTCGAAGTGACATGCATTACCAAACACGACAATTTACTGTCATTACTGAGCACTAATCTTATAATGTTGGGTGGTGCCGCTAAGTGCAGCGTGCCAACTTGCCGCCCGCCTATTGATTGTCACCCACACCTCCGCGTATCATATCATGTTTTCTTTTAAGGGCTTCTCCACACTTCAGCCATTGCCCTGTATTCCCATTTGCTATTCTTTTCGTTTGAGCAAGTCGTTCTCCTCTAGGCATCCATCACTTAGCGTTCTATGAATCTGTTGCTCTTGACCTGTCCCGCTTCCTTCTGCCACACAGTGACCATTGTAGAAATTTGTTAGACCACCTATTATCACTCATTCTTCTAGCGTGTCCATGGACTTGTTTACTGACTGCCTGCATTCCTGCCAGGGACCTAGTAAACAAACTATATTAAATTAACAATTCCTTTAATCTTATATATTTAAACGAGCAATTCTTGTGAGTATATATATTTATTTATTTATTTATTTATTTATTTATTTATTTATTCCGTGCAACTTGGAAACGACTCTAACGATTTCCATCAAATTTTGTATTCAGATAGAGTTTTGCTTTTTAAGTTCATCTATATAGGCGTAATTCCCGCAAAAACGAGATTTTACATAAAAAAATAACATTTGTTATTCCTGCTTCTACAGTGCAATTCTTGTATATACATTCCCGGTTTTTCACAAACGGCTCTAAAGATTTGGTTAAATTTGTGTATACATGCATATATACATTCACAGTGTTTTCTCTACTCACTTTTAGGTAACACATTCACATCTCATTCTCTACTCAGTCTTCTATAAACAATTGTCCATAAAAAACGTGATTTTACAGAAAAAGACAACATTTTTATCCACAGTTTTAAAATAAGTCACATCATTTTCTGTATGTTTGAAATAGAAGTACTATTACATTCACACTGTTTTCTCCTCGCACTTTTAGGTAACACATTCACATCTCTTTCTCTACTCACTCTCCTACAAATAAATCATACAATATTCTGTATGTTTGAAATGAGATGCTGCATATTACATTCACAGTGGTTTCTCTGCTTAAGTACTCTTGGGTAACACATTCGCATCTTTTTCTCTACTCACTCTTCTATAAACAATTTTCCATAAAAAACATGATTTTACACCAAAAATCATTTTTATCCTCACTTTTTAAAATAAGTCATACCATGTTCGGTACATTTGAAATAGAAATGCTATTACATTCACACTGCTTTCTCCTCTCACTTTTAGGTAATACATTCACAAATCTTTCTCTGCTCACTCTTCTACAAATAAGTCATACAATTTTGTGCGTGTTTGAAATAGAAATGCTGTATATTACATTGACAGTGTTTTCTCTACGTAATTACTTTTCGACTCTTAACAATTGCGACAAAAATGATTATTTAGTTAACATTTTTCCTTTCAGGTTTATCTATGTTGTCCCACAAAAAAGATTAAAATATTTCTCAAAAACAGAGGCGAAAAACGCCGAGCGAAGCCGAGTGATAAACATTCAATAGAAATAACTTAAACATTAGCTCCTGAAAGGGAGAGACGGAGGTGAATGGAAGGGAGTTAAGTATACTTTATTTCCATGCTGATGATGTCGTGCTAGAAGGTGTTTTTCTTTCTCATTTATAACAAAATGTTTTATCTGCAGACGTTTCTATTCTGAAGTAGTGATGCAGAAAAGCCACAGCGACGTTAACGCCGCGGTGCGTCGGAGTGCTTTAAGCTGAATTGTTCACATGAGTTGCCGTGCAAATCTAACTGTCTTGCTTATTTCCACGTCAAGATTTCACTCCAGCTTAAATCAATGCATAAATAAGACATCCGGAGTCTGCGCTTCAAAGTCCCACACACGATCAAAGTGGTAGAGCTCCTTGATGCGGGGCCCTAATTGGAACCTCCGTGCTGATTTCTAGAAATTGATGCCAGTTATATGACTTGAAATTCAATAAAGAAAGAACTAAAATTGTGGTTTTCTTGGAAAATTCAGCAAAATCTCGTTCATTCTCTTTCGTTTGTAAGGACCAGATTTGTAGATATGTATTTTCTATTTTCTCTAACTCCAAAACAAGCATTTTTGGAAAAGTTTGTGTGTGTGTGTAAACTTATCTTATTGTTTATTTCCCTGCAGGTACAAGAGGAATATTAGAATACAGTAGTCTTTGCGCGATAGTCAAATCTTTTAAAGCTTTGAGATTCCATTCTCTTTGCACGCTTAACATAAAAACTGAACGATGGTGTTCCATTTCACGAAAGCTTTAAGTTTTCCAAAACTGACACAAATAACACGGAATATCTCCGAAATAGTTCACCCTAAAAGAAAATTTATTGAGACATAAATTGTGTATTTTAGCAAGATCTACATCTTTTCTGTAGTAAGATTTGGTCTATCTCTTACGGTTTACCAGTTATGCAAAAGTCGTCCAGAGTAAATACGACTATATAGGCTATAGCCAGAAAATTCAAAATATACAGTTAATTTATCATAAAAATATCTCAAACATATGGCATTTTAATCAAAATCGTTAGAGCCATTTTCAAGAAAATAAAAATATTCGAAAAATTTTAGATGTAAAGGGTAGTTTATGGTGGGGCTATTTTCTTCAAAATCTTCGTGTCGCATCCTTGAAAGACATTACAGTTAAATTCCAGCTTTGGTTTTTAACGGACTTTTCGTTTTTGATTTATGCTGTCCACAGACTGAGACACACACACGCGGACCTTTTTCCAAAAACTATTTTTTTTTATTCAGAGGGCCCTAAACATGTATTTCCGGTGGAATCTGGACATCGAATTTTTTACTTCCTCTACTTACCAGTAGAGAAAGTAAAAAGGAAAGGTCCGTTTATAGCCAAAATTGGTACTCAAGTTTAGTGCGTTTGAGGGATACAATACGAAGGTTTTGAAGAATTTTCCTTCACCCTAAACTACCCTCCGCCATGCGCCATGAAACCTAAAAGGTACCAGAATAATGGGCACTAAATTTGGTAATTATGAAACCAGCACAGCATTAATTTACTGTCAAGGAAAAATCCAAGATTCAAATGTCACTTCACGGGACTCAAACCCGGGACATTCTGATCACGAGCCTTCTCTCAAAGCTACTCGAGTATTTAAATGTAGCACCTAACTCGTTTTACCCGAACATTAGAGGCACTAAAATGGAATGAAATATTTTTTTCTCATTAATTCTAGCTATAAACAGTTAAAATTGTATTACATTGTATTGGTTTTTACAGAGTGCAATTAAATTATCAATAACGAACACACATTGTTTTTATTTAACTGTTTGTCCTAGAGGCATACACCTGTTTTATGGTTAAAATTAAATTTCATAAAGTGGTCAAAACAATTGGAGAATTGAAAATCGCTCACACACACACACACACACACACACACACACACACACACACACAGACACACACACACACACACACACACACACACATACACACACCTCTGCAAAGAGCCACATTTCCATATTAAATACCGTCCTTGATATTTCACCATTATAAAATTGCATTGTCAAAGGGTGAACTAATTGCATTATTAAACGTTGATATAATAATATACCTAATAATTCTATCTCACTGTTTTACTGCAATATACGTTTATACCTCACAGCACCTTGTTCAGGTTGAATTAACATATAGCCTGAAGAATAATTGTAACTATATTTTTATTACCGTTTTTACCCCTATCTTTACCCTCTCTACTACGGAAAGTAATTAGGGGAAGTATCGTATTTCACCTAAAAAGTTGATATCGAAATTCCACCCGAAATACATTCTTTCAGATCCTCTTGTAGTAACGATTCTTACAAATTCCATAAAAAGCGTTAAAATGAACAACGATGTCGCAATTAACGAAAGTTTCAAGTTTTCAGAAACTCACACACATAACAAGGAATATCTCCGAAATGGTTCACCCTACAAGAAAATTTATTGAGACAAATTGTGTATTTTAGCAAGATCTACATTTTTGTGTAGTATGATTTGGTCTATCTCTAACGGTTTACCAGTTATGCAAAAGTCGTCCAGAGTAAATACGACTACAGGGGCTATAGCCAGAAAATTCAAGATATACATTTCATTTGTCATAAAAATATCTCAAACATATGACATTTTAATCAAAATCGTTAGCGCCATTTTCAAGGAAATTGAAATTTTCGAAAAATTTTCATGTAAAGGGTAGTTTAGGGTGGGGTAATTTTTTTTCAAAATCTTCGTGTCACATCCTTGAAAGACGTTAAACTTAAATGCCAACTTTGGCTTTTAATCGAGTTTTCTTTTTTGAGCTATGCTGCGCGCGCGCGCGCGCGCGCGCACACACACACACACGCACGCACACATACACACACTTCCTCTAATTACTATACTTAGTGGAGAACGTTAAAATACGTTTTCTTAAGAATAGTTTGTTGCAAAATTACTATAGAAAGTCGTGTGAATGTAATACATCGTATTTATTATTATGTTACAGACTATAAAGTGAGCCATTTCTTACCATTTTTTACCAAACTTATTTTGTCTTAAAATTGTGATACTATTAATAATGGCTTATCATTGTACAATCTTAAATAAGTTTTATTTTATTTTCAGGTAACTTGCTTGGAATTTCCACTTTGATGTTCGAAGTTGTGCCAACGCCTTTGTATCTAAGGAAACATTACTAAAGTAATTAATTACATTTCTTTGTTCAGACGAGCTCTAGAGATTTATTTTATAAATCCAGCATGTACACATTTGTGGAATAATGAGGATTGGGGTCTTTGAAGACCTAACAGTCATTTCTTAATTAGCTAGACAAATATAGCAAAATGTTAATTAAATGTATTGTAATTGGTAACCTCTTAAAAGAAACATTAAGTAAGTATACATACAGCAGCGTCCATTGGCACGATCTCCTATGTTCTCATATTGATGCGTCAATTTGTTAACTTCTCGGTAATGTCAGAAGTTGGAATATCTGCTGTTAATTTATAATTTCCTTCAATTCCAAATATCTCAAACTGATTTCAAAAATATTTCGGTTCTTTATCTTGTGTTCTGAGGTTTCCTTTCTCGAATTATTTCATCTAATTCAGCATTAGACGGTTCACTGAAACGAGAGCCAGTCAGATTTGACATTTAAACCTAGCGAGTTTGTTGCATCAAATTACGTAAATTGTAACCCAGTTCAGATAGATTCTCCAATCTGATTTATGCTGAGGTTATGCTGAAATGTAATAATTTTTTTCACGAAGGAAGGCTGTCATTGGTTGAAATTTGAAATTATTATGCATATGATTGGAGTACCTATGTACAGATATTACTGATCATCTATAGTAACTAAAGGAAGAATTTCATTCTATCTAAAAATTCAACATCAAGATTACACCGGAAATAGGGGTTTGTGCACCTCCTGAATCTAAGAAAAAATTTAGAGAAAAAAGAGAAATATCCGTGTCTGCTTCTGTCAGAGTATAACTAAAAAAATCTGATGTGTTGCACTCACATGACTTTCTCTACTCTTGTACTAACCATTCTTACAAACTCTTATTCCTATATCTTCTTCGTGTTAGTTAAGATAAACATTTGTACAAATTATCTTATTGCTTATTTCCTTGTAGGTGCAAGGGGAATGTTACAATACAGTAGGCCTTGTGCGATAGTCAAATGTTTGAGATTCTGTTGTCTTTGTACACTTAACATATAAAAAATGAACAACGATGATCCATTTCACGAAAGTTTTAAGTTTTCCGAAACACACACATAACAAGGAATATCTCAGAAATGGTTCACCCTACAAGAAAATTTATTGAGACATAAATTCTGTATTTTAGCAAGATCTACAATTTTTGTATAGTATGATTTGGTCTATCGCTAACGGTTTACTAGTTATGAAAAAGTCGTCCAGAGTAAATACGACTACAGGGGCTATAGCCAGAAAATTCAAGATATACATTTCATTTGTCATAAAAATATCTCAAACATATGACATTTTAATCAAAATCGTTAGAGGCATTTTCAAGAAAATCTAAATTTTTGAAAAATTTTCCATGTAAAGGGTAGTTTAGGGTGGGGCTATTTTCTTCAAAATCTTCGTGTCGCATCCTTGAACCACATTAAACTTAAACACCAACTTTGGTTTTTAACCGACTTTTCGTTTTTGAGTTATGCTGTCCACAGACTGACAGACTGACACACAGACACACACGGACCTTTTTCTAAAAATGCTTTTTTTTATTCAGGGGGCCTCAAAACATATATTTCCGTTGAAATCTCGACATCGAATTTTTGGGTGGATTACAATACTTCCCCTACTTACCAGTAGAGAAAGTAAAATGAAACGTCAGTTAAAACTAGCAAAATTAATATTTAAGCTCAGCATTTTCCACTGTTTACGTGCAGAATTTTTTAAAAATTTTGATTTCCTCAAAGATAGACAGAACGAATTTAATGAAAATTCCTTATATTTAAGGTATTTCTGTGTCAAATGAAATTTATAAACGAATAATATGCAAAACACTTTGTGCTGCCGCTCTCATTGTTGTCATGTGTTTACTTGCCGGAGTGATGTGGGTCAGCTTGACCTCGAGCGCCTCTGGGTGCTTGTTAATCTATCTAGATAATTTGACTAATTTTGACTGTTTCACTAATTATACCATCTATAACTGTAGGGAAGGGCTAAAGTGATGAAATTCAAAATATTAATTTTATTTACCATAAAAATATCTCAAACATATGGCACTTTGATCAAAATCGTTCGAGGTGTTTTTGAGAAAATCAAAATTTTCAAAAAATTTCCCATGTAAAGGGTAGTTCAGGGGGCAGGAATTTTCAGAGCTGTACATCTGCCTTGAGAAAACATTGCACAGTATTAGCTACTGTTTTCGGCGTATGGGTGGCGTTGTAGTCACCTGACCGGGTGGGGGGAGGCGATCTAAACTCATCCCTGCTTGGGATCAGACATACAATAACTTCTCTGTAAGGTTCAGTTTAAAATAACCTATGCTTATAATTGAATTATCTACTTTTATAGGTAGTTAACAGAGAATCTAAACTTAGAAAATGGAAAATCTCATGGGTATGGTCTAATATATCGCATCAGTGAGTTTTGTATACCAAGCTTAGCGACACTGATTCTACCGGGAACCTATCGCAAAATTACTTTATTTTTATTCCCAAAGCATAATTGTTGAACTATTTAACAGATCTTACCGCTTCAAAGACTTCATAATTATTTTATAAGGTCGTTCGAGTGTATGAACACCATGACTCAAAAATCTGTGTTACACTCACATGACTTTCTCTACCCTTCTACTAACCATTCTTACAGACTCTAATACCGACTCGGTTTGTGTGTCTGTCTGTCGAAACGGAACTTGAAAGCTTTAATTGATTAAACTATCGCTCAAAGTCAACTGTATTCTCATATTCTCCTAGAGGAGAGAAAGTTATGTGTGTGTCTGTGTGTCAGCCTGTGGACAGCATAACTCAAAAACGAAAAGTCGGCTAAAAACCAAAGTTGGTATTTAAGTTTAATGTCTTTCAAGGATGCGACACGAAGATTTTGAAGAAATTAGCCCCACCCTAAACTACCCTTTACATGGAAAATTTTTCGAAAATTTGGATTTTCTTGAAAATGGCTCTAACGATTTTGATTAAAATGTCATATGTTTGAGATATTTTTATGACAAATGAAATGTATATCTTGAATTTTCTGGCTATAGCCCCTGTAGTCGTATTTACTCTAGACGACTTTTGCATAACTGGTAAACCATTAGAGATAGACCAAATTATACTATACAAAAAATGTGGATCTTGCTAAAGTACACAATTTATGTCTCAAGAAATTTTCTTGTAGGGTTAACCATTTCGGAGAAATTCCTTGTTATGTGTGTGAGTTTCGGAAAACTTAGAACTTTCGTAAAATGGACCATCGTTGTTCATTTTTTATATGTTAAGCGTGCAAAGACAACAGAATCTCAAAGCTTTAAAACATTTGACTATCGCACAAAGCCTACTGTATTCTAACATTCCCCTTGCACCTACAAGGAAATAAGCAATAAGTTGTACAAATGTTTATCTCAACTAACATGAAGAAGATATAGGAATAAGAGTTTGTAAGAATGGTTAGTACAAGAGTAGAGAAATTCATGAGATTTTTTACACTGGTGTCACAGTGGCATTCGTCGAATTGTGATTTTATCACGTTATAATAACAATTTTGATGTTCTTGAAATGCACAGCGTGTGTTTTTAGGATGTTCACAGGTGCACTGCTGTTAAACCTTTATGGTGTTTATAAATCTTGAAGGGTTATAAGTTGTATTTTTGTGGGCAGCATGTGACGCTATGGGGAGGGTTTTCTCTGCAGTATAAGCATGAAATACATGTTCCCAATCGACTAACCCTACCTGGGAGCACCTTTCCACTTAGCCATACGTTTATATATAATTCATACGGTGGCAAGTTTAGGATCTCTCTAGGTAAACATCATGTGGAAGGGATAATGGGAGAAAACACTTCCAAGATATTGGCTACCATCTGAGACCAGCCGCCGCGTGTGTGTGTATGTGGAGGAATATGTAGGGCAAGATAAATGCCTCAGGTAAAACTTAGGGAGTAAGTGCATTATCTTTAGCACCATCTGATAGCAAGAAAGTGGGTTACTGTATTATTGTATGTGCATGTTCGTAAAGCTTTTAGTGATGCACCGTAATAAGGGTGGAAAATAGGGGTAGGCTGGGCTCGTCAGTGGCGTAAAGTCTCATGTAGAAGTTTAACCTTATGGCCCACTCACATCTGATGTGTGCACTCACGTGACTTTCTCTACTCTTGTACTAAATATTTTTATAAATTTCTTCATCTTCTTCATGTTAGTTGACATAAACATTTGTACAAATTATCGTATTGTTTATTTCCTTGTAGGTACAAGGGGAATATCAGAATACAGTAGGCTTTGAGTGATAGTCAAATCTTTTAAAGCTTTGAGATTTCGTTCTCTTTGCACGAAAACATAAAGAAATGAATATCTATGTTCCATTTGACAGAAGTATAACTTCCTCAAAACTCACGCAATAACTAGGAATATCTCCGAAATAGTTCACGCTACAAAAAAAATTATTTTCACATAAATTCTATATTTTAGCAAGCTCTACATTTTATGTAGAGTAAGACTTGGTCTATCTCTTAACGTTTAGCAGTTACGCAAAAGTCATCCAGAGTAAACAGGATTACAGGGGCTATAGCCACAGAATTCAAGATATACATTTCATTTGTAATAGAAACATCTCAAACATATCGCGTTTCAGTCAAAATCGTTAGAGCCATTTTCAAGAAAATCAAAATTTTCGAAAAATTTTCCATGTAAAGGGTACTTTAGGGTGGGGCTATTTCCTTCAAAATCTTCGTGTCACACCCTTGAAAGACATTAAACTTAAATATCAACTTTGGTTTTTATCCGACTTTTCGTTTTTGAGTTATGCTGTCCACAGACTGACAGAAATATGTGCTCGAAAATTCAAACCAGGGTCAAATAATAAATGTATATGAATGAATTAGGTACTTTAACAATATTTACATTTTTAAAATGTACTCAGGGGTCTCCGTCTAGGGGATATGTGAATGGCGACCACAAGGTACCCAAGCTGAGCAGAACATTACTTCCACTTACTGGTGTTTTGCTCCTCACTATAACTTTTCTATCTGACCTTACCTTGGTCATCTCTTGTTCTCTTCCGACCCCGATGCTATTAAGGTTCCCGAGGGCTAGGGAGTCTTTATTTTTCCAACCTCTCCATTTCTCTACTTTCTCTATAAACTCTTAACCCCTAACATGCTGACCTGTCATGGCATGTAATACGTCCTCTGATTGGTGATCAGAGGATATGGTCGGTGAATTTATTTTCATAAATCTCCCGGTCAGGTCGGTGAGACCCGTAAACCAACGACAGGTGTGGTCCTCCAGACATTCTGGGGGTTGTGAGAGAGAGATGTGACCGCCAAAACATAAAAATATGGTGCTCTCTAAAAAGCGGTTACTATTACTGCTATTGCTCTCTTCAATATCTGTGAAAAATATTGGAGAGCAAGAGGATTAATGACTTCATTGTCAGAAATCCAGCATTAGCTAACAACAACATTTTTAAAATTGTAAGATTTTGTCTGTCTTACAGTTTACCAGTTACACAAAAGCCATTCAGCATTATTGCGCTAGTTGTTCTTCTATTGAACGTACACAAGAATTACAATTTCTGGAAACCTGTACTTTAATGAAGAGGTACACTTTAATGAGGTCAATTAAAGTACGGGTACCTGAGGTATAATTATTATATTTAGCATACTCGAGAGTAAAATGACAAAGCTAAAAAGTTGAGAGTTCTTTTCCGTTGTAGTAGAAGCGATATTTTCGCTCTCCAGGCCCAACCCAGAGTCAGCACGAAAACAAAGGCATCCTGAAGAGTTATTGCCCTAAGATTTGCCATTCTTCTTTCTGGCAGTGAAGTCCGTCCGTCCTATAAGTCATGTCAAGCAACGCGGCAGCAATATGAAGCGAACTTATTGACTTCCCTCTTTAAAGCAATGACAACGGAAACTTCTAAACAGTCACTCAATATATCACTCAAATAGATGTTAAGATCCAACTTGAGTTACCAAAACAATCCTCTTAAATTCCCATTACTTTCTCTACCCATTCTTTAGTCTTAGTCGGAATAGGGATAGAGAATAGGTTTAAGGGTTGCTGCAATCTTTTAAGAGCTGTCACGATGTCTTTTTGCATGAGCAAGAGGGGAGAAAAAAGCAAAAAATCTGATGTGTTGCACTCACATGACTTTCTCTACTCTTGTACTAACCATTCTTACAAACTCTTATTCCTATATATTCTTCGTGTTAGTTGAGATAAACATTTGTACAAATTATCTTATTGCTTATTTCCTTGTAGGTGCAAGGGGAATATTAGAATACAGTAGGCTTTGAGCGATAGTCAAATCTTCTCTTGGCACGAAAGTTTTTAAGTTTTCCGAAACTGACACAAATAATAAGGAATATCTCCGAAATGGTTCACTCTACAACACTTTATTGAGCTATAAATTGTGTGTTTTAGCAAGATCTACATTTTTTGTGTAGTAAGATTTTGTCTATCTCTTACGGTTTACGAGTTATTCGGAGTAAACAGGACTATAGCCAGAAAATTTAAGATATATATCTTATTTGTCATAAAAGTAGCTTAAACATATAGCATTTTAATCAAAATCGTTAGAGCTATTTTCAAGAAAATAAAGATTGTCGAAAAATTTTCCATGCAAAGGCTAGTTTAGGGTGGAGGAATTTTCTTCAAAATCTTCGTGTCGCATCCTTGAAAGATATTAAATTTAAATACCAACCGGCTTTTCGTTTTTGAGTTATGCTGTCCACTGACTGACACGCACACACGCGCAAATTAAAATTATTTTCTTATTTAACGACGCTGTCAATTGCCAGGATCACATCAGCGTCGCCGGTGTGCCGGAATTTCGTCCCGCAGGAGTTATTTTACATGCCAGTAAATCTACTGACATGGAGCTATCGTTTTTAAGCACACTTAAAAAGCAGCGGCCTGGGCCGGGTTTGAACCCGCAACCTAACCAACTGAGCCACCCAGACCGACACACACACGCGTACATAAACACATACACAGAGAGGACCTTGTTCTAAAAATGCTTTTTTGGATTCAAGGGCCTCAAAACATATTTCCGGTGAAATCTGGACATCGAACTTTCGGGTGAAATACAACACTTCCTCTACTTACCAGTAGAGAAAGTAAGAAAGCAAACGCAAACAATAAGAGATATAACTTTCCATTTGAAAATTCAACCTAATAACAAAGAATATTTGGTTAGACTGCATTTTGCCACCCTGTGTCTGCTCTCACCCCATTGGTCCTCCGGGAGGCGTCCCCTTGGGCACAATAAGCCTGGCTGCAGTGCTGAACCGCCTCCGTATTTCTCCTGCGCCTATTCAACAAAGCACTTTCTCAGTCCTACTCCGCTAGTAAAGACACGGGGCTTGTAACCTTACTCTGCACCGGTTTGGCCATGTTTAAGGCGAGGCTTGAAAAACAGAGGTGGTCATGCTTCTCATGGACGTCACTGTACTCGTTAGAAAAACTGAAAATGATGGTTAGGATTTACAGTGTTACATAATTCGCTGTTGTATTTTCATTATATGAATAATGAGGAGCGAACAAGGACTCTTCAAAATGTCGAGTATTAAATCAGCTGATGATGGTCGATACAGCGTAATCATATTACAAAACAAAATGCTGGTGCTGGAAAAGTGGACCTAATTGGCAGAAAGATAATTAGCAGGCACAGCATTAATAATAGTGTGAATTTAGCAGTATGCGGTCGGTCCTTATCATACTCAGTAAATAGCTTTAATGACCAGTCAGGGATTTTGCTCATTAAATCTGCTATGTTTAATGACTCCTTTATCTTCGTAGCATAAACATATTATAATCTCGAAGTAAATTTAAGCGTGAATAAATTTTATTTTCTGTACTACGAATAAGTACGATTTTCCATTTTACAGAAGTTCTCCAAATCTCACAAAAATAATAAGGAATATCTCCACTTCATGAAAGTTTTAAGTTTTCCGAAACTCACACACATAACAAGGAATATCTCCGAAATGGTTCATCCTACAAGAAAATGTATTGGGACATAAATTGTGTATTTTAGCAAGATCTACATTTTTTGTATAGTATGATTTGGTCTATCTCTAACGGTTTACGAGTTATGCAAAAGTCGTCCAGAGTAAATACGACTACAAGGGCTATAGCCAGAAAATTCAAGATATACATTTCATTTGCCATAAAAATATCTCAAACATATGATATTTTAATCAAAATCGTTAGAGCCATTTTCAAGAAAATGAAAATTTTCAAAAAATTTTCCATCTAAAGGGTAGTTTAGGGTGCAGCAATTTTCTTCAAAATCCTCGGGTCGTAGAAAGACATTAACCTTAAATGGCGACCTTGGTTTTTAACCAACTATTCGTTTTTGAGTTATGCTGTGCATACACCCAGACAGACACACACACGGACCTTTTTTTAAAAATGGATTCAGGGGGTCTCAAAACATATCTTTCCGGTAAAATTTCGACATCGAATTTTTGGGTGGAATACAATACTTCCTTCTACTTACCAGTAGATAAAGTAAAAACGGGACACGTCAGCAATACATTTTGAAAGAATTTTTGAAAACCAACTAGCCATTTATTGCAACCGTTCTGCAGGTTCGGAAACATTCTTCCGTAACACCCTATAACATTTTATTATTGTGTACAATTATACAAGCGATCAATTGTTGCCATTGGTATCCAAATTAACAGTTGAATTACCTGATGCTATTTATGTAATTTATTTGTAGAAATTAACCCAAAATAACAACGTTTTTAATTGAAAGTGAGAGAATTGGGAGTAATTGTTCTATGCATTTCATATTACCAGATCGCAATTAGACAACATTTGAACATTTAATTAATTGATCGCTTACATTTGTAATATTATTGTTCAGTTGACATAAATAAAGATTGTTAAATAAAACATAACCTTTTTTTTATCTGTTGTGCAAAGAGAACGTAATCTCAAAGCTTTAAAAGATTTGACTATCGCACAAAGCCTACTGTATTCTAATATTCCCCTTGTACCTACAAGGAAATAAGCAATAAGTTGTACAAATGTTTATCTCAACTAACACGAAGAAGATATAGGAATAAGAGTTTGTAAGAATGGTTAGTACAAGAGTAGAGAAAGTCATGTGAGTGCAACACGTCAGATTTTTATTTGTGTGAGTTTTGCAATACTTAAACTTTTCTCGAAGGGAAGGTCGTCGTTATGTTTTTTACCTCTTGTCCGTGCAAAGACAATGGAATTTCATAGCTTTGACTATCGCTTAAAGTCTACTGTATTTCGATATTCCCGTTGCACGTACAAGAAAATTAACAAATGTTTATCTCGGCTAGCGTGAAGAAGATATAGGTGCAGCTAATCGAATTTGTTTTTCGGTTTGTAATTTCGTATCAAACCTCTGAAACTCCAGTGTCAGCTGGCGTGTGGGTGTGTGCTTTCTAAACTGAAATTTAAATTGTCACATTAACTGGGAGTTTTTAAAGAGCAAACTAAGAACCAAAGCACGTTTTTAGCTAATGATTCGAAACGTTGTTGGTCAGGTCTCTGCAGGGTTCCAAGAGGCTTTGATAATCGTCACGAGAAAATTTGGAGCGTAGTGGAAATGAATACTCTGTTTTCGTTTTTGAACATATAAGTGAATATCTCCGAAATGGTTCACTGTACAAAAAAATTTATTCGGGCATAAATTGTGTATTTTAGCAAGATCTACATTTTTTGTAGAGTATGATTTGGTCTGTCTCTAACGGTTTACCAGTTATGCAAAAGTCGTCCAGAGTAAATACGACTACAGGGGCTATAGCCAGAAAATTCAAGATATACATTTCATTTGTCATAAAAATATCTCAAACATATGACATTTTAATCAAAATCGTTAGAGCCATTGTCAAGAAAATCAAAATTGTTGAAAATTTTTCCATGTAAAGGGTAGTTTAGGGTGGGACTGTTTTCTTCAAAATCTTCGTGTCGCATCCTTGAAAGACATTAAACTAGAATATCAACTTTTGTTTTTAAACTACTTCTCGTTTTTGAGTGATGCTACTCACAGACTGACACACACACGGACCTTTTTCAAAAAATGCTTTTTTTTTATTCAGGGGTTTCAAAATATCGACATCAAATTTTTGGTGTAATACAACACTCCCCTGCTTACCAGCAGGGAAAGTAAAACAGTATTACTAGGGTCTTCCAGGCCCCTAAACGCCAACCGAGAGATAAAGAGGAATATTTTTGAAAAGAAAAAAATTATTTACATTTTTTCAACCTAATACTTGTTTGTTTTACTAAAAATGTTCAACGTCGCCTGAGTATTCACAAACCATATACATAAAATAGTATAACTTTAAAATTTACTCTGAAATTAAAGGTTATCGATAAAGACGGGATGTGTGTCGATAGTGCTGCATATCGAGGTATCGACATGCCATCTCTAGTTGATATGATTAGTGCCGTCACAGTGGAACATCCTCCTCGGGGCATAATCCATTTAGCCTGTGTGTGTTTGAGCACTGATCAATATGTTTATGAACATTGTTATGACGCATACAACAAGACAATGTTCAGTCAAATAAATCACCGAAATAGTGTAAATGTGTTAGGGTATAATTGCTGGCGCAGTGGAAAACATACTTTGCCCATTTTTACAACGTGTAGTAATTCGACCCAAAAATTTCGTATCTGTGTCTGTGAACAGCATAACTGAAAAACCAAAATTCGGTTAAAAACCAAAGTTGGTATTTAAGTTCAATGTCTTTCAAGGATGTGACACGAAGATTTTGAAGAAAATAGTGCCACCCTTAACTACCCTTTACATAGAACATTTTTCGAAAATTTTGATTTTCTTGAAAATGGCTCTAACGATTTTGGTTAAAATATCATATGTTTAAGATATTTCAACGACAAATGAAATGTATATCTTGAATTTTCTGGCTATAGCCCCTGTAGTCGTATTTACTCTGGACCACTTTTGCATAACTGGTAAACCGTTAGAGATAGACCAAATCATACTATACAAAAAATGTAGATCTTGCTAAAATACACAATTTATGTCCAAATAAATATTTTTGTAGGATGAACCATTTCGGAGATATTTCTTGTTATGTGTGTGGGTTTCGAAAAACTTCAAACTTTCTTGAAATGAAACATCGTTGGTCATTTTTATTTTCTCTACTGGTAAGTAGGGGAAGTATTGTATTCCACCCAAAAATTCGATGTCAAGATTTCACCGGAAAGATATGTTTTGAGGCCCCCTGAATAAAAAAAAAAACATTTTTAGAAAAAGGTCCGTGTGTGTGTCTGTGTGTCAGTCTGTCAGTCTGTCGGTCAGTGGACAGAATAGCTCAAAAACGAAAAGTCGGTTAAAAACCAGAGCTGGTATTTAAGTTTATTGTCATTCAGGGATGCGACACGAAGATTTTCAAGAAAATATCCCGACCCATAACTACCCTTTACATGGAAAATTTTTGGAAAATGTTTATTTTCTTCAAAATGGCTCTAACGATTTTTATTAAAATGTCATACGTTTGAGATATTTTTGTGACAAATGAAATGTATATCTTGAATGTTCTGGCTATGGCCCCTGTAGTCGTATTTACTCTGGACGACTTTTGCATAACTGGTAAACCGTTAGAGATAGACCAAATCATACTATACAAAAAATGTAGATCTTGCTAAAATACACAATTTATGTCTCAATAAATTTTCTTGTAGGGTGAACCATTTCGGAGATAATCCTCGTTATGTGTGTGAGTTTCGAAAAACTTGGAACTTTCGCAAAATGCAGCAAAGTTGTTCATTTTCTTTATGTGTTAATTGGGCAAAGACAACAGAATCTCAAAGCTTTAAAACATTTGACTATCGCACAAAGCCTACTGTATTCTAATATTCCCCTTGCACCTACAAGGAAATAAGGAATAAGATAATTTGTACAAATGTTTATCTCAACTAACACGAAGAAGATATAGGAATAAGAGTTTGTAGGAATGGTTAGTAGAAGAGTAGAGAAAGTCATGTGAGTGTAAACCTTACCACATGAAGAACTAACAGCTCTTTGAAAGCAAGTCACAGCATGCGCCTCATTTCATAGCATTGGATTAAAACAAGGCAAATGTTTAGAGATCTTTAGCGTTGGCCTCTGAAAGGAAAACAAAAGTGTTGCGTCGGCATTGTCATTGGCAACAATGGTTAAGGACGCTTCAACGCAGACGTATACACACACACACACCCTACATGGCAAAGCTTTCAAGTACACACATCGAAGGGAACACAATGCGTCACATTGGCATATGACTGAGAGGCTAAACAATTTGTAAACACAAAACAATTGCCAGTTGTCAAAGAGGAATATGTATTTCTCTGTGTGTAGGTATAAGAATTCTTATAGGCTGTGGTTAGGGACAGCAAAAGTAATTGTTTATGTTTCGCTTGTTCTCTTTCTCTGTTTTTCATCAGGAGTAGAGTATTATTAACCACCTGGTTTGTTGTACATATCTCAAAACACCCTGTTTCTCCTGCTCGTAAACTTCCGTTAGTACTTCAAGTCATACATAAATATTCTAAGCATTATTCCTCTTTATTCTTCGTGTTAGTTGAGATAAACATTTGTACAAATTATCTTATTGCTTATTTCCTTGTAGGTACAAGGGGAATGTTAGAATATAGTAGGCTTTGTGCGATAGTCAAATGTTTTAAAGCTTTGAGATTCCGTTCTCTTTGGACGCTTAAAATATAAACAAATGTACAACGATGTTCCATTTCACGAACGTTTTAAGTTTTCCGAAACACACACACATAACAAGGAATATCTCCGAAATGGTTCACTCTACAAAAACATATATTTAGACATGAACTGTGCCTTTTAGCAAGATCTACATTTTTGTATAGTAAGATTTGGTCTATTTCTTACGGTTTACCATTTATAAAAACAGGACTACATAGGCTATAGGCTACGTAGTGGAGAAAATAACTAGATAATGTCGAACGAGATTAGAAAAGATAGACGGATTTGCTATCTAAGTGACGTGTTTAATCATGTAAATATTTATATAGGATATTAAAAACAGCGTTGCAGTTGTGAACGAGGGTTCATTCTCTTAGGGTGACGATCATACCAGTTATAAATTAAAATGATTTATTTTAAATGAGTTGGCTGAGTATGTGAAATTAATCTATTTCTAAATATTATCACTAGAAACTGTAACTGGTAACTCCTGAAGTATGAATGAAAATGACAAGTTATGTAACAACGGTTTCTGTCTGACTATCGTGTCTGTGTGTCTGTCTGTCTGTTTATCTGTCATTTATTTATCAAAGTATTAATATTTCTTCTTCTTTACATGATTATCCTCCCCTTATGTAGGACTTACAAGCCAGTGCCTAGGGTCAAAGTTCTGTCGGGGGGCACAGGAACCTATGTACGGGGTCAGAATGAGAGGTAGAAAAAGGATGATATGAAATGGAGGATAATGATAATGATAATGGACCAATTTGTGCAATGAGTGGTGGGGGAAATCGGAGAACCCGGAGAAAACGCGTCCAGACACCGCTTCATCCAGCACAAATACCACATGGGATCGAACCCCAGCCTCCCAGGCCCTAGGCGAACGGTCTAACCGCCGGCCACAGCATATTACCAGACAATAATTCCAATATTAATACGTACAATCAGCAGGTACATACATGAGCTATCATTAAAAGTGTTAATAACTCAAATCGCTTCGACGTTTATACAGAGCTGAAGAAAGGAATCTAGGAATTCTCAAGTGATTTTTAACCAGGGAAGATCAGCTTTTGTTGGAGTTATTGCTCACTGAGTTACCAATAGAGGAGCTATTAAAATGCTCACCGTGGCCATAACTCAGTGGCAGGGGTGGCCATAAAGTCTTTACGAGTGTTTGACAGCTGTTACAGTCACTGATCGATACGTGCAGTAGACGATACCTTGCGCATAAACTTACACTAAGGAACCATTTCATACTCTTTATTCTCTATAATAGCTTTCACTACACAGTCTTCTTTTGGACACGTGGCCGCCTAGTGAGAATTTTCTTAACACTGGAATGAGCGTTGTTTTCCGTTGTTTTCCGTTTTCATAATCACTTAATTTTAAACACATAGATTACTCATAAATCACTTATTACTTTCTGCATACGATCGTATAGAAAATATTCATTAAAACGTTTATTTTTTAACTACTTTACATTAATTGAGATAAACATTCGTAGAAATGACTTTATTACATACTTTAGATAGGCACAATAGGCACCTAATAATTTTATTATTTTAACTGATGAACCGTTAAACGTGACAGCAACAAAATTGTTCTTCATAATATAAAAAATCTGATGTGTTACACTCACATGACTTTCTCTACTCTTGTACTAACCATTCTCACAAACTCTTATTCCTATATCTTCTTCGTGTTAGTTGAGATAAACATTTGTACAAATTGTCTTATTGCTTATTTCCTTGTAGGTACAAGGGGAATATTAGAATACAGTAGGCTTTGCGCGATAGTCAAATCTTTTAAAGCTTTGAGATTCCGTTCTCTTTGCACACTTAACATATAAAAAAACGAACAACGATGTTCCATTTCACGAAAGTTTTGTTCTCCGAAACTGGCACAAATAACAAGGAATATCTCCGAAATGGTTCACTCTACAAAAAATTTATTCAGACATATAATTGTGTGTCTTGTCGAGATCTAAATTTTTTGTATAGTAAGATTTTGTGTACCTCTTACGGTTTACCAGTTATTCATAAGTCATCCTGAGTAAATATGACTGCATAGGCTATAAACATAAAATTCAAAATATACGTTTCATTTGTCATCAAACTATCTAAAAAATATGGCATTTTAATCAAAATCATTAGAGCCGTTTTCAAGAAAATTAAAATTTTCGAAAAATTTTCCATGTAAAGGGTATTTTAGGGTGGGGCTATTTTCTTCAAAATCTTCATGTCGCATTCCTGAAAGACATGAAACTTAAATACTAACTTTGGTTTCTAAGCGACTTTTGATTTTTGAGTTATGCTGTCCACAGACTGACACACAGACACACACACACGGACCTTTTTCTAAAAATGCTTTTTTTGGATTCAGGGGGCCTCAAAACATATATTTCCGGTGAAATCTCGACATCGAATTTTTGGGTGGAATACAATACTTTCCCTACTTTCCAATAGAGAAAGTAAAAATTACAATGTGTCAGATCACTTTGAAAAGAAAATGGAAGGTACTGATAAAACTGTTGAAAATCTGGATTGTATTATATTTGATATTTTGAACGAAGTGCTAAGTGTTTATTAATTACAGAAATATCAAAAGGAGTTTAACTAGCCAATTTTTGTGCATGAGTGTTGTTGCACTTGCGATTTCAGGTTTTCTTACAGGCACATCGGAGAAAATTCTGTTGTCATGACATCGTTGGTGTCTTGGCATAATTACGTCATACATTTTCTGCCACTGGTACCAGAAACAGAAGCTTAGAATTGCATAAACAGTTTCTTGAAGAACGGGTAGAGAAAGTATGTGAATGTAGCACATCAAGGAGGGTTTTTAAACAGAAAACCTACCTCAGTGGAGGATAAATATTTAATGGAATGTGTTGTTCTGAAACCAGATGAGCTACAAGTCACTTCCCAGAGCTACTGAATATTTCAAAAACAATGCTGAGCCAACTTGTATCTATTTGGGAGCCGTGTTTGCTAGACCATTGCTCTCGAACTTTAAGAAATATTTAATGTTGCTTCATTTGACTCTAGTTTCGGCACAACACAAATCCCTGCTGCAATTATTTACGTACAGCTCCTACCTACCAAAGGTTTAAGGACACCCAAATACGCTTTGCCCTTGAATTGTTATCTCCAACGGCTAATGTTTCGTAAAAAAATCATCTTATTAAGGGTACATGTTAAAAAATAATTATGTACATGTCTTTCTAGGTTTTAGAAATACCTATTGTTGTCACATACTGTTTATCAACAATTGACATTATTGCAAACTCTTATTCCTATATCTTCTTTGTGTTAGTTGAGATAAACACATGATTGCTTATTTCCTTATAGGGCATATGACAATACAGTAGACTTTGAGCACTAGGCAAGTGTTTTAAAGCTTTGACATTCCGTTCTTTTTGCTAAGATATAAAAAATGAGTAGCGATCTTCCACTCGTCGAAAGTTTCTTTTCCAAAACTTACAAAAATAAAGAATATCTCCGAAATAGTTCACTCTACAAAAAATTATTCCTACATAAATTTTGTCTTTTAGCGAGATCTACATTTTTACTTTCTCACCCAAAAATTCAATGTCAAGATTTCGCCAGAAATATATATTTTGAAACCCCATGAATCCAGAAAAAGCATTTTTAGAAAAAGCTTCGTGTGTGTCTGTGTGTCAGTCTGTGGACAGTATAACTCAAAAGCAAAAAGTAGTTTAAAAACCAAAGTTGGTATTTAAGTTTAATATCTTTCAAGGATGCGATATGAAGATTTTCAAGAAAATAGTCCCACCCTACACCACCCTTTACATGGAAGATTTTTCGAAAATTTTGATTTTCTTGAAAATGGCTCTAACGATTTTGATTAAAATGTCATATGTTTGAGATATTTTTATGACAAATGAAATGTATATCTTGAATTTTTTGGCTATAGCCCCTGTAGTCGTATTTACTCTGGACGACTTTTGCATAACTGGTAAACCGTTAGAGATAGACCAAATCGTACTATACAAAAAATGTAGATCTTGCCAAAATACACAGTTTATGTCGAAATAAATTTTCTTGTAGGGTGAACCATTTCGCAGATATTCCTTGATATTTATGAGAGTTTCGAAAAACTTAAAGCCTTCGTGAAATAAACGGGATCTCAAAGCTTTAAAACATTTGACTATCGCACAAAGCCTACTGTATTCTAACATTCCCCTTGTACCTACAAGGAAACAAGCAATAAGATAATTTGTACAAATGTTTATCTCAACTAACACGAAGAAGATATAGGAATAAGAGTTTGTAAGAATGGTTTGTACAAGAGTAGAGAAAGTCATGTGAGTGCAACAAAATGTTGGAACACAAGAAGAGCGTTGAATGCTGGGACTATTTGTTGTTCTTGCAGAAGCCATGTTTCACATACGCCCCATCTGTAAGCCGGGAAATACAATACATTAAACTTTAAGGTCAGTGAAAATAAAATTATTCCAGTGAGGGATTTGTTTAATCTGGTAAAAAATAATAGTGCACAGTTGTTAACCATGTATTGCAGGGATTAAGGAGAAATATCTGGCCGTAACATTAGGTGCTAAAATATAGATATTTTAAAGTGAAAAATGGAGCTTTAATCTTCGTTAATTGCGATTCCGTGTGCTGCCTTTCGCTTTGCTTAAAACAGTTGAGCGCTGATGATATACGTGCGTGCATGGCTGTTACGCAGGAGGCGAAAGTTATGTATCATGTTACATTCACATGGTTTTCTCTACTCGTTATAGTTTATTGCATGCCGAAACAAGCCATTGCATACATTTGAGAAATGTATAAGTATTCAAAAATTCAAATAAGTGATAAAGAATAACTCGGGCATAGCTAGTTAAAAAAAAATTGTCATAAATTCATACTTAAACGACAAACATTTTTCTGGAGTAAGACTTTCTCTGTGTTATGGTTTTCCAGTTGTGCATAAGTCAACCAGAATAAGAAAAGACTTCAGAAGTCATTCCAAGAAAATTATTTCGTTTGTCATGAAAGTTTCTTAAACATCAGGTACCTTAATCAAAATCGTTTAAGCTATTTTTGACAGCAGCAATGGTTTTTAAAACTGTTCCGTGTAGTTTTGATTGAATGATTTTCCTCAAAACCTCCGTGTCGCATCCTTGAAAGATATTGAAGTTAAATAGCAACTTTGGTTTATAAGCGACTTTTCGATTTTGAGGTACGATGTCCACAGACTGACACACACACGGACCTTTTTCCAAAAATGCTTTTTTTTTTTGGATCCAGGGGGCATAAAAATATATATTTGCGGTGAAATCTCGATATCGAATTTTTGGGTGGAATACAATATTTCCTCTTACCACTAGAGAAAGTAAAAAATGAACAACGATGTTCCATTTCACGAAAGTTTTAAGTTTTCCGAAACTAACGGAAATAACAAGGAATATCTCCGAAATGGTACACTCTACAAAAAATTTTATTCAGACATAAATTTTGTATTTTAGCAAAATCTACATTTTTTGTATAGTAAGATTTGGTCTATCTCTAACGGTTTACCAGTTATGCAAAAGTCACCCAGAGTAAATATGACTACAAGGGCTATAGCCAGAAAATTCAAGGTATACATTTCATTTGCCATTAAAATATCTTAAACATATGACATTTTAATCAAAGTCATTAGAGCCATTTTCAAGAAAATCAAAATTTTCCAAAAATTTTCAATGTAACGGGTAGTTTAGGGCGGGGCTGTTTTCTTCAAAATCTTCGTGTCACATCCTTGAACGACTATAAACTTAAATACCAACTTTGGTTTTTAACCGACTTTTCGTTTTTGAGCTATGCTGTCCACAGACTGACAGACTGACAGACTGACAGACACACAGACACACAGACACGCAGACACACAGACACACACACGGACTTTTCCTAAAAATACTTTTTTTGGATTCAGGGGGCCTCAAAACATGTATTTCCGGTGAAATTTCGACTTCGAATTTTTGGGTGGAATACAATACTTCCCCTACTTACCAGTAGAGAAAGTAAAAAATGAACAATGATGTTCCATTTCACCAAATTTTTAAGTTTTCAGAAACTGACGCAAATAATAAGGAATATCTCCGCAATGGTTCACTCTACAAAAAATTTTAGTCAGACATAAATTGTGTATTTTAGCAAGATCTACATTTTTTGTATAGTATGATTTTGACTATCTCTAACGGTTTACCAGTTATTCAAAAGTCGTCCAGAGTAAATGCGACTACAGGGGCTATAGCCGGAAAATTCAAGATATACATTTCATTTGTCATAAAAATATCTCAAACATATGACATTTTAATTAAAATCGTTAGAGCCATTTTCAAGAAAATAAAAATTCTCGAAAAATTTTAGGTTAGTTTTAGTTTAGGTTGGGGCAATTTTCTTCAAAATCTTCGTATGGTATCCTTGAAAGACATCAAACTTAATTTATCTCAATGTAACAGTTTTTTGAGGTAGATAGATCTTAAACCAGAGAACTGTGCTGGAGATTAAACGGTGGTAAAGAACAGCAGGAGACGAATTTCCTTACATTAATTTGCATATACGATACATAATTCATCTTCATTAGACTATTTACTGAGCACATTTCTCGCTATACGTGGTGTGCAAAGAAAGAGCGACAAGCTCAGGAAATAGAGGTACTATTTTTTGCTACCCTGTATCTAAACACGAAAGTCACGCTAAAATGAAATGCATTGAATTTCTTGAAACGTAACACAGTAATTGCATTCCGGCAGCAGCACCTGCAAGGAAACGTCTGGTGATAAATCTTACCACGTGATTCATTTTATCCTTTTGTAATTAGAGATTAGCTGTAACAAATAAACGAATAAATAAAATCTCCAACAGTGCATCCAGGCAACTGCAACCTCTAACGGATTGTATAAATACGAACATAATTTTACAAATATATTTTAAAACTATTATAATAAAACAGAAAAATCTTATGTATTGAACTCACATGACTTTCTCTACTCTTGTACTAACCATTCTTACAAACTCTTATTCCTATATCTTCTTCGTGTTAGTTGAGATAAACATTTGTACAAATTATCTTATTGCTTATGTCCTTGTAGGTACAAGAGGAATATTAGAATACAGTAGGCTTTGTGCGATAGTCAAATCTTTTAAAGCTTTGAGATCCCGTTTATTTCACGAAAGCTTTAAGTTTTTCGAAACTCACACACATAGCAAGGAATATCTCCGAAATGGTTCACCCTACAAGAAAATTTATTGAGACATAAATTGTGTATTTTAGCAAGATTTACATTTTTTGTACAGTAAGATTTGGTCCATCTCTAACGGTTTACCAGTTATGCAAAAGTCGTCCAGAGTAAATACGACTACAGGGGCTATAGTCAGAAAATTCAAGATATACATTTCATTTTTTATAAAAATATCTCAAACATATGACATTTTAATCAAAATCGTTAGAGCTATTTCCAAGAAAATCAAAATTTTCGAAAAATGTTCCATGTAAGGGGTAGTTTAGGATGGGGCTATTTTCTTCAAAATTTTCGTGTCGTATCCTTGAAAGACATTAAACTTAAATACCAACATAGGCTTTTAACCGAATTTTCGTTTTTGAATTATGCTGTCCACAGACTGACAGACACACAGAGACGCTCTTAAAATACTTTGGTCTACTCTATTATTGTACTCCCATTGTACCTGAAGAAAATTTGTCCACAAATGTATATCCCACGCAGAAGGTTTTTCCCTACGTACTGTAGCACTCGAATTCCCTTTCAAAATTATTGGTCCCTTGCCAGTTTCAAAGCCTACTGGCAAGAATGTCTTTCTCTAGAGGTTGATCGGTTTCCCCAGATTAAGGAATTTTACAAAGAGGTTTTTCTGGAAGACGAGTAGAGCTGTTGTGTGCTGATAAAGCAAACAGCTTCCTAAGAAGTAAAGGGTATTAGGCAGCAAACGTCGATAGGAAACGAGTCCACTACTTGACGCACCTCTCAATCGATACAGCGATCTGATGCATATTTATAGCCTAAGCGTACTTAAAATGCTAATAAAACACGCACAATAGAGTCCTGGTTTTGTTACTCTGCGGACATTTAAATTTAAGATACCATCTTAACATCGCACTGTTATAATGAATTTGGCCTGGAACTACATATTTTGAAATATTAAGCGTTTTTCTTCTTATTTTTTAAAATAAAAATAAAAATATAAGACCTGTTGAATGTACTCGTTTTAAACTTGGGTTAATATCAAATTTTATTTTTATATATGAACAGTTTCCAAGTTAAACTAAATGGGAAGGTAAATGAACTCTGCTGAAGCTGAAATCTACTGCAACACAAATACAAAATAATTTATTTCTCAGCGACATTTTGTGGACCCGTAAGACATCGTTCACGGACCCCTGTAGGTCCGCGGACCACAAGTTGGTAACCATCTTCTTCGTGTTAGTTAAGATAAACATTCGTACAATTTATCTTATTGCTTATTTCCTTGTAGGTACAAGGGAGATATTAGAATACAGTAGACTGTGCGATAGTCAAATCTTTTTGACCTTTGAGATTCCGTTCTCTTTGCACGATTAACATATAAAAAATGAACAACGATGACCTATTTCACGAAAGTTCCAAGTTTTCCGAAACTCACACACATAACAAGGTATATCTCCGAAATGGTTTACCCTACAAGAAAATTTATTGAAACATAAATTGTGTATTTTAGCAAGATCTACATTTTTTGTATAGTATGATTTGGTCTATCTCTAACGGTTTACCAGTTATGGAAATGTCGTCCAGAGTAAATACGACTACAGGGGCTATAGCCAGAAAATTCAAGATATACATTTCATTTATCATAAAAATATCTCAAACATATGACATTTTAATCAAAATCGTTAGAGCCATTTTCAAGAAAATCAATATCTTCGAAAAATTTTCCATGTAAAGGGTAGTTTAGGGTGGGGCTATTTTCTTCAAAATCTTCGTGTCGCATCCTTGAAAGACATTAAACTTAAATACCAACTTTGGTTTCTAGCCGAGTTTTCGTTTTTGAGTTATTCTGTCCACAGTCTGACAGACTGACACACAGACACACAGACACACACACGGACCTTTTTCTAAAAATGTTTTTTTTTTTTTTGGATTCAGGGGGCCTCAAAACATATATTTCCGGTGAAATCTCGAAATCGAGTGTAGTCATAGAATTATTACACAAAATATGGATCATTTGTGGTCTCCACAGAGTTAACATGGTAGCAGTTTGGTGGTTTTTGTAACACAGTTGGCATTCCTTATAGACATTGCGCATCTTTCGCGTCTTTTAAATATTTTAGGATCTGGATTTCTTGTAAAAACAGATTTTCTGGATTCTGTTTTAATTCCTGGTTTACTTTGAATACCCAGGGAAATAGTTGGGGCGGTCCGGTTTCGATCCCAGGGACCCGCATGGAATATTCGTAGACGGTGAAGCGGTGTCTGGGTTCTCCGGTTTCCCCCTCCACTCATTCCACCAACTGCTCCATCGTCACCTTTCCGATCATTTATTTCATCTGCTTTTCATATCATCCTCTTCCTCACTCTCATACTTCACTCTGTCCGGTCCATAGGTTACTGTGCTCCGCGACAGGCGTCTGACCCTAGGCACTGGCTTGTAAGTCCTACATAAGGGGGGGGGGGGTAATGAGGTAAAGAATAAGAAGGTATTTGGGATGCCCTCCTCGAGATTCTGCAAGAGAACTTCATCCTGAAATTCCACAACTGAATTTAACCTGTGTTTATTGTGCCCCTAATCCAGAAAACACAGAAAATGCCCCGTCTTCAGTGATTTAGGGCTCAATTAATACTCTTCACTGCTGCCACGATAGTTTCTTTTGCTAAAACACACAAATCTTAACATTACAGCTATTAAACTCGTGTTAGGGCTCTGACCTGGACTGACTACTCGATAAGCTCTACCCGTTCCGTCTCCACGACGAGTTCCACGCGAGTTGGAAAACATTTCGAAGCGGCTGTACTTATTCAGTTGGTTCGCCGTTTATGTGGACTAATTCTTCTGTGCCGTTGTTCATTCTAAGTCCTGCTTTTGTTCTTACTCTATCTAGGTCGTGTATAGAATTGCCCAAAATACAACTTTATAATGTAAACATGAAGATTATAATTATTCCAGAAGTTTTGAGCGTATTGTACCTTAATTATAAACGCCCCAGGGGTATGTTTCTGTACCCATCCCCATCTTATTTTGGAGCAGCTCCTTTTTAACGAAAGATCTTGGCTGCTGTGCAGGAAGGAGGTCCATAAACTCAGGATGTAGTCGATAAGTTATCTTGTACGTTCTTCCCTAGTGCCTTTGTAATTGAATGGAAGTGTTTTTATGCAGTAAATTAGAGCGAGTATAACGCACCTGAATGTGGGGCCTACCGTTATCAGTGCATAGAGACATTACCGGCCTAGTTAACCTTGCACCCAACTTTACATATATCTTCTGGCAAGTGAGAAAAACAGGAGTAGCAGTAGTAGGAGGAGGGGGGGGGGGTTGTAACTCCTGCGTCCCGTCCAATCAGCCAGCTCCTTGCGAAGGATAATTATCCAGTAGCTGGACGTGATCAGGATCCCCATTACTTAGTCGATAACACACCTTCCTGGCGCTCTCTTTTTGTATCCATTCCCTTCATATGACTTTCTCTACTCTTGTACAAACACTTACTCCTGGGATGAACATTTGTACAAACCACAGTAGGCTCTAAGAGATAGTCAAATATCATATACAATGTCTTTAAAATTCTGTTCCCTTTGTACAGACAAGAGACCAAAAAATGAATAATGGCCAATTTGAGAACGATCTGTATGTATGGCAAAATTCTGAAAAATAACTCGACACCAAAAGCTAAAGCGTAACTATAAAAACACACATAACAAACCGAACTTCTCACTGTCTGTCCTAATTATACCGAAGCCGGCGTGTTATTTCCACACGCAGGTGTACATGACTCAGCAAAGAAGATTCTAGAGATTTCTGGACACTACGCTGTTCGATCTCATACACACGTCGCTAGTTGTCCTGCAGCCCCGGACCTCCTTTATGTTTTTCCGACAGCTTTGTTTATTGTCACGTACACACAGTCACTCGCCGTATCCAAGGTTACAGATGACAGTATTTAAGTGTATTTTTCAACAATGTAACACGAAGATTATGAGGAAAGTTCCTCTGCCCTAAATTATCACTTAAATGTAGTCCTATTTATTCTTGACGACTTTTACATAACTGGTAACCCGTAAGAGATGTTATGAAATGTTATAAAAAATGTAGATCTAATTAAAACACAGCATTTTATGTTAAGCGAACTTTGTTGTGAAGGGAACCATTTCGGAGATGTATTCCCATATTCCTCTTGTGTGTTCAAGAAAATTAGCAATAAGATAGTTTATACAAATGTTTATCCTGAATTAAATAGAGGGATAAGATTAGAGAAAGTGATGTGTCTGCAATAGATATGATTTTCAGGCATTTGAAAATAAATATTCAATTAAATATGGTTGAAAAGTTTATAAAATACTACTTTACTGTGCTGCGTCCCCTTGAACGGAACCATGGATGTTGATGAAGCGATAAAACACCACAACGTGCCTGTGTTGCCAAAACGTGGAAATATGGCAGGTGAACGTGATAAAGCAAGCTTCATCATTCACTCACGTCGCACTGTGGCCTACCGCTTGTCAGGTGTGGGGCATATTTTAATAACAAGTGCTTAAACTGTGGCTCGTGACGCCCTTTCGCTGACCTCCTACTGTTTAGTGTACTGGTAATAAACTTCTCTTCTTTGTTTCAGTGCAAAAGTTGTATATTCACGTAATAAACTTGTTCTCATTTACTCCTTTATTCAAATAACTTTCTGCTGCTGAAAAAGGCAACTTTAAACCGAGCTGTTAAATGGACACTCTGGTACCAAATGGGTTTTATTCCCTAATCAGCCAATTGTTGGGTTAAATTGCATCTTCATACATTGTTGACATAAGTTTCATTGCTCTAGATTAAATAGTTTTGTAATTAAAATTAATTATAGTTTAGGAAGAATTGAATAACAATAAAAGGTAGACTTTTTAAGGTTTATAATTAAAATAGGGGACTGAAATTTGGTATGCTAATTCTTCTATCCCCATGCAATAAAACTGTGCATTTATTTTCCAAAATATTAATATTTATTAGAAATATATTTCTTCTATGCAGAAGAGAATAAAATGAAATGCATTTACATGTATGAGTGTTAGCAACAAATCAATGCACAGTTTTCTTTATCAGGTTATATTCTACGTGTCTTGAAAATTCCAGCTTTATCCACCAATATTTACTGCAAAAAAGTTTACCCCAAAGTACAAAATTGAAGTTTTAATTAATAAATGAAAGTTGCACTCGACAGAGCATTTAATTCTCTAGTCTATCTGTTGTCTTTTTATGAGTTAATTTAGGGAGCATATCCTTTTTTCGCACTTGGCGTATTGCAAACACATTAGTCGTTTGCTTTATGGGATTTCTTGATAGTGAAATTTATGCATTCCTAGACCTACTATGATGTGTCTCTATGGTGGGTTGCTTTCCATCCATTGTCTGTTTATTATGGCGGCCGTTCCGAAGAATTCTGCTTCTTTCTTGCTATCATTTCTCTGTAAGCTTCTGTGTTTGGTAGTAACCTTTTGTTCCTTATATCTTCGAGGATGTAGAATTCCTCCATATGCCATTATATTTGGTGCATATTTACTAGTTCTTAGTGCGCTTTTTATATTTTTTGCTTATACAGAATCCATTTTCTCCATGTTACTGGTTTTTAGTTTCTCCCAGTTGTGTTTTCGAACAATTTCATCGCTGTTTCTAATTTCAGTGTGGTGATTTTTTGATATTATACATTGCTTTTTCCTGTATGTGGATTTTGAATAAAGTCGCTATTGTTTACAAAGCGATGCCTAAGCATTTGTATCTGTTTACTATTTCCAGTGGTTCACTCATTGTTATGTTCCCAACCTTCCCCCTCTCCTGAATATCGTCGGCGCTGTTTTATTGTTGTTAATGATGAACTAAGTTTATGTTGTCCAATGTTTTAGCGTGTTTATGCCCTGTTGTATAATCTATTTATCAGTTACCCAAGAACAATGTCGTGTTCATACATTATGAGGGTTGTTCCTTTCGTTTTGTTCCCAATATTTGTTGTGATTTAAAGTTTTGGAACATAGTTATAGGAAATATGTCGAGATTTCACCGGAAATATGTTTTAAGGCCCCCTGAATCCAAGAAAAAGCACTTGTGTGTGTGTGTGTGTGTGTGTGTGTGTGTGTGTGTGTGTGCGTGTGTGTGTGTGTGTGTGTGTGTGTGTGTGTGTGTGTGGAGTATATATTTCGGTCAGATATGTTTCAGCACGCACGTAGAAGGATTAAAGGATATTTGCATCACCCATTCCATGTTCCTCGAAGAGATGGAACCCAGGCTTATAAAATTAAAAGCCAGGGGGAATAATAGGGTCAGAAGACCAGCCGTCATGCTTTGTTTGCTTTGTAACGATGTGAGTGATAGCACTTGGCGACGTCAAGCGATTTCGTCCGTCACACATCATATATACGGCCATTAAGTCAACATACCGCACAAATGCGCGTTGCCTCATTTGATGAAGTATCGCGCCATTGTCTCTTCAATAGATGCAGCCTAAGGTTCATAAATAGCTACCTCTTTTGTGTACTATTATACATAACCTAAACACATGCCTCACTTCCGCTTGACTTAAACTCATATCATTTTCTTTGTTCTCAGACCAGGAAGACATAGCCTTTCATAAGTATTATAATATGAGACTAGAGTTGGTAGCCAAAGAAATATAATACAAAAAATGACATATTTAATGCACATGACTTTCTCTGCTCTTGTACTAACCATTCTTACAAACTCTTATTCCTCTATCTTCTTCGTGTTAGTTGAGATAAACATTTGTACAACTTATTGCTTATTTCCTAGTAGGTGCAAGGGAAATGTTAGAATACAGTAGGCTTTATGCATAGTCAAATGTTTGAGCTTCTGTTCTCTTTGCACACTTAACATATAAAAAAATGAACAACGATGATCCATTTCACGAAAGTTCTAAGATTTTCGAAACTCACACACATAACAAGAAATATCTCCGAAATGGTTCACCCTACAAGAAAACTTATTGAGACATAAATTGTGTATTTTAGCAAGGTCTACATTTTTTGTATAGTATGATTTGGTCTATCTCTAACGGTTTACCAGTTATGCAAAAGTTGCCCAGAGTAAATACAACTACAGGGGCTATAGCCAGAAAATTCAAGATATACATTTCATTTGTCATAAAAATATCTCAAACATACGACATTTTAATCAAAATCGTTATAGCCATTTTCAAGAAAATCCAAATTTTCGAAAAATTTTCCATGTAAAGGGTAGTTTAGGGTGGGGCTATTTTCTTCAAAATCTTCGTGTCGCATCGCTGAAAGACATTAAACTTAAATACCAACTTTGGTTTATAACCGACTTTTCGTTTTTGAGTTATGCTGTCCACAGACTGACAGACTGACACACACACAGGCACACATACGGACCTTTTTCTAAAAATGCTTTTTTTGGATTCAGAGGGCCTCAAAACATGTATTTCCGGTGAAATCTCGACATCGAATTTTTGGGTGGAATACAATACTTCCCCTACTTATCAGCAGAGAAAGTAAAAGCAACGAATTAAGAACTTTAATAATAAATTCGATAATTATCATGGTTTCTATTATCGAAATAAAAATTTTACTTTTCAGACCAAAATAACATTTCTGGTGATTACTATCAGTATCTTATATCTTATCTTTATATACTCTCTCAGTTTCGGAAAGGCTCAAAATTCAACGCTTCCGATTTACAGAGGAATCTAGTAAAACATGATCAAATAACGTAAACAAGCCTGACGCTCTTGCCAAACTTAGTACGTGCATACCGGCGGTAACTCTGTACACAAGATAGGCAGGGTAAGCTTAGCTTGACAGATAACACGAAAACCTACAACGTAAATTATCTTCAAATAACCTCGATAAAAGCTGAAAATTCAGGAGCATAAAGCACTCCATCCAGCGAGCGTGCAGTTTCTTAGTTCTTTCAGCCTGAGGACAGGGGTCCCTAACAAGTATAGATGGAAACTCCCCTGTGGAGGGTCGTACAGCGGACTGCCCCCCCCCCCCTCCACGGGCTTACACATCCCGCCCTCGGAGGTTCAGGTTTTACACAGAGCAAATGCACACCGATACTTCCGTCTACCCTTAGAGTCCTGAAATAACAAACCAGTATGAAAGGTGAAGTGTGGTAAAATGATGAAAGAGGAAATTGGAGGGATGTAACTATTCTTTCCACTTAGTGACTTGGAGAAAGCCGAAAAAATCAATGGAAAGGGAAGTTTGGACACGAGAAAGGAACCCACGACGTCACAAATGCGGGCCACAGACCCCACGACCTGAACCATCCCGCTCGTGTTTGAGGTTAACCTGTATCGCGTGAAAGGGAAGTCACTACATTAATTTAAACCAGTGATACATCTCCGTATATGAAAAAAAAAATTGTGTCTTACATTTGTCTCTAACCATTTCCTACGGAGATATTTTAGTTTTGTCGAAAACAAGCTGGCAACACTGCAGATTGTGTGGGTGTCACTTTCCCTAGCTCAGTACATAAACAAACACAGTAACGGTGCGTCTTGAGAACATAAACACATACCTTGCCGTGTCGTTCCATGTTTACTGTGTGAGTGTAGGCCAAAACTTCGTTAGCTTCCAAAACATTAAACGAAAGCGAAAGCGACCGACCTGTTTACGTCCAGAAGTCGGTTCAATTCCCTGACCATCTCAACGCAATTACATTCTTGTGCAATTACGCGTCAAATTTGGATAAAAAGCTCGCTTGATCAAAGAAAAAAATTTCATTAGACTTTTTTGTTTGTAATTTTTCTATGAAGCAGCAAAACATACATTTTCTCTGTTCATAATACCATTAATATAGGTACATAGAAATCAACAACTTATGTATATAAGAAATAATAAACTGATAGACATTATCAAATTCTTATATACCCACCCAGTGAATGTCAAGGGTGGGTTTATGGGAGAAGGGGGAGAAGATAGGTAAGGAAGAGTAAGGGAGAATTGCACGTAGTACCCTACAGCAGATAAATCACTCAACAGGCGGTGTACAGTGAGGGCAATAAATAATAATTTTCGTGAGAAGTCTAGCGGGAGATCTACATGGAATGAAAGCAAGCCTTCAAGGATAATGGTTCATTCTAAAGTAGTATTTTGCGATGTTTTAGAAATTAACTGCTTAAACTCACCGTTTAGAGGGCGTATTCTAGAGCAAGTGATGGTGATAAAAATATTAAAATGACTAAAAAGACATGCGACTGCCCAGAAAGAATAACGCATCAGGAATGGAGTGCTAAAGATTAAACTTTTAAAAGGTTCAAAAAAAGTGTTCTAGTTTCAGGTGATATATTTTAGTTTCTCTATCAGTTCACAGTAGGGGGAGAAATGCGATGCCTAGATTACACTTGAAATACACGTTTTGACACCCCGGGTGCAGTACAGAACATACGACTTGTACGTAACTATCAATTGTCAGAACGGCAGAATGAATTTTCTCCATAGCTTTTGAGAAAGATCTGGCTACGTCATCGCCGGCGTCTTTGAAGGAGTTCGTGAAAGGTCCTATGATGTTATCCCCCCTATATAAAGAGGCGATGAAACAGCACAGAAAGTGATGAAAGATCCTGAAACGATTGAGCCAAGCTTAGGAGAAGAAAACAGTTGTGTGTTGTGATATCCTCGATAGGCGGATGTTATCAACCGCTGGCTAGGTATAAATATTGCTACATATTGCATCTGATGTGTGCGAGTGTGTTTGGAAAGCTTCAGTTACAGCTGAAAATGTGCGGGAATTTTGAAACACACTGTATATATTCATAATCACCCAGAAACTGTCTCAATAAGCTTAATGCAGTTTCCTTTTGTTTCTAAGTGGCCTGAGGCGCAGAATGTTACCAACATATTGTTTGTTGTTTACTTTGATTCAGAATATTACATTTGGGTTACACAGAAGCAATATTAACTAGCCTAAGGGAAGTAGGTTCCATAAACTAGAACATCGTGGCACACAGAATACCAACCCAATCAAATCATACGTAATTGTATAGAAGTGTAAATTGAATTTTCATTCTCTATTTGTATATATTCCATTTTTATTTGTTTAGAAATAAATCTTTTCCAAATAGTGTATTACATAATGATGAACTATTTATGTAAGGTAAGGTCGAAAATTTCATACGACACTTTCACGATAAACAAGAGTTTTTAACCCAGAAACTCCGTCTTAGAATCAAGCATGTATGTGGATATAAGGGATATAGACGGCATAAATAACATTGTCTAATGAGGTATTTATGTAGCGAAATTATCCAACCGAAAACTCGATATCAAGATTTCACCGGAAATGCATACTTTAAGACTCCCTGAATTGAGGAAAAATTTCCCAAAACTCTCTGTGTATATGTGTCTGAAAGGCATTACCCAACAACAAAAAGTCGGTTAAATACTAAATTTGGTATTTAAATTCAGCGTCTTTCAAAAATACAACAAAAATTGTTCAAACAGTTTCCCTCAACACAAGTTAACCTTTATATGAAACACTTTGGAAAAGTTTGATTTTTTACTTTCTCGAAGCATTTTTAGAAAAAGGTCCTTGTGTGTGTCTGAGTCTGTGTGTCAGTCGGTGGACAGCATAACTCAAAAACGAAAAGTCGGTTAAAAACCAAAGTTGGTATTTAAGTTTAATGTCTTTCAAGGATGCGACACCAAGATTTTGAAGAAAATAGCCCCACCCTAAACTACCCTTTACATGGAAAATTTTTTCGAAAATTTTGATTTTCTTGAAAATGGCTCTAACGATTTTAATTAAAATGCCATATGTTTGAGATACTTTTATGACAAATGAAATGTATATCTTGAATTTTCTGGCTATAGCCCCTGTAGTCGTATTTACTCTGGACGACTTTTGCATAACTGGTAAACCGTTAACGATAGACCAAATCATACTATACAAAAACTGCAGATCTTACTAAAACACACAATTTATGTCTCAATAAATTTTCTTGTAGGGTGAACCAATTCGGAGATATTCCTTGTTATGTGTGTGAGTTTCAGAAACCTTAAAACTTTCGTGAAATGGAACATCGTTGTTCATTTGTTTTGCATGTTAAGTGTGCAAAGAGAACGGAATCTCAAAGCTTTAAAAGATCTAACTATCGCACTAAGCCTACTGTATTCCCATATTCCCCTTGCACCTACAAGGAAATAGCAATAAGATAATTTGTACAAATGTTTATCTTAACATGAAGATATGGGAATAAGAGTTTGTAAAAATGGTTAGTGCAAGAGTAGAGAAAGTCATGTGAGTGCAACACATCAGATTTTTATGACATCAAATTCAGGCTTTGGTTTCAAAATCTAAAAATTTGTGTTGCTTAAAAAAGGTTAAATACTCAAAATAGTTTAAAACCATGTTTTCAATGTCATCAAAGCAAATAAATTAATTACCGTAAAAGTAATTTGTTTTTCTCCCTGCTATAAAACAGCCTTAAGTGTGCAAAGTATTGACTTGGTACCTATAAGAATACTGAAAATTTATATTTTAATCTGAAGGTTCTTTTACGCGATCCTGTGTTTTTAAATATCATGAAAACAAGGTCAGAGAGAGTCATTATATTAGGTTATGTCAAATTAATGATAAGCAGTACATATGTGGAAATATGTGCAGTAATTAGGAGGGATAAGGCAATAGCAGACTGGGTGAAAACACGAGCTAGTGTTTGCGGCAAACAGGAACGTGACCGAGGTGCAGAATGTCATGCAACCGCATCATTAAGCCATGTAAATACGTGTTTCTTTCAACATACACCCACATCCGGTACTACTGGGAGATCACTATCGGGCTACCAACTCTATCATACAGTAATGTCTTCAGTCCACTTCAGCAATGCGGCTTTTCAATTTTCTCCCTCTTAGGAAACGTAAACGTACCGTATGAACGGAAATCTAAATGCTTTTTACATTCTTTACGACGCATAGTAAACAGGAGAATTACTGTATTGTGTAGTATTGCACTTCGACGAATCCCACCTCTGACACCATGTGACAAAAGGCAATCCAATTAGTTTTCTAAGACTTTATCCCGCAATTTTATTACAAATACAGTTATCTTCTATTTAGGTTAACACACTCTACAGTGTTTCGCGACAGTATAACTCACAATTGTTTTCTTCTGGTGATCTTGACTCATTAAGACTTATTTTCATCGACGCTACGTATCTTTCACAACTGTCTCGGACTTACGGACTCTTTGACCGACTCAAAAACTGCCACTTTCACGCGCTCTATAAGCTTTTGTACCGGCGATGACGTAGCCAGATCTCTCTCGAACGTCCACAAACAAGCCGGCTGCGGGATACTCAAGTTCGCTCAAAGGCCTCTTTTTTAACCTTGAGGTTCTTTTATGCCACTGGAGCATCGATTCACTTCTCTTCCAAATGAACCCATTTTAAGGATTTTAACCCCCGAAAAAATCCAACACCATTCCCCGGGTTTGAATGCGCGACCTCGGAACGTTTTCAGTTTTATTATGTAACGGGTAATCGTGTAAGTCGTGATTATGTAAAGGGTAGTTTAGGATGAAGGAATTATCTTCAAAATCTTCGCATCCTTAAGTTTAAACACCAACTTTACTTTCTAACCGACTTCTCGTTTTTTAGTTACGCTGTCCACCGCCAATTAACACACACCGAAGTCGTTCTAAAACACAAAAGAGGGAGATGAAAGGAGAGGGAATAGGGGAGAGTAGAGCCGCGGTATAAGATACCACCCCATTCATCTTCCTCCCTCGGTGTCCAGTGGAATCTACCTGGATACGAACTGCATCATGTCTTCAGTTTACCTCAGCAATGCGGCATTGCGGCGTAAACGCTAATTCACTTTTCTCTCTCTTGGGAAAGGTAAAATTACCGTAAGAACGGAAATGTAAATGTTGTTTCTCTCCCATATTATGTTACTAGCAAACCTCTGGCCGCCGGCCGCAAATGTTGTTTATTCAATTAACACGCCTGGCGAAACAAGCTAATATTCCTGCATCCAATGAAGATGGTGCTGCAATGAAAACTAACTTCTGATTGAACTGCTATATTATATAAGGGCAACACACACTTTTTATACCATTAACTCTAATTAGGCGTAATCTAAAATCACCCCGAAAGCGGTAATTTCCGAAATCTTAAGTCTGAACCCTAACAAATCCCCTGGACATGACGGTGTCAGGGCGCTCTTGCTCCAGCATCTACCCAAAAAGGCTTGTAGTCCACTTGACCCGGATGTTCAATGCATGCCCCCGTCTTCGTTACTTTCCGGCGACGAGGGTGGTGTGTATATTGAAGCCGAGCAAGAACCCAGTCTTTCCTGACAACTACCGCTCCATCAGCATTCTCACAATCGCCTCAAAAGTTTGTGAGCGGTTGCTCCTTACCCGCCTAATACCTCTTTTTGAGGAGAGGCAACTCCTACCGGATCACCAGTTTGGTTTTCGTCGGGGTCATTCGACGACCATCCAATTGCTGCTTGTGACTGAGAAGGTTGCCTTGGGTTTCCAGGGAAGACCATAGCGGTGCTGCTGGACGTGGAAAAGGCATTCGCCACAACTTGGCACCAAGGCCTACTGTACAAATATCCCTCCTCCATATCTCACTATAATTAGCAGCTTCCTTCAGGACCGCACCTTAAGAGTGAAAGTGGAAGGAAAACTGTCTACAATAAGGCAAATAGCGGCAGGAGTCCCAGAGGGCAGTGTACTCTCCCCGCTACTCTTTGCAGTATACATGTCCGATTTCCCCACGGAACAACACACTGCGACATGCCAGTATGTGGACGACGTCCTCATCATGGCACAAAACCAAAAATGTGACGTGTTGCACTCACATGACTTTCTCTACTCTTGTACTAACCATTCTTACAAACTCTTATTCCTATATCTTCTTCGTGTTAAGATAAACATTTGTATAACTTATTGCTTATTTCCTTGTAGGTACAAGGGAAATATTAGAATACGCTAGGCTTTGTGCGATATTCAAATGTTTTAAAGCTTTGGGATTCTGTTGCCTTTGCCCACTTAACATATAAAAAAATGAACAACGATGATCCTTTTCACGAAAGTTCTAAGTTTCCCAAAACTGACACATATAACAAGGAATATCTCCGAAATAGTTCACCCTACAAGAAAATTTATTCAGACATAAATTGAGTATTTTAGCAAGACCTATATTTTTTGCATAGTATGATTTGGTCTATCTCTTACGGTTTACCAGTTATGCAAAAGTCGTCCAGAGTAAATACGACTACAGGGGCTATAGCCAGAAAAATCAAGATATACATTTCATTTGTCATCAAAATATCTCAAACATATGATATTTTAATAAAAATCGTTGGAGCCATTTTCAAGAAAATCAAAATTTTCGAAAAATTTTCCATGTAAAGGGTAGTTTAGGGTGGGGCTATTTTCTTCAAAATCTTCGTGTCACATCCTTGAAAGACATTAAACTTAAATACCAAATTTGGTTTTTAACCGACTTTTCGTTTTTGAGTTATGCTGTCCACAGTCTGACAGACTGACACACAGACACACACACACGGACCTTTTTCTAAAAATGCTTTTTTTGGATTCAGGGGACCTCAAAACATGTATTTCCGGTGAAATCTCCACATCGAATTTTTGGGTGGAATACAATACTTCCCCTACTTACCAGTAGAGAAAGTAAAATGTGAGATATTGTCTCCCTACCCTTCAACGACAACTCGATGTTGGAGTGAGAAGTGGAGAATGGCTATTAGTCCGGGGAAAAGCTCCGCTCGCCTCCTTGGTAAGGTTCGCCATTGGCGGCCAGAACGGTCACTTCGGCTCAGGCGGAGAAATATCCCATGGGTAACCTCCGCCAAATACTTAGGCGTTCTCCTCGACCGCGGGCTAACATACGCTCCACACGTCCGTGCAAAGCTGCGCTCAGAGAGCTCTACCCTATCCACCATGCCCACTTACCTCTGTATATACGCGACAGAGAGGGTAAACCAGTAGCAACCATTGTAATATTAACATGTTCGACAGCTAATGTTCATGACAGAAATATGATGTCCGTTAAAGACCAGAAAATAAAAAAAATAAAAATCTCTGAGCTTGGTTATTGATCGCCCAAAATTATTCCAGCTAGAGAATGACGCTGTCCAGCGAAGCGCATGGAATGGTGTTAGCCAGAAGGCTTCCGGAACTGGGTCATCATGATGATGCTGATTGGAAACACTCTCTCTCTCTCTCTGTCTGTAAGATGTAGCGCACAAACTGATCTTGTAGATCAGGAAGATATAGAGAGAGACTTCACTCTGACGTTGATTTATTAGTACACCCGCCAGACATGTAAGGGAATGTATGTATGTGCACCACGCAGCCAGCCAGCCGCTTATTTACGAGTCTTTCTCCTCTAATCTTTCTTCTTCTTCTGCTACTGTGTGCTCTTAGGCAATTAAATGCTGTAATCTTTACGTACGGCTCCTTCATGCAATCTTGTATCCATTTGATTCAAAGATGCTTTCCGAGTCTCTAGTTTTAGTTAAGGGCAGATTAACAGCCAATGTAAAACTGTTGATCGTGCTAAAATACCCAATTTATGTCTCAATAAATTTTCTTGTAGAGGGAACCATTTCCGAGATATTCCTTGTTATGTTTGTGACTTTCGGAAAACTTACAACTTTCGTGAAATGGAACATCGTTGTTTACTGATTATGTTAGTCAACTTTGAAAAATTTAAAACATTTAACTATTACTCAAAGCCTACTGTATTCTCATATTCCACTTGTATCTACAAGAAAATAAGAAAATACCAGGTGAGTCAGCCGCGCCTTATTTTTTTGGAAGGTAGGCCACCCATCTAACGGCATGTGCGCCTTAGTCCAGTTTTGCGCTTACTAAAATGCATTGCTTGACGTTCTTGAAGAGAGGAATGCGCAAAATTGACAGCAGCAGTGCTTTAAGGGACAGAACGTACTCCTCGCTAAAGTACACCTCAAAAACATACGACTCGTTTACTGAGAGCGAATTCTGGTTTCCAGCCGATTTTACAAACTTTAATAAAAAGTATACATAGCAACGTAATTCAGTAAACGCCTCGGAAAAAATGGACCTATCATATGAGTACACTAACAACGTCAGCTAAAAAGAAATTGGTAGATTCTTGAAAAATTAGACATGGACCCGTACAGTCAAAACGGACATATTATTAAACAACAGTTTATTTGCATTTTTGCGTGAACTACGCCTCGTGCATCTAAATTAATATGCATAACAGCTTTGGCATTTAAGTAATAATATTAAAACGCCCAGTAAGTGATTAAAACTGTCTTAAAAGGCTAAATCAAGCCTGAAAACTTGCGAGGTGGCAATGGCATAGCGCCAGACATACAAGTCCTACTACTGGACGTTGTACGTGCTTTCAGGAAGTCTCGAAATAGCTGAATAGGATTGTTACGGGCCTTCTGCGCTTAACTCCCAATGACACAGGTTCGAGTCTCAGCATTGTAATTTTTACTTTCTCTACTGGTAAGTAGGGGAAGTATTGTATTCCACCCAAAAATTCGAAGTCGAGATTTCACCGGAAATACATGTTTTGAGGCCCCCTGAATCCAAAAAAAGCATTTTTAGAAAAAGGTCCGTGTGTGTGTCTATGTGTCTGTGTGTCTGTCAGTCTGTCAGTCTGTCAGTCTGTGGACAGCATAGCTCAAAAAAGAAAAGTGGGTTAAAAACCAAAGTTGGTATTTAAGTTTAATGTCGTTCAAGGATGTGACACGAAGATTTTGAAGAAAATAGTCCCACCCTACACTACCCTTTACGTGAAAGATTTTTCGAAAATTTTAATTTACTTGAAAATGGCTCTAACGATTTTGATTAACATGTCATATGTTCGGGATATTTTGATGACAAATGAAATGTATATCTTGAATTTTCTGGCTATAGCCCCTGTAGTCGTATTTACTCTGGACGACTTTTGCATAACTGGTAAACCGTTAGAGATAGACCAAATTATACTATACAAAAAATGTAGATCTTGCTAAAATACACAATTTATGTCTCAATAAATTTTCTTGTAGGGTGAACCATTTCGGGGATATCCTTGTTATGTGTGCCAGTTTCGGAAAACTTAGAACTTTCGTGAAATGGATCATCATTGTTCATTTTTTAATATGTTAAGCGTGCAAAGAGGGCGGAATCTCAAAGATTTAAAAGATTTGACTAACGCAGAAAGTCTACTGTATTCTAATATTCCCCTTGCACGTAGAAGGAAATAAGCAATAAGATAATTTGTACGAATTTTTATCTTGACTAACACGAAGAAGATATAGGAATAAGAGTTTGTAAGACTGGTTAGTACAAAAGTAGAGAAAGTTATGTGAGTGCAACACATCAGATTTTTTTTTAAGTCCCTGAGGGTTTGGGACATTATAGACATTTTTAATAGCACAATAATTCATTGTGTGCAAAACTGAGTTTAACTTCCATGTTAAACTCTGACAATGTAATTTCCTTACTTTCTGTGTTCAAATGTGTATGAATGATCCTTATTTTAATTGCACCTACCTATAGGTGTGTTTAAAGAACTACATACTTGTAGTTCACCAATAAAGAAACATCAAACAATGTCATAAAAAAAAAATAGTACATGCAGGTGATTCGAACCACCTTCACAGCAGACAGATTACTTCGGAGTCTTGCGCCCATTCCAACTGAGCTACCTAGTGACGTGTGAGGTGAACATTCCGTCTAAGATGTAATATTCGCTGGTTCCAGTGAACATTTGCAGAAGTGCAAACGTCAGCTGTCTAATTACGAATATATTAAAAAGCCATGTGATAACATCTATATTAGTACTAATTTCATCGAGTGTTTAACATCTATGTTAAATACGTGGGTAGAGCCTGGTAATGGGGTCGATGTTTTCATGTTGGACTATAAAATGCGGATTGCATAAAACTCGAGAATAAGGGGCAGCTCACTCACCTGGTATAGGAATAAGAGTTTGTAAGAACGGTTAGTACAAGAGTCGAGAAACTTATGTGAGTGTAATATAATTTGTTTTTGAAAGAACCTTACGGAATAAGAAATATTAAAAAGATGAACTGATCACTCCTTTGGTATAATAAATGAATTTCCAGTAGCCCGATTTAAAGAAAAGCAACGGATTTTCTTTGTTATGAAAAGGAAAGAAAAAATTTCCTTATATTTAGACTAAGATAATGCCAGAAAAACAGAATAAAGACGGCACAGCAAACACAAATAACAAAAACTTACAAATGAAGCCTATTATTGCTTTTATTAAGGTCCAAAACGACTGTTTCCCTTATTGAATAATAACAATAACGGAAAAGAGAGATACAGTTTACAGGATAATGATATTAATAAAGAACCGCCTTCCATTTATTTCTTAATATTCCTTTGTTTCGACTAAAACGCCCATATACTTGTTCTTTCTGCTTCTCTTTATCTGAGCTTTTAAACGCGTAGGAGTGGAGCGAAAATTTTAGGTTGTGCACTCACATAACTTTCTCTGCTCATTCTTTTATGTTATTTTAGAAGTACTAATTTTTTCTCTACTTCATGTTAATCGCAATGAAATTTTGCGGAAATAATTTTCATATATATATTTCATTGAAAGACAAGGTAAATATGAGAACATAAGAGCTTTAAGATCTAGTCTCTACGTGATGGCTTTGAAATTATGTTACATTAACAGAAACAGGAGGCAAAAAAGAATAACTACTTAGCAATTTTAAAAAAATCGGATGTATTGCACTCACATGACTTTCTCTTCTCTTGTACTAATCATTCTTACAAACTCTTTTTCCTATATATTTTATCATTTTCATGTAGGTACAAGGGGAATATGGGAATACAGTAGGCTTTGAGCGATAGTCAAATCTTTTAAAGCTTTGAGATTCCGTCCTTTTTGCACTGTTAACAGATAAAAAAATGAACAACGATGTTCCATTTCACGAAAGTTTTTAGTTTTCCGAAACTCACACACATAACAAGGAATATCTCCGAAATAGTTCATCTTACAGGAAAATTTATTGAAACATAAATTGTGTATTTTAGCAAGATCTACATTTTTGGTAGAGTATGTTTTGGTCTATCTCTAACGGTTTACCAGTTATGCAAGAGCAAATACGACTACAGGAGGTATAGCCAGAAAATTCAAGATATGCATTTCATTTTTCATAAAAATATCTCAAACATATGACATTTTAATCAAAATCGTTAGAGCCATTTAAAAAAAAATCAGAAATTTCGAGAAAGTTTCCATGTAAAGGGTAGTTTAGGGTGGAAGAATTTTCATCAAAATCTTCGTGTCGCATCCTTGAAAGACATTAAACTTAAATACGAACTGTGGCTTTAACCGACTTTTGGTTTTGAGCTATGCTGTGCACAGTCTGACCAAGGAGTCGATGCCAAAATACTTAGTAAAGCCTTTTGCTTAAGACTCCACTGAGGGAAATGCAGGAAGAGGTAATGAGGAATGCTTTAAGGACAATTTTTCCAGAATAGCAAGAAGAAGCATTTGGTTGTTCCCCACACAGCGGAAGTACTTAATTCCCGCACGCACGACTGCACACACATTGTCCAGCCTTTGTGGAGGATTTAGCGTATATTTTTCCCACGCAGCTTAATGTGTTGCGGTGAATTTGATGACGGTAGGTACAAGGGATTTGGAGTTGTCCATGCTTTGGAGCCGAGAGAGGCGTGTGCATTAGCACCTTGTGAAGAGGTCCCACGCGTGCCGGGGGCGTGCACCACCTGCCCTACTAGGAGAAGTCAGCTGGTGCCACCGACAGACAGACAGACACCCGGCACGGGTCACTCCCTGGTATACTACCTTCCTCATCAATATGGGACACGGTCTTACTTCAAGTTGCAATGTAAACAACATCACTGTTTCAGTAACACACTCAACTATGGTTACCTTAAACTTATGTCAAGCTTTCGGCCATAGGAATCTATTACACTATCGCACAAAACCTACTGTATTCTAATATTCCCCTTACACCTACAAGGAAATAAACAATAAGATAATTTGTACAAATGTTTATCTCAACTAACACGAAGAAGATATAGGAATAAGAATGGTTAGTACAAGAGTAGAGAAAGTCATGTGACTGCAACACTTCAGATTTCTTATTTATTACTTTTTGCGATGTAACATTTTGAGGTTAGGAAACACCAGGTCAAAGCAATCAAGCGAATTTTTTCTCGGTATTTTAACGGTGCGATTGTTTCGAAAGCCCATCTGTCAATACGTGTTGTTGCCGATAATGGTATAGTGGTGATCTATGTGAATTGAAGGTTCCGGGCGGGCGGTGCCTGATGATATACGGGCATATTGTACCGACCGCCGGAGTGAGTGGACTAGGTGCGATTAGAACCTCTTATCCCATGTAACAAGTTGGCTAAACTGATTTGTGTTTCTGAGTTACACAACCTCTGATACCGGACACGAGTAAATCTCTTGCCAAACCCAGAAATGATACCTGGATACAAAACCAATCCATAACAATATATTATACAACGAAACTATAGTAATTAAGACGCGAGTATATATTAGGAAACAAGCGAAGCGTCGTAATTACCATTATAGTTGAGTTTCATACGACAATTTCTGCTCGACCATATACCTAATTTTATAGTTGAAATATTGTAAAATGTTTCACACTCACCAGGGACAATGACTTACAGCTGACATTTGGAGTTTTGTGCAGACGCTAAACGATCGATTCATTTCCAGCAAGTCACAGCTGCATGATGAAAATAATAACCTTGAAAAATAGAAGGCAAATTGAATATATTTTCAGACGAAACTTTATTCCATGTAGAAGTTATTCATTGTACAATTAGTGAAATGAATTTGCGGGAGTGCTCTTAGTAGAATATTCTTAGAAGCTGAGGTTATTTTCTGTGTTATGTGTTTGTCCGACATTTTAGCGTTTTCTAAACTCGCACTAGGTGCGTTTCGAGAATTAATCGATATTGCGATTTGCCACTGCTGCATGGGAATTCTCTGATTGGTGTAACACCTGTCCTTTAATGAAAATTGAACTGTCCGACTGGATGAGGACCAATCCGTTAATGAATGCTGGAACATTATTATTATTATTATTTATAACATTTCGTGTTAGATATCTCAGAGTTTGTGAAAGAGCGAGTTTAAGAGTTCGCACAGTTTAGGGAAGCTACTGATTCTGGGAAATGTGCTCCTGGACAAGGTGATTCATTCACCTCGCAGCTGACACTGAGGGTATCAGTCGGTCGATGCACGCCGGGCGGGCGGGCAGCTGCAAGCCACCTATGCTCAGAAATCTTACAATGTATGTATGTATGCATGCACTAGGGGAGGCAAAAACAACCAACAACATGAACGGGCTCAGGTGGTGCCACTGAGGCCCCCTGAATCCAAAAATAGCATTTTTAGAAAAAGGTCCGTGTGTGTCTGTCTGTCTCTCTCAGTTTGTCGATAGAATTTATCAAAAACAAAAAGTGGGTTAAAAACAGAATTTATTATTTAAATTTAATGTCTTTCAACGATGCGACACGAAGATTTTGAAGAAAATAGCCCCACCCTAAACTATCCTTTACATGGAAACTTTTTTCGAAAATGTTTATTTTCTTGAAAATGGCTCTAACGATTTTGATTAAAATGTCATATGTTTGAGATTTTTTATGACAAATGAAATGCATATCTTGAATTTTCTGGCTATAGCCCCTGTAGTCATATTTACTCTGGACGACTTTTGCATAATTGGTAAACCTTTAGAGATAGACCAAATCATACTATACAAAAAATGTAGGTCTCGCTAAAACACACAATTTATGTCCAAATATATATATATATTTGGTACGGTGAACCATTTCGGAGATATGCTGTTATTTCAGTCAGTTTCGGAAAACTTGAAACTTTCGTGAAATGGAACATCGTTATTAATTTTTTTATATGCTAAGCGTGCAAAGAGAACGGGATCTGAAAGCTTTAAAACATTTTGCTATCGCACAAAGCCTACTGTATTCCTATACATAATTCTGAAAGATATTTAACTGGTTATTATCATGAGTGTGGTCACTGTTTTGATAAACATATGAAGTGCTGCAGATCCTAGCTGCAAGTTTTTCTATCGAACACTGGTTGATACATAGTGGTCGCTATTTCCTACCCTCGAATGAATCTCGTGGAATGAATGTTGTGTTTTTTATTGGCCTATCGTTGCAACAAAGCTCGTAAACTATTGAGGCATTAATAGGAAGCGCACAAAACAGTAGCGCCCATCCGACCGCCCGCCCGGCCTAGGTTATGTTCCAGCATGTAGGGAAATGTAATTCCTAAAATTTATGTGCCACTAAATTTCACAAGACTCGAAAGTAAGGCAGTAAAAAGAAGGCTGCCAGCTTTGATAAAATTAAGAGCCTAATTTTCAAAATGGAAGCCAGCATTAAGCTGAAACTTGATTTAGTCTCTTCCAAGCCAAGCTGCTGTGTTAATTAATGAGCTACTCTTTAAGGAAAACAATATCGATGTAGTTTATTAGAGAAGTACTTGTGTAAGGTAGGAAGCAAATGCTCTATCATTATTCTCTATTAAGGAGCAAGCGGATGCGTTTGGATTCCACTTTACAGAGCGCTCTGTAATCATCTTAAAGCCGCGAACACGTGTGTGTGTGTGTGTGTGTGTGTGTGTGTGTGTGTGTGTGTGTGTGTGTGTGTGTGTGTGTGTGTGTGTGTGTGTGTGTGTGTGTGTGTGTGTGTGTGGAACGGTTAGAGTTTTCCTTTGGAAATGAATACCTTAGACCAAACTATTAGTCATGGTAAAAGAGCACAGGTGTGTTTGGCTATAATAAACACATCTTAGAATTACACTTCTGAGAAAAGAACATCCCAACATTATTTGGGTAAAAGAGATAGACAAAGATTTTGAAGAAAATTTCGCCACTCTAAACTATCTTTTACCTGGAAAATGTTTCGAAAATTTTTATTTTTTGTAAAATGGCTCTAACCCTTTTGATTAAAATGCCATATGTTTGACATATTTGTATTACAAACGAAATGTATACTTTGAATCGTTTAGCAATAAATTTGCATGTTCACCATAAATACCACTACAACAAATCTGATGCGTCGTTTTCATATGACTTTCTCTACTCTTGTACTAACCATTCTTACAAACTCTTATTCCTATATCTTCTTCGTGTTAGTTGAGATAAACATTTGTACAAATTATCTTATTGCTTATTTCCTTGTAGGTACAAGGGGAATGTTAGAATACAGTAGGCTTTGTGCCATAGTCAAATATTTTAAAGCTTTGAGATTCTGTTCTCTTTGCACGCTTAACATAAAAAAATGAACGACGATGTTGCATTTCACGAAATTTTTAAGTTTTTCGAAACTGACAAAAAATAACACGGGATATCTCCGAAATAGTTCCCTCTACAAAAAATATTATTTAGGCATAAGCTATGTATTTTAGCAAGATCTACATTTTTTGTATAGTATGATTTGGTCTATCTCTTACGGTTTACCAGTTATGCAAAAGTCGTCCAGAGTAAATAAGACTACAGGAGCTATAGCCAGAAAATTCAAGATATACATTTCATATCTCGAGGAAATATCTCAAACGTTTTAATCAAAATCGTTAGAGCCATTTTCAAGAAAATCAAAATTTTCGAAAAATGTTCCATGTAAAGGGTAATTTAGGGTGTCGCATGCTTGAAAGACATTAAACTTAAATAATAACTTTGGTTTTTGATTGAATTTTCGTTTTTGACTCATGCTATCCACAGACAGACGCGCGCGTGCGCGCGCGCGCACACACACACACACGCACACGCACACGCGCACACACACACACACACAGAAAAGGACCTTCTAAAATATTTTTTTTGCTGGATTTAACTATTCCCGAGATATTGTTAGTTCCTCAAGTACATACTCGGAGTAATTAAATAAAGTATTGTATAGAAACAAAAAATTGGTTAGCGAAATTTCAACAGAAACACTTTTTTGGGGCTCCCTGAGGCTAAAATTTCACTAATAAAGGTTTGTGAATGTGAGTGTGTAATTGCATTCTGCATTTAATTGTCACAACAATTACAATGCATGACAAATGCTAAACATACAAGCCATTACACTAATATTCCCGCTCGGCAAGGGCATTTCACAGAGTAAATACATAATAAATACACATACATCTAGGTTTAATAATTTGATGTGATATAAAAACAAATCTAATAGCATTTTTATTTGGGTTTGAAATTTAACATAACATGTGCTGGCATCTGATTCACATTCGGCGGTCGTGGGTTCGATTCCTGCGGCCGGACTTATTAGCATGGGTTTTTACTACGATTTCGTCGGATCGCCAGGAAGGATTCACTGCACGTCTGCTGAAAGGCAGAAACTTTACTGCCCTGTCTTGCGCTGTGGCGTTCGGTAACTTGAATAAAAAAACTACTTATTTTTTCGAAATCGGCTGATCCAAGCACAAAATGTCATTAGACTGAATTTCATTCATCGCGAGCGCCAGAACAGAAATATGATAAAAGTCACCAATTTGTTAGAAAAATATTGGTAGGGGGAGGTTCAGATATATGACACCTGAAATTTCAACCAAGTTTTAATTCGACGCATTTTCGTGCATCATAAAAACACAAGCTAATACATATATGCCATATCACAAACCAGCTCAAGTTACGTATAGTATTACAGGCAGTGAAAATAATAAAGGTATCATATTCTGATATCCAAGAAGTGAATAGGAAACGTAAATTGAACTAATATGTTATTCTTATTTCTGTTTCAGGTAAGTTGAAACCAGCGTATTCCGACCTAGCATTTATTTATTCCTGCATACAATAGAGGGCGTTTCAAAGACGACAATATTGAAGCATTCAGGGAGGTAAGGAAAATAGCCTATTGCATAACTTATTCTCTTTGATATTTCGTAATCTTATGGCCATTAGGGAGAACGATAATATACCTTACGCTCTGTTGCTTCTTCTGCAAAACTAGCAATTGATGAAAATTAGGATAAAAATCTGATGTGTTACACTCACATGACTTTCTCTACTGTTGTACTAACCATTCTTACAAACTCTTATTCCTATATCTTCTTCGTGTTAGTTGCGATAAAGATCTGTACAAATTATCTTATTGCTTATTTCCTTGTAGGTACAAGGGGAATATTAGAATACAGTAGGCTTTGTGCGATAGTCAAATCTTAAAGCTTTGAGATTCCGTTCTCTTTGCACACTTAACATAAAAAATGAACAACGATGTTCCATTTCACGAAAGTTTTTAAGTTTTCCTAAGCTGACACACATAACAAGGAATATTTCCGAAATGGTTCAACCTACAAGAAAATTTATTGAGACATAAATTGTGTATTTTAGCAATATCTACATTTTTTGTATAGTATGATTTGGTCTATCTCTAACGGTTTACCAGTTATGCAAAAGTCCTCCAGAGTAAATACGACTACAGGGACTATAGCCAGAAAATTCAAGATATACATTTCATTTGTCATAAAAATATCTCAAACATATGACATTTTAATCAAAATCGTTATAGGCATTTTCAAGAAAATTAAAATTTTTGAAAAATCTTCTACGTAAAGGGTAGTTTAGGGTGGGGCTATTTTCTTCAAAATTTTCGTGTTGCATCCTTGAAAGACATTAAACTTAAATACCAACTTTGGTTTTTGAACGGCTTTCTGTTTTTGAGTTATGCTGTCCACAGACTGACAGGCACACACACACATGTACCTTTTCCTAAATGTTTTGGACTCAGGGGGTCTAAAAATATATATTTCCGGTGAAATCTCGACATCGAATTTTTGGTTGGAATACAATAATTTCCCCTACTTATCAGTAGAGAAAGTAAAAATACCTTTTTGGGATTCAGCGGGCCTCATACCACTGAGTGGAATCGTGGAGTAGAATTCAGCACTTCCTGTAGGTAAATGGTAGCGAAAGTTAGCTGCTTGTGGAAAGGTGGGTTAGTTAACAGGCTCTATCTTGATCATCACTGTTTCCGTCTCTTTCCTTCAGAGACTCGCCACGCCAGCCACAACACAGAAGTGTTCCCTATTCTTGCAGCGTAATTATCCCCAGAATGCACAAAAGGGACAATTTATATAGAAGAAAGGCATGGAAATTACACGTTGCAGGTATCAGCAACGAAAATCTGCGAGCGGACTTACGCACCTGCAGCTCGGGCATGCAGACGAGGACAACCGGAAGTTATAATTACGTCCTGGACTTTTAGATTTTAAACTATTTTCAGTTTATCTCCTACGAAAAAATTAGTACTGCATTCTTCCCCAAAACTTGATGTTGAGATTTCACAGGTAATATATATTTTGAGGAAACGAAGATTTTGAAGAAAATAGCCCCACCCTAAACTACCCTTTACATGGAAAATGTTTCGAAAATTTTGATTTTCTTGAAAATGGCTCTAACGATTATGATTAAAATGTCATATGTTTGAGATTTTTCTAAGACAAAAGAAATGAATATTTATAATTTTCTAGTTATAGCCCATGAAGTCCTGTTTACTCTGGATGATTTTTGCATAACTGATAAGGGACACACACACTAAAGTACATGGACAATTTTCCCCTCCCAAAAAAAATCTTTTGATAGATTCAGGACCCATGTATTTCCTGTGAAATTTCGATATTAATTTTTGGGTGGAATACAATACTTCCCCCAGTTAATACACGTAGTAGAAAAAGTCGGATATTTATTTTAAGCATACAAAAATTTAATTCCTATATGTTCTTCGTGTTAGTTAAGATAAACATTTGTACAAATTATCTTATTGCTTATTTCCTTGTAGGTGCAAGAGGAATATTGTAATACAGTAGGCTTTTTGCGATAGTCAAATCTTTTAAAGCTTTGAGATTCTGTTCTCTTTGCGCGCTTAACATATAAAAAGTGAACAACGATGTTCCATTGCATCAAAGATCTAAGTTTTCCGAAGCTAACACACAAAACAAGCAATATTCCCGAAATGGTTCACTCTACAAAAAAAATTATTGAGATATAAACTGTGTATTTTAGCAAGGTCCGCATTTCTTGTATAGTAAGATTTTGTCTATCTCTAACGGTTTACCAGTTATGCAAAAGTCGTCCAAAGTAAATACGACTACAGGGGCTATAGCCAGAAAATTCAAGATATACATTTCATTTGTCATAAAAATATCTCAAACATACGACATTTTAATCAAAATCGTTAGAGCCATCTTCAAGAAAATCATAATTTTCTAAACATTTTCCGTGTAAAGGGTAGTTTAGGGTGGGGCTATTTTCTTCAAAATCTTGGTGTCGCATCCTTGAAAGACATTAAACTTAAATAACAACTTTGGTTTTTAACCTACTTTTCGTTTTTTTAGTTATGCTGTCCACAGACTGACAGTCACACAGACACACACACGGACCTTTTTCCAAAATTGCTTTTTTCTTTAAAGTCAGGGGGCCTCAAAGTATATATTTCCAGTGAAATCTCGACATCGAATTTTTGGGTTGAATACAATACTACCTCTACTTGCCAGTAGAGAAAGTAAAAATGTGTGGCGTGTTGATAGGCGGGCGGAGTTAAGTTTCCCACCTGGAGCTAGCTAGCTCAGGTATGCAGACGGGATATGACAAGGGAGCCGGAAGTTATAATACATGGACCAGTGCACACCACAGCTGACGGCTGGCTGGCTGGCTGGTTGCTTCACTTTTAGTAATATTGTATGCAAAACACAGCTGGGAGATGCGCGCACTCATTGTAGGCGTGCGAACAATAACCAATTTGTGTTGAGCTGTTACAACTTGCTATTAGAAAAAGAACAGTGTTCCCGAAGTTACACATTTGCAGCATCGCATGCGGAATGAGAGCTAACTTTCCCAAGGAGACACTTAGAATAAGTGAAAATGTTGCAAGTTCTTCACACGTACTAAGTACAGCTATTAGGAAGACATTTTCCAGAAACTCAAAAATTTTGAAAAATTTTCCATGTAAAGGGTAATTTAGACTGGACGAATTTTCTTCAAAATCTTCGGGTCGCATCCTTGAAAGACATTAAACTTAAATACCAACTTTGATTTTTAACCGACTTTTCGTTATTGAATTATGCTATCCACACACACACACACACACACACACACACACACACACACACACACACACACACACACACACACACACAGGGACCTTTCTTTTTGAATGCTTTTTTTTTGGATTCTGAGGGTGTCAAAATATATATTTCCGCTGAAATTTCGACGTCGAATTTTTGGGTGGAATACAATACATCTTCTACTTACCAGTAAGAGAAGGTAAAAATCTGATGTGTTGCACTCACATGACTTTCTCTACTCTTGTACTAACCATTCTTACAAACTCTTATTCCTATATCTTCTTCGTGTTAGTTGACATAAACATTTGTACAAATTATCTTATTGCTTATGTCCTTGTAGGTACAAGGGAGATATTAGAATACAGAAGGCTTTTGCGACAGTCAAATCTTTTTGACCTTTGCCATTCCGTTCTCTTTGCACGATTAACATATAAAAAAATGAACAACATTGTTGCATTTCGCTAAGTTCTGTTTTCTGAAACTCACACACATAACAAGGAATATCTCCGAAATGGTTCACTCTACAGGAAAATTTATTGAGACATAAATTGTGTATTTTAGCAAGATCTACATTTTTTCTAGAGTATTATTTGGTCTATCTCTAACGTTTTACCAGTTATGCAAAAGTCCTCCAGAGTAAATACGACTACAGGGGCTATAGCCAGAAAATTCAAGATATACATTTCATTTGTCATCAAAATATCTCAAACATATGACATTTTAATCAAAATCGTGAGAGCCATTTTCAAGAAAATCAAAATTTTCGAAAAATCTTCCATGTAAAGGGTAGTTTAGGGTGGGGCTATTTTCTTCAAAATCTTCGTGTCGCATCCTTGAAAGACATTAAACTTAAATACCAAGTTTGGCTTTTAACCGACTTATCGTTTTTGAGCTATGCCGTCCACAGGCTGACACACATCCACACACACACGGACCTTTTTCTATTAATGCTTTTTTTTTGGATTCAGGGGGCCTCAAAACAGATATTTCCTGTGAAATCTCGACATCAAACTTTTGGGTGGAATACAATACTCCCTCTACTTACCAGTAGAGAAAGTAAAAATAGTGATATTATGTGTTGCAGGTGTTACAAAGTAAAGCTTTGTTAAAATGCAGGGTAAATGCATATTTTTTTATAAACTAATTATTATAATTATGGAGGTTCACATGCATGGAAACTGACTGCGATTGCACACGCTGACAACACCATATGCACTAGCATGCGAACGCGACATAACCTGAGCAATGCAGTGCCCGCATCATAAAGAAGATTACGCCCACAGAATGCGCTGGCTAATTAGGTTAATTTGCACGAATATCAACCCTCCCCAAGGTTATTTCTCAGCCGTTTCAAGCAACTTCATACAAAACTTCTGGGCATAATGATAGTTTGCATTGTTTTTAGGATGCAAGTTTTCCTAACCTCATTTCATAAATTCACGTTACTCAGCACAGCTCATAATGAAAGATTAGGGGGTAGATAAACATTAAGGGGTGTAAAAATAGTCATACTCAACAATTAATACCTCGGTATAGATCAACTTTTTAGTTTCTTTGTTGTCATAAAATTATCCGTCCGATTTTCCTGTCTTGTAATCTTATGAAAATAATCTTCACACACATACACACACACACACACACACATATATATATATATCAACAACGATGTTCCATTTCACGAATTCTTTTAAGTTTTCCGAAACTCTCACACACACAACAAGGAATATCTCCGAAATTGTTCACTCTACAAGAAAATTTATTCAGACATAAATTGTGTATTTTAGCAAGATCTACATTTTTGTATAGTATGATTTGGTCTATCTCTAACGGTTTACCAGTTATGCAAAAGTCGTCCAGAGTAAATACGACTACAGGGACTATAGCCAGAAAATTCAAGATATACATTTCATTTGTCATAAACATATCTCAAACACATGACATTTTAATGAAAATCGTTAGAGCCAAAATTTTTTATAAATTTTCCATGTGAAGGGTAGTTTTGGGTGGGGCTATTTTCTTCAAAATTCATGTCGCATCCTTGAAAGACATTAAACTTAAATACCAACTTTGGTTTTTAACCGACTTTTCGTTATTGAGTTATGCTGTCCACAGACAGGCGCGCGCGCGCGCGCAACACACACACACACACACACACACACACACACACACACACACACACACACACACACACACACACACACACAGTAAGTGGGGGAAGTACTGTACTCAACCCAAAAGTTGGATGTCGAAATTTGAAAGGAAATATCTTTTGAGGCCCTCTAAATCCAAAAAGGACAGTTTTAGAAAAATGTGCGCGCGCGGTTTGTGTGTGTGTGTGTTTGTGTGTGTGTGTGTGTATGTGTGTGTGTGTGTGTGTGTGTGTGTGTGTGTGTGTGTGTCAGTCTGTGGATAGCATAACTCAATAACGAAAAGTCGGTTAAAAACCAAAGTTGGTATTTGAGTTTAATGTCTTTTAAAGATGCGACCAGAAGATTTTGAAGAAAATACGTCCACTCTAAACTACCCTTTACATGGAAAATTTTTCGAAAACTTTGATTTTCTTAAAAATCACACTAAGGATTTTGATTAAAATGCCATACGTTTAATATATGTGTATGCCAAGTGAATCCTATATTTTGAATTTTCTAGCCTATGTAGTCCTCTTTAGGCTGTATAACTTTTTAATAACTCGTAAACCGTAAGAGATAGACATAATCTTACTGCAGAAAAAATGTAGACCTCGCTAAAACACACAGTTTATCCCTGAATAAATTTTCTTTTAGGGTGAACCATTTCAGAGATACTCCTTTTTATTTGTGTGAGCTTCGGAAAATTTGAAACTTTCGTGAAATGCAACATCGTTGTTCATTTTGTTATATGTTAAGCGTGCACAGAGCGGGATCTGAAAGGTTTAAGAGATTTGACTATCGCTCAAAGCCTACTGTATTCTAATACCCCCCTTATACCTGCAAGGAAATAAGCAATAAGATAATTTGTACAAATGTTTATCTCAACTAACACGAAGAAGATATAGGAGTAAAAATTTGTAAGAATGGTTAGTACAAGAGTAGAGAAAGTCATGTGAGTGCAACACATCAGATTTTAATTTGTAATTTTGTTTGTTAAGTTATGGTTTCTTTTATTGATTTTACCTTTTCAATAATTTGTTCAACCTTTTGTTCTGTTATTGTTTGACAATCTTCCCAGCTGTGTAAAAAGAAACTGAGTTTTATTGTTGCTCCTAACCTCAAAATGCTTCGTTTGCCACTGTCTATCTGCTCTGCAATATTCTGACAGTGTTTTTCCGTACCCTGTAGTGTAATTCCGTTTCTGGTGTTGAATTGTGGGAAATTGTGTCTGATCTTGCGGGTTCTAATCTTCCACAATCTAAAGCATTCTCTTTAGAGGCCGGCCACGAACATTGCGCCTTGGAATGTCAAGGAATATCTTCGCAACCGCGGTAATTTAAACCCGCATGACTGAAGTACTTGTTGTAAAGGGGCACACGCTAGCTAAATGTATAACGAGAGAGACAGAGAAAGAGAGCTACTAAGTTAAAACACGGGTGCTTTATTTACTAACCAGGAGACACGGGTTCGATTCCCGGTACCGGCATGGGGATATTCTCCCTAAATTGGCTCCGGAGTTCACGAAGCCTTGTTAGCTCCTGAGGGGCCAGGCAGGGCGCTGATCACGTCCCACGCTCCAGCGCTGCCTTGGCCTGAAAAAAGCTGTTGCAATGTGGGATTACTTAGTTATTACTATATCTAACGCAATTAAAAACACCAGCATCAAGTTTGTTGGCATAAATAAAAATCTGATGTGTTGCACTCACATGACCTTCTGTACTCTTGTACTAACCAATCTTACAAACTCTTATTCCTATATCTTCTTCGTGTTAGTTGAGATAAACATTTGTACAAATTATCTTATTGCTTATTTCCTTGTAGGTACAAGGGGAATATTAGAATACAGTAGACTTTGTGCGATAGTCAAATATTTTAAAGCTTTGAGATTCCGTTCTCTTTGCACACTTAACATATAAAAAATGAACAACGATGTTCCATTTCACGAACGTTTTTAAGTTTTCAGAAACTCACACACTTAGACCTACAAGAAAATTTATTGAGACATGTTATGTACTTTAGCAAGATCTACATTTTTTGTATAGTAAGATTTTGTGTATCTCTAACGGTTTACTAGTTATGCAAAGGTCGTCTAGAGTAAATACGACAGGGGCTATAGCCAGAAAATTTAAGATGTACATTTCATTTGTCATAAAAATATCTCAAACATATGACATTTTAATCAAAATCGTTAGAGCCATTTTCAAGAAAATCAAAATCTTCGTAAAATTTTCCATGAAAGGGGTGGTTTAGGGTGGGGCTATTTTCTTCAAAATGTTCCTGTGGCATCCTTGAAACAGATTAAACTTAAATACCAACTTGGGTTTTTAAGCGACGTTTCGTTTTTGAGTTATGCGGTCCACAAACTGACAAAGTGACACACACACACACACACACACACACACGCACACACACACGCACACACACACACACACACACCGGGTCTCAAAACATATATTTCCGGTGAAATCTCGATGCAGTGATTTTACCATACGGATAATATTTACTATCATAAAATCAATAATCATATCGATAAACTTTGTGGTATCAAATATTATAAAGCTTAATTCTCTTATTTTTTTCTAGTAATAATAAATAATTCTTCCTTAAAACTTGATGAAAATCCATATTTAGTATTAAAATCTAAAACAACCCAAATTTCCGCTTAGCAAACTCAAGTTATATTCATCGAAGTCAGTACTCAATGCATTTCCCTGTCTTTGAATTCTGTTTTTCTTATTTTTTCTATCTTCTTTTCCACCTGCAAAATCCCCATTTACCCTTCAGTGGATAAAAGATGGCAGCACTGTTTGAAACCAACGTAGAGTTAAGTAGGTTGGAAGTAAGAAATGCTTGAATTGAGGAGAATTTCTGGGAAAGCCTGCTTAAAATAAATAAGATGTATTAAAAGGGGCTATAGCTCTTGAAGGAAAACGAATGCGCTGCCGCTACATTCAACTGTCAATATAAATTCCGATTTTCTCCTATTCAAAATCAAACCAGCGAACTTTCTCCTGTCCTAATTTCAACTCACCTTTTCAACCGCAAGGTCTTTCAATTCCTTCACAAGCGTGGATATGAATATACGGGGTTTTCCCTTCCTATTTCTCTCGTCCCACTCCTATCTGCGTTGTTTTTGTGTTAGGCGAATTCAGCGACTTTTCATCCCTTCTATTTGTTTTCACATTTTCGTTTCTGTTGCTTCTTGGAGGGCCTTTTCTCTTCATTTGCTCATGCTGTATAAAATAATTAGCCCTTCAGACACACACACACACACACACACACACACACACACACACACACACACACACACACACACACACACACACCACACACACACACACACACACACACACACACACAAGGACATTCATTAATTAAGAGTTTCTCCCCTTCAGGGATGGGCCCTTGCATTATGAAAAGGGACTCACTCCCGCCCTTTTTCATCCCCACACACAGTGCCTCATGCAGTGCTTTCCTTGGTGGGCGCCAGCAGGAATACTAAATACGAACCACCCTTACCAAATCGACCAAATCAACAAGCCGACAGAACATATGCACATTGAAATTGATTTATTTAAAGTTTAAAGATCAGCAAAATACATTGATATGACCATTGTCATATTGTTGCTGGTAATAAAAAAATTCAGTTTTATTGAAATGTTCATAATCATAAATTACCAACAAATTTTCATGTAAAAGTTTTTTTCTTTCAAACCAAGGATCATAGGTGCAACAAACTTGATGTAGTGCTATATTGCACAAATTTCAGCCTTATGGGATTAAACTTAACACATTTAATGAGTTAGGTACTCAATTGCATTATCTGTTTCCCCTTTCCGCCACATATTTACACATGTTTAACCGTTTTATGCAATCTCTGTTGTGCGCCTCTACTCGTGTTTTAATAACTGCATAAAGCTTGCAACTCTGTCTGGGTTGTTTTGGTTCCTATACACGCGCCGGACACGCAATGTGCTTACCTCCCCTTTCCACTGCCTCAAAACACTGTGAACAAAGTATAGCTCTAAACTACATGTAGTAAGTACGGGAATTCCATGTAAAATTCTCTCGCAGTTTCGATGCGAAAATTAAGCCACCCTGAACCACCCTTAAGGGCAGTTAGGGGTGAGTTTAGGAAATTCTACAATTTGTATGCCAGCGTTACCAAATTTTAACCACGTTAATATAGTGTTTAGATATGCAGCTGTACAAAATTTAAAGTATATAAGTCAAATAGGTTTCTAATTAAAAGCTTTTAATTGATTAAAAAGATACTCTGATTAAAAATGTTCCTTGCGTAACAATTTTTATATGTTTGACATGATAGTTGGAGATCTGATGCTTCATGTACCTGAAAGTCATAATTGCTCTGGAGTTTTATTTTACAACAGTACTTTAGTACCTGGAAGTTTTTTAATATGTCTATTTACAGATTTCACGTTTTCTTAACTTTCCATCGGCATTTGAATGTGAATATGTTCAATATTACTTGACTGATAACAAAACCCAGAACAATTTTTGAGCCTTATATGAATAAGAACACATCCTGAAATTTTCAAAAGAATCCCTTAAGAACTCTGTCGCAAGGAGTTTTTCAGATGCGTGAAAATGCTGAGAAAAAAGAAACTGAGAAAAACAGCATTAAACTTTTAAAACGTTCTAACCCCATCAGAGGTGTGTTGCAGCATAGGTTTCACTTTCTGATCTCTTATCCTCTCTTATGCTGACAATTTCTGCAATTTCTGGGCTCTCCTTGTGTGTGTTTGTTTCCTGGCACTGCATTTTCTACTCTGAATACATCTTCAAGTATTGCACTTCTGACAAATGCATATTGTTCCAACTGGAATGTTTTCATTCCTAAGACTATTCAACACCTGAATTGACTTCACACACCCCATATTAAACTCCATTACAGTTTTCAGTACTGCAAGTTCAAGTTTATTCCTAGACACACACCTATTTTGGACAAATAGCTCCCACAACATTGTGAAGAGATACATTCGAGTTCTGTGTCGTACCTTGGCGTAGCGTTCTAGCAGCTGGTCAGAACCAAGTCGCTGATCCGAAAATAGAATTTTAGTTACCACTTCCGGAGACAACTTGTGATTTTGTGGATGCAGATTGAGGATTATTTACATGATTGAGTTTCTGATCCATCGATATTCAGTCTCGGTGGGTGCGCACGCCTAACCACTAGCCATGTAATCACTATGCACCACTATTTAAAAATGGTGCTGGCATCAAAATCATTGCACTTTTTAATAGGCAAAAAACATTGAACAATTTCTCAACATAAAAAGCTAAAAATCAACTTTTTTTACCAAATGGGCCAAATCTCACCCTAACTCCCCTTAAGATGAACCATTTTTATTTGCTAAATAAAATGACTAACGATTTTTGTTAAAATGTCATATCTCGAAGGTATTTTTATCACAAATGAAATGTATATTTTGGAGTTGCCTTCTTCAAAATTTGCGTGTCACATCCTTGAAAGATATTAAACTTCAAAATGAACTTTCGTTCTTAGAGCAAATTTTCATTCTTGAAAATTTCCTGTGAAATCTGACATCGAACTTTTGGGTCGATTAGAACGCTTCCCCTATTTACTATGCATGGTAGAGAAAGTAAAAATAACACACAGTTCTGCCCCATTATTTTGCTGGGGGTGTTGTTAGTTTGGGGCGCTGACCATATGAACATCACCTTGATTTTCTTCTCGCTGTGGCCCGGTTCAAAGTTATTTCCTTGTTTACTCTTGCTCTTGCGCCCCCCCCCCCCTCCCTACGCTGCAGTAAAATGAGCCCTTTCTTGCCTGCAGGAGGACCGCACCTTTCTCCCTTTGATGCCGCCTTCAAATGTTTCTTCAGTTTCCGTTTCTCACACTGTGTTTAGCAGCAGCCCAAACTAACCCAACCCAACCCAACCTTTCCCTTTAACTCCGCCACTTTGCTTCTCTCTTGTGTTTGTTCTAAATGTTCCGGAAAGAAACTACAGCCGTAAAGTAGCGGTTGCTATTATACATAATCTTCGCTGAGGAGGCAACGAAAAGCTAAGAAGAAAGGATTTTAAATGGGCTTTGTTCTTTTTGGATGTTCTGTTTTCCTACCCGTTTGCTTACTTGCTTACTTGCTCTACAATCAAAGATCGCAACTTGAAACAAACTTTTGGAACTCTGTGAGAGGTTTACAACCAAACGTTGGTAATGCTGATACTGTCGAAAAGGTAGACTGCGCATCTTTCTACCTTCTCTAATACGTAACTCATATTGTATGGCACCCAATCCTCTGAAGTCCCTAAGTCATATGACAGAGTTTCAAAGATAACGACCAATGATTTTTCTCGCTATTTTAGATAACATTTTTAGACAGTTCTGGAGACTAAAAGTTTTCGTGTGATATGTTTACCAGCCGAGAAATAATTATTATAATTATTTTTAAATGGGTATGCGTGGGTGGTTTGCGAAGTGAAGACACAATTTTGTAGTAATACATTTCTAGTGACGTGGATACTTCCAGAACAGGTTCAGGAGGATGAATCACTACATACAGTAACAGGGAGAATACATTGAGAAAAAAACTGTGTTACACTCACATGACTTTCTCTACTCTTGTACTAACCATTCTTACAAACTCTTATTCCTATATCTTCTTCGTGTTAGTTGAGATAAACATTTGTACAAATTATCTTATTGCTTATTTCCTTGTAGGTACAAGAGGAATATTAGAATACAGTAGCCTTTGTGCGATAGTCAAATATTTTAAAGCTCAGAAATCCCGTTCTCTTTGCACGCCTAACATATAAAAAATGAACAACGATGATTCATTTCACGAAAGTTCTAACTTTTCCGAAACTGACACAAGTAACAATGAATATCTCTGAAATGGTTCACTCTACCAAAAAAAGTTATCCATACGTAAATTGTTTGTTTTAGTGAGATCTACATTTTTTGTAGGTTAAGAATTTGTCTATCGCTTACAGTTTACGAGTTATTCAAAAGTCTTCCAGAGTAAACAAGACTACATAGGCTATAGCCACAAAATTAAAAATCTACATTTCATTTCTCATACAAATATCTCAAATGTATGACATTTTAATCCAAATCGTTAGAGCCATTTTCAAGAAAATCAAAATGTTCGAAAAATTTTCCATATAAAGGGTAGTTTAGGGTGGGGCTATTTTCTTCAAAATCTTCGTGTCACATCCTTGAACGACATTAAACTTAAATACCAACTTTGGTTTTTAACCGACTTTTCGTTTTTGAGTTATGCTGTCCACAGACTGACACACACACACACAGGCGGACCTTTTTCTAAAAATGCCTTTTTTTTTTGGATTGAGGGGGTCTCAAAACATATTTCCGGTGAAGTCTCGACATCGATATTTTGGGTGGAATGCAGTACTTTCCTCTAATTACCAGTAGAGAAACTAAAAGTACCTTTCAATTAATTCAATTTATTTGTTTAGCGAGTTTTAACTTTATATTTCGCGGCTTTTGGCTAACACTACTTGGTAACAATGGTATGGAGTCATTAGGACAGGGATGTTTTACATAGTATATTGCTCCAGCTGACCTTCTTCTGGTGGGCAGACAGTAGATGATTATCTCCATACACTGGCCAATGCTCCAAAAGTAATGTAGGTTATGCAGGAGTTTTAACTAGACCTGTATAATTGATGCAAGCAATGCAACACATTTATAAGGACTGTTTTTCACTAGTAACAGCGTTAGTTAAAATAAAAATCTCTTTATGAAGAAAAATGTTATAAGTTTAATGAAAAGAAATGTATTTACGTCTTGCCACTAATTAAGATAGAGCATTTCATTAATACGGTTTTCTGAGGGAAGAATTAACGACGGTATCTTTGCCACTTGAAAAGGACTCTTGCTGTTGGAATTTCAGCCCGAGTTAAGGAAGCCAAAGAACGAAATAAATTCCCAAAGTAAAGCATTGCTAAATACAAGAGGATTCGGCGGCCAGGAAGACGAGAACGGAAATTAGATTTCGAAAACTTTTGTCTCCAAGAAAGTTAAGTAAGGGATCGCAGTTTATCAGGTAAAACACGGCGCTGGTTTTGTAATAATTATTGTGCATCATGCACGAACCTTCGGAATAATTTACCTCTAGGAGACACGCGCAGAGTTAATCACTGGGCAAAACAAAATGACAAACATAACCTCTTTTTTCAACTTATCTAATTAAGAAAACTGTCTTCCGTGCGGCTGTTCCATTTGTCCTCAGACATAAGCAATCATAAAGTAAACAAAATTAATTATACAGGGTGTTAATAAATTATAGATGTAAAGTTTGAGGTATGTTAATCCTTTTAACAAATAACTGTATATATCAGTTGTTTCAATTTAGGATTCCGAAAACGTTTTCGCATTGAAATTCTCCCAGTTTGAGGTTATGTGCCAAATGCAATAAAGTTTCAACCAAAACTAAGCTTCTCGTAGTAGTTCAAGAAACACTTAAATATAGGAATTAGTTGTATGTAGTTTTCAGTTGTATCATTTAAAGTTATGTGCTGAATCTGTATAACATTTATAATGTCTAGTCTTAAATAATAGTTTAAAAATGGTTCATTTTTACCTTCTCTGGTACGTATAGTAAAGTAGAGGAACTATTGTGTTGCACCCAAAAATTCGATGTCGAGATTTCACAGGAAATATATGTTTTGAGGCCTTCTGAATACAAAAAGGAGCAGTTTTAGAAAAAACGTCCCTATTTGTGTGTGTCTGTTTGTGTGTGTGTGTGTGCGCGCGCGCGCGCGCGCGCGCGTGTGTGTGTGTGTGTGTGTGTGTGTGTGTGTGTGTGTGTGTGCGCGTGTTTGTGTCTGTCAGTCTGTGGACAGCACAACTCAAAAACAAAAAATCGGTTAAAAACCAAAGTTGGTATTTAAGTTTAACGTCTTTCAAGGATGCGACACGAAGATTTTGAAGAAAATTGCTCCACCCTAAACTACCCCTTATATGGAAAATCTTTCGAAAATTTTGAATTACTTGAAAACGGCTCTATTTTAATTAAAATAACATATGTTTGAGATATTTTATGGAAAATGAAATTTATATCTTTCGTTATATTCCACTCTTAACATAGGCCTGTTTTATACGTAGGTATCTTTCTCTCATTCAAGAATAGTTAAATAGCGGCAGTTTTAAGCACGGCTGTTTGATTAAAAATAAACTGAGAGGTTATTATGAATACTGAAAGCAAAAATATGCAATACTGCATTAAAAATAGTTCATGTGAAAGCAAAGCAAGGTAGAATTGCTGTAGGATGAATGAATCAGGAAATTACAGATTCATGAATTGGGGCTGTAGGGTTTCAATACCTTTGCTTTGTGACTATGGTTAGGTATTCAGTACTTCCATACATCACACTTTACGTTAATTAACCCAATGGAGCCCCTCGAGGATATCTACCCACCTGCCTGCGCACAGCCAACAAAAGGCACAATAACCCAACTTTATAACAGTTTAAACTTTAAATTGGGTTAAAAGACTTGCCACGTTCCTAAATGTAATTAGGCAGAATTTAGCACTCACCACTTCCAGACTCCGGTCAACTGGACAATGATCTCTTTGAGAACTGCTCAAAGGAACAAAATGGCTCGAAAATCTGATGTGGCTCTCATGACTTTCTCCACTCTTGTGCGTAACTCCAATTGATTCAGGTGGCCGCTGTGTGATGGCTTTAAAATTCCATTCTCTTTGTGTGTTCAGGGCATAAAAATCTGATGTGTTGCACTCACATGACTTTCTCTATTCTTTTGCTATTTGTACAAATTATTATTCCTGTATCTTCTTCGTCTTAGTTGAGATAAACATTTGCACAAATTACTTTATTGCTTATTTCCTTGTAGGTGCAAGGGGAAAGTTAGAATACAGTAGACTTTGTGCGATAGTCAAATCTTTTAAAGCTTTGAGATTCTTTTCTCTGTGCACACTTAACATAAAAAAATGAACAACCATGTTCCATTTCACGAACGTTTTAAGTTCTCCGAAACTCGCACATATAACAAGGAATATCTCCGAAATGTTTCACCCTACAAGAACATTCATCGGGGTATAAATTGTGTATTTTAGCAAGATCTACATTTTTTGTACAGTAAGATTTTGTATATCTCTAACGGTTTACCAGTTATGCAAAAGTCGCCCAGAGTAAATACGACTACAGGGGCTATAGCCAGAAAATTCAAGATATACATTTCATTTGTCATAAAAATATCTCAAACATATGACATTTTAATCAAAATCGTTAGAGCCATTTGCAAGAAAATCAAAATTTTCGAAACATTTTCCATATAAAGGGACTTTATAGTGGGGTTATTTTCTTCAAAATCTTCGTGTCGCATCCTTGAAAGACATTAAACTTAAATGTTGTTTTCGATAAAACTAAAATAATTATCTCAATAGGTAATGGTTGGAGACAAAAACGCAAGATACAAAATGTGTTCCAAATACCAAAATCTAACACTGGTTTAAATTAATGTAATGACTTTTCTTCCACTCGTGTGAGATATTTGAAGACACACTGGAGTGTTTTCTTTCGAGCACCTTCGCTAAGCAAGGCATTTTGATGTGAAGGTGTTTTGTTTCGCTAAGAGTGGCCTACTTTATAATGGAGAGCTGTCATTTGCACGAGGAGAATTTAGCAACAATGGGAGCCTTCCTCACCTTTCACTATATCGAACCGTTTTCTGTATGTGACCTAGCGTATTGAAGGTTAATGCGGTGTGAATTAGCTGGAAGCACAACACAAGTTCACGGAATATCTCAACACAGGAACGCAGACTCTGTTTTAATTAAATCACAGGTAGCTACCTAGCTTCAGCTAGAACTTGTTCCGTGGCTCTAATAGTAATTCAGCGGCAAGGAAACTGCAATACGCTCACTTCCAAGGAACTAATACCCACCTCTGCTTCCTCATGCTCAACAATCTATTGTTGTCTGTCTATCTCTGCTTCTATAGCTCTCATTAAGCGAAAACTGAAGTAATATTTTAGCCTGTTCAGGCAAAAAATTGAGTTTTATTGCAAAAAACTGATGTGTTGCACCCACATGACCTTCTCTACTCTTGTTCTAACCATTGTTACAAGCTCTTATTCCCACATCTTCGTTTTAGTTGAGTTAAACATTTGTATAAATTATTTTATTGCGTATTTCCTTGTAGGTGCAAGGGGAATATTAGAATGCAGTAGGCTTTGTGCGATAGTCAAATCTTTTAAAGCTTTGAGATTCCGTTCTCTTTGCACACTTAACATAAAAAATGAACAACAATGTTGCATTTCACTAAAGTTTTGTTTTCCGAAACTGTCACAAATAATAAGGAATACCTCCAAAATGGTTCACTCTACAAAAAAAATTTATTCGGACATAAACTGTATGTTCTAACAACGTACACTAAGATTTGGTCTATCTCTGACAGTTTACCAGTTATGCAAAAGTCATCCAGAGTAAATACGACTAAACTGGGCTATAGGCAGAAAATTCAAAATCTACAATTCGTTTGTCATAAAAATATTTTAAACATGGCATTTTAATGAAAATTGTTAGTCATTTTCAAGAAAATAAATTTTTTTTAAAAAATTTTCGATGCAAAGTGCAATTTAGGGTGCAGGAATTTTCTTCAAAATCTTCGTGTCGGAAAGTCATTAAACTTAAATACCAACTTTGATTTTTAACCGACTTTTCGTTTTTGAGTTCTCTGCACAGACAGACACACAGACACACAGACTCCTATCCATCTATGCACTTATCAGCACATAGATCAGCGTTCTCTCAGCACATTCGTCCTTTCGTCTGTCTGTCGTTGAAATAGTATATAGTACGTGTGTGTGTATGTGTGGGTGTGTGTGATATGCATAAGAGGATCTAGGAAATAGAGAAAATTCGAATTTGTCTGGTGTTCTTAAAGTTTTCCGCGATAATGTAATATTGCATTTCTTAGCACTTTAAATATTGAATGGTCGTTGCCTATTTTTCTCAGTTTGAAGTTTTGTGGTGTGTATAGAACAAAATAGAGAACAACGCTTTAAATATATACATATAGAGAAGCTATATTAGAAGAATTTGAAGGAAAACACATGGTTGCTAAAATGGTTGGCATATGGGTAAGTTAAGCAGCTGACGTGCGCCATCTGGCAATGCAGTCACTGAGACAAAAGTAGGTCGAAACACTAACCTACAGACACCCTCCCTCCATTAATATAAAGCCGCTTTCCATGGGAGGTGAATCAACATGGTCATACTTCATAGGTGCTCTCTACTGGTAAGTGGGGGAAGTATTGTATTCCACCCAAAAATTAAATGTGGGGATTTCAACAGAAATATGTTTTCAGACCCCCTGAACGCAAAAAAAAAAAAAAAAAGTATTTAAGATTAATATCTTTCAAGGATGCGACACGAAGATTTTGAAGAAAATAGCCCCACCCTAAACTACCCTTTACATGGAAAATTTTTCGAAAATTTTGATTTTCTTGAAAATGGTTCTTAGCGATTTTGATTAAAATGTCATGTTTGAGATATTTTGATGACGAATGAAATATATATCTTGAATTTTCTGGCTATAGCCCCTGTAGTCATATTTACTCTGTACGACTTTAGCATAACTGGTAAACCGTTACAGATAGACCAAATCATACTATACAAAAAATGTAGATCTTGCAAAAATACACAATTTATATCTCAATAAGTTTTCTTGTAGGGTCAACCCTTTCGGAGATATTCCTTGTTATGTGTGTGTGTTTCGGAAAACTCACTTTCGTGAAATGGATCATCGTTGTTCATTTTTTAATATGTTAAGCGTGCAAAGAGAACGGAATCTCAAAGCTTTAAAATATTTGACTATCGCACAAAGCCTACTGTATTCTAACATTCCCCTTGTACCTACAAGGAAATAAGCAATACGATAATTTGTACAAATGTTTATCTCAACTAACACGAAGAAGATATAGGAATAAGAGATTGTAAGAATGGTTAGTACAAGAGTAGAAAAAGTCATGTGAGTGCAACAAATCAGATTTTTAAGAGTATTTTCTACAGTGGTGTGTAGAGAATATCATATGATCGTCTACATTATGTTTTTGTATTCACCTTACAAGTACTAGAAGGTCAAATGAATATGGTTATTGCAGATAATGCTTTTTCACTTCCTCTAACAATGAGGTAATCGGTGCGTTTGTTGAATACTGACTAAGCTTTTAACTAAAGGCTAACAAGAGGAAGTTGTTGATTGCAGAACAAGCAGCTGTGTTAATAATAATAGAGTGAAAACAAAACAGGTTTCTTGTCTGAGCTGGCTGGAAATGAAAAAAGCGTGAACTCTAATAGCTCTGCTGGGTCCGGTGAGATAAAAGCTTTTAGAAACCTGTTAATATGATTTATGAAGTAGTAACGTATTAAATTGGAATACTTCATTAAATATTTCGTGTAGAACGCTAGGGAATCTAGTACAAACAAGTCTTCCGCTTAGACATCCCATGGGAAGCAATGCACCTATCCGAAAGAAGCATTTTTAGAAAAAGGTCCGTGTGTGTCAGTCTGTGTGTCTTTCAATCTGTGGACAGTATAACTCAAAAAGGAAAAGTCGGTTAAAAACCAAAGTTGCTATTTAAGTTTAATGTCTTTCAAGGATGCGACACGAAGATTTTGAAGAAAATAGCCCCATCCTAAACTACCCTTACATGGAAAATTTTTCGAAAATTTTTATTTTCTTGCAAATGGTTCTAACGATTTTGATTAAAATGTCATATTTTTGAGATATTTTGATGGCAAATGAAATGTATATCTTGAATTTTCTGGCTATAGCCCGTGTAGTCGTATTTACTCTGGACGACTTTTGCATAACTGGTAAACCGTTAGAGATAGACCAAATCATATTATACAAAAAGTGCAGATCTTGCTAAAATACACAATTTATGCCTCAATAAATTTTCTTGTAGGGTGAACCATTTCGGAGATATTCCTTGTTAAGTGTGTGAGTTTCGGAAAACTTAGAACTTTCGTGAAATGGAACATCGTTGTTCACTTTTTTATATGTTGGAATTTGAAGGCTCTCAAAAGATTTGACTATCGCTCAAAGCCTACTGTATTCCCATATTGTCCTTGCGGCTAATTTCTGTAAAAGTTTATCTTAACATGAAGAAGATATAGGAATAAGAGTTCATAAGAATCGTTAGTACAAGAGTAGAGAAGGTCATGTGTGTTCAAACACATCAGAGTTTTTACTATTAATACATTTTAACGAAATTTTAAAATTGTGTTTTTTTTTTTTTTTTTTTTTTTTTTGTTCACATATTTTATTTAGGCGATGTATTGCATATTGCAGTTTATCTTTCTCGTCAAAAATGTATGTGTAATATATGGTGATAAATGTTCCGGTTCACAAATCGCAATCATCAGTTTTATTGGTAGAGTTGAAGCGATCAATTTGGTGATGATTGAGGGAGGGAAGCAGGTATAGGGATAAATAGCGCACCACTTCCCTCCCTCACACACACACTAACTACGCATTTAACTAAACTGGATTCCTGGAATTTCGGACACTATAAATCAAGATGCTTTATCACTTCATCCACCGTTCATTGTTGGTGATACCGCCCTGATTAGCACTTGACGTGCACGACTAGATCCTGTAGACAAATTAAGCGTCGTTAAATAATCTATGATGCAATCACTCACTCAAATCGAGGGGATTAACTCTGCTTTTCGTGCTCCTGCGGCCATTCAGCAAGCCCGCCCGCCTGCCCTGCGTCACCGCCCGCCCGCCCGCCACAGCCTCAATTGAAACATCTCCAACATTATACGCCTATCACTCAAACGTTTCATTTTTTGTGCCAAATAATCAAGACAATGAAGACACTATTTTCATATCAAAATGCCCGTTTTGAGGGCTACTGGTTGATTTCCTCTACTCCTGAACACTGTCCTTACAAACTCTTATTCCTATACTATCTTCGTTGTCGTTGAGATAATCATTTGCAAAAATTACCTTATTGCTTATTCCCTTGGTACCAGGGAAACATTGGAATACAGTAGCCTTTGTGCGATAGTCAAATCTTTTAAAGCTTAGAGGTCGCGTTCTCTTTGCACACTTAACATATAAAAAATGAACAACGATGTTCCATTTCACGAAAGTTTTAAGTTTTCAGAAAATCCCACACATAATAGGGAATATCTCCGAAATGGTTCACTCTACAAGAAAATTTATTGAGACATAAATTGTGTATTTTAGCAAGACCTACATTTTTTGTGTAGTATAATTTGGTCTATCTCTAACGGTTTACCAGTTATGCAAAAGTCGTCCAGAGTAAATACGACTACAGGGGCTATAGCCAGACAATTCAAGATATACATTTCATTTGTCATCAAAATATCTCAAACATATGACATTTTAATCAAGATCGTTAGAGCCATTTTCAAGAAAATCAAAATTTTCGAAAAATCTTCCATGTAAAGCTGGTTTAGTATAGGGCAATTTTCTTCAAAATCTTTGTGTCGCATCTTTGAAAGACATTAAACTTAAATACCAACTTTGGTTTTTAACCGACTTTTCTTTTTTGAGTTATGCTGTCCACAGACACACTGACACACACACGGACCTTTTTCTAAAACTTCATATTTTGGATTCAGGGGGCTTCAAAACATATATTTCCGGTGAAATCTCGACATCGAATATTTGGTTGGAATACAATACTTCCTCTACTTTACCTTACTATACGTGGTACAGAAAGTAAAAGGGTTAAGAAAGCCAAAATATGACTATGTGCTTTCATTATATTTTCCATGGAAAAAACCCACAGAAAAAAACGATATGTCAAATATCCTTGTCTTTGTCTTAATATAACGGTAGGAGAGATCTTGGAAACTTAAAGAACAGATGAGTATTATTGAAAGAACACGAAAGAGGGTGTTAATTTCTGGAATGAAAAAGAACTATAATAGAGCCTCAAGTATGTAAAATATATAATTATATAATATATAATTTTATATATGGTTGAAGCACCAGAAACGAATTGTTTTACCCATTTTCGAGTACGAATTCCATGGGCATGTTCCACTCTGGTTGTGCGAGAGAGACCATTGCGTGTTCTCAGGGATGTCATCTCAAGGTCACCCCAAAAACGCTGCCTTTTTATGGTCATGTGCCTTACTGCGACTCCCATTGGCGTCCTGCACAGCACCAAATTAGGTTAACATTACTTAAGGGACACTGCGAGTGAAATTTGAAAGTTCCATATTTCTTGATAGATTTTCTGAAATTTTTACTGTGTTTGTATGTATATGAGAATAGGAGGTACACCAAGTTTCATTAAAATTGAATAAGTCGTTTATGATATATAAATTATTTTATGAATTTAATAGGCACATTTTCAAAATAAAGCTCGCGTCTATTGACCCTTCAAAATGCATTTATATTGCCAAAACTGATACTCTAAAACATGGGTAACAATAGTATGAAGAGATATTTCAAATACGTTTGCTGATCATGCTGTACATATCTTTTTAATAACAAAGAAAATTTAATCTTAAAAATTATTGATTTTTTTCATACAAAAAATGTTTTTGGAATTTAGGTTAATGATAACATCGATATTGAATCATAGTTTTGTTTAGCTGCTATTTATGAATACTTTTGGAAATTTTCATTGAATTTTAAGCAAAACTCAGGCGCGACCTTCTTTTGGAATGTGCAGAAATGTAGTTTTGAGAAAAACAGGCTTTTATATAGGAGCATCCTGTGTACGTTAAGGGAAGAGCGCTATTTGAAAGGGAAGTAATGATCACATGGAGTGGGGGATATGAAAAATGTTACCTGATCCAAGTGCACAGGTGTTCCAGGAACATTTTAAGGTAAAAAAACAATTTTCGACTTTTTGACAATTTTGACCAAAATTTCACTCCCAGTGTCCCTTAATTGAAATTGCTCATTTACAGAATCGCTATGAAGTAATAATTGGTAAAGTTCTGTTGCTGTTGTGGAACCTTAACCCTCCATTCGCGCGCCCTGGTAGTACATCCTTTTTCGCAGGGAGCCCAATAGGCCCGCTTTCGGGTGGTATTCCATTCCACCCGAAAATTCAATGTCGGGATTTCACCGGAAATATATATAAAAAAGCATTTTTAGAAAAAGGTCGGTGTGTGTGTGTGTGTGTGTGTGTGTGTGTGTGTGTGTGTCTGTGTGTGTGTGTTAGTGGACAGCATAACTGAAAAAAGAAAAGTCGGTTAAAAACCAAAGTTGGTATTTAAGTTTAATGTCTTTCGAGAATGTGACACGAAAATTTTGAAGAAAATAGCCCCACCCTAAATTACCCTTTATATGGAACATGTTTCGAAACCTGATTTTCTTGAAAATGGCTCTAACGATTTTGATAAAAAAAGTAGAAAGTTGTACTTGCGATAAAATTTTAGAAGTCAAAGATATACAAAAGTATCTCGAGAAATTTTGCCGTTTTGCCAGAGAACATTAAACTTAAAAAAGAACTGAAGGCTTCACAGACGCCGCGTGGTCATGTGACATATGTTTTTTACTCGGATTTAAAGTAGCTCAGGCACACTAGCTATTCTCCATGTGACAGGGCTACAAAAATTCAAGCTGCTTACGAGGAATTTGCCCAAACAAAATGTCACTCTGTCTGGTGTGCTCATCAGCTTGCTTTTTCATGGTTTGGGTTGAAAGTGGGTCACGCCCCACTCACTCCTGTGATGTATCAATTCTGTCTCAGAGCCAACCGAAAATTGCGAGCAGAATATCTCGCAATTAGGAGCAATTCATAAGCAGGTGCTGGGTGTTCCCGTGACGTGAAACTCTCAAGATTTACGAACCTCAGGCACGCGTTCGATTTACCAATATGAAATGAAGCAATGCAGTGGCGCGCTATCTGGCCAGCAAAAACCTCTACCACGGTCGGTTAAAGTACAACTGTCTTACACTGCCATTAACCCTTAAGTAGCATACGTAAGACTGGACAATTGAAGTTCTTAACCAACAATGCCAGCCTTTGACGCACTTTAATACCTATAGTAAGTAGGGGGAGTGTTCTAGAAAACTCTTCTTCGTATTAGTTGAGATAAACATTTGTAAAAATTACCTTATTGCTTATTTCCTTGTAGGTGCCAGGAGAATATTAGAATACAGTAGGCTTTGAGCGATAGTCAAATGTTTTAAAGCTTTGAGATTCCTTTCTCTTTGCACACTTAACATATAAAAAATGAACAACGATGTTCCATTTCACGAAAGTTCTGTTTTTCGAAAGTGACACAGAACAAGGAATATCTGCGAAATGGTTCACTCTACAAAAAAAAAAATATTGACAGATAAATTGTGTATTTTAGCAAGATCTACATTTGTTGTAGAGTAAGATTTTCTCTATCTCTTACGGTTTACGAGTTATTGAAAAGTCATCCAGAGTAAATACGACTACAGGGGCTATAGCCAGAAAATTCAAGATATACATTTCATTTGTCATAAAAATATATCAAACATATGACATTTTGACTAAAATCGTTAGAGACATTTTCAAGAAAATCAAAATTTTCGAAAAATTTTCCATGTAAAGGGTAGTTTAGGGTGGGGTTATTTTCTTCAAAATCTTCGTGTCGCATCCTTGAAAGACATTAAACTTAAATACCAACTTTGGTTTTTAACCGTTTTTGAGTTGTGCTGTCCACAGACTGACACACAGACATACAGACACACGGTGACCTTCTTCTAAAAAATTGTTTCTGATTCAGGGGGTCTGAAAACATATATTTCCGGTGAAGTCTCGACATCGAATTTTTGGGTGGAATACAATACTTCCCCTACTTACTAGTAGAGAAGGTAAAAACGGAAGGTCGGTTAAATATTGAAGTTTGTATTTGAGTTCAACATCTTTCAAGGATGGGACACGGAGATTTTGAAGAAAATTATTCACTCAAAACTACCCTTAACATGGAACACTTTTAAAATGCGTTGCTACTATCAATTATTGATTAAAGTACGTATATAGAAATAATTAATCACTTAAAAGACGTGGAGGAATACCTCAAGTAGCTTTTTCAGACGTACAGTATATGGACAACGTTGTGTTGAGGTTGGTCAGGGAATTGACCTGGTTTGCGGATGTAAACACTGTCACTTTCGCCTATGTTTTGGAATCTAATGCGTGTGATTGGCTTACACATGCACAGTAAACACAGAAGGAGAATGCACGGTATGTGTTTATGTTCTAAAGCCGCACCGTTACGCTGTTTATGTACTGAGCTAGTGAAAGTGACACCCACGCAATCTGGAGTCTTGCCAGCTTGTTTGCGACAATACGAAAATATCTCCGTGGGAAATTGTTAGAGACAAAATCGTAAGATACAAAATGTGTTCCAAATAGTAAGATCTATCACTATTTTAAATTAATGTAATAACTTCGCTACCATCCTGTATAGTTGGACAGAAATCTTGATAAATTTTTTCTTTAAAAACACAGAAGAATAAAGTGACGATAAGTTTATCGTAAGAAAAATCATACAATCTAGGAATCAGAGGCACTATGAAAGGCTACTATTGGGCACCGGCGGCCATGAAACAAAGGAAGCAAAAAGGGAAATGGCGATGTTGGTGACGCACTTGCTGGTGTTCCTGTAGAGGATGTAGCCAACTAGGTTGACCAGCCAGCTGTGAAGGTAATGTAATGGGTGCATGCGCACACCCCCACACAGAGTGACAGCACGTAACAATGCCCGTCCTTGACATTCCCACTTTTTTCACTCTCTTCGTGAATAATAACACTATTATTTATCAATTACTCCCGTTTCCTCGCGTTGCTTCCTAAGGGACAATGCGCTCGGCGCGCGCTTTTTTTTCATCTCTCCGAGGTGTCGGCCGGCCAGATGACAATGGATGCCGCACTTGAACAGTTTGCTATTATTTCCACGTGACTGGATCATTTGGAACGGAAGGGAGATGGTCTATCTTGTTTTATCTAATTAGCACGGGTCATTGCCACTGGCTGGTCAGTCACTTTTTCAAACTGTGATTTGCTCCAACCCACGTCATCAGCAATTGCTTTCAAAGTGCTCAGAAATATCACTTCAGTACTGGAGTTTTTGACTTGCAAAATTAAGAAATTTATAATCAAGCTACAGGGAGATAAATACTTTCCATATACAGGGTTTACTATTTCACTAACTGTTGCAAAAATCGTGCGAACAATGCTGAAATGTATTTCAATTCGAATGGATTTAGTCACAAAGTAATGTGAACGCAAATGTGTGTGTGTGTGTGTGTGTGTGTGTGTGTGTGTGTGTGTGTGTGTGTGTGTGTGTGTGTGTGTGTGTGTGTGGACAGTATATCTCAAAAACAAAACAAATCTGATGTGTTGCACTCACATGACTTTCTCTACTCTTGTACCAACCATTCTTACAAACTCTTATTCCTATATCTTCTTCATGTTAGTTGAGATACACATTTGTAGAAATTATCTTATTGCTTATTTCCTTGTAGTTGCAAGGGGAATATTAGAATACACTAGGTTTTGTGCGATAGTCAAATGTTTGAGGTTCTGTTGTCTTTGCACACTTAACATATAAAAAAATGAACAACGATGATCCATTTCACGAAAGTTGTAAGTTTTCCGAAACTCACACACATAACAAGGAATATCTCCAAAATGGTTCACCCTACAAGAAAATTTGTTGAGACATAAATTCTGTATTTTAGCAAGATCTACATTGTTTGTATAGTATGCTTTGGTCTATCTCTAAAGGTTTACCAGTTATGCAAAAGTCGTCCAGAGTAAATATGACTATAGCCCCTATAACCAGAAAATTCAAGGTATATATTTCATTTGTCATCAAAATATCTCAAACATATGACATTTTTATCAAAATCGTTAGAGCCATTTTCAAGAAAATCGAAATTTTTGAAAAATTTTCCATGTAAAGCGTAGTTTAGGGTGGGGCTATTTTCTTCAATATCTTCGTGTCGCATCCTTGAAACACATTAAACTTAAATACCAACTTTGGTTTTTAACCGACTTTTCGTTTTTGACTTATGCTGTCCACAGACTGACAGACTGACACACAGACTGACACACAGACTGACAGACTGACATAGACACACGGACTTTTTTCTGAAAATACTTTTTTTTTATTCAGGGGGCTTCAAAACATGTATTTCCGGTGAAATCTCTGCTGTATTCCCTCTTGTACCTACAAGGAAATAAGCAATAAGATAATTTGTACAAATGTTTATCTTAACTAACACGAAGAAGATATAACAATAAGGGTTTGCAAGAATGATTAGTACAAGTGTAGAGAAAGTCATGTGAGTGCAACACATCAGATTTTTTAAGTTTGATGTCTTTTAACCAGGTATGTAATATCGTGTCAGGCACACACACCAAAGAGGTGGGCATAAGTTAGGTTGGTATAGGAGTTTCAAAAAGTTTCATTGTAGTTTACTCATCCATTACAAAATACTTTCCCAGCTAAAAGGCGGAAAAACTAATTAACATTAGGGAATGTATGCATCAACACAAAAGAATTAGGTTAATTAATCTGTGTGTACGTAAGTTGAACGTAGAATTGGCCACTTTGTGTTGTGCATCGGAAGCTGCTCTAGGGTCCAGCCTGCTGTGCAGTTATTAATGGATTCCAGCCAACAGCGCCACACACAACATGTGTGTTAGGTTGACAATTAATGGCAGTGGTTGTACATACTTGCGTATGCATGCGCGCGCACACTCCTAATTCCTTACACGTACAGCATGCTTATGTTTACACAAATATATAAACGTCTAGCCAGTCCAAAGCTTAAACATTAAAGTATTTCATGTGTATATGCTAATCTCTCTTAAAGGTATATGTATCTGAAAGTTTCTAATGCTGACCTAATAATATTTCCGGTGTACCTAATCCTGGAATTCCCATTGGTTGAAATTTCATTTTCATTTTCTCTACTGGTAAGTAGGGGAAGTATTGTATTCCACCCAAAAATCGATGTCGAGATTTCACCGGAAATATATGTTTTGAAGCCCCTTAATCCAAAAAAAAGGATTTTTGGAAAAAGCTGCGCGTGTGTGTGTGTGTGTGTGTGTGTGTGTGTGTGTGTGTGTGTGTGTGTGTGTGTGTGTGTGTCAGTCTGTGTCAGTCTGTCACTCTGTGGATAGCATAACTCAAAAACGAAAAGTCGGTTAAAAACCAAAGTTGGTAGTTAAGTTTAATGTCTTTCAAGAATGTGACACGAAGATTTTGAAGAAAATAGCCCCACCCTAAACTACGCTTTACATGGAAAATTTTTCAAAAATTTTGATTTTCTTGAAAATGACTCTAACGATTTTGATTAAAATGTCATATGTTTGAGATATTTTTATGACAAATGAAATGTATATCTTGAATTTTCTGGCTATAGCCCCTGTAGTCGTATTTACTCTGGACGACTTTTGCATATCTGGTAAACCCTTAGAGATAGACCAAATCATAGTATACAAAAATGTAGATCTTGGTAATATACACAATTTATGTCTCAATAAATTTTCTTGTAGGGGAACCATTTCGGAGATATTCCTTGTTATGTGTGCGAGTTTCGGAACACTTAGAACTTTCGTGAAAAGGATCATCGTTGTTCATTTTTTTATATGTTAAGTGGGGAAAGGCAACAAAATCCCAAAGCTTTAAAACATTTGACTATCGCTCAAAGCCTACTGTATTCTAATATTCCCCTTGTACCTACAAGGAAATAAGCTATAAGATAAGCTGTACAAATGTTTATCTTAACACAAAGAAGATATAGGAATAAGAGTTTGTAAGAATGTTTTGCTGAAGAATGATTAAAGAAAGTAACTTGACAGGGACCTTTAGAATATTTTAGGTATTTTCAGGTCTTTTGAACGCAATATATGGATCTTAACTTCGGGGTTGTTATATAGTAGATATAAAATACGGATGGTGAAGTCTGTGTGCTTGAGGCATCTGCACAAATTCTGTTGTGTATTTTTTGATTATATTCTCTGTGGAGAGCCCACGCGACTCAAGGTTGGGGGCCGATAATTTAATGGGTAGAGAAAGCCAAAAATTCCTGCCTCTGACACGAATACAGCTCGGTCACGCAAAGAATACCGACCGCCTTAGACACGCGGAAACGTTTAGCGTGGTTTTATTGCAAGACAGCATAATTATACTCGTAATTTGTATTTTAGTCACATTTACCATGAAAAGTACAAGCAGTCTGCTCTTCCTGGATCAATAACAATGTTCAGTGCAACTCAGAGGTTGGTATTTAGAATTATTTATTTAGCTATGTATATATTTACTAACGCTGCGTCGTGGCCGCGTTGTTAGACCCCTTAACAAGATTTCAGATGACGTTATATGGGATTTGTGGTGGTTAAAGCGCCGGCCGTACGGGTTGTCTCCGGGTTATCCATTCTCAGAGTTAGGTTTACGTTATACTTGTCCAATATCCTTGTGTTTCTTTGTTACTAGCTGAAATACCCGACGTTGTCCGTGGTTTGATGATTTATCACTACAACATTTAGGCTTAGGTTGTACTTGTCCAATAGCCTTGTGTTTCTTTGTTACTAGCTGAAATACCCGACGTTGTCCGTGGTTTGATGATTTATCACTACAACATTTAGACTTACGTTACACTTGTCCAATAGCCTTGTGTTTCTTTGTTACTAACTGAAATACCCGACGTTGTCCGTGGTTTGATGATTTATCACTACAACATTTAGACTTAGGTTGCACTTGTCCAGTAGCCTTGTGTTTCTTTGTTACTAACTGAAATACCCGACGTTGTCCGTGGTTTGATGATTTATCACTACAACATTTAGGCTTAGGTTGTACTTGTCCAATATCCTTGTGTTTCTTTGTTACTAACTGAAATACCCGACGATGTCCGTGGTTTGATGATTTATCGCTACAACATTTAGACTTAGGTTGTACTTGTCCATTAGCCTTGTGTTTCTTTGTTACTAACTGAAATACCCGACGTTGTCCGTGGTTTGATGATTTATCGCTACAACATTTAGACTTAGGTTGTACTTGTCCATTAGCCTTGTGTTTCTTTGTTACTAACTGAAATACCCGACGTTGTCCGTGGTTTGATGATTTATCGCTACAACATTTAGGCTTAGGTTGTACTTGTCCAATAGCCTTGTGTTTCTTTGTTACTAACTGAAATACCCGACGTTGTCCGTGGTTTGATGATTTATCGCTACAACATTTAGGCTTAGGTTACACTTGTCCAATAGCCTTGTGTTTCTTTGTTACTAACTGAAATACCCGACGTTGTCCGTGGTTTGATGATTTATCGCTACAACATTTAGGCTTAGGTTGTACTTGTCCAATAGCCTTGTGTTTCTTTGTTACTAACTGAAATATCCGACGTTGTCCGTGGTTTGATGATTTGTCACTACAACATTTAGACGTAGGTTGTACTTGTCCAATATCCTTGTGTTTCTTTGTTACTAACTGAAATACCCGACGTTGTCCGTGGTTTGATGATTTATCACTACAACATTTAGACTTAGGTTGTACTTGTCCAATAACCTTGTGTTTCTTTGTTACTAACTGAAATACCCGACGTTGTCCGTGGTTTGATGATTTATCACTACAACTTTTAGACTTAGCTGGCACTTGTCCAATAGCCTTGTGTTTCTTTGTTACTAACTGAAATACCATGCACCCAACCAGCCACTGCAACGCAAAGCACGGCTGGGAACCCACGTAAGGTGGAAGGGGTTGAACCCAAACTCCCCGCTTACCCACATCGCTGTTATAATATGTAGCGTTTTACAAATATGGATATAAATAACACTGCATATCATACATTCCAGCAAAGCATCGAAAGGAAACGTAAAAAAGAGTTAGCAATACATTAAAAACAGCAAGTTAAAATATTACAGTGAAAACCGCGTTCTTTAATTAATATTAACGTACAATATCTGAATTTTTATTGGACCAAATTACCACGTGTTACAAAATTAGATTTCCCTCGCCTTCCACTACATTATAAAAAAGTAATTTAATAACCCAAAAATTACGCAGTAGGATATCGTGGGGGTTAGGATGTAATAACCCACCCTCTGTGAAAATATGGCAGAGGGTGCAGAGCGCAGGTAACCGCAAACACGCAGGTGTCACATTTTCCGAAAACTCAGGTACATTACTCATAATATATTTCACGTTTACTTCCGCCGCAGAACTTACTGCGTAATATAACAGATTAGGGTGTTTCCTCTCTCACTCTTTAGCTGTCGGCCGGCCATGTTTACGAAATAGCAAGCACACGACCACACAGCCCTATACAATCACGTGATACACAACTACTTGCACGGTTGGTCTGATTGATTAATTCACAGACTTGATTCTCGATTGCACCAAGGTACCTCTTATTTATTTAGTATAATTCCCAACTCTCTGCAGACAAGGGAAAACACTGGTATGTTGCACTCACATGACTTTCTCTACTCTTGTACTAACCATTCTTACAAACTCTTATTCCTATATCTTCTTCGTGTTAGTTAGATAAACATTTTTACAAATTATCTTATTGCTTATTTCCTTGTAGGTGCAAGGAGAATATTAGAATACAGTAGATTTTGAGCGATAGTCAAATATTTGAAAGCCTTGAGACCCAGTTCTCTTTGCAAGCTTAACATATAAATGATGAACAACGATGTTCCATTTCACGAAACTTATTTTTCCAAAGCTCACAAACAAAACAAGAAATATCTCCGAAATGGTTCACTCTTCAAACAATTTTTTTCAGACATAAATTATGTATTTTAGCAAGATCTACATTATATAGTAAGATTTTGTCTATCTCTTACGGTTTACGAGTTATTCAAAACTCATCCAGACTACAGGACTACATAGGCTATAGCCAGGAAATTCAAAATATACATTGCATTTGTCATAAAAATATCTCAAACATATGGCATTTTAATCAAAATCGTTAGCGCCATCTTCAAGAAAATCAAAACGTTCGAAAAATGTATACGTATCGCATCCTTGAAAGACATTAAACTTAAATACCTACTTTGGTTTTTAACCGACCTTTTGTTTTTGAGTTATGCTGTCCATAGACTGACACACAGACACACAAACGGACCTTTTTCTAAAAATGCATTTTTTGGCCTGAAAACATATTTCTGGTGAAATCTCGGCATCGAATTTTTGGGTGGAATTGGGCCCCCTGAATCCAACAGTCATTTTTGGAAAAAGCTGTGTGTGTTGTATGTGTGTGTGTTGTGTGTGTGTGTGTGTTGTGTGTGTGTTGTGTGTGTGTGTGTGTGTGTTTGTCTGTCTGTGTGTCAGTCTGTGGACAGCATAACTAAAAAACGAAAAGTTGGTTAAAAACCAAAGTTTGTATTTAAGTTTAATGTCTTTCAAGGATGCGACACAAAGATGTTGAAGAAAATAGCCCCACCCTAAACTACCCTTTACATGGAAAATGTTTCGGAAATTTTTATTTTCTTGAAAATGGCTCTAACGATTTTGATTAAAATGCCATATGTTTGAGATATTTGTATAGCAAATGAAATGTTTATCTTGAATTTTCTGGCTATAGCCTCTGTAGTCGTATTTACTCTGGACGACTTTTGCATTACTGGTAAACTGTTAGAGATAGACCAAATCATACTATACAAAAATGTAGATCTTGCTAAAATACACAATTTATGGCTCAATAAATTTTCTTGTAGGGTGAACCATTTCGGAGATATTCCTCGTTATGTGTGTGAGTTTCGGAAAGCTTAAAACTTTCGTGAAAAGGAACATCGTTGTTCATTTTTTATATGTTAAGTGTGCAAAAAGAACGGAATCTCAAAGCTTTAAAAGATTTGACTATCTCACAAAGCCTACTGTATTATAATATTCCTCTTGCACCTACAAGGAAATAAGCAATAAGATAATTTGTACAAAGGTTTATCTTAACTAACACATCAGATTTTTTTTATTTCGATTCAAATGAATTTAGTCACAATTTAATATTAAAGTGGCGTTGCTGATGTTTCTTAGATGGCTCCAAATATTTGACACAATATTTGACACAAGTTGACAATAATTGTATTCAACTAGGAATCGAAACAGGGACCTCGTGAAAACGAGCTTTACATCTCTGTGATATAATGTATCAATCAAATTTTTCATTTAGATACAAAGAGCAAACACAAACCATATATTCTACTTTATTTAATATGGATTAATGCTGAGCTTTTGTTATGTATAAACTTAGTTTTGTATTAGTAAAGCAGCTTAGTTAGAATTAAAAATAATCTTGACATTTAATTAAAGTAATTAAATTTTAATGCCAAACAATTCTATAGTAATTATTTTAGTGCTTGTTGGTAAATATGTATGTTTTATTTTCCATCAGGCTACGCTAATGCATCAATAAACATTCTACCTTTTCATGGAAACAAAAATGAAAACTGCAGATTAAATTTCACTGCATATAACGTACGAGGTATTGTAAATAGCGGTAGAAGATTGCTTTTTAGTGTACACAATTCTGAAATGGCAGTGCGTGTGACCTAGGCAATGATGTCGCCCCTTATTTATGGGTTACTTTTGCAATTCGTTGCTAAAGTTAGTCGTTCAGTCCCAAAATGATATTAAACAGCTGGAGTCCAGCGTGTCTATTACAATAAATTTGTGTCCATATGGTCAGAATATTCATTTTGAAAAATATAGACTATGTTATGAATTTTGAAATAGCTTTTACTGATTCTGTTACAAAATTCGTGTTTAGAGAAGGGGAGGAGTGACATCGTCACATGATGTCATGGCGGTTGACGTATACGTGACGTCACTGTGACGTCAATGTGAACTGTAACGGTTTTTTGGTAGCTATTGCATGAGATCAGTTCACCTGAGGATGTATTGAAACGATCCTTGTGTGAAATATTAAGTTTAACTTAATTTGTTGAAGTGAAGTGTGTCTTTAACTACTTTGTGCTATTTGTGGGTCTTATTCCTGTATGTTCTTCTTGTTAGTTGGGATAAACATCTGCAAATATTATCTTATTGCTTATTTCCTTGTAGGTACAATGGGAATATTATACTACAGTAGGCTTTGTACGATAGTCAAATCTTTTAAGACTTTGAGATCCCGTTCTCTTTGCCCGCTTAACATATAAAAAATTAGCAACGATATTCCATTTTACAGAAGTATAAGTTGTCCAAAACTCATCCAAATAACAAGGAATATCTCCCAAATGGTTCACTCTACAAAAAATTTATTCTCGTTTTAGCAAGATGTACCTTTTTGGTATAGTAAGATTTGGCCTATCTGTCACGGTTTAGGAGTTATTGAAAATTCATCCAGAGTAAACAGGACTACATATACTATAGCCAGAAAATTCGAAATATACATTTCATTTTTCATTCAAATATCTTAAACATGTAACATTTTAATTAAAATGGTTAGAGCCGTTTACAAGAAAATCAAAATTTTCGAAAAATGTTCCACGTAAAGAAAGGGTAGTTTAGGTTGGGGCTATTTTCTTTAAAATCTTCGTGTCGCATCCTTGAAAGACATTAAACTCAAATACCAGCTGTGGTTTTTAACCGAGTTTTCGTTTTTCAGTTGTGATGTTCACAGACACACACACACGGATGTTTAAAAAAAAAAAAATAAAAAAAAAATTTTTATTCAGGGGGTCTCAAAACATATATTTCCGGTTAAATCTCGACATCTAATTTTTGGGTGGAATACAATACTTCATCTACTTACCAGTAGAGAAAGTAAAAATCAATAGCTCTCCACTGGGTTCGACCCCGCGACCTGGAGGATACCATGTTAGCTGTACGTCACTATTACAGGTAATACATAACTTGCACTAGCACGGCATGCATGTTGGAGAAGTATGACTTTCCCGGAGAGAGTTTCAAGTTACTATCCAGGCTGGCTGCCTTGTGTCCCTAGGTCCCAACAGCATTAAACTTCAGAAATGAACATCCAGCACTTAATTAGGTTGTCAACTCTCCTCAGAACAAAATTATGCACGGAAAGGAAAAAGGATAAAATGAAACACGATGGCTGTTTTAAAAGTTCTCGACCTGGCTTAGATGTTCTGCTGAAGTTGGTCACAGAAATATCATAGTATCATCCGATAGATGGCTCTTAGAGGCTATGGGAGTATTGATGAGTAATATTTATTTAATGTAAGCACATACTAGCAGAAGTGAGCACTAAAAGTCCTTTAGCGTGACTAAAAATCAACCCTAAAAAAGTACAAACCGCATAGAGAGACGCTGATACTAAAGATAGGCTGTAGTTTCCCTTTGAAGGGCAAGGGCCACCTTCTAGCTGATCCCAGCGCTACTCGTGGCTATACGTGTAAGCTTGTCTCTATAAAACTACGATTACATTAATGTCTATTTTTACTTTCGCTACTACTAAGTAGAGGAATTATTCTATTCCAACCGAAAATTCCATGTCGAGATTTCACCTGAAATACATGTTTTAAGGCCCTCTGAATCCAAAGAAGCATTCTTAGAAAAATTTCCTTGCACATGTGTGTGTGTATGTCTGTGTATGGCATAACTCAAAAACAAAAACTCGGTTAAAGACCAAAGTTGGTATTTAAATTTAATGTCTTTCAAGGATGTGACATGAAGATTTTGAAGAAAATTCCTCCACCCTAAACTAACCTTTACATGGAAAAGTTGTCAAAAATTTTGATTTTCTTGAAAATGGCTCTAAGAATTTTGATTAGAATGTCATATGTTTAAGATATTTTTATGACAAATGACATGTATATCTTGGATTTTCTCGCTATAACCTATGAAGTCGTGTTTACCCTGGACGACTTTTGTATAACTGGTAAGCCATGAAAGATAGACCAATATTTACTGTACAAAAAACGCAAATCTTATTAAAATACACAATGTATGTCCGAATGCATGTTTCTAGAGTGCACCATTTCCGAGATTTTCCCTTCTATAAGTATGAATTTTGGAAACATTAAATTTAAGTCAAATGGAATATCATTGTTCTCTTTTTTAAACGTTATGTGTGCAAAGATATTGGAATTTGAAAGCTTTAAAATATTCAACGATCGCACAAAGCCTACTGTATTCTAATAGTCCCCTTGTACCTACAAGGAAATAAGCAATAAGATAAATTCTGCAAAAGCTTAACTCAACTAACAAGAAGAAGAGATAGAAATAAGAGTTTGTAAGAATGGTTAGTACAAGAGTAGAGAAAGTCATGTGAGTGTAACACATCCGATTTTTATATTTCTATTCCAGTTTTCCACATGTTCTTGCGGCCGTCCCAACTTTCACATTTTCTAATTCTTGTCTGTAATATTAACCACTCATTTTCCTGTTAAAATGTTGGGTGGAAATAGAAGATTGTTCCTTTTTGAAAATGTGCTACTCAAATTATTGTTTCTGGTCGCCCTTCAAAATGTGACTATTTCATTCCATGCAGAGCTGAGAGTTAGCTTTGGTTTGAGAAATTAAATAAACTCGAAACGGAACATTTAAATAAATGTAATTTATTTACTATTAAATGTGCTAGATTTTTAAAGTAGATTTTCAGTATATATAATGTTAATTTAAGCAGCATTAAGTTTCTCAAGGTTTCGAAAACGAGTCCAAAAAATGTTAGGTTATATTTTTCGTCATATTTTCTAATTTTTTTCAGTCATAAGTGTTTCTACCATAAACATACAGGCGGTGGTTAAAAAGGTAGATTTTATGGACCGAGAGGGAATTATTTTGAGGGATTTTGAAGGCGTATATAGGGATTGAAAGATACCAGATTGCCAAAACTCGCTTTCGAGTATGCATCTAAAGGAAAGAGACAGAAAGAGAGATGGAAAAAGACACTGTGAAGACGGAATAGGCTATCTTTGAGGTGAAGAAGAAGAATAAGGAGAAAAAGTGTTGTTGTAAGTTATTTCCGATTGCCTCTGGTACATTATCATGCAGTCGAGAGTTCAAACCGGGACCTCTGGGTTCGAAGGTTAGTAAGTGAAACATCGAACCACAGATGCAGTGTGGAAATTCTTGTTAACGTATTTTTGCATTACAGATAAATTCACATTTTAGTTCTGGGAAACAGTTAAGTCTTGGTGTATTTGTGAGGCAGAGAATGGGACAGAATATGAATGACGGAGAGAGAGGGGGAGAGGGAGGGGGAGGGGGAGAGGGAGGGGGAGGGGAGGAGGGGGAGAGGGGGAGAGAAAATGGACTTTAGAGCACGTCTCCACTCTTTTAATGCGTAACCACAAATACGTGCCAGGGTTTCATTGTAAGAATTACACCGTTTCGGGCACACTCTCCAACTTGAGGCTAATGCATCGTGTAAGTGGCTAGCATTTGAGGTGCATACAGCGTTTCGCTCAAAGTGCTTCTCCTGTCTAGAGGAAAATAGCGTACAAGTTGAAATCCTTCACGTCGATGTAATGATGCATTACTCTGGTTCAGAGCTGTAAAACTACCGTAGACTATCATAAGTAACTGTAGACTACGGTAGTTTTCCTAGTAGAATTGTTCAGTTAATAACCTACCCAAATCACCTATAAAAGTTACAATTTTAGGCAAGGAAATATGTTTGTAGGTTCGATTTTCGGTTTTGATTTACGTTGTTCAGACACACGCACTCTTAGGGGGCCTCAAAACATGTATTTCGGTAATATCTGGCGTGTATGTGGTAGAGAAATTAATGAGATTTACTATGTAAAATATCACACTTTTTAAAAATTTACATTTATCGAAAGAATGGTGAAAGAAGAAGGGTTAAAACAGTTTTCCTAACCCCAAATTCTGCAGATAAACTATATCATCAGATATTACATTTTAAGCCCATATTGGGCAGGAAGCTGGCACTTCGGTCAGTTTATAATCCATTGATGTTCTATTGGGACTAGGTTTTGGAATGAGATTTTGGCAAACTAACTCATTTACAGCAGGAGTAATTCATTCCATTATCATCCCAGAGGCCCATGACAGTCTGTAGTGGAGAATAACAGACAGACTCCACTTTAGGTTAGAGTATTTGTGGCTATCATTTATGAAAATGGTCTTAAAATCCCTATTGTTAAACACAGAAGACGGAAATGTGTTCCTCACGTTAAGGTAATATTGACGTTTTTTAAAACTGTTTGCTTATCATTGACATAACTCCCTAGGACTTACAAGCTCTTGCCTATGGACTGACACCTGTCGGGGAACACAGGAGCCTATAGACAGAGTGAAGACCTGGAAGCGGGTGATCAGTATGAGAGACTAGACTTATAGGATGTTTTCTTACACCAATCACAATTACAACAGGAGACGAGGTATCTGATGAGATCCAATGGTGCCCAGCATGGGGCCACTCTTATTACGTCTCGGTTACCCATCCTCATTTAGGACTATTAATATAGGCCAACACAGCAGTGTTGTATGACATTTTATTACGTCACAACACACCTCTACAACAAGTGAGGATGTCCAGTGGCGCCCAGCATGAGGCTGGTCTCATTACTAACCATTATATAAGAGTGTTAGTCTTGGCCAACACAGAAGTATCGTAGCACTTTTTTATAGCCATAGCTAGGATAAACACCCACTTAACGATGTATTGAACACACGACTCCAGGGTTACACAATTGCCTCAGTATAGTTCGATTGCAGTACTGGCAGTGTAAAGTTGGTAGCTCTGTGTTTACGTCATGTTCTGTGCTATACAAAGTTCAGTATGTCGGAATCATCACGTGCTGCCACACTGAAATTGTTAGTGGAGGAATTTAGTACAAATAATCTCATCGGGAATGCAGAAAAGATATCTGATAGGTTGTAAAAATTATTAAAACAGCACTGTAATAAAATAATCACTTGTATCAGGCTACCTATGTCACCCCTTACCCTCTCCGTACTATCCCCGAAATACTCGCAGCATGCACATATTACAAGCAAAAGGATATTCTTATAGCTCAAAAGCTCTACAACTGAAAGCACGGTAAGAGGCGACTGGTGAGAGACCCTGCGTATTATGTCTCCTGTAGCACTTCTGATTTAAACGTATTAGCTTAGGACAGCAATACGCCTACAACAAAAGAAAGGCACTTTGGTGGTTCGTAAGGAGAGTCATTGCATTGGCGCCCAAGGTGGGGCTATTTTGACTACGTACCCCAGCCATTAGACAAGGTTAATACAGAAGTGATGTAGGACGTTTCAAACAGCATAACACACCTACAACAAAATGACGGCGACAAGGTGACCGCTGGTGCAATTTTAGAATTCTTTCCAATTTGAGGAGTGACATAAAATACAATAAAATAAATTATTTATTGTAATTCACTGACATAGCGTTTGATATTTCGATTTGAATTAGTTTTTATTATCAATAAATACCAGCAACAACTGTCTAATTATGAACTTTTATTCAGAGGGGAAAAATCAGAAAGCCAGTCGATGTAATTGACAACCTGTGCGGTTGAACACACTTTGTTTTCGCACGGGTCACTAATTACGCCTCTGTTTGCTGCGACTGTAATTACATCAATGCTGTTTAATATCACCAAAGCACGCTATAATACGCGAAACATAGGTGTATATATTGACAGCAATGCCTTCCTAATTGGAAATTAATATTAGAAACCCATTTTAGTGTCATGCAGGAACAGCTAGGAACCGTTCATTATCAACAGTAACAGTGACATGAGTTCGTTCTCTGTTTAAGAGTTTTTAACATTGATTGCTGTGATTTCTACGTCACTCGTATAAATTTCCTATCAGGTGTTTCCTAAAGCAGAACATGTTTCTTTCAATAAATAAAATATAAACAATGTAAGGTTTAAACAAGTGACGTATTCCACTCATTCATAATATAGTATATATATATATATATATATCGGGGTGCTCAATACACTATATTTTCCCCTCTCCACTGACCAAGGCAAGGTAAACCAGACCTGCTAATCAGAGGCGGATGGCGCGGAGTATATATAGTAGAACATACGATTCAATGGGAGGACGAAAATGTTTTCCAAATGAAGATGATAAAGTTAAGTACTTGATTTGTAAGACTGGTAATTGCAGATTTATACCATTTCCCTTGCTTACGTTCCGGGTTCACGATAACCGACAAATTCTCTTCAGAGTTTGAAGACCTAAAAGCATTTGAAACCAAAATCGAATTATTTTGCACTTCTGAAGTTTCCATGTAGCGAGGCTTCACACGAGCTACAAAATATGAAACTACTTGCATTGCAGACTTCCACGACCATAAAATGTTCTGAGAAAAATATCATGTGTTGCACTGACATGACTTTCTCTACTCTTGTGCTAACCATTCTTACAAACTCTTATACCTATATCTTCTTTGTGTTAGTTAAGATAAACATTTGTACAAATTATCTTATTGCTTATTTCCTTGTGGTTACAAGGGGAATATTAGAATACAGTAGGCTTTGAGTGATAGTCAAATACTTTAAAGCTTTGAGATTTCGTTTTCTTTCCATTTCACGAAAGTTTTGTTATCCGAAACTCACACACATAACAAGGAATATCTCCGAAATGGTTCACCCTACAAGACAATTTGTTTCAACATAAATTGTGTATTTTAGCAAGATCTACATTTTTTGTACAGTAAGATTTTGTCTATCCCTAACGGTTTACCAGTTATACAAAAGTAGTCCAGAGGATATGTATAAGCGAGCAGACACCAAGAGCTCCCAGTTTTGGCTTACTGACTCAGAATAATTGTCAGCTGTGATTTGCAAGGTCAGAAAATGTGAATTGTTCAGCTTTAGAACAAATAGTGCCATTAAAACTTCAGTGGACACGATAGCGAATTTGTAAACACCCTGTATATTATTTACAGGAAGGAATTCACATTGTTAATTGTAATTATTGAGCTACTAGCAGTGAAATTCAATTAGTTTTGTAATTAAATGCCCAGTTATTTTATGATTCCAATCAAACAAATTTGTTGGTACGAAATATAATTTCAACAAAAGTGAAAACAAATGTATATTATGAAACGGAGTGTCGTGTTTGTCTTTTATATCCGCAAACAAAGCTTATGTAAGCAGAAATTAAAGTAATTACATCAGACATTGTCTGCAACTACATTTGACTGCACACCAGCACGGTGGACAGCGGTGCTAGCGTAAATATAGGCCTTATGGTTTAACATCACTTAAATTGCCACTTAGTCATTCCCTGCTTCACAGAACGAGGGTTCAAACTGGACTAGGGGAAACATGTTTACTTGGAGAAGGCATTGCATTTGAAAGATCTCATGTGTTGCACTCACACGACTTTCTCTACTCTTGTACTAACCATTCTTACAAACTCTTATTCCTGTATCTTCTTCGTGTTAGCTGAAATAAACATTTGTACAAATTATCTTATTGTTTATTTCCTTTGCTTTGTGTGATAGTCAAATGTTTTAAAGCTTTGACATCCCGTTCTCTTTGCACGCTTAACATACAAAAAAATGAACAACGATGTTCCATTTCACGAAAGTTTTAAGTTTTCTGAAACTGACACAAATATCAAGGAATATCTCCTATATGGTTTACTCTACAAAAAATTTTACTGAGACATAAATTGTGTATTTTAGCAAGATCTACATTTTTTGTAAAGTAAGAGTTTGTCTATCTCTTACGGTTTAGGAGTTATTCAAAAGTCATCCAGAGTAAATACGACTACAGGGGCTATAGCCAGAAAATTCAAAATATACATTTCATTTGTCATACAAATATCTCAAGAATATGCCGTTTTAATCAAAATCGTTAGAGCCATTTTCAAGAAAATAAAATTGTTTTAAAAATTTTCCATGTAAAGGGTAGTTTAGGGTGGGGCTATTTTCTTCAAAATCTTCGTGTTGCATCCTTGAAAGATATTAAACTTAAATACCAAGTTTAGTTTGTAACCGACACACGGACCTTTGTCTATTTTCACTTTCTCTACTGGTAAATAGGGGAAGTATTGTATTCCACCCAAAAATTCGATGTTGAAATTTCACCGGAAATATATGTTTTGAAGCCCCCTGAATCCAAAAAAAGTATTTTTAGAGAAAGGTCCGTGTGTGCGTCTGTGGACAGCATAACTCAAAAACGAAAAGTCGGTTAAAAACCAAAGTAGGTATTTAAGTTTAATGTGATAGCCCCTATAGTAATATTTATTCTGGACAACTTTTGCATAACGGGTAAACCGTTAGAGATAGACCAAATCATACTCTACAAGAAATGTGGATCTTGCTAAAATACACAATTTATGTCTGAATAAATTTTCTTGTAGGGTGAACCATTTCGGAGATATCCTTGTTATGTGTGCGAGTTTCGGAAAACTTAAAACTTTCGTGAAATGGATCATCGTTGTTCATTTTTTATATGTTAATCGTGCAAAGAGAACGGAATCTCAAAGGTAAAAAAGACTTGACTATCGCACAAAGCCTTCTGTATTCTAATATACCCCTTGTACCTACAAGGAAATAAGCAATAAGATAATTTATACGAATGTTTATCTTAAATAACATGGAGATATAGGAATAAGAGTTTGTAAGAATGCTTAGTACAAGAGTAGAGAAAGTCATATGAGTGCAACACATCAGATTTTTTTTAATCGGCGTAGGAGGTTTGCAAGTCTTTTGATGTTCCGTTGTCTGTAAATTTTACCTAGTTTTGTAGTTCTTCCTGCCATCAGGCCAATTCTTTTATTATTCCGTGGCCTTCGTGACAAGATTACTTGAAACAATGTGCGTTGTTTATGAATGAGGTTAATGTGCAGCCTGAATAGGAATAAGAGAGAGGCAAAGGTGTGTAATTTCCGCCCAAGTGTGCTATACACGCACGCACTGCGGCGGGTGGGGGCGTCTTTAATGACTGTAAAATCATACGCAATAAATAATGTGGGATGTTTTTATTGGTGCCCAAAGTAAGCTCGCAGGTGCGTACAGCGGTAGGTTCGAAGGACTATGTCAATTGTGTGTCTGTCACACGCCCATTGCATCTATGCGTGCGCGGTGACTGTGAAATTGGTCCCGGGTTAGGATCCCAATGAACTCAAAAGTGGCACAAGTCACATATTAACATTTTCACTTTTTGTGTCAGTTAGTTAAAACGTACCATTTTATCCCACCCAAAAGGTCGATGTGAAGATTTTACCAGAAATACGTGCTCTAATGCGCCTCTGGTACAAAAAGGGGAATCTTAGTTTAAAAATATGTGTTGCACTCACACGACTTTCTCTACTTTTGTACTAACCATTCTTACAAACTCTTATTCCTATATCTTCTTCGTGTTAGTTGAGATAAACATTTGTACAAATTATCTTATTGCTTATTTCCTTGTAGGTACAAGGGGAATATTAGAATACAGTAGGCTTTGTGCGATAGTCAAATGTTTGAGATTCTGTTGTCTTTGCACACTTAACAAATAAAAAAATGAACAACGATGATCCATTTCACGAAAGTTCTAAGTTTTCCGAAACTCACACACATAACAAGGAATATCTCCGAAATGGTTCAACCTACAAGAAAATTTATTCAGGGATAAACTGTGTAATTTAGCAAGTTCTACATTTTTTGTATAGTAAGAGTTTGTCTATCTCTTACGGTTTAGGAGTTATTCGAAAGTCGTCCAGAGTAAATACGACTACAGGGGCTATAGCCAGAAAATTCAAAATATACATTTCATTTGTCATAAAAATATCTAAAAAATATGGCGTTTTAATCAAAATCGTTAGAGCCATTTTCAAGAAAATCAAAATTTTCGAAAAGTTTTCCGTGTAAAGGGTAGTTTAGGGTGGGGCTATTTTCTTCAAAATCTTCGTGTTGCATCCTTGAAAGACATTAAACTTAAATAGCAACTTTGGTTTTTAACCGACTTTTCGTTTTTCAGTTATGCTGTTCTCAGACACATAGACTGACACATAGCCGCGGACCTTTTTCTAAAAATGTTTTTTTTTTTTTTTGGTTTCTGGGGTCTCAAAACATATATTTCCGGTGAACTCTCGACATCGAATTTTTGGGTGGAATACAATACTTCCCGTACTTACCAGTAGAGAAAGGAATAAAAAGTATTTGATATAAATTGTGCGTTTAACGAGACAAGGTTGGACATCGCTGGTCTAACCTCTTGATCACGGCTTGGCCATGTGTGGTGGTGGTGATGATGATGATAATAATAATAATAATAATAATAATAATAATAATAATAATAATAATAATAATAATAATAATAATAATAATAATAATAATAATAATAATAATAATAATAATAATAATAATAATAATAATAATAATAATAATAATAATAATCATCATCATCATCATCATCATCATGACAATAATAACACGTAATTCTCTATCCCCAGTTACCTCACCCAGCTTACAGTCCAGACGCCGTTGCTGTGATGTGCAATTTCAGTAAAACATGTAGAATTACACAAAGGGTTGGATGGGGGTTATCCATCCCTTGACTTCATCAGCAGACTTTGCTTTAGCTTCATTTGTTTGACTGTGAACTATTTACTTGTACTGGCTTTAAAAAAGGGCATTGTAATTTCGCTCGACATTTCAAACCCACATGCATTGTTCGATTTTGTATGTAGAGTTAACTAAATAATGGGAATTAAAATTCACATCCCTGTTTTTTACAGTTTCTGTTTTAACCGGAGTTGAATTAATTATAATTTAGTAACCTCAATTTTTACTTACCTTAGGCAGATGCCCTCTTAATACACAGGTGTGGGATTTAGGAAAAGTGCATGTATTTCTGTTGATTCAACAATGAAAATTTGCATAAATACAAATTGTTATAGATATAACAGTCAACACTGACCGTCCACTATGAACTTTTCTTTTTGTGGTTTACCCTGGTCGATAAGAAAATGCTCTCCACCACTAGTTCCTCGTTACATGCAAGCCTTTGGATCGCCAAAGTCCTAGGTTCAAACCCGCGGACGACGAAGTTCCTTAACATGGCCTCAATAGGAGGGAAGGTAAAACCGGTTGTTCAGGTAGATCTACCACTTCTAGTAGACTAGCAAGCAGGTTTATACCTAAATATTTCGTGTGAAAAAAGTCATTAGAGGCTTCTGGTAGAGTTGACGTGATGTCAAGTCCGTCGTGAGCTAAACCGACGATTCGTAGGTTCAAACCTCCTTAGCTATAGGAATTATTTAAATGAATAATCATCACATTGAAATTACTAAGCAGAAATAATATAAGTTAACTGCACTTACGTCTGTTTAAGGTAATTTATGTGTAGTTGTTTGTGTAATACCTTATTATTGGCCAAAATACTGCAATAAAGGGCAAAAGAAACGTTGACCAACTACCGTGGACTCGAACACGCGTTCCAAACGTAACTCCGCTCGACCACCACAACCCTGTAAGGACTAGTCTTTCAAATTCCAATGTTAGTTGAGGTATGCGGGAACTAGCCATCTCTTTGTAAATTTGACTCCGGGCTCGGCGCATAGCAACGGACCGGAGAGCAAATAAGGGCTCAAGGGAAGTTTCCCCACACCATTCATGCGAGCGGACACGTGACTAACAACAATTGAAGCAGCTACACAAAATGGGTTTTCTCGGGTGCCTTAGAGAAAGACCTGCTTTCGTCACCGCCAACGTGTTTCAAAGAGATCGCGAAAGGTCTATCTGACGTCATCACCGCTACATAAGGAGGCCAGGAAACAGTAGTAAATAAATTTACGGTTACAATTATGAGTCGGTCAGTATGTCAGTCAGTGAGAGACAGCTGTGCGTGTGTGTTTCGTCCTGATACGTTGTTCGTCGTATTTAACGAGCGTAGTTACTGTATGAGAGATCGGGAAAAAGAAGAAAGACATTAAAAGGGCTGAGGAAGATTTCCAGAAATAAAGTTGTGAGTTGTGATATCATGAAAGAATGTAGATTGTGTTAACATCAGAAGTATACTGTATGTATAGTAACATTTTGGAAGATAAAGTGATGGAAAAGTAACCGTTTGGTGTCAGGAGTGGGATCCACCGAATTACTGTTTTGTACTTAAATTTATATTTTATGTATGAATTACAGCAGATAAATATCATTCCACGGTCAGATTCTCGCTCTCTTCGAGAATTCAGACGTCTATGATATCGCTTATAATATCTTTTAAAAGGTATTTGATGCAAACCAGTTTTACAATGTTCTAGGGTATATACTTCGCAGTCCCTGAGATTTCTTTGTTGGTAAATATTTATCTGCAGTTATCTCGGGCTACCGGTGCGAGACTGTCCTTTGTCTGAGAGAAGCGGTATGCTAAGAATGTTTCTACCAGTGCTGTAGACCTCCAGTCCTGTATTTTCTTGTGGTTCACTGATAAAATGAACTAGAAGGGAAAGCCGATGGGAATAGCGAGGGTCAGCAAACGAATCCAACCGCTTACGTTCACCTCCCATACCAATATAAAGAAATACCGCACTGCACTGCACTGCCACGTTGTTCAGGCTTTCGTGAAATATCTTCCAAATACAAACAGCTCCGCTGCACAAACACTTGCTGAACGCGCTGCTAAAATAGAACAAAATTAAGGGACCCAGGGACTAATTTTGAATTTTATATATTCCTATAGGTATGAACTAAATACTTTATACACTTAAAGGTGTTTATCTTATAAACTACCACAACAATTACCAGCACAACCTATTTTATACTTTTGAGGGAATTAATTATTCAATTTATTCACAATGCGAAAACACCTTAAACGTACACCGAAGTGAAAAAGGTGATTTTCTAAAGTATTGAAGTTAGAGACTTTATTTAATTACATTCTTGATGTATTAATTAACTTTTGTAACAACTTAAAGTAAGGAAGTTTTAACATAATGATTATCTTTACTTCAAAAAAGGTGATGTATCGCACTCACATGACCTTCTCTACTCACAAACTCTTATTCTTATATCTTCTTCGTGTTAGTTGAGATAAACATTTGTACAAATTATCTTATTGCTTATTTCCTTGTAGGTACAAGGGGAATATTAGAATACAGAAGGCTTTGTGCGATAGTCAAATGTTTCAAAGCTTTGAGATCCCATTCTCTTTGTACCCTTAACATGTAAAAAATGAACAACGATGTTCCATTTCATGGAAGTTTTGTTTCGAAACTGACACAAACAGCAAGGCATATCTCCGAAACGGTTCATTCTACAGAAAAATGTATTCGGACATAAATTGTGTGTTTTAGCGAGATCTGCATATTTTGTACAGTAAGATTTTGTGTATCTCTTACGGTTTACGAGTTGTTCAAATGTCATCCAGAGTAAATAGGACTACATAGGCTATAGCCAGAAAATTTAAAATATATATTTGATTTCTCTTACAAATACCTCAAACATATGACATTTTAATCAAAATCGTTGGAGCCATTTTCAAGAAAATCAAAATTTTCGAAAAATTGTCTATGTAAATGGTAGTTTAGGGTGGGGCTATTTTCTTCAAAATTTTCATGTCGTATCCTTGAAAGACATTAATCTTAAATACCAAGTTTGGTCTGTAACCGACTTTTCGTTTTTGAGTTGTGCTGTCCACAGACTCAGGTGCAGATTGACACACACACACACACGCACACACACACACACGGAAGGACCTTTTTCTAAAAATGTTTTTTCTGGATTCAGGTGGTCTCCAAACATTTCCGGTGAAATGTCGACATCGAATTTGTGGGTGGAATGCAATACTTCACCTACTTACCGGTAGGGAAAGTATCCACTCCGTCGGAAGATAGAAAAGGGCTCCTAGAACTGGGGGAATGATATTCCATCGTGGTTGTGGTTATAAAATGTGCAGGAGTAGGTAGTTATGATATTCCCAATAGCTGTGTGGTGAGATTGTCAGAAAGGAGTGAGGCGTCTATTTGCAAGGCTGTCAGAGGAAATGTCAGTCAGTCAGTCATATTAAATATGCACGGCGTATCGGTAGATATCAACCTGCATAACAAGAAACGCGAGTTGTTAATTAATACAGCACAGGAATGTCATGTCAAGCTTCTTATTACCACATTCCTCCTACTACCTAAACCCTATTTCGCAAATAATTCACTAAATGCAATATAGCGTATTACCTTCTCTAATATAATGCTTCTTTGCTCTTCTATCCTAAACTAGAAAGTAGGACAGAATAAAAAATCTGACCTGCTACACTCACATAGCTTTTTCTACTCACTCTTGTACGGCATATACTTACAAATACTTATAAATTATTTTACTGCCAAGGTCCAGAAATAAATTCGATAATACATTCCCCATTTGAGAAAAGAATTATTGGAAAATTCAGACAAATAACAAGGGATATTTCCAGAAAGGTTGGCTAAAAACAAAATATTTTTTGACAAGAATTGTGTGTTTTAACGAGATTTTCCAGAAAATTCAACATATACATTTCGTGTGTCATAAAAGTCTATTAAAAGTAGTATTTTAATCAATAGAATCATAATCATTGAAATGTTTTTCATGTAAATTGTAGTTTGGAGTGAAGAATTCTGGTTTTTTTTTTTTCTTAATCGTGTCGCAATTTTGAAGGATTTCGAACTTGAACATCCGACTTTTCCCTATTGGCTTGAATTTTGCACTTCATCGTCTCTCAAATGGAAAGACATTATTTTTTTCTGGGCATACAAAGAATTTGAAGGCCGTTATACAGGATTATCGCTTAAAGCAGGCACCGGCAGGAAGGAAATTTCAAAGCGACCAGCTCTTCAAATAGTTGATCTCTTATCCCTGCTATATTCCCATATATTCTAATACAAATTCTTATCTGGATCATTGTAATCCATATACAGAAAAACTAATGTGAATGTAATTATTCCGATTTTCTTTTTGTCCCTATTTCTTCTAAAGTAGTACACATTGGGCTGGAAGGGAAGGATATGTGCTCCATAGAAGCATTAGAAACAAAAAACTTCTAATGACATTTTGCTATTTGATCAGCTGATTTCGAAAATTAATTGATTAATCACTTAAAAGACGTGAAGGAATTCTCCGAGAGGCTTTTTCAGACGTGAGGCATGTTGACAACGTTGCCGTGAGGTTGGTCAGGGAATTGACCTGATTTAATTCGAAATTCAACTATAAATACCAGGGTCCCTTGACATGAAGTAAATAGAGATATAGGTGTTTATAAGAACAGTCTTACAAGAGTGATATTTGCGAGTAACCTTCGACATTTCGAGCTTACATTCCAACCCCTTCTCTTAACTGACGTCATTCTTCGTCTCCACATTCTTGTGTTCCTGGTGGAGTACATTCCTATATTCTCGATGGCAATTTATCTTCTGGTATTGCAGCAAGCCAGGTTTACAAATCTTCAAAGCTTCACACGGCAAACCTCAATACTTAAACGGGGAAAATATTATATACCGGGAGTTAGTGAACTACACCGAAATATTTCCGGAGAGTACGGGGATAATTTCCACAAGCAATACTCAACATTTTCGTAAAATGGCTCATTTACATGAAAAAATGTCAGATGGAAAAATAGCAACAAAAAAATGGAAGAGAGAAAATATATCGTTTAGTAAAGTAGACGACGTATTGTATTCCAATGAAAAATTCGATGTCGAGATTTGAGCGGAAATGTTTTGAGGCCCCCTCAATCCAAAAAAAGCACATTTAGAAAAAGGCCCGTGTGTATGTCTCTTAGTCTAAGGACAGCATAACTCAAAAACGAAAAGTTAGTTTAAAACCAAAGTAGTTATTTAAGTATAATATCTTTCAAAGATGCGACACGAAGATTTTGAAGAAAATAGCCCCACCCTAAACTACCCTTTACATGGAAAATTTTTCGAATATTTTTATTTCGTGAAAATGGCTCTAACGATTTTAATTAAAATGTCATATGTTTGAGATATTTTTATGACAAGTAAAATGTATATCTTGAATTTTCTGGCTATAGCCCCTGTAGTCGTATTTACTCTGGACGACTTTTGCATAACTGGTAAACCGTTAGAGATAGACCAAATTATACTATACAAAAAATGTAGATCTTGCTAAAATACACAATTTATGTCTCAATACATTTTCTTGTAGGGTGAACCATTTCGGAGATATTCCTTGTTATGCGTGTGAGTTTCGGAAAACTTAGAACTTTCGTGAAATGGATCATCGTTGTTCATTTTTTTATATGTTAAGTGTGCAAAGGCACCAGAATCTCAAAGCTTTAAAACATTTGACTATCGCACAAAGCCTACTGTATTCTAATATTCCCCTTGTACCTACAAGGAAATAAGCAATAAGATAATTTGTACAAATGTTTATCTTAACTAACGCGAAGAAGATATAGGAATAAGAACTTTGTAAGAATGTTAGTACAAGAGTAGAGAAAGTCATGTGAGTGTAACACATCAGATCTGTGTATAAGATGCTTAACTTTAAATACCAATTTTGGTATTCAACCGAGTTATAATTTTTATGTTTTGCTGTTCACAATACAGTACGAGTAGTAGAGAAAGTGAAATTCAACAATGTGCAATAAAGAAGTGTTATTACTATTCGAATGATGATTTAATTTGTAACATATGAGTGTATACGTCACTAGTTAATCGTATTGGTTCAGTTTATTACACACGAAATGTCCCATTATGTACCCGCACTGTAATTCTTATAATTGCTGTGTGGAGTCATTTACCTCAAAAACGATTAACTGTATTTTGAGGACATAACCCAACTTTTTCACAAAGCAATAAAACAACCGCAGGCAATTTGCCTTTGCTATAAATTAAATGTATACTTCAATATCAGCCAGTATATCAACCCCGTTACAAAGGAGGTGTTGGACATTCAATTAAATACAACAAAAGGTATCAGTGATAGCTTATAAATCTCACGTGTCGATTGTGTGTAAATATCTGCGTCAAATGTAAACATTTATATATTTTTGTCGTACGCTGCAAAAAATGACTTAAGATTAATAGCTACACATACATACGACAGGATTAATGCCTTGGAACCGCTCTATGGGGCGAATGTGACAGGTTATATAGTTGGAAATTTGTAAACAAGTATTTGTCATGTTGGAGAATAATATGAAGTCTAATAAAATACGTGACATAAAATTGATCGCTACTCGTTTTCCGGCTGCTCTTCTTGGTACCGGCAGTCTCTCATCAGGTGTCTCGGCTAGCCACACTCCCAACACACGCCACCTGGTCTTCGTCGGCGTCCCTGGACTGGTCTGCGGTCTTCATCGTAGCGGACACTCCTTGTCTTCGAGGTCGGGTAGCCGTCAAAGCGGCCGTTAGTGCCTAGTGGATGGTCTTGTAGTCGCCGAGCATCAGGCGTTGACGTATCTCGGCATCGCGTACCCCGTCGACGAAGGTATAGGCGGCTTCTCGGGATACGAATTCGGAGGGGAGGTCGACCAAGGCTTTGCTGGCCAGCTGTTCGATTGCCAGGGCGAACTCCTGCAGCGTCTCCACTGGCAGTTGCATCCTAGATTTCAGTTGGCTGCGGTAGGCTGCGGCTAAGCGGTGGTTTCCGAACCGGTTCTCCAGGGCCTCCCAGATGTCCTTGGGCGCCGCCGCTGTCTGGACTGCGTTCAGCACCTCTGCGGCTCGTCCCTGGAGGCTGGCTATCAGCTGCGCGGCCTCTTCTTCTGGCGACCATTTGTTCTGCTTGACGGCGGAAGACTTCAAACGGTGACGTGCCATCGTACTTCGGTGATTTGACGCGCGTCGATATTGTGTCGCGTGCTGGAGCCTCGGCCTTGTAGTTCTTGAGCTTTTCACTAAGCATCTCTTCCACCATTGCATTTAGCTCCTTGGCGCTACCGTCGACCCTGTCTTCGAGAACGCTAAGCCGTTCCCCGACATTCTCCAGGGCGTCAACGCGTTGGCCGAGGTCCTCCATCTTTCCACCGAGCTCTTTCACATCCCTCCTTACGCCAGCCAGTTGCTCGCCGATAGCTCCGTCTTCATCTCTTTCAGCTCGGCAGCGAGGTTGTCGTTTGCCGTCTTCATCTCTGCTTTCAGCTCGTGTAAAAAGCTCACCAATGTAGCCTCCATCGTCATATCCCGCTTCTGACACCAGTGTGACTTTCGTGGGTGTAAAGTAAAGAAGACAGATGTAGTCGAGATAAAGAAACACTTTTATTTCCGTAAACAGTAACTTTGTACACTCGTTGCAACAGCAACAAAGTCTTTTCCGATTCACCAACAGCACGGCTCCGAATTAGTAACACAAAAACTGTCCCTTCTCACACTTTACCGCTATTTATATCTCCCAGGCACTATTCTGGAAACTTCAGGAAAGTTCAGTTATTATTGCGGTGAAATACAAAGCAGAAAATTCCAGAAGTCTCTATCCCTTTCTCTCTTTCGGCAAGCGCCCCAAAAATGCGGCCATTCTCTGTCTCTTTCCTTCGGCTCCTTTGCGGTAGTGCCGACAATAATGCGATGGGCGACAATATCTTAATGCCGCAAAGGGTAAAAATTCATAAAAACAGCGCATTATTATATTATTTTTTAAAGACGTGTAAGCAATATCAGAATTGCAGACAACCCATATTCTGAACTACATTGGAAAATCTTTTTTAGATCTTTAGTTAGGTTTTTCTGGGAGAAAATAGATTTTCAATATGAGAAAGTAAGAACAGAGTTGTTTTCGAGAAAAATGAGTTTAAGGTTGAAATAGAAGGTGCCGGCTTGCCCATTTAGAAGGCAGAGGTTCACCACTTTCTTTAAGGTATGGTGCATTGTTTGCAATAAAAATCCAAAAATATATTTGTTTTGTCCAAACAGCCAAAATATCACTTCGGTGTTCACTTAAAGCCTGTTACGTGTTCAAGTTATTCTCTTGGCATTGTTTCACAAATCTACCAGTACGAAATGGACTCATAGAGAAGCTGAGATTGGGAAGCCTGCCTTGCAGTTACTACTGTTTCTGTACTTCTCCCCCTTCACCGTTCACCTAGGTCTGATCTTTGTTCATAAGCTAGTGCGTGTGTGTGTGTGTCTAAATTAAATTGAAAGCATTAGGGGATTGTCTCATCGAGGACTGTTGTGAGAAACAGTGTAGGAAATCTGAATGATCGCGGAATAAAGCTCGTTTACCCAAAGACACCGCACCAAGGTAAACTAAAAGTAAGTGAAGGAACGTTCGGATATTGATTAGCCAGGACAACAGTTGGTGACACTAAACGGGGAAAGGGGGAGGTGCTGTGGTGGCGGGTGTCACTTGGCGGTCACAGCCGCGACGTGATGAATCTACCGCACTCTGGAAAGAGCTCGTTAATGCTGTATGCTGCACAAACAAAACACTCGGTGAATTCCGACACCTGGGCTGGCTCTACCTTGTGTTACAGTTTGAAACAGTACGTTCCAGCGGCAATTCACGTTATACCGAATATTTCAGGGTGGGCAATGTTAGCTAGAAAGTATCGTCCGGTCTTAAAGCAGCCAAGTTCAAAGTTGGTATTTTAGTTTAAGGTCTTTCAAAGATGCGACAGGAAGATTTTGAAGACGATTCCTCCACCTATACTGCGTTTTACAAGAACATTTTGATTTTATTAAAAATGACTGTAACGATTTTGATTAAAATGCCATATTTTCATTAACTTTTATACGAAATAAAATGTATACCTTTGATTTTCTTGCTATACCCATGTAGTCCTACATATTTACTGTGGATTATTTTTGCATAACTGGTAAACCGTAAGAGATAGACCAAATTTTACTGTACAAAAATGCAGATCTTGCTAAAACTCACAATTTATGTCCAAATACATTTTTTCTAGAGTGAACCATTTCGGAGATATTCTTTGTTGTGTCAGTTTCGGAGAACGAAACTTTCGTGAAATGGAACATCGTTCTTCATTTTTTATATGTTCAGTGTGCAAAGAGAACGGAATCTCAAAGCTTTAAAATATTTGACTATCGCACAAAGCCTACTGTATTCTAATATTCCCCTTGTACCTACAAGGAAATAAACAATAAGATAATTTGTACAAATGTTTATCTCAACTAACACGAAGAAGATATAGGAATAAGAGTTTGGAAGAAGGTTAGTACAACAACACATAACATTTTTTACCTTATGGTTCATAAAACAGAACATGGCTGTCATTAGTGCTACGGGAAATGTTCAACCAGTAATCAACCTCGGCTCATGTTTTATGGTCGTAAGTCAGCCAAATCACTTATTGGTGTCCTGTATAGCCAATCGTTAACAAATCCCCACAGGTCTGGTGATCTGGGAGGCCATGTCATCTGCTGTGATGCTATTCCGATCTATCTTCCAGGCTACTCTCTGTCCCAGAATGTTAGTACAAATTAGTACACTTTAGCGAGGCGCAATTTTACTGGAAAATAGTCCACATGCTGACTGATAAACGATAGACACAAACTCTTATTCCTTTATCTTCTTTGTCTTAGTTGAGATAAACATTTGTACATAATTATCTTATTGTTTATTTCCTTGTAGGTACAAGGGGAATGTTAGAATACAGTAGGCTTTGAGAGATAGTCAAATGTTTTAAAGCTTTGAGATTCCGTTCTCTTTGCACGCTTAACATATAAAAAAAGGAACAACGATGTTCCATTTCACGAAAGTTTTAAGCTTTCCGATACTCACACACATAACAAGGAATATCTCCGAAATGGTTCACCCTACAAGAAAATTTATTTCGACATAAATTGTGTATTTTAGCAAGATCTACATTTTTTGTGTAGTAAGATTTGGTCTATCTCTAACGGTTTACCAGTTATGTAAAAGTCGTCCAGAGTAAATACGACTACAGGGGCTATAGCCAGAAAATTCAAGATATACATTTCATTTGTCAAAATTTGGGAAAAATTTCCACGTAAAGGGTAGTTTAGGGTGAGGCTATTTTCTTAAAAATCTTCGTGTTATATCCTTGAAGGAGATTAAACTTAAATACCAATTTTGGTTTTTAACCTACTTTTCCTTTTTGAGTTATGCTGTCTACAGATTGACAAACACACACACACGGACCTTTTTGTAAATTTTTTTTTTTTTTTTTTTTTTGATTCAGGGGGTCTAAAACATATATTTCGGTGAAAACTCGACATCGAATTTTTGGGTGGAATACAATACTTCCCCTACTTACCAGTAGAGAAAGTAAAAATTACAGAAATTAATCGAATCTCTTTCTCATAAGGCTCCTCCTTTAGGTATTTAGGTATTCCGTATAGCGTTGTAACTTTTCCCTCGTTTCATGAATGCTACTATACGATTGCAATTTTACAGCTGAATGTTTTATAAGATATTAATTGCAATTGCTGAAAATCAAGCTGGGAGGCTGTGTGCCTCTATTGTCAGTTATTCGTCCCGAAAAAAATATCCACATCCAAGGATATTTCTGTAAATTTCGTTTATTACTATGTTCAGATATGCGATTTTAATTGTCATAAAGTGCATTGTTCGAAGTTCTGGATACCAGTGAATAATGTAATTAATTATATATTGAACAGAACACAATGCAGTTGTAAATTACTTCAACGTGAAGCAACCGTTTGCACCCAGCAGCGTTGCCATGTTTATTTCCAAGCCCTGTCCTCATTAACGCAATTTCTGGCAGTGAACCTTCCTCCTGATTCTCCAGTTCTGATAAAAAGCTTTAGAGAATTAAACACTTTGGTTAACTTTTTATCTCATAAAATAAACATACGAAAGGTGTTCAGTGACGCAACAGTCTTGGCTATTCCTCACTATTCAGTAGCACCGTTGGAAATGGTTTAAAAGTTTGCTTTTTCTAGATTTTGGTAAACATTTATTTAGAGGAATAAATTAGCCAACAACAACAGCAACATGTCAAATCTTTATGGAGAAGTAATTTCATTACTTAAAATCCAAGAGTTCAAGTTTGAATCTGTTGGAATGCTTACAAGAATAATGTTTTTTTTTTTGTTTTTTTTTTCAATGCTCCCAATTCTATTAAAGGTATACACTGGACTGCAGTGGCGGCTCGCAGTCAAAATTTTAGGGTAGGCAAAGCGTAACAGTAACAAACAACAACAACAACAACAACAACAACAACAATAATAATAATAATAATAATAATAATAATAATAATAATAATAATAATAATAATAATAATAATAATAATAATAATAATAATAATAATAATAATAATAATAATAATAATAATAATAATAATAATAATAATAATAATAATAATAATAATAATAATAATAATAATAATAATAATAATAATAATAATAATAATAATAATAATAATAATAATAATAATAATAATAAACCCTGTTTATCCGAAATATAGGGGGCGAGGGGGGGCACATGTTGGAAATTTGCAATCATATAATATTAAATCATTATTTTACTGTCAAAATTTATAGTATTTGTTGCAGATAACCGTATTAATTTGTGCTAAACAAAAATTGTTCTTTACATCAAAATTAAAATAATAGTTTAAAAGTCAGTAACTGACTGCACATTAAGTTCACCAACCTCCAAGGGGGGGCCGTGGACGCCCTTGCCCCCGTTTCGCGACGCCCATGACTAATATAGATTAAGAAATTGAAAAATTGTCTGACTGCAGCTTTGTGTTAAATAGCTAAAACACTCCTCTTTTCATTGTCAGTGCGCCGCGAAAGCGAAATTTGTAATAGTTCACTAATTAAGTCGGTCATACTGGTATTACACAGAGATAACGACAGATGCAGATCTCTGACATCTTCGTTCGTGGAGTATGGCTGTTCGGAAAATGTCGCATAAATTCGGATTTGGGCAGGCAAGTGTTCGGACTGCGTCTACGCATGCTCGGAGTGCATATACAGACCGAATGTTTCCTTATCCCTATTCAAGGGCCTCGTACTGAGGAAATGGGGCCGGGCAGGCAGAGGTTAAGCTAGCCTGCTCTCCACTACCCAGGTTCCATGCGTATCATTTCTGCCGCGCGTTTCAAACACGCAGTGCAGTTTTGATGAATCGGAATTGAGATTAAAGGATTTGACCATGCGCTGGTCATTATAACCGAGAAAACTTTTCTTGAACTGCAATTTAGGGGAAAATGACGGCTCAAATGATAAAATGCAGAATCATAGTTAAACATTATTTGTTGATGTATTACGATAGGGTAGGCAATGCCTACCCTGCCTACCCTGAGGAGCCGCGCCTGCTGGACTGGATTAAAAGTGGAAATTGAGTCAATAACATAAAACAACAGTCATTTTTCAAACTCAGGGGTCTCCATCTAGGGGATGTGTGAATAGCGACCACAAGGTACGTAAGCTGAGCTGAACATTACTTCCACTTACTGGTGTTTTGCTCCTCACTGTAACTTTTCTATCTGACCTTACCTTGGTCATCTCTTGTTCTCTTCCGACCCCGATGCTATTAGGGTTCCTGAGGGCTAGGGAGTCTTTATTTTTCCAACCTCTCCATTTCTCTATAAAACCTTAACCCCTAACATGCTGACCTGTCATGGCATGTAATACGTCCTCTGATTGGTGATCAGAGGATATGGTCGGTGAATTTATTTTGATAACTCTCCTGGTCAGATCGGTGAGACCCGTAAACCAACGACAGGTGTAGTCCTCCAAACATTCTGGGGGTTGTGAGAGAGCGATGTAACCGCCAAAACATAAAAATATGGTGCTCTCTAAAAAGCGGTTACTATTACTCCTATTGCTCTCTTCAATCCATCAGTTGAAAATATTGGAAAGCAAGAGGATTAATGACTTCATTGTCAGAAAACCAGCATTAGCTAACAACGTATACTAAACCTGGAGTATCGCAGTGTCTAATCGGGCTTTTGCGATCAATTGTTTCTAAGGCCGCGTAGTTGAGCGACCTTAAACCTACGCCTTCTTCTACTCCGCAGTGTCTAACACCCTGTAGATGTTTGGTAATGCGGCACTTTTTAAGCACTTCTGTGTACGTGTATCATGACCATTGCCAAGTTCAACAACGGAGAAAGCAATTCCCAGAAAGAAAAGTATTTAATATATTTGATTCCCCCCTGTTACTGTATTCCGTTTTATTATATTTTCTCTTTTCCAGGGTTCATTTTCATTCATTATATACGGCCTTCAATCGGTTCTCTTCCTCTTGTAAATTCTTGGCTGAATGCAGACGACCGAGCGGCCGTGATTGGATGAAGATGTAAGGGCGGGCGGTTATTTGTAGGGTGCGGGAACTGCCGGGCCGGGCCGGGCCGGTCGGATATGTAGCTCGAGGTCGATGGATGATAGTAAAAGGGGGAGGTAGGGAGTTATGCATTATGGAGGATTTCCGTTAACAGAACGCAGATAGCTGGCAATCTCCACCTCCTCCTTTCTCGCCGGGGAGTATGAACGCCTTTGTCGAGCACACCCAGCCACAACTTCATTGAGAACCAAGACAAAAGGTACAACTTCTCTCGGAGCATGTGAGGTTTACCACTAGAAAATTAAATGAGCTCATGGCGTGTTCCTGGCTTCACTTGTCTCTGTGGATACCATAAAAATGTGTTTCATTAATTTTATTATATACAAAAACGTTGCACTCAGGTGACTTTCTCTACTCTTGTACTAACCATTCTCACAAACTCTTATTCCTATATCTTCTTCGTGTTAGTTGAGATAAACATTTGTACAAATTATCTTATTGCTTATTTCCTTGTAGGTGCAAGGGGAATATTAGAATACAGTAGGCTTTGTGCGATAGTCAAATGTTTTAAAGCTTTGAGATTCCGTTCTCTTTGCATACTTAACATATAAAAAAGTGAACAACGATGTTCCATTTCACGAAAGTTTTGTTTTCCGAAACTCACACACGTAACAAGGAATATCTCCGAAATGGTTCACCCTACAAGAAAATTTATTTAGACATAAATTGTGTATTTTAGCAAGATCTACATTTTTTGTATAGTATGATTTGGTCCATCTCTAACGGTTTACCAGTTATGCAAAAGTCGTCCAGAGTAAATACGACTACAGGGGCTATAGCCAGAAAATTCAAGATATATATTTCATTTGCTATAAAAATATCTCAAACATATGACATTTTAATCAAGATCTTTAGAGCCATTTTTAAGAAAACCAAAATTTTCGAAGCATTTGCCATGTAAAGGGTAGTTTAGGATGGGACTATTTTCTTCAAAATCTTTGTGTCGCATCCTTGATAGACATTAAACTGAATACCAACTTTCGTTTTCAGCCGACTTTTCGTTTTTGAGCTATGCTGTCCACAGAGTGACAGACTGACACACAGACACACAGGGACCTTTTTCTAAAAATGCTTTTTTTGGATTCAGGGGGTCTCAAAATATATTTCCGGTGAAATCTCGACATCGCATTTTTGGGTGGAATAGAATACTTGCCCTACTTACCAGTAGAGAAAGTAATAAACGATGATCCATTTCACAAAAGTTGTAAGTTTTCCGAAACTCACACACATAACAAGGAATATCTCCGAAATGGTTCACCCTACAAGAAAATGTATTCAGACATAAATTGTGTATTTTAGCAAGATCTACATTGATGATTTGGTCTATCTCTAACGGTTTACCAGTTATGCAAAAGTCGTCCAGAGTAAATACGACTACAGGGGCTATAGTCAGGAAATTCAAGATATACATATCTCATACATATGATATTTTAATCAAAATCGTCACAGCAATTTTCAAGAAAATCAAAATTTTCGAAAAATTATCCATGTAAAGGGTAGTTTAGGGTGGGTATATTTTCTTCAAAATCTTCGTGTCGCATCCTTGAAAGACATTAAACTGAAATACCAACTTTGGTTGGTATACCTTGGATATACAATGCGGATTGCATAAAACTGGAAAATAAGGGGTAGTGGACTCACCTGGTATAAATGTCCTAATAAATAGAATTCTCCACTAATTTCGAGATATAGCCTGTAGCATTGGATATTAGAAATTCTGTTTCATTAATTGGAACTAGCAAAGGAACAGAATCTCATCAGTGTGTTGAGTTAAGCGTTCATTTACGGTGAAAATGATATCAGTGCAAGCTACAAGATAATCGAGGCTTCAGTGGAAGAAAACTTACAAGTAGCGTAACGTTCCCCAGAGTTCTACTTCTCCCCTACCTCTCTCCTGCATTTGGAGAGCTTGAACTCCACTTTGTAAAGGACTTGACTTCACTGTTCCACTGTCCATTTCACCTGCTCTCCAGCAAATTGGAGACGATCTTATCAGTAGCTAATGTTGTTCATATGGCAGGCTTCCTTGAGCTCCAATTTCCTGCTCCGTATTGTTTTCTGCAATTTCCATTTGCCAGAGTTAACATTGGAAGTGTTTTTTGTAATTTCTTTCAATGGCTGCTACAGAAATTGTTTCCCAAAACCTCCAAGGTAAACTGTGGTCATTTACACTTAATTTTTATGGATGTTCTTTGTGTATTCTTTACTTTACGTCACGCAAAAATTGTCTTAAGACCAACACTGGAGGTGGTTATAAAAGAAATGGTGGAATTTACCAGTGCCAGTTGATGTGTTGCACTCACATGACTTTCTCTAGCCTTGTAATATTCTTACACTCATTGCTATATCTTCTTCATGTTAGTTGAGATAAATATTCGCAGAAATTATCCTATTGCGTAATTTGGTGTGGGCACGTCGAGAATATGGGAATTCTTTGCACGGTTAACATATTAAAAAAATGAACAACGATGTTCCATTTCACAAAAGTTTGTTTTCCAAAACTCATACATCTAAAAAGGAATATCTCTGAAATGGTTCACTGTACAAAAAATGCATTTGGGCATACATTACTTTGGTATAGAAAGATTTGGTCTATCTCTTACGGTTTACCAGTTATGCAAAACTCCACCAGTGTAAGCAGGACTACATAGCTATAAAAATATCTCAAAATATTGCATTTTAATCAATACTGTGTGAACCATATTCGAGAAAATCAAAATGTTCGAACAATATTCCATGTAAAGCGTAGTTTAGTTGGAGGAATTATGTTCAAAATCTTCATGTCACATCCTTGAAAGAACTTAAATACAAACTTTGGTTGTTAACCGACTTTTCGTTTTTGAGTTATGCTGTTCACAGTGACACACACACACGCGCGCGCACGCGTGCAAAGAGAGAGATGGATCGACGGGCCTTTTTCTAAAAATGCTTATTTTTTTATTGAGGGGGCCTAGAAACATATATGTCCGGTGAAATATCGACATCGAATTTTTAGTTTGGAATGCAATACTTCCTCTACTTACTATACGTAGTAGAGAAATTAAAATTATTTATTATATCATATAAGATGAAATCTAGAGATGACTTATATAAAAGTATACGTATATGATTTTCTCCTTTGTTTCAGGTAAGCATACACTGCATCTATGGAAAATGCATGCATAACTGCACTAGATAGTGCAAAAATATTCCCTGTCGGCCAATTTGTGGAGCTCGGAATTAAAGGTAAAGCAGAATTCGTTCGCTATTCGCATATTAAACTTTCGATGCATGTAGATGAATTTATTTAAAATATTTTCATGTCCAGCAGGACTTTTACTTTCTCTTCTGGAAAGTAGGGGAAGTATTGTATGCCATCCAAAAATTCGATGTCGAGATTTCACCGGAAATATATGTTTTCAGACCCCCTGAATCCCCCCCCCCCCCTAAAAACCCATATTTAGAAAAAGGTTCGCGCGCGCGCGCGCGCGTGCGTGTGTGTGTCTGTCAGTCTGTGGACAGCATAACTCAAAAACAAAAAGTCGGTTAAAAACCAAAGTTGGTATTTAAGTTTAATGTCTTTCAAGGATACGACACGAAGATTTTGAAGAACATAGCTTCACCCTAAACTACCCTCTACATGGAAAATTTTTTTAAAGTTTTGATTTTCTGGAAAATGACTAACGGTTTTGGTTAAAATGTCACGTGTTTGAGAGATTTTTGTGAAAAATGAAATGTATATCTTGAATTTTCTGGTTATAGCCCCTGTAGTCGTATTTACACTGGACGACTTTTGCATAACTGGTAAACCGTTAGAGTTAGACCAAATCATACTATACAAAACATGTAGATCTTGCTAAAACACACAATTTATGTCTCAATAAATTTTCTTGTAGGGTGAACCATTTCGGAGATATTCCTTGTTATGTGTGTGAGTTTCGGAAAACTTACAACTTTTGTGAAATGGAACATCGTTGTTCATTTTTTTATATCTTAAGTGTGCAAAGAGAACGGAATCTCAAAGCTTTAAAATATTTGACTATCGCTCAAAGCCTACTGTATTCTAATATTCCTCTTGTACCTACAAGGAAATAAGCAATAATTTGTACAAATGTTTGTCTCAACTAACACGAAGAAGATATAGGAATAAGAGTTTGTAAGAATGGTTAGTATAAGAGTAGAGAAAGTCATGTGAGTGCATCTCCTCAGATTTTTTTATATTTACAGGCGCAGCTTAATTTGTATTACGTACGCCATATAGGTTAGTAGATCCGAAAATGCGCATATCCGTATAATTAGCAAGGTAATGGCGGTGTTCAGAAGCTAATTAATGCAGTAAAATTCATTAAGCTTCTGATAATTAATTGTTGTGTTTAGTTCGGAAGAGAGAATCAAGCTGGAAAATTCAGTGTCATAGCTTGGATTTGAACCACGGATCTCGGCTTATGTATCAACCGAGTTACCACGCAAAACAAAAAAGGAATATTTGGATGAAAAACTTTGAAGTTTCAATCATGAGTGGTTATAGAATGAACCAGAAAATAAATAAATTCATAAGTGTGTATACTTCGAAAATCGTGTCGAGGTACCGACTGGTTAAAAGATTAAGAGTACTTATGTAAGGCTGGGATTTGGTGTTAATATTATCATCACGTTGTGCTGGCTGGCTGGCTGGCGGGTTATACACGAGTTGTGCCATGGTCTGCAACACTAGGTAGTTAAAACTTTTCTCCCCTTTTTCGTCTCCCTTGGGAAACCTCTGGTTTATTCTGCAAAGTTTACAGAATCATACTTTTCATTTAATAGCGCCTGCCTGAAATGCAAGGGAGATAACCTGCGTGGACGGTTCAAATTGCACAACTTTCGTTTCAAAAGGGAGAGAAAACAGTGAAAATAACTAAACATTTCCTGCTCTACATGATGTGGACTGAAAATCCATTGTACAGCAAAGTCCATTTCATGAAACGTTTCGTAAACACCTATACAGATGCAAAAACACATAGTCGATTTCACTAGCAACTGTTAAACTGATTTAACACTGCAGTTAAAGTCGTTAACAATGTTAGCTTTAACATAAAGTAAAACTCGGTGTTAACTTAACACTGTGGTACCCCTGAGTTAAGGCGTTTATAGATATTATTGACTGAATTTCATGAAAACCCAAGAATAAAACTCTTTTTACTTTCTCTAGTAGGTAGGGTAAGTAGATGAAATATTGTATTCCACCCAAAAATTCGATATCGAGATTGCACCGGATATATGTTTTGAAGCCCCCTGAAGAAAGAAAAAAATCTATAGAATAAACGTCCGCTCGTGTCTCTGTGTCTGTCAGACTGTGAACTGCATAACTCAAAAACTAAAAGTTGGTTAAAAACCAAAGTTGGTATTTAAGTTTAATGTCTTTTAAAGATGCGACACGAAGAATTTGAAGATAGCCCTACCCTAAACTACCCTTTACATGGAAAATGTTTATTTTCTTGAAAATGGCTCATACGATTTTGATTAAAATGTCATATATTTGAGATACTTTTATGACAAATGAAATGTATATTTTGAATTTTCTGGCTATAGCCCCTGAAATCGTATTTACTCTGGGTGACTTCTGCATAACTGGTAAACCGTAAGAGATAGACCAAATCTGCTGCGATGCACTCACATGACTTTCTCTACTCTTGTACTAACCATTCTTACAAACTCTAATTCCTACATCTTCTTCGTATTAGTTGATATTAACACTTATACAAATTATCTTATCAAGTAAGAAGTAATATCTCCGAAATGGTTCACCCTACAAGAAAATTTATGGAGGCATAAATTGTATTTTACCAAGATCTACACTTTTTGTACACTATGATTTGGTCTAACTAACGGTTTACCAGTTATGCAAAAGTAGTCCACAGTAAATACGACTACAGGGGCTATAGCCAGAAAATTCAAGATATACACTTCATTTGTCATAAAAGTATCTCAAACATATGACATTTTAACCAAAACCGTTAGGGTCATTTTCCAGAAAATCAAAACTTTAGAAAAATTTTCCATGTCAAGGGTAGTTTAGGCTGGGGCTATGTTCTTCAAATTCTTTGTGTTGCGTCCTTGAAAGACATTAAACTTTAATACCAACTTTGGTTTTTAACCGACTTTTTGTTTTTGAGTTATGCTGTCCACAACCTGACAGACACACAGACTGACACACACACACACACACACACACACACACACACACAGACGCACAGACTGACGCACACAGGCGCGCGGACCTTTTTCTAAGTATGGTTTTTTTGGACTGAGGGGGTCTCAAAGCATATATTTCCGGTGAAATCTCGATATCGAATTTTTGGGGTGGAATACAATACTTCCCCTACTTACCAGTAGAGAAAGTAAAAATAAGTTAAAACAACGTCTAAAAATTAAATGTAGGCACTTTCTAGCTTTCTCCCATAACCCTAACCACTGCACTTGACCGAACACTTGTAGATAATTTGATGACACTGTTTATCTACGCCCGTAAAATTTAATTTATCAGTTCAGTTCACAAACATGTTGTATTATTCTACTGCGTGCAGTAATGCATAAAAGGAACGTTATCACATGATATGCCTTCCCCAGGAATTATGTGTTTGCGCTCCAAAAACCAGATATTCCGATTTTTGTGGTCGAGCTTGAATGCCTGGAAGTAAATAAAGGCTTGTAACAGAATGTATAATAATTCTGGTTTAATTTAAAATGATATAAGTGGTGAAAAAAAAAACTGTTTCCAACAAGTCGCGAACTTTAATCTTTCGCCTGGTTTATGCCATTAAGCATTTGTCTAACCTGCTATGTGCTTTAAAACTGTTTTTGCCTGCCACGATACAAGCGTTTGGATCAACAGTTGCAATTCCAGAAATGTGTTCACAAATTTCTCTTCCTACCCTGGGGAACCAAGTACTTACCAATGTGTTCACTTACCTTACATAATATTTATTAATGATGGAATCTATTGCTCAAAAGAAACCGTTTAAAAGAGCGACAAAAAATCTGTTATAATTCTGAAGCTGAAATTAATTGTTAGCGCCATAACTGTGGAAATAGTACTGCATCACATTGCAGAAATAAAAAATCAGGAAATGTTAAAATAGTTGCGTGTATAAAAGGGACAAACCTGGGAAGATTGGTTACGGTAGTCAGGAGAGTTCCACCATTTATTGAAAATACCCACGCATACCCGGATATTAAGATCCATGCCGAGCAGTCCGGAGCAGAATCACCTGAGAGCAGCATTCCACTTAGGATAGTGCAAAGGAGGAGGCGGTAATCCCGCATCAATTCTCGTACTAAAACAAAAAGTCTAATGTGTTGCACTCACATGATTTTCTCTACTCTTGAATTAACCATTTGTACAAACTCTTATTCCTATACCTTCTTCGTGTTAGCTGAGATTAATATTTACAGCAATTATCTTATTGCTTATTTCCTTGTAGGTGCAAGGGGAATATGAGCGATAGTCAAATCTTTTAAAGCTTTGAGATTCCGTTCCCTTTGCACACTTAACATATAAAAAATGAACAACGATGTTCCATTTCACGAAAGTTCTAAGTTCTCTAAAACTCACACACAAAACAAGGAATATCTCCGAAATGCTTCACTCTACAAACAGATTTATTGGGACATAAATTGTTATTTTAGCAAGATCTACATTTCTTGTACAGTAAAATTTTATCTGTCTCTTACAGTTTACGAGTTATTCAAAACTCATCCAGACTAAACAGGACTACATAGGCTATAGCCAGATAATTCAAAATATACATTTAATTTGTCATAAAAGTATCTCAAACATATGACATTTTAATCAAAATCGTTAGAGCCATTTTCAAGAAAATCAAAATTTTCGAAACATTTTCCATGTAAAGGGTAGTTTAGGGTGAGGCTATTATATGTAGCCTGAGTTTCGCGCAAGCCTCGGTTCTTTACAGCTTACGTCACGTGTATCTCTCTCTCACACACACACACTTATACAGATATTTTTCTAAAAATGGTTCTTTGTATTCAGGGGGCCTCAAAATATACTTCAGCTGAAATGTCTACGTCGAAATTTGAGTCAAATACAATATTTCCTCTACTTGCTATACGTAGAGAAAAAAACAGGGTCAGCTGATTCGCCTGCTATAAGGATGCTCGTGAACTTGACTGGGGTGTATAGAATTTTTTTGTGTCTTAAGCTTTACAAAGTATCAACAGGTCACTTTAAATGTAAGTGCAACCTTGCTAGTTTTAAGGGCACTTTACTCCAGGCGATGTACATGTGTGGCTGGATTTTTAATCACTCCAGTAAATAATGTTTATCCCTTGATGGATTCATTTGCCAAAGCCAGGGACGCTGCCCGCTGCTACGTTGTTTTATTACTAAACACATGGGAAATTACCAAATGTTGTAGTGGGGAAAAAAGAGAAAGCTCTGTCTCTCTCACGCTTCGGAAACTCTGGCCCTATGCGGAACATAAACGATCCGCAGACACCAGCTTTTTTTCCCTTCTTTTTTTTCGGAAACAGCCAAATGCGGAACGCTTCCTGTAAATCACCATTTGGGGAGTGGAAAAATATAACATTACCATCGTTGATTAATTTTATGTACAGACAAACTGCTTTTCGTGAAGTGACTTGGGAAATGCCAATCAAAGCAAAAACACTGCGTTTGCGCAGTGCACTATCTGGAACTAGATTTATTGCTAAGACCTGCTTGTTTATTTTGTTATAGATTACACAACGGCGTGGTTTATCTCGCAATCTGTATACAGTAGGTTTACTACAAAACTTGGCCGACAGGCGTAGACACTATCACACATACATTCACGTGAAATCACATTAACAATTATTATCAGAATAAATACAAAACTTCGCTTGTCACCATCTGTATCAATACATCTATGGCATCTTCTGAAGAAATTTTTATTCACATGCATTATTTCAGCTTCCAAGATAGCGCTAATTTCCCTCGTGTTATTAATTTTGTCTTGTGCAAGGTGCCTAAGAGATTTTCGAAGTGACCGTTCTAACCTTTCTACGATTCCGTGTAGTTTCTGTTGCGTAAGCACACGCTGCTTTGCCTTTCTTTTCCTATCACGAATTGATTTTGTGTCCCTGAGTTTATTTACAAGCAAACGAATGGTCTCTCTACTTGGAACACGCACGCCAGGAAATTTAGTTTCAAATTGCCTTACAACTTCCCTAAAAGATGATGTAAGCACATACATATCGTGTGAACTGGACTAGAACACCTAACAGAAGTAAGAATAACGTGCGTGTGACAATTAGCACGTGTGCACAGGGAAATGTAGGTCACATGGGTCATGCATCTGCGGCCAAGTTTTCTAGTAAACGTGCTGTAGATCTATTGTAGCAACCATGGTCCAGGGATAAAGTGAAGGAAACATAGGATGCTACATATCGCAGTCATATAGGCACACAAGTAACTCCATAAGAGCTGTATAGAGAGGGCAGTGGGCGGCCCGTCGAGTAACTAGTATTTTAGCGTCCATGGGTAATATTATTCCCTTTTAAGCAAGCATCCGTGACATTTTTATCCACCGGGAAACCTACAGGTACACGCAATGATGGGATGAACATTGTGGTAGATTAAAAACCAACCCTAAATTTGCCTACTTGCCAGGGAAACCCGGAAACCCCATGGACGGTAAAGGCCGGCACGAATCGATGTCCTTCGCACTTTTTCCTTCCAAAGAAAGGCATGCTAAGGGCCGAAAAGAAAAATCTTTCACCGGGTTTGAACCTGCAGCCTCGAGAACGAGAGGTTACCCTAGGCCATGGAGGACGAGGAAATATCACGTTGTCTATCTAGCTTATGGTTCACAAGGTAGGAGGGGGGCTTAAGCCCTCGAGCAATACATTTCTTGTCCTTATGCACCTCCGGAGAGAGAGAGAGGTGAGAAAGTATGAAATGTGCTCGTGCCTGAGGAGAAGCAGCAGATGGTAGGGCCCCTAACGAAAACAGATCCCCTGGGGTCCCAGATTTGCTCAACTTTCCCGATCCGCAGGAGAGAGCAGGCATCTGCCATACACAACGAAACTCCCGCCAACGCTTGCAACCCTGAAACAGACAAGCAGAATGAAAGGTAAAGTGAAATGAGAAATAAGATGAAATGTAGTGACAGGAAATTTGGGGTATATGATTAACCTGCCCATATTGGGCTAGTGAGATTTATATCTACATACATAGTTGTAGTATTTGTCTCGCTAGTTTAGAACCTTTTTCTCATTTTGCGGTGGCTCCGAAAATCTGATATCTTCTCGGTTCTGTAGCTTAGCATTTAAATATTTCATTGACTTTCAAACACAAGCGACAAATTGGAATCCATTGGGTCCTTAGATGTTTTCTAAAAGTTCTACGTTCAGTTGGGACACGCAACAATTCTGCAGGGATTCCCGTCGATCAGAGGTTTTAATGCTGTTGCATATAGGTCACGTTTTGCGTGGCGACCCGGCCCCTGTCTGTCACACATGCGCCGTCCAGCTCTCCTTGTCACATATTTTGGTTGATTGTCCGCGACATGCTCCGGTGCGCCAGTGCCTTGGCCTGGGTGCTACCCTGTGATCAATTTTACTCAGGATGAATTTTGAATAACTCGTAAACCGTAAGAGATAGACAAAATCTTACTCTAAAACAAATAATTTATATGTGAATAAATCTTTTTGTTGAGTGAACCATTTCGGACATATTCCTTGTTATTTGTGTGAGTTTCGGAAAACTTAAAGCTTTCGTGAAATGGAACATCGTTGTTCATTTTTACTTTCACTACTGGTAAGTAGAGGAAGTTTGTATTCCACCCAAAAATTCGATGTCGTGTGCGTGTCTGTGTGTCAGTCTGTGGACAGCATAAATCAAAAACGAAAATTATTAAGTATTTAAGTTTAATGTCTTTCAAGGATGCGAAGCGAAGATTTTGAAGAAAATAGCCCCACCCTAAACTACCCTTTACATGGAAAATTTTTTGAAAATTTTGATTTTGTTGAAAATGGCTCTATCGATTTTGATTAAAATGTCATATGTTTCAGATATTTGTATGACAAATGAAATGTATATCTTGAATTTTCTGGCTATAGCCCCTGTAGTCGTATTTACTCTGGAGGACTTTTGCATAACTGGTAAACCGTTAGAGATAGACCAAATTATACTGTACAAAAAATGTAGATCTTGCTAAAATACACAATTTATGCATGAATAAATCTTTTTGTTGAGTGAACCATTTAGGAGATATTCCTTGTTATGTGTGTGAGTTTCGGAAAACTTAAAACGTTCGTGAAATGGAACATCGTTGTTCATTTTTATAGGTTAAGTGTGCAAAGAGAACGGAATCTCAAAGGTCAAAAAGATTTGACTGTCGCACAAAGCCTACTGTATTCTAATATTCCCCTTGCACCTACAAGGAAATAAGCAATAAAATAATTTGTACAAATGTTTATCTCAACTAACACAACGAAGATATAGGAATAAGATTGTGTAAGAATGGTTAGTACAAGAGTAGATAAAGTCATGTGAGAGTAACACATCAGATTTTCGCTTAACTGTATCTCAGTGAACATTTTCACTCTGGTTATATATTTTGTACATGGAGCAAGCTTGTTCTTCTATAATTTGTACATTGATTTCTCTGGGCTACGCAGTGTAACTGAAACCCAAGATTGATAGCGACAGTTTATGTCAATCAAAAATACACGGATATTGTGTGACGGGTGAGTGTATAACCTTGTTTGTGTGTATGTGTGTGCGCGCACGCCTGCATAATGGACAGCAAAAATCGGCTACTTCAGCATTGATCATCGCTACACAAAAGACACTGTGTGTGGAAAATAAAGCACATTGTATTACTGTCACAATGGATTCGTTAAGACAAACAAAACATTTCATTGTGTAAAATGGACGATTTACATAAACACATTCCGCGTAAACCCCGTCGCTATTAATGAAAGGAGGGATTATTTAGTATTACATATCAATTACATAAATCAAGCAGCAGTAGCAACAACAACAACAACAACCCTGTCTGTCCACTAGGCGATGTTCAATTGCCGAAATGTTTTAAAATTTAATGCGCGTCCATATGTTAACCGAAAACTAAAATGTAATTTTAATACATTTTGAACGGTTTAGGGCACACTGGGATAAAAACTAACTCAATAGTTACATGTGCATAAACGATCCCTGATTTGCTTATTTTTATTTACAACATATAATGAATTCGACAGACTATTATTTCATTCATGCACCATATAGGAGAAAATCACCAATATAACAAAAATTACAGTTTAAATCCCCAGCGCAACAATCCGTACATGCCGCCCGACCGCTGTGTCCCCACCTCTACCCACTACGGGCGTCATAATTAGTGTGCAGTACAGGAGGGGGGGATGTGGTCTGCACCCTCGTCACCAGGTGCCGCTTTTTACTTTCTCTACTGGTAAGTAGGGGAAGTATTGTATTCCACTAAAAAATTCCATGTCGAGATTTCACCGAAAATATGTTTTGAGGCCCCCTGAATCCAAAGAAAGCATTTGTAGAAAAAGGTCCGTGTGTGTGTCTGTGTGTCAGTCTGTGGGCAGCATAACTCAAAAACGAAAACTCGGTTAAAAACCAAAGTTGGTATTTAAGTTTAATGTCTTTCAAGGATGCGACTCGAAGATTTTGAAGAAAATAGCCCCACCCTAAACTACCCTTTGCATGGAAAAAAATGATTTTATTTAAAATGGCTCTAACGATTTTGATTAAAATGTCATATGTTTGAGATATTTTTATGATAAATGAAATGTATATCTTGAATTTTCTGGCTATAGCCCCTGTAGTCGTATCTACTCTGGACGACTTTTGCATAACTAGTAAACCGTTAGAGATAGACTAAATCATACTATACAAAAAATGTAGATCTTGCTAAAATACACAATTTATGTCTCAATAAATTTTCTTGTAGGGTGAACCATTTCGTAGATATTCCTTGTTATGCGTCTGAGTTTCGGAAAACTTAGAACTTTCGTGAAATGGAACATCGTTGTCCATTTTTTATATGTTAAGTGTTCAAAGACAACAGAATCTCAAACATTTGACTATCGCACAAAGGCTACTGTATTCTAATATTCCCCATGCACCTACAAGGAAATAAGCAATAAGATAATTTGTACAAATGTCTATCTTAACTAACACGAAAGAAGATATAGGAATAGGCGTTTGTAAGAATGGTTAGTACAAGAGTAGAGGAAGTCATGTGAGTGCAACACATCAGATTTTTCTTTATCAAGTAGCTGAACGCACCTCGGACCAAAAAATCATCACCTTAGTGGGTTACATTACCAATACCCATGAAGTTCTGAATAGTTTTTCCTTAAATTTTTATTAATTATTATATAAATAATTGCATTTATTTCAAGTGGCTATTTGGATTGATAACTTACGAGGTTTTGAGTGTATAAAGTTATCTCATCCAGTAGAAAAATAATACATCACACTTTTCCCTGCTTGTTCTTTGTATAATCAGCTATCCTCTGAACTTCAATTATTTAAATATATATATATATATATATATATATATATATATATATATATATATATATCAATTTACTAGAAATATAAAAAAGCAATTGCAAAGTCAATCACTTACAATATTTTTGCTTTATTACCATCACTAATATACTATTCTTTCATCGGTGGATTTCGAAAAAATAAATGAATTTTTATCCAAATTGGATGCGTAATTCCACAAGAATGTCTAAAGATAACAGTTTGTTACTTGTAAGATGCGTAGAGTAACTTATTTCTGACATAGCTTCGGTAGTAATTATGTGACATAACACAGGGTTTCGAAATAATTAATCACTTAAAAGAGTTGAAGAAATACACCGAGCAGCTCTTTCAGACGTGAAGGAACTCGACAACGTTGCGTTGAGGTTGGACAGGGAATTGAACCGGCTTCTGGATGTAAACAGGTTGGTCGTTGGAGGGTCGTGTAATGTTTTGGGAACTAACGCCTGTGATTGGCCTACATTCGCACAATAAACATGGAAGTACACGGCAGGGTATTTGTTTATGTTCTCAAGAAGCACCGCTACGGTGTTTGTTTATATAGTGACCTAGTGACAGTGACACCCACACAATCTGCATTGTTGCCAGTTTGTTTTTGAGAAAACTGAGATATCTCCATAGGAAATTACCAGAGACAAAAACGTAAGATACAAAATGAGTTCCAAACAGCAAGATCTATCACTGGTTTAAATTAATGTAATAACTTCCCTTCCACCCGGTATATTATGCATTGGACCGGCGCACGGCGGTTCAGTGCCGGGCGGCCTCGTGCGACTGTGTGTACGTGTGACTGTAAACAATCGAAGGGGCAGAAACAAAAGGGATACCAGAATGTTCTCGAGACTTCGGTCACGGTACACGTGTGTGTGTATGTGTGTGTAGGGGGGGGGTGGGTCGAGAGAGTTCGGTGTGACGTCATCCCCTGTATAAAAGGACATGAAGCAGCAGCACAGTTGTTCAGTTAGTTTAGTTTTAGGATTAGATCTGTGGTCACAATTCAGTGAGTGTGAGCCAGCTGTTTGTGTGTGCGTTATAAGAAGATTGACGAGCGTCGAAAAGTGACAGTGAAAGTGAAAAAAAGACACTAAAGAGATGGAGCAAGACTACCAAAGTGATAAATAGTAATAGGAACAGATTTTGTCATTTTGTCATAGTATTATAAATTTACTATTGTGTTGAATTATCTATTGCATAATGTGTTGAAGCTTTCAACGTTCTACCGCTCATACTTTCTAAACGAAACTCACGCACACCCAGGGAGAAAAATCTCAATACTGGATCGGCGGCAAAGATGAACCAAAAACATTGGAAGACGTTTTCAAGCGGTGTGACGCATTGTTGCTTCTACTTGTGATCTACAAAGCGCAAATACGACTTCAATGCTTAGTTTAGTAGCAAATTAGGAAGTTAATCGACCTTTGTATTTTAATTTATTTATGTTTTGAGGTCCCAAAACGTATATTTTCGTTGAGCTTTTAGTTCCGGTGTTTTGCGTGGAATAGAATACGTCGTACAGTTATAATAAATAAGCAGCAGGGAATGTAAAGAGATAATTGAAATCTGATGTGTTGCACACACATGACTTTCTCTACTCTTGTACTAACCATTCTTACAAACACATTCCTGTATCTTCTTCGCGTCAGTACAGATAAGCATTTACAGAAATTATTTTAGATCTTTGTAATTCCGTTGTTTTTTCACGGCCAGGAAATAAACAAGTGAATAACGGCCATTTGAGAAAAATATAAGTATTGCACAAATCTCACAAGTAAGGAATACGTCGGAAATGGTTTATTCCACAAAAAATGCATTTGGACATATATTGTGTGTTTTAAAAAGTTTTGTTTTATCTCTTACGTTTTTGTTGTTACGTAAAATAGGCAAGAGTAAATAGGACTACATGGTTTATAGCTAGAAAATTGAAAAATATTCTTTACATTTGCCTTAAAAATATCTTACACATATAGCATTTTAATTAAAATCGTAATAGCAGTTTTTCAGAATATCAAAACTTTGGAAACATTTTCCATGTAAAGTGTAGTTCAGGGTGGGGGAATTTTTTTCAAAATCTCTGTGTCGTACCTTAAACTTAAATACGTACTTTGCTTTTTAACCGACTTTTCGTTTTTGACTTATGCAGTTCACAGTTACACGCGCGCGTACACACACACATACACACACACACACACACACACACACACACACACACACACACACACACTGACACACACACGGACCTTTTTCAAAAGATGCTTTTTTGGAACTTTTGGACCCAATATCTCATATATTTAAACAAGCAATTCTTGTATATAAATATATTCCGCGCAACTTGGAAACGGCTCTAACGATTTCGATCAAATTTTGTATTCAGACAGGGTTTTGCTTATTAAATTTATCTGTATAGGTGTTATTCCTGAAAAAAACGCGATTTTACGCGTAGGTCACAATTACTTTAAACCTTATTTTGGCCATAATTTCTCTGTTAATGGGCCAATTTAAACAAACAAGCCAGGATATTAAAGGTCTCGTCAAGGAAACCGCTCCAACATTTAGGAAAAAAATTTATATGTAGTTAACATTTTGCTTTTCAAGTTTATCTAAATAATATCTTCTCCCCACTCCCACCCCCCCCCAAAAAAAAACACGATTAAAAAAGGGAAAACAAAGTCGAGCGAACCTCGGTCACCCAGACAACGAGGAAATGGAATAATAAAGAGAGAAATCGTGTTCGATCAGCATTTGCCTACGACAATGGAGTCGAAGCTGGGACCCTCGATATGCAGCCTCACACGGTGATGCGATGTTAAGATTAGAACTAGAGTAGGAAAATCTGCGGCCGCCCAGTTGTATGTAACTAAAGACCACAGCCAGAGAATTGTGCAGTGAGCGCCTGACCGATATGCATCCCAACACACACGCACACTGGCTACTATATGATTATCGCCATCACCTCGAATCGCCCTTTGATTCCGGCAACTAGAACCTGCCGAGACGTGAAATGCCACGCTATCGAGAGACGGGAGGTGATTTCCTTGTGATAATATCATCCAATAATAAAGCCCCATTTAACCAAACCTTGTAATCAACATCTGAACGCTAATAAAAGCGATACCGCGTGGCTATTTGTTCACGCGGTTGGAGGTCCCTCCCTGTAATTCGCTCCTTTTTACTTTCTCTACTATAGTAGAGGAAGTACTGTATTCCACCTAAAACTTCGATGTCGAGATTTCACCGGAAATATGCGCCCGCTGAGTCCAAAACAAGCATTTATAGAAAAAAGGTCCGTCTCTGTGTGTTAATCTGTGGACAGCATAACTCAAAAATGAAAAGTCGGTTAAAAACTAAAGTTGGTATTTAAGTTTAATGTCTTTCAAGGATGCGACACGAAGATTTTGAAGAAAATAGCCCCGCCCTAAACTATCCTTTACATAGAAGATTTTTTGAAAATTTTGATTTTTTTGAAAATGGCCTTAACGATTTTGATTAAAATGTCATATGTTTGAGGTTTTTTTATGACAAATAAAATGTATATCTTGAATTTTCTGGCTATAGCCCATATAGTCGTATTTACTCTGGACGACTTTTGCATAACTGGTAAACCGTTAGAGATAGACCAAATCGTACTATACAAAAAATGTAGATCTTGCTAAAATTCACAGTTTGTGTCTAAATAAATTTTCTTGTAGGGTGAGCTATTTCGGAGATATTCCTTGTTATGTGTGTGAGTTTCGGAAAACTTAGAACTTTCGTGAAATGGATCATCGCTGCTCATTTTGTTCTATGTTAAGTCTGCAAGGAGAACAGAATCTGTAAGCTTTAAAAGATTTGACTATCACACAAGCCTAGTATATTCTAATATTCCCCTTGTACCTACAAGGAAATAAGCAGTAAGATAATTTGTACAAATGTTTATCTCAACTAACACGAAGAAGATATAGGAATAAGAGTTTGTAAGAATGGTTAGTACAAGAGTAGAGAAAGTCATGTGAGGGTAACACATTAGATTTTTTATTCTTCTTCTTCATTCTCTGAAGACGAGGAAGAAGCCCTCAATCTTATAAAATTCACGAAGTTGTATTTGTATCATGTTTTGTTTTTATTGGAGTTGTATCGTTCTAAATATCGAATTTATTGGTTCTTGTTGTCGTACTAATGGGAACGCCAGTTGTAGCCAAAGTATGTGCAATCGGCGAGTGACACTTCACGTTCCCTGCATTAAAGTAATTGTGCACATTTTGAGTAATGTGTGCCATGTCCTTACGTACTGGTTTTGCACGTCCTATAGGCGTGGAATTTGCTTTATTAGTAGCAAGTATATTACCTGTTTCCCACGGCCGCCACATATTCTGTTATGCGCCACTTCTCGTGTTTTAACGGCTGCATAAACCTTGCAACTCGCCTGGGTTGTTTTGGTTCCTATACACGCGCCGGCCAGGCAATGTCCTTATCTCCACGTATACTTACCGCAAGGCCAGATGAAGTGGGCACCTGGCAGAAAAATCAAATATCAGTCCTTAGGGTCGTTTAAGATTACTCGAGCATATTTAAACTAAAGTATGGATTTTATTAAAAGACTTGCTTGCCTATCAGAAATGTATCGAAATCGCGACTCGGAGAAATACGTAGTGTATCTCTGAAGAGCTAATACCAGCTCAGTGGAGTTTGTGGTGTGAGTGATTGCCCAGTGCTACGAAACAAGAACTTGATTACTGTGGGCGAAATCTGTGCGATGTTGTCAATAAATCACGAAATTTGTTCGCTCCGAGTACTCACGAACAAAACAAAATATCAGTCTGTTTGTTCAGTACCACGTTGGGATTTTCATACACGTTTGTTTTTGCGAGAAAGGGATGGAGTTACTAATTCTACCTTTACCTCTGGGAGTTTAATGATAAGCCCCGGTCGTCGTCTTAGCTGTGGAAAGGAGAGCGAGGGTTTACTTTAGAATTTATGTTCTCGATATTTCCCTTCCTACATCTTTCACACCCAGTTCTCTCCGACTTTCATCTTCAATTTTCCTTGGTGTATCTGCCGACCAGTATAAATCTTAGCTGTGCTTCAAGACAAAGGGAAATAGCCAAGAGAAAGCAATTGTCTCTAGAGATGCAGCAAAGAATACAATCTATGTTCTAACACGCATGATAAAGTGTAACAATAATATAAACTAATATTTTCTTACCATAACTTTTCTTTTATTAAACTTCAGTATGGAAGTTGCACCCAGTTGTAAATTTTGAGACCTTTAGACCAAAATATGCCCGGATAGTAAAAAGCCTGCAGTGCTTTGTCTATCTTCATCCTCAGAGCTCTGTAATGTCTGCCGCTATCATACAAAGGCATAGATGAAACCATAGAACACTTTCAAAGGCTTTACTTACCAAGGCTATTAAAGCAGATGCTGTCCATATATTTTTAGCTCCTCTTTAGGAAACTATCCATCACTCGCCGTAGTTCACGTTGACAAAATTCTGGTAATTTACGTCTTGTTAAAAAACGGCAAATTCACGCTCTCGTTCAGTTAATTCTGTAAAAAAAAGAGGGGTATCAAAATTATATTAATGTATGTACAGGCCTTATAACTTATAACACCATGATAAAAAAATCTGATGTGTTGCACTCACATGACTTTCTCTACTCTTGTACTAACCATTCTTACGAACTCTTATTGCTATATCTTCTTCGTGTTAGTTAAGATAAACATTTGTACAAATTATCTTATTGCTTATTTCCTTGTAGGTGCAAGGGGAATATTGGAATACAGTAGGCTTTGTGAGACAGTCAAAAGTTTTAAAGCTTTGGGATTCTATTCTCTTTGCACGGCTAAAATATAAAAAAATAATTACGATGCTCCATGTGATGGGAATGTGTTTCCAAAACTGACACAAATAACAAGAAATATCTCCGACATGGTTTACCCTACGAAAACATTTCCTTGCACATAGATTGTGTGTTTTAGCAAGATCTACATTTTTGTATCTTTGATGTATCTCTGACGCGGGGCCCTAATGACCAAGTTGTCGACGGGCCCTTAAACCCAACACACTCACTCACTCACTCACTCTCTGACGCTTTACCAGTTATCCAAGTCATTCAGATTAAATAGGACTACAGGGGCTATAGTCAGAAAATTCAAGATATACATTTCATTTATTATAAAATATCTCTAATATGACATTTTAATCAAACTCGTTAGACCATTTTCAAGAAAATCAAAATGTTCGAAATTTTTCAATGTGAAGGTTAGTTTAGGTTGGAGGAATTTTCTTCAAAACCTTCATGTCGCATCCTTTAAAAACATTAAGCTTAAATTCCAACTTTGGTAATTATTATTTATTTATGCCAACAAACTTACTGTTGGTGTTTTTAAACACACAAGCCGTGTGTGGGCAAAGTTTGAGAGGTAGAACTGGAACTTAAAAATTCAATGCTACAACTGGTTTGAGAATTTAATGCCATTCTGGCAGTTTGTCACAATAGCTCAATGGTTAGAGCAGCGGAAGGTCTGTGGTTCAAATCCCAGTTGTGGCATTGAATTTTTAAGTTCCAGTTCTACCTCTCATACCAACTTTGGTTTTTAACCAACTTTTCGTGTTTGAGTTATGCTGTCCGAAGACTGACATATACACAGACACACGGTCTTTCATCTAAAACTGCTTTCATTGGGTTCAGGGGGCCTCAAAACATATTTCCGGTGAAATCTCGACACAGAATCAAAATTGGTAATTTTTGACTATTTTGGTTGAAGGTCCCCCCTTAGCAATGTGAATGCATCAATGGTAGGTATCTCAGTGTTAAGGTGAAAGAAGCGATGTAAGTTTTCTACGTGACGGAAAAGTGAAAGCGTCGGCAAAAATCAGAAGATGCTTCCAGCACTTTCTTGTAAGGAAGGGGAAAATATCGAAGAGGACTTTATTACATGCGAGCGCTTGAGCAATAAGGCCTTGCCAGAATCTACCATGTAGCAAAGTAGATTTCCTCGTCCAAGGCAAAGGAAAGTATAACGCGTCGGTCGGAGAAATATTTACCAATAAAGAAGGAATTGTATGTGCCGAATAGAATTGTAAAGCTCAGCTGTAAGTAGAACTTACAGTTGAAATTACCTACTTTACAAATCTGATGTGTTGTACTCACTTTTTTTTACAGTCTATTCCTACAAACATTTAGTGTTAATGTTCTTGTAGTTACAAGGAGAAAATGAGAGCGATAGCCAAATATTTTAAAGCTTGAAAATTGCGCTCTCTTTGCACGCCTAAGGTATAAAAAATGAATAACGCTCTTTGTTTTGACAAAAGTCATAACTATTTCAAAACTCACACAAATAACAAGCAATATCATCAAAATGGTTCACTCTACAAAAGGTTTCGCTGTATAAAATGGTGTGGTTTAGCAAGATCTATATTTTGTGTCCAGTAATATTTTGTCTATCTCTTACGGTTTACCAGTTATGCAAAAGTCATTAATAGTAAACAGAACTACATGGGCTATAGCTATAGAAAGTTCAAAATATAAATTTCGTTTGCCATAAAAATATCTCAAAAATGCATTTTAATAAAATCGTTAGAGCTATTTTCGAGAAAATCAAAATTTTCGAAAAATTGTCGTTGCAAAGGGTAGTTTAGGGTGGAGGAATTTTCTTAAAAATCTTTGTGTTGCATCCTTAAAATATGTTAAACTTCCATACCAACTTTGGTTTTTAACCAACTTTGGTTTTTAACCGACTTTTCGTTTTTGAGTTATATTGTCCACAGGCTGACAGCGATACACACACACACACACACACACACACACACACACACACACACACACACACACACACATGGACTTTTTTCTAAAACTACTTTCTTTTTATTACTGTGGCCTCAAAACATACATTTCTGGTGTAGTAGACTTACTATGTAGTAGAGAAAGTAATAAAGAATTTCCAAAACTCAGTAGGATTCCACTATGGAGTGTAAAATACAAACATATTTACTTTTGCTGTTACGTATATTATAGAAAAGTACGACATTCCAAAAAATTGCATGAACAGGTTCTTTCTAAGTGAATTAATTCTGAATATAGTTATTTTTAATGAACTAGTTCTTGCAACAGGTTCATCTATTACTGGATCTTTGAACTGATTATAACTATATTATACACACTGCAGTGGAAATGCATGTTTTGAGGTCCCCTTGCGATCAACGGCCTCACCAGTCACCTCGCCCCCTTCCTTCCAGTGATGGTATAGTTCAGCCGGAAGTCGCAGTTCCTTACAACGCGACCCCTTTACTTATGTGTCAAGCAAGCGCAAAGCTAGAATCAAAGGAGCCGAACTGGAAACGCAAAGAGCGGCTCAACTATAACAGGAGGCATAATCAAAACGAACTTCACTTAAACTATAATTTATTCACCAACTTACATGGATCTAACCATCCCATAATTAATTAGTTGGTTAATGAGGTCTATCTGTAACTTTGTATGTACCTACATCCCTAATTTTCTAGCCATATATCGGTGAAAGGAAACACCGGTCTTAAAAGTTAGACTTGTTTCATTGCATACGCAACAATAAAATCGGTCACATTCGTCAACTACTCTAGAGACGAAAGTTCATTCACATATATACTGATTCCAGCGTTCCAACATTCAAGAACAGGTCATACATGTTAGTGTACGGTATGTTTATTTACACAGCACCTAGCCGCTTAATGCAACTTTATCTGTGCAGTATAGAAAGTGTTATAATCGTTCTAGCTTTTGTGTCTGTGGGTATGGTTTCTTCCTGCATACCTAAGTTTGGGGGCAGGAATAGGTGTTGGGGTGAGTAAGTGTTAGAAGATGGGAGAGCCATTACCGCTACCCAAGGGCGTCCTTCGGAAGGGGTGCTCTGTGGTCGTATTGACCTAGTGCCCGTACCAGTTGGTTGGTGTGGGAACTCAGTTTGGTGTGCATGGTTTGGGATCGCTCCCTTACCAAGTCCATGATGTAGGGCAGTCCGGAGTGGTTGTGAAGGATGTAAGGCGGGAATATACGCCCGGTATCATATATTGTTCTTAACGCCCTATTCTGCACTGTCTGAGTTTGCGTATGGTGGAGGGTCCCGCTGATCCCCAGGCTTCGCAGCCATAAAAGATCAATGGCGGGATGATTGCCCGGTAAATGCGTAGTTTTAGGTAAGTGGGCATGGTAAATCGGAGGGTAGAGCTATCTGAGAGCAGCGTGGCCGAGTCCGGCCTTTGCACGTACGTGTGGGGCGTATGTTAGTCCGCGGTCGAGGAGAACGCCTAAGTATTTGGCGGAGGTTACCCGTGGGATATTTCTCCGCCTGAGCCGAAGTGACCGTTCCGGCCGCAATGGCGAACCTTACCAAGGAGGAGAGCGGAGATTTTCCCCGGACTAATAGCCATTCTCCACTTCTCACTCCAACGGCCGACGGCGTCGAGTTGTCGTTAAAGGGGAGGGAGGCAATATCTCACATTCTTGTTTTGTGCCATGATGAGGACGTCGTCCGCATACTGGCATGTCACAGTATGTTGTTCCGTGAGGAAGTTAGACATGTAAGCTGCAAAGAGTAGCGGGGAGAGTACACTGCCCTCTGGGACTCCTGTCGCTATAACTCTTAGTGTTGACAGTTTTCCTTCCACTCTCATTCTGAAAATGCGGTCCTGAAGGAAGGTGGTAATTATTGTGAGATATGGGAGAGGGCACCAGAGGCAGTTCGAGTAGAGTGGGGAAGCCCACCCGAGTGTCTTTACCGCAGTATCTAGCCGTTATACGGCTTAACCTGCGCGATAGTATGATGGTTTGCTCTACAGGGATTTAATACTTCTGGGAATGTTTTTTTTTTTTTTTTTTTTTTTTTTTTTTTTTTTTTTTTAAATCGAGTCGAGTGGGGAAGCTTATTCCCCCACCCGAAGTGTCTTTACCGCAGTACCTAGCCGTTATACGGCTTTACCTGCGCGATAGTATGATGTTTTGGTCTACAGGGAATTAATACTCTGGGAATGTTCCAGAGGCTCCAGAGGCAGTTCGAGTCGAGTGGGGAAGCTTATTCCCCCACCCGAAGTGTCTTTACCGCAGTACCTAGCCGTTATACGGCTTTACCTGCGCGATAGTATGGTGTTTTCTGGGAATGTTTAGTGGAATCAGGGGTATTTAAAGGGGCGAGATGGATGGTTGGTAGGGATTGGTCCATGAGCGGGCAGTGCCCGTACATGCTGATTGGCTGGTTAGTCACTCCTCCAGGTTCTGGCCGTCAGTCACTCACTGAGAGGTGATCTGAGTTAGGCGCTCTACTCTGTTTCAAGTACAGATATTAATTTTGCCTTTCCCATCTTCGAAAATTAGCTGGGAATGTTTAGTGGAATCAGGGGTATTTATAGGGGCAAGATGGATGGTTGGTAGGGATTGGTCCATGAGCGGGCAGTGCCCGTACATGCTGATGGTACATGCATACGGTTGGTCAATCAGGTGACGCGCTAATCTCCTCCAGGTTCTGGCCGTCAGTCACTCACTGAGAGGTGATCTGAGTTAGGCGTTCTACTCTGTTTCAAGTACAGATATTAATTTTGCCTTTCCCATCTTCCAAAATTAGACCGTTGGACTTAAGATGCCCTTCGGCAATTTTTTAGATGGTAGTCGGCGCGGCTCTCTCTGGTCATATTGTCCCAGAGTGTTCACCAGTGGGTTAGGGTGGTTCTGGAATTTATTGTACATTGTTCGAGCGCTTGTTTTAATCACGTCGACAATGTACGGGATGCCGGAATGTTCGTGAAGGATGTGGGCGGGAAATCTCCAACCAGTGTCGTAGATCATCCTTAATGCCCGATTCTGCAACGTCTGGAGTCTGATGAAGGTGGACTTTGCCACCACTCCCAAGATCTCACATCCGTACAGGACCAGAGGCGGGATGATGGAGGGATGTTTGCCTGCTTTAATTTGTACAGTAGACCTTGGTGCCTGGTTGTGGCGAAAGCTTTTGCCACGTTCAGCCAAGAGCCAAGAACCAAATCAGGTCGCTCGGGTTTACCCGGGCGGGATGTATGCCCATGGTACCCATCCGTTTAGTACGGATTGACCCGTGAGGTATGTTAGTCTTATCAGAAGCTATTTGTCAATGTCAGCTAATGGTGATGATTGGTAACTCTCTTACTATAGACTTGGGATGTGCACATCAAGCGAAGAGAATGAACTTCTTCAGTGCATCTTGAGGTGGAACCTGGATTCTCACACACCACACCAGCTTGTTTCGTCACGAGCACACAGACAGACGGATGAGTGCAGGAGAACTGTAGCTCTGCCTCTGTGACGACAGATGGCACTAAGGTACCATCCAGTCTATCTGCTTTCATTATAGGAGGAGAGATGGCACAGCATTCACTATCACCATTTATTTTCATTTTTACTATTGTTTTGTATTTAAAGTGGAACTTTGGGTCGTGGTATTAAATACACAATCCGGTATTTACCTTGGCAACTGAGGGGAACCGCGAAATTACGCAGCTAGGTGGGAGTTAGCACAGGATTTGAATTCGGGACCTTGAATGCTGGCCATAAACCTTACCGTTTGTGTACTAATATTAGTAGCAAGCCGTCCGGAAATGTACGGTTTGGACGCTCTAGCGCATTAAAACGTGAGATGGTCGTACGTTCACATTTCGTCAATAAACCCAACATCGACCTGTCAACATTAGAAACGGGCTTCGAACTGTATACCTCCTACATTATTGCAGAGCCTAAATTGGTGGTGAGCCTGACGCACATGACCCAATACGTGCAGTTGTCTTTCAAGGTTTTCAGTCGCTCCGTGCACTCGAGGCATAAGGTCCTCCGCTGACGTCAGAGGAGTGCCACACTCATCATATAACTCCACAGAAAATAGTGGAGAGGTGTCAGATCTGGTGACTGTACTGACCATGGAATTGGACCATTTCTACCAATCCATCGATTTGAATATGCGACGTTCTGGTTATTCCACATATTTACATCTAAGTGTGCTGGAGCTCATGTCGGCCATTTGAGCAGCTGTGTACTGGTACATGTCGCACTGCTGTTAAAAGCGTCACTGTACTGGAAACTACACAAGTAACGCAGCAGGATGTGCACCAGGTACTCTATGGAGCAATTTAGCGCATGCGCAGGGATATTATCATGCTCAGGTCGTTCATCCCAGTACGCAGATGGCTAAAGGGCTCCATATCTACTGTAAATTGCATTTCAGGTTGCAAGGCACAAAACAGAAGACGCACAGTGGAAGCCCGTTATTAACTTGAGTGGTGGAGCCAGTATAACGCTAAACTAATTTCTACAAACGTTTATCTTGACTAAGATGAAGAACTTAGGAGTAAGAGTGGTTAGTACAAGAGTAGAGAAAGTCATGTGAGCAAACAAAATAAAATACAAAAAGCTATATAATAATGATAATAATAATGATGATGATGATGATGATGATAATAATAATAATAATAATAATAATAATAATAATAATAATAATAATAATAATAATAATAATAATAATAATAATAATAATAATAATAATAATAATAATAATAATAATAATAATAATAATAATAATAATAATAATAATAATAATAATAATAATAATAATAATAATAATAATAATAATAATAATAATAATAATAATAATAATAATAATAATAATAATAATAATAATAATAATAATAATAATAAATTAAGGAGAAAATAAAATTATTTAAAGAATTATACATAGCACACCGAAAAATAATTAGATAAAATATGGGAAAACATTTACAAAATTATCTCAATGCAAAATATATATAACAATTTATAGGATAAAAATAAATAAAATAAGGATAAAAATAAAAGAGATTTATCTCTTCATTACAACAAAATAAAACAAACTATAACATTTCAACCAACACCACTCTCACAAAACAGCAACTATTACTTAAACAAAACAAAAACAAATATGTAGAATTAAATTATTATTTATAAATATTGAATACAAGTATTAATTATAATCATTATTATTCTGTTTTATAGCACTAAAGTTGTTATATTATTAAATATTATTATTTATCATGATTATTACTTATTCCTTTTATTTAAATTGTTAATTGATTGACTCAGAGTTCTGCACTCTAAAATGTTTTGAATGAAGCTTGCTGGCGTGCGTGCGATTTTGAATACGCCCACACTGTGAATTCACTTCCTTACGTGCTATTCGCCATCATCCATGCTGAAATGTTCAAATAAATGACTAAAACGTGCTAATTGGAAATTTAAGTGTTAAAAGCTTGTAACTGCTTTTACAAAATGACAGGGCATTTTACTCTCTCTACAATTCGATGTCGAGATTTCACCGGAAGTATACGTTTTGAGGCCCCCTGAATCCAAAAAAGCATTTTTGAAAAAGGTCCCTGTGTGTCTGTGTGTCAGTCTTTGGACAGCATAACTCACAAACGAAAAGTCGGTTAAAAACCAAAGTTTTTATTTAAGTTTAATGTCTTTCAAGGATGCGACACTAAGATTTTGAAGAAAATAGTCCCACCCTAAACTATCCTTTACATGGAAAAATTTTCAAAAATTTTGATTTTCTTGAAAATGGCTCTAACGATTTTGATTAAAATGTCATATGTTTGAGATATTTTGATGACAAATGAAATGTATATCCTGAATTTTCTGGCTATGGCCCCTGTAGTCGTATTTACTCTGGACGAATTTTGCATAACTAGTAAACCGTTAGAGATAGACCAATTCATACTGTACAGAAATGTAGATCTTGCTAAAATACACAATTTATGTCTAAATAAATTTTCTTGTAGGGTGAAGCATTTCGGATATATTCTTTGTTATGTGTGTGAGATTCGGAAAACTTAGAACGTTCGTGAAAAGGATCATCGTTGTTCATCTTTTTATATGTCAAGTGGGCAAAGACAACAGAATCCCAAAGCTTTAAAACATTTGACTATCGCACAAAGCCTACTGTATTGTAACATTCCCCTTGCACCTACAAGGAAATAAGCAATAAGATAATTTGTACGAATGTTTATCTTAACTAACACGAAGAAGATATAGGAATAAGAGTTTGTAAGAATGTTTAGTACAAGAGTAGAGAAAGTCATGTGAGTGCAACACATCAGATTTTCAGAAAAAGGTCCGTGTGTCTGTTAGTATATCGGTCTGTGGACAGCATAACTCAAAAAAGAAAAGTCGGTTAAACACGAAAGTTAGTATTTAATTTTAGTGTCTTTCAAGGATGCAACACGAAGATTGTGAAGAAAACTGCTCCACCTTAAACTACCCTTTATATGAAACATTTTTCGAAAACCTTGATTTTCTTGAAAACGGCTCTAACGATTTTAATTAAAATATCATATGTTTGAGATATTTGTATGACAAATGAATTGTAAGAATATAGTTTGAAGGAGTTAGAAAAAGTCATACACGAGTTCAACACATATTTTACGTTTGATTCAATCTTAACTGATATCTTCTGAACAAAACCTAATGCTGGCACATTTATCTCCCCAGAATGAGTATATAGCTGTTGCCAGAGCCAGGTACAGTACGCACTTAACATAAACCTGATATGAGGCTGTGACTTAATAAATGTTAAGAGTACCAAAGTGTAATTAAATACTCAATACGCCATAAAATCTCTTACGATGCTAATCAACAATACATGTAACAGACTAGCTCGCTCGCTCGCTCGCCCGTGAGGATTTGCTCCCTAGACGCACGCTCGTTTGCTAGTCTATAAACACGGCAACGCCCGTGCCTGGGCTCCAACACGCAATTCTGCTGTTAGTGGCAATCCACTTTATTTAGTGCACCTATAATAAGTTAATACCTATTAGGTTTTTCATTACTCTATATAGAACATTATTATTACTATTTTATTTTGGTGCACCTGTATGAATACAAAAAGTGACCCAAATTCAATGACGTTTATAACATATGCGGTACCCCAGAGGTCCATTTCTAATTTATAGATTACTACACATGTAGCTAAAATATCCGGCGTTGTTGTCCATGGTTTGATGATTTATCACTACAACATTTATACTTAGGTTGTACTTGTCCAATAGCCTTGTGTTTCTTTGTTACTAATTGAAATACCCGACGTCCGTGATTTGATGATTTATCACTACAACATTTATACTTAGGTTGCACTTGTCCAATAACCTTGTGTTTCTTTGTTACTAACTGAAATACCCGACGTTGTCCGTGGTTTGATGATTTATCACTACAACATTTAGACTTAGGTTGTACTTGTCCAATAACCTTGTGTTTCTTTGTTACTAACTGAAATACCCGACGTTGTCCGTGGTTTGATGATTTATCACTACAACATTTAGACTTAGGTTGTACTTGTCCAATAACCTTGTGTTTCTTTGTTACTAGCTGAAATACCCGGCGTTGTACGTGATTTGATGATTTATCACTACAACATTTAGACTTAGGTAGCACTTATCCAATAACCTTGTGTTTCTTTGTTACTAGCTGAAATACCCGGCGTTGTACGTGGTTTGATGATTTATCACTACAACATTTAGACGTAGGCTGTATTTGTCGAATAGCCTTGTGTTTCTTTGTTACTAACTGAAATACCCGACGTTGTGCGTGGTTTGATGATTTATCACTACAACATTTAGACTTAGGTTGTATATCTTCTTCGTGTTAGTTGAGATAAACATTTGTAGAAATTATCTTATTGCTTATTTCCTTGTAGATGTAAGGGGAATATTACAATACAGTAGGCTTTGACCAATAGTCAAATATTTTGAAGCGTTGAGATTCCGTTCTCTTCGTACACTTAACATATAAAAAAAAAGAACAACGATGTGCCATTTGACGCCAGTTTTAAATTTTCCAAACCTCACACACATAACAAAGAATATCTCCGAAATGGTTCACCCTAGAAGAAAACTTCTTCGGACATAAATTATGTATTTTAGCAAGATCTACATTTTTTGTAGAGTATGATTTTATGTATTTCTAGCGGTTTACCAGTTATGCAAAAGTCGTCCAGAGTAAATACGACTACAGGAGCTATAGCCAGAAAATTTTTCTCAAACATATGACATTTTATTCAAAATCGTTAGAGCCATTTTGAAGAAAATCAAAGTTTTCTAAACGTTTTCCATGTAAAGGGTAGTTTAGCGTGGAGCTATTTTCTTCAAAATCTTTGTGTCGCATCCTTGAAAGACATTAAACTTAAGTACCAACTTTGGTTTACAACTGACTTTTATCTAAAGTGCTTTCCTTGAATTTATGGGGCCTCAAAACATATATTTCTGGTGAAATCTATACGTAGTAAAGAAAGTAAAAAGTAAGGACACAATAGTTTTTGTATCTACCATTTACATTGTAGGGAAAATTTAGAGTTAAAATTCGCCTTGCAAGCGAACGAGGGTTCGAACAATTTCATTTAGACACACACATTGAACTGCACGTTATAGAAGCATTCACATTCATAGATAAAGGTGTAACATAAACACAAAGCAACAAACTAAACCCTGTTAAAATGCAATAAAAGGTGCAAACACGTAGTTGCGAAGCGAAACAAATGAATATTTCCTCCGTTTTATTACCTTTATGAGTCAATCTCGATGGTCCGTCCACGCACAAAAAACCATAAATAAGTTTTTCAAAGCAATAAACGGAATTGCAGGACAAAAGGCTTGTACGTCATTACATTAAATATCAGTTTTATGTTTATTGACGACACAATTTCACATGCAATGTCATGCTTATTTATAAACTGCAAGAACTGATCAACACAGATATCCTTCTCAAAGCACGTGCTGTAAGCTAGAGTCCGAGGTTCAAATGCAGCCCGAACCAAGGCTACCAACAAATAGAATAGTGGTAGGGATATACAAAATATAATCATTTTTAGACTGTAAGCAACACAGGTAAGAAAATTATTAGACTCAAAGAAAGGTTTTAGTTATATAATACCCAAGATTTTGTCTCAAACATATATATATATATATATATATGTGTGTGTGTGTGTGTGTGTGTGTGTGTGTGTGTGTGTGTGTGTGTGTGTGTGTGTGTGTGTGTGTGTGTGTGTGTGTGTGTGTTTGTCCGTGAAATGCTTTTAGAATTTACATCAACCACTTCGGTAATTGTCTATATGAAAAATTATAACAAAATTGCCAAAAGTGAATTTTAAATTAGCGTTTTCAAACATTTCTGCGAAATTTGAAGATCATGGCTGCGAATTAAATACCAGATAGTGTCGTACTTGAAGCTTTCATGGTGAGTGTTATTAATTATGACATCATTGAAGATCAGCCGTGTTAAATTTAAAAATGTTGAGCCCTTCATCACAAACTGAATAAAAAACAAATGGGCATCTCAAAACCAGGCCCTCTTCAGGAAACATTTTTATGTTCACATGGTCTGGAACTGATATTTAATATTTGAGAGGTAGAACTGGAACTTAAAAATTCAATGCCACAACTGGGATTTGAACCACAGACCTTCCGCTTACCGGGCGGACGCTCTAACCACTGAGCTATTGTGACAAACTGCCAGAATGGTATTAAATTCTCAAGCCCGTTCGTATTTCTCCTGGTAAAAACACCAACAGTAAGTTTGTTGGCATAAATAAAATGATATTTAATAGTTTAATGAGATGTATTTTATTAATTTATGTATCAGATACACAGAAAGTGAAGATGCTATTGCACTTCATCAAAAAGGTCGGTACCGAGGTTTTAGTGAAAATACACGTTTTTAAGTCCCGTATATATAAAAAAAATCAGTCACAGAACAGCATAACTCAATAACCAAATGTCGGTTAAGTACCAGATTTGTTATAATAAAGATACTCCTTGTTATTGATTTCACTGTTAAAGTACTTAGATTCTTCTCAAGTGCTAAGTCGTTTGTTTTTCTGCCCCCCTCTCGTGCTCATGCAAAAAGAACAGAATTTCAAAGTCATCCCATAGCAACCAGCTCTTAAAAGATTTGAGTATAGCTCAAGCCTACTGTGTTGTGACGTCGGGTTGGTACACAACAATGTCCGAACGGGGCTAAGCTACTTCACACACATGCCCTACGGATAAGCGTGCCTCGCGGGACTGCTGTGTGTACGTGGCTGTTAACAATCTAGGCGGAAGAAAGAAAAGGGTTTCGAGAACGGTCACGAGACTTCTAGCTGAATTCGAGAAAAGCCGAACGAAATGAGTTACGTGTGTGAGTTTCGGAAAACTTAAAACTTTCGTGAAATGAAACATCGTTGCTCATATTTTTATATGTTAAGTGTGCAAAGAGAACGGTATCTCAAAGCTTTTAAAGATTTGACTATCGCACAAAGTCTACTGTATTCTAATATTTCCCTTGTACCTACAAGGAAATAAGCAATAAGATAATTTGTACAAATGTTTATCTCAACTAACACGAAGAAGATATAGCAATAAGAGTTTGTAAGAATGTTTAGTACAAGAGTAGAGAAAGTCATGTGAGTGTAACAGATCTGACTTTTTATACACATAAAGAAGACAAAAGAATAAAGTTTTTAAGAATAGTTGAATAATGGGTAGAGAGAGAGAGAGAGGCATGTGAATGTATCATAATAATGGTTCATCTCTGTGAATACAGACAGTTGTCTGAATCCGGTATTTTCTAGAGTACTTTTAGACCTAATTTAATTTTATTTATCTCTTTGTCTAGTGTCATAGGAAACCAAAGCAATGAGGAAGATTCTTTGCACTGGAATGAATCCATATCTATAGGGAATAGTTCTAATTTCCGGATAGTTTGTCTTAGATCGACTGCTTTCACTGCGAGCTCAGAGCCAGCCCCATGAAAATATTTACGATTTCCTCTGGAGTTGAGAGTTAGCTAGCTAGCGCGCCGCCCCCTACTTCCCGTTGTTCTCCCTCGGGAGGTAACCTCTAGAGTGAGGATTTTGTGTTGCAATGTCACAGAAGCAAGTAAAAATAACCGGCAGATTTGGCGTATCCCATAGGAAAGTGAATGAATAATGCAATCCTCACAAACATCGTTTATAATTTAGAGGGAATAAAGGATTTACACACAGTCGATATAGGTTTGCACTTCCTAAGTGTAGGATGCAAAATCTAGGGACGGAATTTCGAGCCTTGTCATACCAGAGTTTGGAGTAAGACAGCTAACCATTCTTACAAACTCTTATTCCTATACCTTCTTCGTGTTAGTTGAAATAAACATTTGTACAAATTATCTTATTGCTTATTTCCTTGCAGGTACAACATGAATGTTAGAATACAGTAGACTTTGAGCGATAGTCAAATGTTTTACAGCTTTGAGATTCAGTTGTCTTTGCACACTTAACATATAAAAAAATGAACAATGATGATCCATTTCACGAAAGTGAGTTTTCCGAAACTCACACACATAACAAGGAATATCTCCGAAATGGTTCACACTACAAGAAAATTTATTCAGACATAAATTGTGTATTTTAGTAATATCTACATTTTTTGTATAGTATGATTTGGTCTATCTCTAACGGTTTACCAGTTACGCAAAAGTCGTCCAGAGTAAATACGACTACAGGGGCTATAGCCAGAAAATCCAAGATATACATTTGATTTGTCATACAAATATCTCAAACATATGACATTTTAATCAAAATTGTTAGAGCGATTTTCAAGAAAATTAAAATTTTCGAAAACTTTTCCATGTAAAGGGTAGTTTAGGATGGGACTATTTTCTTCGAAATCTTCGTGTAGCATCCTTGAAAGACATTAAATTAGGTTTGGTTTTTAACCGACTTTTTGTTTTTTGAGTTATGCTGTCCACAGACTGACAGAGAGACACACACATGGACCTTTTTCTAAAAGTGCTTTTTGTGGATTCAGGGGGTTCTCAAAATATTCATTTCCGTTGAAATCTCGACATGAAATTTTTGGTAGGAATACAATACTTCCCCTACTTATCAGTAGAGTAAAAAGTGACGATCTGAGTGGCTGGCCCCTGGAATTTGGCCCCAGAACCTGCAGAGTGTGAGCCTGTACGTTACCATGGAACCATTTGTGCTCTTATGTATTTAAAACAAAGAAAGGAAGGGACTGAATACCTGTAGTTTTCTGGTCGAACATGCGCTTTCCGATCCAGGCGGGTGGTCGGCGGTTTGCACAAGTTATTTACGATTGACGCAGCCGGACGTCACGGGTCGCATAGTGCATATACATAAACACCGGTGAAATATTCAGCGTTGCGGATGGTTCGCTTCGGATTAATACGGCTCGATGTTGCTGCTACCAACTTTATGCCGGCTTAGAAACGAATTATTGACATGCATTCATTCATTCCATTACTCATCTGCACAACTTTTCTACAGCTATGCTGCAACTTTGTGCATTAATATGAATGTTCTAGCATCGGAATCGATAATCTGTGATAAAATAATGGCACTAGAGTTACATAAATATTTACATCCATTTGTTGGCATTGCCTTGAATAACCATGACTGTTGCAATCTTTTAATCAACGAAACATTTTAAAATTTAAACAGACATTGATATGCCACAAAGCTGACTAATGCATTTTCAAAAGCTCAAGCAAGTTATGCATTAACGAGAGACTAAACAACAAAAATTATGAAATTATAAATTTGAATTTTTTGTTTTATTGATATAAAGCTTATCACTGCAGCCATAGCTATTTTACTTTTTTTAAGTGGTATTATATATGGCGTTTTCTTCGCCACTTCAAAGAAACATAAATTATGTAGAATAGCAATAGAGGAATATACAAGACTTTTAGCAATAGTCAAATGTTTTAAAGCTGGTCGCTATATGAAGGCTTTCAGAAGATAAAAAAATTAATATCCTCCTTCATTTGAGGAAAGTTGCAGTAGTGCAAAACTCACACAAATAACAAGGAATATCTCCAACATGGTTGAGTCCACAAAAAATGCCTATATTTTTGTATAGTAAGATTTGGTCTATCTCTAACGGTTTACCAGTTATGCAAAAGTCGTCCAGAGTAAATACGACTACAGGGGCTACAGCCAGAAAATTCAAGATATACATTTCATTTGTCATACAAATATCTCAAACATATGACATTGGCTATTTTTGAGAAAATCAAAATTTTCTAAACTATTTCCATGTAGAGGGTAAGATATTTAATATCAACCTCAATGAAAAAACTGAAGCTGTTAAGAATAAAGCAACAGAATCTAAAATAAAAACAAATTTAGAAACTAAAAGCTTCACTTATCTTATCATTTTCAATGCTCTATTTCAGATTTCAGTGTATTAATTTGCAGCAATTACTAAGATAAATGAAGCTTTTAGTCTTTAAATTAGTTTTTATTTTAGATTAAATACTAACTTTGGCTAACTGACTTTTTGTTTTTGAGTTATGCTGTTAATAGGCGCGCGCGCGCGCACACACACACACACACACACACACACACATACACACACACACACACACACACACACACACACACACACACACAGGGCCATTTTTTACTTTCTCTCCTACGTATAATAAGTAGAGGAAGTATTATTGTATTCCGCCAAAAAGAGCATTTTTTAGAAAAAGGTCCTTGTGTTTTCTGTCTGTCCGTCAGTCCTTGGGCAGCATAACTCAAAAACGAAAAGTCGGTTAAAACCAAAGTTGGTAGTTAAAGTTTATGTCTTTTAAGAATGCGACACGAAGATTTTGAGGAAAATTCCTTCACCCTAAACTACCCTTTACATGGACAATATTTTGAAAATTATTTTCTCGAAAATGGCTCTAATGATTTTGATTAAACTGCCATATGCTTTAAATATTTTTATGGCAATGAAATGTACCAATGTGGTCTTGTTTACTCTGGATGACTTTTGTATAAGTGTTAAAGCGTAAGAGATAGACCAAATCTTAATACAGGATAATGTAGATCCTAACACACAATTTATGTCTAAATAAATGTTTTATAGTGAAGCATTTCGGAGTAATTCGTAGTTATTTCTGTAAGTTTTGGAGAAGTCATACTTCTGTGGAATACAACATTGTTTTTATTTGTTATATATTAAGTGTGCAAAGAGAACGGGATCTCAAAGCTTTAAAAGATTTGACTATCTCAAAAAACCCTAGAAGTAATTTACATATTTTATACATTTAAACGAGCAATTTTTGTATATATATAATATATTCCGCGCAACTTGGAATCAGCTCCGACGATTTCGATCAAATATTGTACTCAGATAGGGTTTTGTTTATTAAGTTTATCTACATAGGTACATATCACTCCTGAAGAGAAAAAAAAACGCGATTTTACGCGTAACAGCCACAGTTACTCTAAACCTTTTTTTGGTCATAAGTTATCTGGGCAAATTTCAACAAACAAACCAGGATATTAAAGACCTCGTCACGGAAACGGCACCAACAATTAGGATGAAAATTTGTATTTAGTTAACATTTTGCTTTTCAAGTTAATCTTCTCCCCCCCCCCCCCCCCGCACTCCCCCAAAAAACACGATTAAAATAAAAGAAAATCCGAGCGAAGCTCGTTCGCCCAGTTACTAAAGATTGGTCTATTGTAATAAAATAGATATTAACTTAATCACAACGGATTTTATTATATACTGTGCAAAAGAGTAAAATAATCCACATTTATGGTTTAAGGGCTTTCTGAATCGCTTTAAGGACATTGTGCAGTGGAAACATAAGATTAACATGTTGCATTATGGAGGTAGAGGTAACCTTTCCCTGCTGTTGTAACGTGTATTTACTACCTGGTGTGTGGCTAGAGAGGGAGAGAGGGTGTGGTATGTATGTCTATATAGGGTGAGTATGCACAAGCAGTAATGAACACTCTACTACTAGTAGTTGTTTTGGTGTACCTACCGCTGGACTCAGATAACTGCGGGCGTGGTAATGATGTACAGGGGGTTGTTAACGACGTCATACATGCCTAACGAGATCAGTTAGAATTATTTAAAGCATGTGGAATGTGTTTACTTCATAGAATCCACTGATTTGGTTTCAGCCCTGCTAGTTACAGGACCACCAGTATCATCCGAGCCATTTACATCTTCGTTATTTACGCCACCTTGCAAATATACTGCACGTTAAAGTAACCGCAACTTCATTAAAATAGACAAAAATGACCAACCCCGTACCGTAAGTAGGGAAAGTATTGTATTCAACCCAAAAATTCGATATCGAAGTTTCACCGGAAATATATGTTTTTGGCTTCCTTATTCCTATATCTTCTTCGAGTTAGTTGAGATAAACATTTGTACAAATTATCTTATTGCTTATTTCCTTGTAGGTGCAAGGGGAATATTAGAATACAGTAGGCTTTGAGGAATGTTCAAACTCATACACATAACAAGGAATATCTCCGAAATGGTTCACCCTACAAGAAAATTTATTCAAACACAAATTGTTTATTTTAGCAAGATCTACATTTTTTGTATAGTATAATTTGGTCTGTCTCTAACGGTTTACCAATTATGCAAAAGTCGTCCAGAGTAAATACGATTAGAGGGGCTATAGCCAGAAAATTCAATATATACATTTCATTTGCCATAAAAATACCTCTAACATATGACATTTTAATCAAAATCGTTTGTAATCAGGAAAAACAAAATTTTCGAAACATTTTCCATGCAAAGGGTAGTTTAGGATGGGGCTGATTTATATATATAACTTTAGTCATTTATCTTTTTAATTCCTGCAAGGTTATATAAAACAAACCATAACTATTGTTTTAGGCGGTTGTGGTTTGGCTTATGTTGTAGGGGACATCCTAATTCATTCACTAGCTAGTCCGAATTTCAATATAACATCAGATTTCAGTGATTAGATTGTCTTTGCATATATAAATGGCTGGTAATTTCTTAGATATTTGTCTATTACTTTGTCTATTACGTATAGTAAATAGGAAAAGTATTGTACTCGATCCAAAATTTCGATGTCGGGATTTCACCGGAAATATGTTTGATGTCCTCTGAACTCAAGGAAAAGGATTCATGTGTGTGGATCTGTGGACAGTATAACTCAAAAACGAAAGCTCGGTTAAAAACCAAAGTTGGTATTTAAATTTATATATTTCAAGGATGCGACACAAACATGCTGAAGAAAAATTCGGTACCCTAAACTACCTTAAACATAAAAAAGTTTTCGAAAATGGCTGTAACTATTTTGATTAATGTGCCATATGTTTGAGATATTTTTATGGAAAATGAAATGTATATCTTGAATTTTCTGGCTATAGCCTCTGTAGTCGTATTTACTCTGGACGACTTTTGCATAACTGGTAAACCGTTAGAGACAGACCAAATCATACTATACAAAAAATGTAGATCTTGCTAAAATACACAATTTATATCTCAATAAATTTTCTTGTAGGGTGAACCATTTCGGAGATATTCCTTGTTATGTGTGTGAGTTTCGGAAAACTTACAACTTTCGTGAAATGGGTCATCGTTATTCATTTTTTTTATGTTAAGTGTGCAAAGAGAACGGAATCTCAAAGCTTTAAAACATTTGACTATCGCACAAAGCCTACTGTATTCTAATATTCCCCTTGCACCTACAAGGAAATAAGATAATTTGTACAAATGTTTATCTCAACTAACACGAAGAAGATATAGGAATAAGAGTTTGTAAGAATGGTTAGTACAAGAGTAGAGAAAGTCATGTGAGTGCAACACATCAGATTTTTTAGTTATGTTGTTCATAGAAATACACACACACACACACACACACACACACACACACACACACACACACACACACACACACATGGAACGTTGACTTTTTCTCTAGTGCAAGTGCACAATAAACATAGCATCGAATAGGAATTCTGTTCTACTCTTATTGTAAATGTGTAATATTTCATGGAGTTCACACTACTGAATAGGGGAGCGATTTGAACAACCCTAGTAGCAAACATGACGTCATGTGGTGAGTCATGCAGTTTGCTGGCAACTTGCACATGACGCAACCCAGTGCAATCTAAATCAGCTAACCTTTATACTACGTGCGTATCAGTATTAGTTTTTAAATGTAAACCGTTTTACTTCCTGTACTGCCTATACTAAATAGGAGAAGTAGTGTATTCCACACAAAACTTCTGTTAAAACGTCCAAAGTTGTTATTAAGTTTAATATGTTTCAAAGGTTTACCAGTTATGGAAAAGTAACCCAGAGTAAACATGACTACTTGGGCTATAGCCATAAAATTAAAAATATACATTTCATTTCTCATAAAAGTGTCTTAAACATAGTTTTTTAATTAAAATCGTTCGAGCCATTTTCGATAAAATCAGAATTTTCGAAAATTTTATCCAGGTAAAGGGTAATTCAGGGTGGAGGAATTTTGTTCAAAATCTACGTGTCGCATCCTTGAAAGACATCAAACGTAAATACCATCTTTGGTTTTTTAAGCGATTTTTCGTTTTTGAGTTGTGCTATCCACAGCCTGACAGACGCACCACACACGGACCTTTTTCTAAAAATGTTTTTGTTTTGGTTTCGAGAGGCTCAAAACATATATTTGCGGTGAAATCTCGATACAGAATTTTTGGGTGGAATGCAATAATTCCTCTACTTACGTAATTGGGAAAGGGAAAATATATACTTCGTTAAGACATAGTTATTCGTCTGAATTTTGCAATACTTTCACTTTTCTCGAGTGTGAGGTCGTTAGTCATCATATAGCGATCACTCTTAAAACATTTGACTATCCTTAATGCCTGCAGTATTCCCATATTCCCTTTGTACCTATCAGAAGACTAGTAATAAGTTAACTTCTACAACTGTTTATCTCTATTAACATTAAGTGGACAGAGGAATAGGAATTTGTAAGAATAGTTTGCACAGGAGTAGAGAAAGTCGTGTGACTGTAACACATCCGATCTTTTGAGACTAAACTCTGTACATCAAGAGATTAGAGAAGACGTAAACAAAGCCACGTGCGTTTTGACCTCGGCGCGCCCTCTTGACGCTTTCGCCGTGTAAATAGTCCCTTGAAGAAATACTGTTACTAAGGTCTGAAATGTCATTTGATGTTTGCTAAAGCATGAACTAAGTGTACTAAGCATAGTAAAGTGTAAGAATACGCAGTTAAGTGAATCTGTAACCAGCCTAATTCATTCTGCGCGCGCATTGTTCAGTATGAAAGTAACATGGCGGAACAAGTGAGTTGTGAAACATAAGTGCGGCAAACCGTTGCGAAGTGGTGAAAAGACAACAATATTGAACGTGTTTAACAAGTTCTGCGAGAAATATCCCGAACTTGCTATCAAAGACGTGATGAAATTAACATCCGAGTTTACCGGTGTGTCAGTTGCAAGTATTTACAGTACACGCAAAGAAAAATCATCAGTTGGTGAAGATCCTGGCAAAAAGCGACCACGTTCCAGATAAATAGTGGATGTAGTTTGCGACGAATTTGTGAGATCTGCAATCCGTCGAAAAGTTCACCAGTTCTTTGTTAACAATGAACCTTCACCTTAAAGGGTTGTTGGCAGTTAACTCTGATCCCAATCTTCCAGATTTAAAACGAACTTCCCTCCACAAGCTGCTTCTGGAGATTGGTTTCGAGATTGTGAGCAGAAAATAAGAAAGTGTTATTGTGGATAGAGATGACGTAAGTAGCAGTTAATTTCCATGTGTTACATGCATATTATACCTACGCGTAGCGGTAGGTAACTGTGTTGCGTCATTGTGAATGCACGTGGTCGCGGAGTGATACAAACCGGTGCCTTGTTTATATCTCCTCTAATCTCTTGATGAACAGAGTATAGCTGTATGTTGATATACTACCAACTTCCCTTAAACACCAAATATCCCATTGTTTCTCGCGGCCTGCACCGTACAGACACATTTGAAGTGAGACTATATTAAGGCACATTCTAAGGGATGCGGTGGGCGCCGTATAAAAACGGTAGCATGCTGAAGTGAGTGGTTATTTGCATAACTGATGTTGGAAGGGTGCTGGGGTACCTGGAAAGGGGAGCCCAATTTTTTATTTCCCATCTCAGCAGTCGCCGAGTTGATCGCCTTCAGACAAATAAGGCTGTCATCAGAGGGTCAACCTTCACCCAAGTTCTTCCATCAGGGGTGCCAACATCTGCTGCACATTCCTGCAATTTGAAATCACAGTTTTGGCAAATATAAAACTCCTGAAGTTACAAATGGTATAGTGATGGGAACAATTGTGTGCTAAAGGTAATTACAGGTTATATTACAGGTGAACTCGTTTTATAGGGAAGCATCGGCAAAATATTTGAAAAAAAAATCTGAGGTGTTACACTCAGATGACTTTCTCTACACTTGTACTAACCATTGTTATAAACTCTAATTCATATAAGAGGTGGAATCAGTAGTCAAAGATGCCACAGCTGGGATTTGAAACACGGATCTTCCACTTGTCCAGTGGCTGCTTTAACCACTAAGCTACCATGGTTAACTTGCCAGTATGACTTTATGTCCCGGGTATAAGTAACCTTTAGGTGGTAATTATTATTTATTTTTGCCAACGAACTTACTGCTTGTGTTTTCAAACGCACAAGCCGTATGTGGGCAATGTTTAAGTGGTGGAATAAGAACTGAAAAATCCGTGGTTCAGATCTCGGGTCAATAAAAAAAAAAAAGGAAAAAAAACAATATTATTTGGACATAAATTGTGTGTTTTAGTGAGAGGTAAATTTTTTGTGTACTAACATTTTGTCTATCCCTTACAGTCTACCAGTTATTCAAAATTAATCCAGAGTAAATACGACTACAGGGCTGCAGCCAGAAATTTCAAGATATACACTTCATTTGTCATACAAATATCTTGAACATATGGCATTTCAATAAAAATCGTTAGAGCCATTTTGAACAAAATAAACAATTTTGAAGCATTTTCAATGTAAAGGTTAGTTCAAAGTGGAGCAATTTTCTTCAAAATCTTGGTGTCGCATCCTTGGAAGACATTAAACGTAAATACCAACGTTGGTTTTTAAACTACTTTTCATTTTTGAGTAATGCTGTCCACAGCCTGACATACGCGCAAACACACTCACACACATTTTTCTAAAAATGCTTTTTTTTTTTCAGATGAAAACTCGAAATCGAGATTTTGGGTGGAATATAACACTTCCTCGATTGGATCAAGGCTTCACGGGTGATCAGCCCTGTTAGATTTATAAATTTGATTTGATTTGGTTTGGTTTAAGGGCGCTCAACTTCTAGGTCATCAGCGCCCTTAAAATATTCATTGCAATAGCCAGATATAAATTTTACTCAAAAATAAAAATACTAGCAACAAGAAGAATATACACAAAAAGTAAGGGGAAAAAAACACTGGCAATAGCCAGATATGAAGCAAGATGATAAATATGTCCAAAAGCATAAGCAGATAACTAAAATTTTAAATCCTCAAATTCATATTGCACTCCGCTAAAAAATTAAAAACTCTATCAACCGCTGTTTTATGGTCCGCTAGGACCTCTGCAAGTCTGGCAGGCAGTTGAAGAGAATCCCTAAGGTGCGCTACAGAGAGAGAGAGAGATCTATAAAGGTCAAACTTTCGGCCATTGTAGACCCCATGGCCATCTTCAGGAGTTTTGTTTACACTTCCTCTATTTACTAGCAGAGAAAGTAAAAAGAAAATAAAAAAATAAAAAAATAGTCATTTGTTGCAATAAATGTGTTAAAATTATTATTATTATTATTATTATTATTATTATTATTATTATTATTATTATTATTATTATTATTATTATTATTATTATTATTATTATTATTATTATTATTATTAATTATTATTATTATATCTTATGTTAAATTAGGTCCCTGTGTTGTAGAAGCTCAAGTATAGGACTGCATACCGACTATCGCTCCGGGTCATGCACCTGCAATTGAAGGTAATTCGGAAGGTGAGCATGGACAACCCTGTCACTTGACTTTTGGGGCAGACCATTGCCGCAATGGTGGAACCGCCTGGACGTCAAACGTGACGGCCATTACTTCTCCCTTTTTACCTCCCTTCAGCCTGACGTATTGACCCTTCCATCATCGACAACCACCAGCTTTTTCAAGAATGCATACATCCACACCACACCGTCCGACTGGGGACATAAAAGACGTGGGACAAGGTAAAGTTAGAGGAAAGTGCCAGGAAGTATATTTGAGGGATTTATGGCGGTCACTGCCGCATCATGAAGAACAGCTTAGCCAGCCCAGGAGGAGATCTAGTTAAACCAAGCCCCTTGCTTGGATAAGGCCTAGTGCATTATCTGCAGCTGCAGCTCAGCATTTGTCTATTCGACTATTTTCTGCCCTGATTTAAAACTCTAGGCTTGGTAAATACGGATATGAGTGCGCAGATATTGTGTGACGTTGGATTCAAATGTGTCCAATAATAAATTCATCCAACGTGAAGGAGAAAGGAGACATTGCATTGTCTGGCAACAGAGTAGAGTGAAGAAGCAAATGTTTTGTTTACTAATCGGCTTCCAATGCCCGATGTATGCGTTCACGCCTATGACGATGAAAGGTTCAAAGTAGGCTCGAAAGTATTTTTACTTTCTCCACTTATAAGTATAGGCAGTAATGTATTCTACCCAAAAGTTCGATGTCGAGATTTCACCGGAAATATGTTTTGAGGTCCCCTCAATAAAAAAAAAAGCCTTTTTGCAAAAAGGTGCGTGTGTCTATCAGTCTGTGGACAGCATAACTCAAAAACGAAACGTCGGTTAAAAACTAAAGCTTGTATTTAGTTTAATGTCTTTCAAAAATGCGACACGAAGATTTTGAAGAAAATAGCCCCACCCTAAACTACCTTTTACGTGGAAAAGTTTTCTAAACTGTTGATTCTCTTGAAAATGGCTCTAACGATTTTGATTAAAATGCCTTATATTTAAGGTATTTGTATGACAAATAAAATGGGTATTTAGAATTTTCTGGTTACAGGCTATGTAGTCCTGTTTACTCTGGAGGACTTTTGAATAACTCGTAAACCGTAGAAGATAGACAAAATCTTACTGTACAAAAAATGTAGATCTCGCTAAAACACACAATTTATGTCCAAATAAAATTTTTTGTAGAGTGAACCATTTCGGAGATATTCCTCGTTTTTTGTGTAAGTTTTGGGGAACTTATACTTCTGTAAAATGGAACATCGCTATTCATTTTTTGTTATTCGTCCAAAGAGAACGGAATTTGAAGGTTTAAAGGATTTGACTATCTCATAAAGCCTACTGTATTCTAATATTCCCCTTGTACCTACAAGGAAATAAGCTATAAGATAATTTCTGCAAATGTTTATCTCAACTAACACGAAGAAGATATAGGAATAAGAGTTTGTAAGAGTGGTTAGTACGAGCAGAGAAAGTCATGTGAGTGCAACACATCAGTTTTTTATTCAGCAACTCCCAAAACATGTATTTCCAGTGAAACCGCGGAATCAAATTTTTCAGTTGAAAACGGAACTACGTGTTACAAATGTAAAAACAATAGTCATTAGAGAAAAATATGTGAATACCAAACATGGGATATTTTTGTTTTCTCGTTTTGGTGTGTATGTTTCTGAGCGTTTTCCGTTGTGTGTTACTTCATCTCTCGACGTTTCGCTTGTTTATTCTGTAGTCGATCCTTTAAAAGGTGCTCCTTTTATTCTGTTCTCCCCGTAGATTCAGTAATTGTTTTGTTATCAAGGCAAGCATGCTGTTGCTTTACATATAAAACAACATTTCGTAGAAACAAAGGTTATTATAAAAGAGGAAAGGAAACAAAGCAGCTGCAGTAATATCAACTGCAAATATCCCGCAGGGTTTCCGCAACTTGATCTTCAACTTGTAATATACAACCGTTCTTGATATTTGAGTGTTGTGGAGTGTTCGATTCTCTTCCAAGAGAACTTCCACAATTGCGACGTGGGTCTTCTCCTTAGTGTGGTGGTAGCACTGCTGCTTACCAAGCGGGAGACCTGGCTTCGATTGCCGTGGAGATTTTCTCCTGTTGGGAGACCTGGTACGGGGTTCACTCAGCCTCGTTAGGTCCCTGGGGAGACAACTGAGGATATACACTTGGTGCTGTTTTTATAACAATATGTTTTGTATGCGCTGAGCTATGATATTATTTTTCTACCCCAGGTCATGGTATTAGATGGAATGAACAAACACTCGATGTTTATTTCACTATAATATATTGCTTTATTAACACTTTTTCTCGTCTTTACACTTTCGTCGCACCAATTTATATTATATTGATAGTCTTTCCAGTTTTTTAACAACTTTAGAACAAAAGCTTCATGAAAGTTTAATCAATTTTCTACTCACACCCAAGAGCACTATAAAAACACGTCTTCTCATATCAAAGACACGGACGCTATTAACAAGTTCCAATCCCACGTCACATGACGCTACCTTCTTTTTGTGTACGTCCGCGTCTGCGTTCATCAAATAGTTCCCGTATTGTTAGGGAAGCGATCCTTAGCCATTCTCCCTTCGCTTTCAATATTGAACACATATAATTCTTTTATTTATACATATATATTAAATTTAAATATGGAAATATTTATGACGCCTTTAAACAAACTTAATGTTTTGTAACAATGAACAATAGCAACACGTTTTCGTCATTCAACCAACTCGTACCAACACCGAAAACAAATTATACTCTCAACAAATATTCACATAAATGATTTTCTTTTGGGGTCTTACAATATCCTGTCTCACACTGAAACTTGGATAGTTCGAAGCTGAAAGGACAAGAAAAAATTTGAAATATTGCAACGGACCTCTCACGGGGAGAGACCCGAAAACATGGGGGTGTAACCTCAGAGATGTAGAGGCACTCGGCAGAGGTGTAGGGGGGTTTTGGTAGTCATCTGGCGTTAAGAAATCATGCTAACCCTGAGTCGGTGGACCAGTCATTTTATTTAAGCCCGGATGCCCGAAGATCGGGCCAGAGTCTTAGAATCACACTGACTTTACCTTGTCAACGGTAGACGTTGTAGCGGTGGGTCAGACCAACAGACAGATGATGGCGCGACCTGACCAGTTCTCAGTGACAGAAGTAATCGACGTAACGGTGCTAAAGATCAGGGGGTGTAGATTGCCCGCGTTAATAAAGCCTCTGTCTGCTTTGTCAGCATTCTGATGTTATGGATACTTGACTTGAATTAGCTTTCGACACTTTAGGATTGCTGCTGTAACCCTACCGTGGTGTTCGCAACTGGTATGTTAACTGGTAATATCTAAAAGTTCGAATTGTAAAATTAACATTCATATTTTAGCAATAGAGGTACGTACAGGGTTCTTCATTTAAAACCCTCCACACGGCGTTTTGTCTCTCCAGTGACCTTGCTGGATTCCTCCACTACCGGCTGCCGTTATGCGTGCGCCTAGTTGGTACTGGGCCTCTGATAATCCACAATATTTGTCGTCGTTCACAAAATCCCTCATTATGATCGGAGAGATGGAATTTTACGAGCAGACTACACACACACACGCACGCACGCACGCACCCACCCACCCACCCACCCACCCACCCACCCACCCACACACACACACACACACACACACACACACACACACACACACACACACACACACACACACACACACACACACACACACACACACACCTTTTTGTAATTATGCTGTTTTGAGATTTAGGGAGCCTCAGAATATATTTCCAGTGAAACCTCGACATCGAATTTTTGGGTGGAATACAATAACTCTTTTTTTTTTTTTTTTTTTTTAATTAACGTCCTCCAACATTGCGTCATATCGGACGAATGAATGAAATGAATCGGGTGAAATGATGCTCAAATGAGCCCGAGGTCCATGGAGCTTTAAGTTACCCGACATTCGTCTTCTCAGGGTAGGGAAAACCTCGAAAAAAAACCTTACCCGGATAACTTACACTAAGCGAGATTCGAACTCGCGACCTCTTGAACGTGAGGCAGACACGCTAACCATCACGCTACCGAGGCGGGTACAATAACTCCTTTATTTACTATACGCAAGTAAAAATGTTGTGTGGTTTCATCCGTGCCTTTCTGTGATAGCGGCAGATGGTAAGGAGCGCCTAGGAGGCCGGGAGCCCGTCCGGAGGTTTTTTGCTCTCCCTGTATATAACTCATAACGAGAAGCTGTTTAAGTTTAGGGGTACATTTTTCTACTGACGAGGGAATTAGCCTTCTTTCCTGCACTAGAGGATATTTTATAATGCGGAAAGAATCCATCCACTCGTTTCGTTTTGATAAGGCCCGATAGCTCCTCTCGGTCCAATGCCTCCCATTTGTCATTGGAATATCTGAGACGCATTTCAAACATTTGAACGATGCGGATGAAAAGAACGCTCGACGGACGCACGAAATATCGGCTTATTCCAGTCACACGCAATCAATATAAAACTGGGGCACCTCCTGCAGAAAATCCTTAAAAGCTGTACGCCATATTTCTATGTCGAAGCCGATGCTGGCGGCCGTAACTCATGGGATGTAAGGTGTGTTGTCGTAATACACCATGTACATATAAGCGCATATTTATGCACGAGTGCCGTGTCATGTTTCCTCGTCGATAAAGTATGTCAGCCACATCCGAAAACACTTTCCTGACACCGTAAAACTCTCCACAGCCATATCTAATTTCGATGCTTAATTTTTCATGACACCCAGAGACATGAACACTTAAGCTGCTAATAGGACATAAATACGGTCACAGATTATCCGTTGGAATCTAGAAATAACCCAGCTTTAAACGATTTTCATTTCCTGCACAAAGCTGATGGGCAGCCATGAAAGTTATTAGTAAAAATCCTTGAAAGTATAGCTCTATAATTTCCTGTCAGATGCAATAAAAGGCGAAGAAAAAATTCAGTGCAAATTACAACTTTTTTATTAACAGTTTTACCTTCACTGCTACGAATAGTCCATTTCGATGTCAAGTTTTCACCGGAAATATATGTTTGAGGCCTCCTGAATTAAAAAAAAAAAAAAAAAAGAACAGTTTTACAAAAAGGTGTGCGCGGGTGTGTGTGTTTGTGTGTGTGTCTATGAATACCATAACGTAAAAACGAAAAGTCGGTTAAAAACCAAAGTTGGTATTTAAGTTTAATACCTTTCAAGGATACGACACGAAGATCTTGAAGAAGATTCCTCCATCCTAAACTACCCTTCACATGGAACATTTTTGGAAAACTTCAATTTTCTCGAATATGACTCAGGATTTTTATTAAAATGTCATATGTTCGAGATATTTTATGACAAACGTGTATATTTTAAATTTTCTGGCTATAGCCTATATAGTCTTACTTACTCTGGATGACTTTTGCATAACTGGTAAACCGTAAGAGATAGGCCAAATCTTACTATAGGTACAGAAAATGTAGGTCTCGCTAAAATACTCAATCTATGCCCATATAGGTACATTTGTTAGTAAAACGAACCATTTCGTAGACATTCTTTGTTATTTGTGTGTTTTGGAAAACGTAAACCTAAACTTTCGTCAAATGGAAGATCGTGATTCTTTATATATAAGCTAGCCATGTAAAGAGATGGAATTCGAAAGCTTTAAAAAAATTGACTATCGCTCAAAGCCTAGTGTATCCCCTTATTGCCATTGTACCTACCAGGAAATAAGCAATAAGATAATTTGTACAAAAGTTTATCTCAACTATCACGAAGAAGATATAGGAGTAAGAGTTGGTAAGAATGGTTAGTACAAGAGTAGAGAAAGTCATGTGAGCGCAACACACAGATTTTACTCAAAGAGCTCAAAACATACAATTCCACTAGCCACTGGTTCTCTAGGTTGCGGGTTCAAAATCCGACTGAGAACAATAGATTTTTTGGCCATAAACTCATCAATATGTCTTCCTTCCGAAGGGAAGCTAAACCGGTGGTCCCATGTCCCAGACTCACGGCAGTTAAAAGAACCTCAAGTCTAATAAAGAGGCCTCTGAGCAAAATTAAGTGGTCTTTTACGCCCAATATAGAATGGGACCCTGAAAATCACTCAATTTTTGTTGTCAAGGTGGCCCTGGGCCCCGGTGTTGTTGGTGAGAGTTGACGGTCGGCGGCCTGGACTCTGCGCACGGCAGGAGCGGTCTGGAGGCGCTTACCTGTCTTAATGTCACACCCTCCGACAGGACAATGGGCCATACCGAAACAATAACCTACTGTGTGCCTTTTCTGTCTAGACTGTTTCTCTTTATTCACTCTGGAGCATTCCACTTCCAGAACTCTCTCATTGTGTCAGGCACTATATAAGGGACTTGCTCGTGCCCAGAGGCGGGGTTGTTCTTGCAATGAAGTGTTGTATGGTAGTGAACGTTGGTAGGTAGTTAAACGTTTACAAAGCGTTCAGTGGACAACACCTGTGAATTGTGCCAAGTGCAGTTCAGTGCGAGTTGTGATTTGACACTTCTGAATTGTGATTCGATTCAACGGTTGTTGTGTTGGTCTAAGTCTGTACAAAAGTGATCTAAGTGTAACATTAGCACTACGCTATAAGCAATAAAGTGTGAGCAAGTATTTTCTCATTTGTTACACCATTTCAAGTGGAATACTTACTATATGCAGTAGAGAAATTAAAAGAGGAAATACCCCTTACGAACCTATATTATCTACAGAAGATACAGTCACATTGGTTTCCAAAACCTATACCACTGCACAATTAAAGAGACATGAAAGCTGCTAGCTTTAAATAACATCAAGAGTAGGGAGTGACCTAGCTAGCCAGGGCTTTAATTAACAAATTATTTTAAATATTGTCGACATCCGATTCACGCGTATCAACAGAGAATCATATTACTTGTGTTTCATGTTGCAATAGGATCATGTGCCCTAGAATCGCGTGTTTCGGCAGCAAAAGGTCAGCTGTATAAAGGCTGGAAAGTGTAGGTCAATCGGGAACAACTAGGTAATATAGAATAACAAATGTTAAAGTCTTATGCGTTATATTCACACAGGTTTCTCTACCCACTATGATATATATCTTTGGACCTTGTGCAGACTGCTGCAAATGTTTTCCGATGAAGAGAGAAATAATAATAAATATTTTGTTATTTAACGATGCTGTCAATTGCCAGGATCACATCAGCGTCGCCGGTGTGCCGGAATTTTGTCCGGCAGGAGTTCTTTTACATGCCAGTAAATCTACTGACATGGAGCTGTCGTTAAACACACTTAAAAACCGTCGTTCTGGGCTGGGTTTGAACCCGCGACATTGGGATTAGATAGACAAGAGGGTGTAGGGGAAAGAGAGGAAAAAGATCCTGTGAATTACCTGCACCTGGTCCGCCGGTCCAGCGATGGCTTCACCAGAGTTATTTACTTTTGTGTGTGTTCCTCTGTTGTGTGGTCAGCGGAGAGCAAACAGGAAGCTAAACAATCAATATTATCCTATTTAAAAACATCAGCACGTTCTTTTCTGCACGTATTTAAACAAGTAACATTGATTTTTTTGTGTAGCATTAACGGCATTATGAAACATGTTCAAACAATTCCTTAAACAAAGAGTGTGCATATGATGTATTCCTCGTTAGTAGTAGTAGTAGTAGTAGTAGTAGTAGTAGTAGTAGTAGTAGTAGTAGTAGTAATAATAATAATAATAATAATAATAATAATAATAATAATAATAATAATAATAATAATAATAATAATCATCATCATCATCATAATCATAATAATAGTGATGGTATTAATAGTGATAATGTAAGTAATAATTAATACCTAATACTACTACTACTACTAATAAAAGATTAACCAGTTCACATTTAGCCCTTTCATGCCTGGTGTGTATTATAAGATACATAGGCTTTTTTTCCTATTTGTACTAGTTTCAACTTTTTGTTTCTGCTATATTCTTGTTATACTGTCTGTCACCATTAAAAATACATATTTGAGACGTTTTCAATTGTAAAAAAAAATGTTTACAATTTATATTGTGTTTTTATAAGAAAAGTAGCAAAATCCATGCAACCAAATGATACCCCGTCATCTTCCACGCGTGCCATCACACCAATTATTTTACGTGGGCCCTCCCCGTCCTTTACCACAGGCACATTTGACTCGAACTCACGACCTCAGACTTTGAGTGAATGGTCAGTACACTACGTGTTCCCTCAACGATCATGGCTGTTCGAGCCAGCAAGCTGAATGTCTCCCAGACTGCCTAATCTAAACCGGTTTCGAATTAGAGGAAGAACGGTTAAAGGGTCCCGGACAAGAAAGCTGAGGGCGAGAAGTTACGTCGTAACCTATAGAGGTTGTTGCCTCGTGGTTTTTTGAGTTCGCTCTGGATTTATAATGTTAATGTTGTTTCCTTTACATTGAGATTACTTTCTAACGACCAAGTGTAAGAGAAATGTTGGAGTGATATTCTCTGTTGCCTTACAAACACATCACGTCCCCTACACTTGTAGATAGGTATGAGCTGGCAAGTCGACCTTTGAGACCACCTGGGATAACTAATAGATAAGCCATCCTGGCTTATCTATAATGAATAACGACGTTCCATTCCACAGAGGTACAAGTTTTCCAAATATCTCCGAAATGGCTCACTCAAAAAATAATAAAAGAGTATATTTAGACATAAATTTGTGTGTTTTAGAAAGATCTACGCTTTTGTATAGTGAGATTTCATCTACCTCATACGGTTTACCAATTTATCAAAAGTCATTCAGAGTAAACAGAATTACATAGGTTTGTCATAAAAAAATCTCAAACATATGGCATTTTAATCAAAATCATTAGAGCTGTATTCAAGAAAATAAAAATTTTCAGGTGAAGGGTAGCTTAGGGTGGAGCAGTTTTCTTCAAAATCTTCGTGTCGCAACCTTCAAAGACATTAAACTTAAATACCAACTTTGATTTTTAACTCACTTTTTGTTTTTGAGTTATGCAGTCCCCAGACTGATATACATACACACGGACCTTTTTCTAAAAATAATTTTTTTTGATTCATGGGCCTCAAAACATGTATTTCCGGTGAAATCTCGACATGGAATTTTTGGGTGGAATACAAATACTTCCTCTACTTTACTATACGTAATAGAGAAAGTAAAAATCTGATGTGTTGCACTCTGATGACTTTCTCAACTTTTGTTCTACAAATCTCACAAATAACAATAAATATCTCCTAAATTGTTCACTCCACAAAAAATGAATTTGGACTTAAATTGTGTTGTTTAGTGAGATCTACATTTTTGATATAGTAAGATTTGGTCTATCTCTTACGGTTTACCAGTTATGCAAAAGTCATCAAGGGTAAACAGGACTACATGGGCTATAGCCAGAAAATTCAAAATAACCATTTTATTCGCCATAAAAACAACTTCAACATATGGCATCCTGTCAAATTCGTTAGAACAATTTTTGAGAAAAGCTTTTAACCAATGTTTTCGTTTTTGATTTAGTGTTCACACACACACAGGCCCACACAGTCCTTTTTCTAAAAATCTTATGTGTTGCACTCACATGACTTTCTCTACTCTTGTACTAACCATTCTAACAAACTCTTATTCCTATATCTTCTTCGTGTTAGTTAAGATAAACATTTGTACAAATTATCTTATTGCTTATGTCCTTGTAGGTACAAGGGGAATATTATAATACAGAAGGCTTTGTGCGATAGTCAAATCTTTTTGACCTTTGAGATTCCGTTCTCTTTCCACGATTAACATATAAAAAAATGGACAACGTTGTTGCATTTCGCTAAAGTTCTAAGTTTTCCGAAACTCACACACATAACAAGGAATATCTCTGAAATGGTTCACCCTACAAGAAAATTTATTGGGACATAAATTGTGTATTTTAGCAAGATCTAAATTTTTGTGTAGTATAATTTGGTCTATCTCTAACGGTTTACCAGTTATGCAAAAGTCGTCCAGAGTAAATACGACTACAGGGGCTATAGCCAGAAAATTCAAGATATACATTTCATTTGTCATCAAAATATCCCAAACATATGAGATTTTAGTCAAAATCGTTAAAGCCATTTTCAAGAAAATTAAAATTTTCGAAAAATCTTCCATGTAAAGGGTAGTTTAGAGTAGGGCTATTTTCTTCAAAATCTTCGTGTCCCATCCTTGAAAGACATTAAACTTAAATACCAAGTTTGGCTTTTAACCGACTTTTCGGTTTTGAGTTATGCTGTCCACAGTCTGACAGACTGACACAGACACACACACGGACCTTTTTCTAAAAATGCTTTTTTTTTGGATTCAGGGGGCGTCAAAAATATTTCCGGTGAAATCTCGACATCGCATTTTTGGGTGGAACACAATACTTCCCCTACTTACCAGTAGAGAAAGTAAAAATGGTTTTTCTTTTACAGTCAGGGGCCCTCAAAACTTATCTTTCCGGTGACATCTCGACCTCATAATTTTGGGTCTAGTATAATACTTCCCTACTTAACTATTCGTAGTAGAGAAAGTAAAAATAAATTGAGTGGAGGTTTGAGTGGTTTGTTTTCCACGCTAGCATGGCGTCCCGCCAAGAAAGGACCCCCAACCAAAATTACAGTGGGATTTCCTCCACCAAGTGCAAACTACCTGTCTTGCAGCTCACCGTGCCCTCATTTGTCAGGGAAAATAACCTCCGGATGTAGTTAGCGGCGGGGGCAACGAAGACTAGGCTCTTACCACAGGATTCCAAATTAATCCTCCAACTTATAGGACCACCGCGTAAGAACTTTAACTAGATGCAATTTAAATGCTACCATAACAGTATTTTCATAAAGAAATTGTTTGTGGCTTGTTGGCTGTTTCCAAAACAAGCGCCTTAATAAGGAAACGCGAGGAAATGCAACAAAAGAGAATCGTGTTCCCAAAACAAACCACGAGCGTTGCTTCCAGGTGAAAGTTGTGCATGTACTGCGTGGAGTTCACGCACACAATTCTCTCGGAAACACACACAGCTACATAGGTGACTAATAACAAGCTAGGCAGAAAATGGCGAATTAAATACACTTGAATAATGAACGAGAAAACGTTGGCAAATAATGACAGAATATACTCACACGCTGAGCTTAGAATTGTTGTATAAGCCTTGATCTAAGTTCATGGCACCTTGATCTAAGATCAAATCTGATAAGTCAATTTTCTCCAGTTAACCTGATTGAACTAAGGTCGGCAAAACTAATAAGGGAAGAATTAAATGGCACCTACAACTTTAAATAAACTGATAGACCGAAATGTACCCATTTTCGTAATTTTTGGATTATAGGAGCATTGTTTCTTGGCGAACTGAGTTAATACATAAGAATTATAAATAAATACATACTTTGCAGTAGATTAGCCACAATACACTTTTGACTAAGGGCAGGACAAGATAATAAAGCACACTGATAATAACTCAATCTCACGTCATCACGTCAGCTCAATACCGCACTTTCAGAGTAGCGAAAACAAGTCAACCGCATGACCTTGTGTACAGCAGCTGCGTTATCGAGTTTCCGCGTGCGTAGTGGAAAAACATCGGATGTTTTTGAGTCTCTCTGTATAAGACTTCTGCCAATATTTATCTCGATTAAGCTTTGAAATGTTGCTGAGAGAGAGAGAGGAGTGTGTGGGCGTGGGTGTGTGTGGATGTGCGCGAGCGTAGGTGTGTGTGTGCGCGCGCGTGGGTATGTGTGTGGGCGCGTGTGTATGTGTGTGCCCATCAGTATGTGTGTGCGCAAGTGGGTGTGAATGCGCGCGTAGGTGTGTGTGTGCACGTGGGTATGTGTGTGCGTGGGTATGTGTGCGTGTGCGCGTGTGGGTATATGTGTGTGCGTGGGTATGTATGTGCGCGTGGGTATGTATGTGCGCATGGGTATGCATGTGCGCGTGGATATATGTGTGCGTATGGATATGTGTGTGCGTGCGCGCATGGGTATGTGTCTGCGCGTGGGTATATCTGTGCGCGCGTGGGTAAGTGTGTGTGCGCGCGTGGGTGTGTATGTGCACGCGTGGGTATGTATGTGCGCGGGGTTATATCTGTGCGCGCGTGGGTAAGTGTGTGTGCGCGCGTGGGTGTGTATGTGCACGCGTGGGTATGTATGTGCGCGGGGGTATATCTGTGTGCGCGTGGTTAAGTGTCTGTGTGTGCGCGCGTGGGTGTGTATGTGCACGCGTGGGTATGTATGTGCGCGGGGGCATATCTGTGTGCGCGTGGGTAAGTGTGTGTGTGCGCGCGTGGGTGTGTATGTACACGCGTGGGTATATCTGTGTGCGCGTGGGTAAGTGTGTGTGTGCGCGCGTGAGTGTGTATGTGCACGCGTGGGTATGTGTGTACGCGCGTGGGTATGCACGTGCGCGGGGGTATATCTGTGCGCGCGTGGATATGTGTGTGCGTGTGCGCGCGCGTGGGTGTGTATGCGCACGCGTGGGTATGTATGTGCGCGCGTGGGTAAGTGTGTATGTGCGCGCGTGGGTGTGTATGTGCACGCGTGGGTATGTGTGTACGCGCGTGGGTATGTGTGTACGCGCGTGGGTATGCATGTGCGCGGGGGTATATCTGCGCGCGTGGATATTTGTGTGCGTGTGCGCGCGTGGGTGTGTATGTGCACGCGTGGGTATGTATGTGCGCGCGTGGGTAAGTGTGTATGTGCGCGCGTAGGTATGTGTGTGTGTGTTGACAGGCTTAAAGCGAAAAGGCTAGCTTATATATTTTAGTCCCGAAAATTTGATGTAAATTGTAGCATTTAACTCTTGAAGATAGAATTACTAAGGTGTTTATAAAATTTTGTTGTAAGTTTTAACACGATAAGAAACAGCATGCCATTAACTCCTGATAACATTATGGTGACGTATTATCATACGTGACGCAAGACTCCTGTGTTTACATTTGGAGAAAGCTACGGCCGTAAATTGGGGTCCTTGGTGCTAGATACGAGCGCTGCTCGCAAAATGGCATAAATTGCAAAGTTGTGAAAACAGCGTGCAATATAGCAGTAAAACTCTTATAATAGGTTGCATGTAGGCGATTTAACCATGAATATAAAAAAGAAGAACCGTAACGCATGCAACCTTATCTTGTTTCTTTCTTTTAGGTCGTATGCCCACCAAAGACGGAACATCGGAACGTATATGCAGAATATTCGCAGGAGGGCGTAGTAATAAATTGTAATTAACCTTGTTTCTGAAAACATCGCCTTAATTTCTTTACGGCCCAGTGTTTCAAAACAACTGCTTCCTGCTTATTTTAAAGTGCAAGGACTCTAATGTATTAAATTATTCGGTGGTTGCAACATTAAGGGTAGACTGGTTGGAGAAAACATGGTACAAGATGGCTACGCAGTAACGTACGACTCTCGCACTCAGAATGTCGCGGGTTCGATTCCCGAAATTGAAATTGAAATTGAATTGAAATTGAATTGTTTCTCTGTATGGATATTCTTTAACTGTTATGGTTTTCAGCGTTCAATTCTGTATTTGGTATGAAAGACCGCTTAATTTTGTTGCTTTCTCTACCACGTACAGTAAGTAGAGGAAGTATTCTATTCCACCCGATATTTCAACGGAAATGTGTTTTGAGATCCCCTGAATGCAGCAAAAAAGGATTTTAGAAAATGTGTGTATGTCAATATTTATGCCAGTTTGTGGAAAATGACGCAAAAACGAAAAGAGGGTTAAAAACCAAAGTTAGTATTTAAGTTTAACGTCTTTCAAGGATAGGGCACGAAGATTCCAAAGAAAATTCCTCCAATCTAAACTACCCCTCACAAAGGAAATTCTTCGAAAAATTTTGATTAAAATACCATATGTTTATGACAAATAAAATGTATATTTTGAATTTTCTGGCTCTAGCCCATGTAGTCCTTTTTACTCTGGATGACTTTTGCGTAACTGGTAAATCTTAAGAGATAGACCAAAACATACTATACAAAAAATGTGGATATTGCTAGAGTGAACCATTTCGAAGACATTCCTTGTTATTTGTGTGAGTTGTGGAATACTTAAAACTTTCCTTAAATGAAATATCGTTCTTGATTTTTTTATACCTTAGTCGTGCAAAAAGAACGGAATTTGAAAGCTTTAAAATATTTAACTATCACTCAAAGCCTACTGTATTCCTATATTCCCTTTGCACCAACAAGAAGATAAACAATAACAATTTCTGCAAATGTTTATGTCAACTAATACGAAGATGATATAGGAATGAGTTTGTAAGAATGGCTACCAGAAGAGTAGAGAAAGTCGTATGAGTGCAAGACATCAGATGTTCCCTTTTTGGGTTATACTGTTTAGACGAACATGGAGACACTAATACACGTGGATGTTTTTTTAAAAATTAATCCTTTTCCAGAATTCAGGGGTCCCAAAACAGGTACTTCCGATAAAACCTGGGTATCTAATACATTATTTTTGGTTATTATTAGTGTACTAACCATTCTTACAAACTCTTATTCCTGTATCTTCTTCGTGTTAGTTGAGATAAACATTTGTACAAATTATCTTATTGCTTATTTCCTTGTAGGTACAAGGGGAATGTTAGAATACAGTAGGCTTTGTGCGATAGTCAAATCTTTTAAAGCTTTGAGATTCTATTGTCATTGCACACTTAACATATAAAAAAATGAACAACGATGTTCCATTTCACAAAAGTTCTAAGTTTTCTTTAAACTGACACACAAAACTAGGAATATCTCCGAAATGGTTCACTCTACAAAAAACTTTATTGAGACATACATTGTGTATTTTAGCAACACCTACATTTTTTGACAGCAGGATTTTGTCTATCTCTTATGGTTTACGAGTTATTCAAAAGTCATTCAGAGCAAACAGGACTTCATGGGCTATAGCCAGAAAATTCAAAATATATCTTTCATTTGTCATAAAAATATCTCAAACATATGACATTTTAATCAAAATCGTTAGAGCCATTTTCATGAATCAAAATTTTCAAAAAATTTTTCCGTGTAAAGGGTAGTTTAGGGTGGGGCTATTTTCTTCAAAATCTTCGCGTCGCATCCTTGAAAGACATTAATTTAACCGACTTTTCGTTTTTGAGTTATGCTGTCCATTGGCTGACAGACACAAACACACGCACACACACACACACACACACACACACACACGGACCCTTTTCTAAAAATGCTTTTTTTATGGATTTAGGGGTCTGAAACATATTTCCGGTGAAATCTCGACATCGAATTTTTGGGTGAAATACAATACCAGCAGAGAAAGTAAAAATAAACATTTGTAATCATAGTTGGCACACGAGTGAGTGGAGAAAGCTATGTGAGTGCAACACATGAGATTTTTAGTGTATCGAGGAGTGAGGAATGCCGTCTAAGCATGAGGATTCATGAAGGTTGAACGTTTTTTATCTTTGACTACTTTCAAAAGTTCGACTTCATCCATGGTTCTCTTCAATACATAAAAAACTCGAGCAATGAAAGGGTAAGGTCGACACATACACAGAAAAATTCTCTTCTTTCATAGTTCCTTGTTTTATGAACAAAGAAAAAAGTTTCCCTTCCTTTCACCGTTTCCATCATTCATCTCAGATTTCCGATTTCCTTCACTTTTATGCGGTTCTTCCTTCCTCTTAGAGCGAAGCTTGAAGCCGTTCATACTTCATTAAACAGTTCCAGGGGAAGTTCATTTTAACGCGATGTCTGCTTTAACATACGCTTCAGCCAAATTTCATTCACTTCTGGCTTTCTTTCTGTTAATATTTCAGTTGCTTGTTTGGTTGAATCTGCCAACAAAGCAGTGCGTTTTTAAATTCCATTTTACATCCCAGAATAGGGAATGCGGGCAAAGCGCCTTGCTTGGTGAGTCTGTAGGGAAATTTTCCACGCTTTTTCATAATCACAGGCAGATTGCTTTAGCAACGGGTAGTGCATTCAGATCTCCTGTGTCCAACACCATGCTAAGTTAAAAAAATAAATTATTTTTATTGCTTGGCCTTCGTAAAAGGCAGGCAAAAGCCCTTCGCTCGGAGTAAACAAAGAATTGCTAATCTAACATACAAAATGAAAACAAAAGCCTGATATGTTCCACTCTTATGACTATTCCTGTACAAACCAACTTTACAAACTCTCATTCCTTTATATTCTACATGTTGGTCGAGATAAACCAGGGATGCTCAACCGCAGGCAAGTTAGGGGAGGTTAAAATCACCTCCATCCACCCGCTGGGACAGAATGACGCATTTGTCCGTGGTTACTAAGTTCCAGTGGTGGCTCATTCTTACGTATAGGAAATCAACATTCATATTCTACTCCTGATTAACCCTTGATATTTCTGAGGATTAGTTTTTTGGCACGATTTGCGTTTTAGAAGGTCTTCTTCATCTTTTGCACCAAATATTGAAGTGCACAGTCTCAAGGTGATTTTCACTTACCCTGGAGCCAAAGACTACCATTAAACTAGATACAAACAAACGTGGGGCAGAGACCTAAATAATTCCCACCTTTCTTTCTCACAACATTTTACGGTCGTGGAATTCTGCAATGCAAGTAGTTTCATATTTTGTAGCTGTGTGAAGCCTCACTACATGGAAACCTCAAAACTGAACTGAAAACATCATACCATAAGTAAAATGAATGAAAAAAAAAACCTGATGTGTTCATATGACCTACAAACTCTTATTCCTATATCTTCTTTGCGTTAGTTGAGATAAAAATTTGTACAAATTATCTTATTGCTTATTTCCTTGTAGGTACAAGGGGAATATTAGAATACAGTAGGCTTTGTGCGATAGTCAAATCTTTTAAAGCTTTGAGATCCCGTTCTCTTTGCACGCTTAACATATAAAAAAGTGAACAACGATGTTCCATTTCACGAAAGTTTCAAGTTTTCCCAAACTGACACAAATAACAAGGCATATCTCCAAAATGGTTCACCCTACAAGAATATTTATTCAGATATAAATTGTCTATTTTAGCAAGATCTACGTTTTTTGCACAGTAAGATTTTGTCTATCTCTAACGGTTTACCAGTTATGCAAAAGTCGTCCAGAGTAAATACGACTACAGGGGCTATAACCAGAAAATTCAAGATATACATTTCATTTGAAATAGAAATATCTCAAACATATGACATTTTAATCAAAACCGTTAGAGCCATTTTCAAGCAAATCAAAATTTTAGAAACATTTTCTATGTAAAGGGTAGTTTAGGATGGGGTTATTTTCCTCAAAATCTTCGTGTCGTATCCTTGAAAGACATTAAAATTAATTATCTACTTTGGTTTTTAACAGACTTTTCATTTTTGAGTTATGCTATCCACAGACTGACACACAGACACACACACACACGCACACACACACACGGATCTTTTTCTACAAATGCTTTTTGGGATTCAGGGGTCTCAAAACATATATTTCCGGTGAAATCTCGGCATCGAATTATTATGTGGAATACAATACTACTTTTACTTATCAGTAGAGAAAGTAAAAATAAATAGTTCTTTTTATCCCAATTGCAGGCGTAATTCTACAAGAATGTACGAAGATAACAGTTTGTTACTTGTAAGATGCGTGGAGTAACTTATTTCTGTCATAGTTTCGGTAGTAATTATGGGACACCACACAGAGTTTCGAAATAATTAATCACTTAAAAGACGTGAAGGAATACTCCGAGCGGTTCCTAAAGACGTGGAGTATGTGGACAACGTTGCGGTGAGGTTGGTCAGGAAATTGACCTAGTTTGTGGATGTAAACAGGTCGGCCCCTAAACTCGCGCAGTAAACACAGAAGTACAAGGCAGGTGACGAGTTTGTTTTCAAGACTCATTGTTACGCTGTTTATGTACTGAGCTAGTGAAAGTGATACCCACACAATCTGCAGTGTTGCCAGCTTGTTTCCGACAAAATTAGAATATCTCCGTAGGAAATTGTCAGAGACAAAAATGTAAGATGCAAAATAAGTTCCAAATATCGATATCTATCACAGGTTTAAATTAATGTAATGACTTCCCTCCCACCCTGTATAGTTACAAAATAATTAAATTCATCAAGCAGATAAACAGTGTTCTGCTGCAAGGGTAACTCAACTATGTACGATAAATTGTCTGACACTTTGGAATAAATATGTGCGTAATTATGCACATGCACTTTGTAGTGCTATAAATGTAGAGTATTGGTTTACTATTAATAGACTTTCAGGTTAATTTGACCTGGTGTATGTATGGTTAGTGGCGTCATCAATAAAGCACGCCACTGAGGCGCTAAGCAAGCAGTCAGCCACAGCAAGGTTCGATCGGGCAAACCCTGGCTATGCCTGCGCTAAAACAAAGGTTGTTTTGTTTGTTTTAAAATAAAAACAACAGAATTTAAGTGTATTTAAAAATAGTATGTAGGAATAGAAAGCTGCCACGATTTTAATAATTTAAGTTAGGAATGTAAATTAAGTTCGTGAAATTGCAATTAAATTCATCTGGCATCAAAAAGACACTGTTTTAAGACAATAGTAATTTTGTATGGTTAATCCATATAGAGCAGGCATGGGCACGAGAGGAGAGGTAGCGATTGAACTTGCGTTACCCACCCCACGTTCTCTTGCCGAGCGACAAAGATTGTTTGGATACAACACTTGCAGTGGTGGCTTCGGTCCACCTGCGTGGCATTAATAATTTCTACAGTTATTAACTAGTTTGTTCATATTAAACATATTTTGCATACAATAATTATTAGTATCCATAGGCAAATTACATAACCTTGAAGTTTATATCCTTCCTTTATCTTGTGCACGTAATATTCTTACACTGCCTTTGATTAACATACTAAATTGTTTCTCTTTCATAACCAAAAAGTAGTACAGTTCTATTGCTATTTAGCCTTAAAAATATTGTAAAACTATTTGATCAACGTAATAAATTCTTTGCCTTTAAACTTAATATTATGTTCAAATTTGAAACGCGAAATAACAGTTTATATTATATAAACTAATAAGAAACCAATCCACTTAAATGTGGAATTATAACGTCCCTTTTATATGTTCACAGATATGAGTATTCAGAGTATCTTTGGAAATTGTTAATAAACACCTGTAATTATTATTTATTTATGCCAACAAACTTACTGTTGGTGTTTTTAAACACACAAGCCGTGCGTGGGCAAAGTTTGAGAGGTAGAACTGGAACTTAAAAATTCAATACCACAACTGGGATTTGAACCGCAGACCTTCCGCTTACCAGGTGGCTGCTCTAACCATTGAGCTATTGTGACAAACTGTCAGAATGGCATTAAATTCTCAAACCAGTTCGTATTTCTCCTGGTAAACCACAAAGGCAGTCTCACATCAGAGACAAATTACGCCAATGGTGACTTACTATTGTAAGTACTTTATGTCCCAAGATTAAATAACCTTCAGATGGTAATTATTATTTATTTATGCCAACAAACTTATTGTTGGTGTTTTTAAACACACAAGCCCTGTGTGGGCAAAGTTTGGACGGTCTGTGGTTTAAATCCCAGTTGTGGCATTGAATTTTTAAGTTCCAGTTCTACCTGTCAAATACCTGTAATATCACCAAAGTTTGATTTATGCTTCGGATCAAAGTAGCGTTTGATATTATAACGCTTTATATTTGCAAATTGAAATTCACAACAGCAAACTTTCTTGTTCTGGTAACTAACAACAAATTCTCTCTACCGCTCTTCATGAAACAGCCATACTCGCCACTGAATCAGATGTGTCGGAACAAGAACAGCAGCGCAGGGGAGGGACGGCAGGCGGAGTGAGGCAAGAACGTGTTTCTTTGGTTTGGCACAGTTGAGACGCTTTTGCGCATGCGTGGTATAGCGGAATATTAATTACTGAATATGACTAATATTTATGCTCCTTCAGCTATACCTGCCACCATAAATAAATGGAGGAAGAATGACAATTTTGAAACAAGAATGAATACAGTATATCATAATAACTGTAAGATTTATTTTTAATAAAGGGTTTCTCCAGAATAGTACGAATAAACGAGTAAAAGAGTATTCCGCATATAACCAGCATGTCCTACAGTTCCAAAATCAACAGTCGACACTGGGTCACTTTTCCGCAATTTGATTTTACGTGGATATAAAATATAAATGGCCAGAAAAAGTTCGAGAACCTTTCCTGTGGGAACAGATACGTGACAACATGCGTTCGTGAAAACCTGAATGATAGCACATACATCGAATTTGACCGCTTCTAGAAAATTATGTCTACAAAAAAATCTGATGTGTTGCACACACATGACTTTCTCTACTCTTGTACTAACCATTCTTACAAACTCTTATTCCTATATCTTCTTCGTGTTAGTTGAGATATAAACATTTGCACAAATTATCTTATTGCTTATTTCCTTGTAGGTACAAGGGGAATATTAGAATACAGTAGACTTTGTGCGAAAGTCAAATGTTTTAAAGCTTTGAGATTCCGTTCTCTTTGCACGCTTAACATATAAAAACAGAATCGCGATCTTCTATTTGACAAAAGTTTATTGCCGCTGCCGCAAGTAACAAGGAATATCTCCGAAATGGTTCACTCTAAAAATAATTTGTGTGTTTTAGTGAGATGTACATTTTCTGTACAGTAAGATTTGCTCTATCCCTTACGGTTTACGAGTTACTCAAAAGTCATTCAGGGTAAATAGCACTACATGGGCTATAGCCAGAAAACTCAAAATATATATTTCGTTTGTCATAAAAATATGTCAAACATATGTCATTTTAATAAAAATAGTTAGAGCTATTTTCAAGAAAATCAAAATTTTCGAAGAATTTTCCATGTAAAGGGTAGTTTAGGGTTAAAATGTGCGTGTCGTATCCTTTAAAGACATTAACCTTAAATGCTAACTATTGTTTTTAGGCGACTTTTCGATTTTGAGTTATGCTGTCCACAGACACAGAACTTTTTCTAAAAATGCTTTCTTTGGATTCAGAGGCCTCAAAACATTCCCGGTGAAATCTCGACATCGAATTTTTGTGTGGAATACGATATTTCTTCTACTTTACTATGCGTAGTAGAGAAAGTCAAAATTAACCCGATTAAGAAAACATCGAAGTGATCTGAAATGCCCCAACATGGCGTGTATTAGAGCTAAGTTTTAGAGAAAGTAAACATTCCTTTTCGGCCGTCTCCCCAGCATGGTGTAAGCGCCACTGCTTACCAAACGAGAGACCCGGGTTCGATTCTCGATACCAGCGTGGGGATTTTCTCTGAGCAGTCCCAAACCCCAGTACTGCAGCCCACTCATGACGTCTGTGTTGGTCTGAGGTGGGGTAGGTATTAGAGGAAATGAAAATAAGCTCTGGCTAAGAGCGTTGCCTATGTTGTATAACAATTGAAGCAATGATGTTTTATTCCCATTTGTTTTTCATTTTGTTAAATCGGAAGGTAAACAGATTTTCGCTTGGGAGAAATCACTTTTAAACTGTAGTGCAATAAACAGCAGTACTAACCAGAATCAAAACAGTAAGCGAAATTGTACAAGATTTCACTCAGAACAAACTGCGATGGGAACGATGCTAAACAAACATTTTGATACCCATATCGAAAACAACATGAAAATTAAATTTTTGTGCATTTTGATTCCGCGAGTTTACAACAAAAACTCGGTTAAGCACCAAAGTTGGTATGTAAATTTAACATCTTGTAAGGATGTGATACGAAGATTGTGAAGAAAATTCCTCCACCCCACCTAAAGGAAGATAGAAGAATAAGAGTTTGTAAGAACGGTTAGTACAAGAGTAGAGAAAGTCATGTGAGTGTTACGCATGGGATTTTGTTTATACAATTTGCATCATATTTTCAGAGATAATTACATGTAGTGGTCAAAATTAAAAAAAAAAATCTGATATGTTACACTCACATGACTTTCTCTACTCTTGTACTAACCATTCTTACAAACTCTTATTCCTATATCTTCTTCGTGTTAGTTGAGATAAACATTTGTACAAATTATCTTATTGCTTATTTCCTTGTAGGAGCAAGGGGAATATTAGAATACAGTAGGCTTTGTGCGATAGTCAAATGTTTTGCAGGTTTGAGATTCTGTTGATATTGCACACTTTACATATAAAAAATGAACAACGATGATCCATTTCATGGAAGTTCTAAGTTTTCCGAAACTCACACACATAACAAGGAATCTCCGAAATGGTTCACCCTACAAGAAAATTTATTCAGATATAAATTGTGTATTTTAGCAAGATCTATAGTTTTTGTATAGTATGATTTGGTCTATCTCTAACGGTTTATGAGTTATGCAAAAGTCGTCCAGAGTAAATACGACTACAGGGGCTATATCCAGAAAATTCAAGATGTACATTTCATTTGTCATAAAAATATCTCAAACATATGACATATTAATCAAAATCGTTAGAACCATTTTCAAGAAAATCAAAATATTCGAAAAAGGGTAGTTTAGGGTGGGGTTATTTTCTTCAAAATATTCGTGTCGCATCCTTGAATGACATTAAGCTTAAATACCAACTTTGGTTTTTAACCGACTTTTCGTTTTTGAATTATGCTGTCCATAGACTGACAGACACAGCCACACACGGACCTTTTTCTAAAAATACTTTTTCCGGATTCAGGGGGTCTCAAAACACATATTTCTGGTGAAATCTCGACATCGAATTTTTGGGTGGCCTACTTACCAGTAGAGAAAGTAATAAACCGAATTTAAATTCATTCATAGCTCTAATTATTTTAATAATTTGCTAATATAATCCTAGGTATATTTAGATATTATATACTATATGCAGAAAGTCTTTCGAATCAAAATATTTGAATAAACTTGTTAATTTCACACTTTGTGTGTATAAACAAAAGTTACCATAGGTTCTGCCATAATTTTAGTACTAGCAAAACATCTATCTTGCCACATATTGTTAGAATTTTTTTCTTTTTGTGTAGGTAACATAATGTTTCTGCCCATAGCAAATTGTGTGCACAATATAGATGTCAACATATATACAACGCTTCAAGGCGATTTGAATTAAATTGCGACGCGTGGAGCATTTTGAATGCTAAAAATGTTCATAAAAAAGTGAATATTTATTAAGATTTACCTGTAATTCAATTTACATGCTGCATGCATTAGGAATATCGCAGCACCTACTAACTGTCAATGTCTTTTCGTTCACTAACCACACTAAGAGTGAAATTGAAACATAAAAATCTGATGTGTTGCACTCACATGACTTTCTCTGCTCTTATGCTAACCATTCTTACTAATTCTTATTCCTATATCTTCTTCATATCAGGTGATTTTTGTAGTGTTTAACTCCGCTTTTACTACTGTGGTAGTGACACTGATGATACATGGAATGAAGATAGCACACCGGTGGAATTAGATGGCGGAGGAAACCGGAGAACCCGGAGAAAACCCGCCCCAACGCCGCTTCGTCCACCACGAATCCCACATGCGGTTGCCTGGGATCGAACACAGGTGTCAGTTGAGACAAACACTTGTATTGCTTATTTCCTTGTAGGTACAAGGGAAATATTAGAATACAGTAGACTTTGTGCGATAGCAAAATATTTTAAAGCTTTAAATTCCGTTCTCTTTGCACGGTTAACATACAAAAAATGAATAACGTTCAAATGTTCCATTTACGAAAGTTTAAATTTGCCGAAACTGACACAAACAACAAGGAATATCTCTGAAATGGTTCACTCTACAAAAATATTTTGACATTAATTATGTTTTAGCAAGATCTACATTTTTTGCATAGTGAGATTTTGTCTATCTCAAACGGTTTACCAGTTATACAAAAGTCCAGAGTAAATACGACTACAGGGGCTATAGCCAGAAAATTCAAGATATACATTTCATTTGTCATAAAAATATCTCAAACATATGACACTTTAATCAAAATCGTTAAGGCCATTTTCGAAAAATCTTCCATATAGTAGTTTAGGCTAGTCACTCGTGTCCGACATTTTAGCTTTTGTTAAACCCGCGCTAGTTGTTCGATTGAACGTTCCAGAACAATCGATGGTTGCGTTTTCTGAAAGCTGCACTTCAATGAGCAAGTCTGCTTTAACGAGGTCCATTAAGGTACCGCTACCGGACGTATAATTACTGGATTTAAACACGCTGGAGTATAAATGCATATTATAGCACTAGTTGCATTGCATTCTAATGCAAACCCAGTATTACTGATAGCAAGAGTGTGTAGAAATGAAAGAACCTCAAGGAATATAAGTGTGATTATCCCAAACCGAAATAGGAACAAGTTTATTCGGTACAATAACATCTTTTGCCAAGCATTTTGGATTAAGCTAGGCAGTAGCACGAAATTCCTCCGATTGGAGAAATCGATAATTGAATTGACCTGATAGCCAGGAACCAACCACGCAAGAGGCAAGCAGATTTCCCATGGGTCTCATAGATATGATACGAACCAACTTAACATTAGTGTAAAAGCAGTTCAGATATCTGGAAACAGGAAACCAGATGTTTAGCCGTGGCGGTCTGTTTCGACATTACGTTGCCAAACAATGGAAAGCTGGGAAATTTTTTACGTTCTCTACCACCCTATTGAGCCACAGAGAATATTGCGTTTGACCAGCATTTTCGATATGGCAATATCACCAAGAATAAACGAACTGTGGCTCCAGAAACACAGAAATAGTTTAGAAAATGACTGTAGTGTATGGGAGAGAGAGAAAGAGAGAAATAGACACAGGTCTTTCTCTACTAGTAAGTACAGGAAATATTGTATTCCACCCAAAAATTCGATATCGAGATTTCACTGGAAATAAATGCTTTGATGCCCCCTGAATCCAAAAAAAGAAGCATTTTCACAAAAAGGTCCGTGTGCGGCATCTGTGTGTGTGTGTTATTGTGTGTGTGTGTTATTGTGTGTGTGTGTTTGTGTGTGTGTGTGTCTCTCTCTCTCTCTGTGTGTGTGTGTGTGTGTGTGTGTGTGTGTGTGTGTGTCTGTGTGTGTGTGTGTGTCTGTGTGTCTGTCAGTCTGTCAGTCCGTCAGTCTGTGGACAGCATTAACTCAAAAACGAAACGTCGGTTAAAAACCAAAGTTGGTATTTAAGTTTAATGTCTTTCACAGATACGACACGAAGATTTTGAAGAAAATTCCTCCACCCTAAACTACCCTTCACATGGAACATTCTTCGATATTTTTTATTTTCTCGAAAAATTACTCCAACGATTTTCATTAAAATGCCTTATATTTAAGATACTTTTATGACAAATGAAATGTATATTTTGAATTTTCTGGCTATAGTCTAAGTAGTCCTGTTTACTCTGGACGACTTTTGCATAACTCGTAAAGAGGTAGACAAAATCTTACTATAGAAAAAATGTAGATCTCGCTAAAACACACAAATTATGTCCAAATAATTTTTTTTGTGGGGTGAACCTTTTAAGAGATATTCCTTGTTATCTGTGTCAATGTTGGAAAACAAACTTTCGTCAAATGTAGCATCTTATTCATTTTTTATGTTAAGTGTGCAAACAGAAAGGAATCTAAAAGCATTAAAAGATTTGACTATCGCTAAAAGCCTACTGGTTTCTAATATTCTCCTTGTACCTACAAGGAAATAGGCAATAAGATAATTTGTAAAAATAGTTAGTACAAGAGTAGAGAAAGTCATGTGAGTGCAACACATCAAATTTGGCTATATCTTGTTAATATAGGTAACTTTTATGACGGGTACTTACTACCTGAAATACCCGACGTTATCCGTGGTTTGACGATTTATCCCTTAAAGTTTCCGACTAGGTTGCATTTGCCCAATAGCCTTGTGTTTCTTTGGACACACTTTAAAAATATTACTTAACACACTTAAACAAATATTTAAATAAAACTCTTAGAATTCTCTAAGGAATAAAGATATACTAAATAAATAAATTCACCGGGAATACACTGTGCAAAAGCATTGTTAAATAACCACAAATACCCCAGGAAGAAAAGCGAGTACAGAAAATCTTGTGAATGTCATACGTTGCATTTCTATTTCGATAAGATAGAAAAGTGTATGGATGGTCTGTAGAGGGGTGATAAGAGAAATACATATGAATGTGTCATCTAAAAGAAAAGTGAGTAGAGAAAACCGTGTGAGTGTAATACATTGTATTCGTATTTTTAAAACATATAAAAGTGTATGAATTGTTTGTAGAAGAGTAAAACAGAAATAAATCTGAATGTGCTGCATAAATGAAAAGTGAGCAGAGAAAACCATGTGAGTGAAATACGTTGCATTTTTAATTCAATCATATAGAAAATTGTATGAATTGTATGTTGAAGGGCAAGCAGAAAAGGATATGTGTGTGTTATGTAAATGAAAAGCGAGTATAGAAAACCATATGAATGTAATGTGTTGCATAGTAAAATGATTAGCATGAAAACCTTTTCTATGAAAAAAAAAAAAAAAAAAAAAAAATAGATTTGCCAATTTTCATTGCATTGGGATGAGTGGTATAGAAATATTCATGTGTGTGCGTGCGTATACGAGAGTTTTCAATTTCTTTGTATGGCCAAGATACCCATCTCCTAGCTTTAAAAAAAAAAAAAAAAAAAAAAAAAAAAAAAAAAAAAACAGCGACTTCGTATTTGAAAATAGTATAAATATTTTAAAATGCAATTCAATAATAATGAACAAATTAATAAACCAATATACACATTTCTCCACATTATCACAAACATCTCAGCTTTAGGTCATTTTTTGTAATTTTTATGTCTTTTTTTTTAAAAAAAAAGTTTACGTAATTTTTCAAAGATATATACATCATCAAAATCCGGGCCCTGGTTATAAAAAGCAAGCTATAATAGACAAAAACGTGCAAAAAAGGCGTGGTGCTCTTTAAAATACAAAATTTGTATCCATTTTTTCATGGTTTTAGCTACTTTCTAAATATTCCATATTTCATGTTTCTTCGTTTCTAAATTTCACAAATATACCCCAGGCAGTGTTCGAACTCGCGAACCCCTGTGCCACGAGACTCCAAAGCGAAGCATGCCATGCGAACCGCCTCTGAAGTGGTGCGGGGATAAGATCGTCATTTGTTTCATGACGTGCTGTGTTACCTTGTTAATTAAACAGCTGACAAACGCATGACGTTGCAACATCTATGAAAGAATTAACTGCAGATTTGAATAAATATTTTGCTGATATTTGTCGTTCTAATTGTCTGGCGGATATAAAAGTAAACTTTGATATCAACTGGCCATCCAATTGCTATAAAACTAAATCGACAGAGAAAATAGCGTGTGATTTTCACGGTCCGTTTTGGTCATAGGTGCTCTGCGCCTTTCTACAACCGGGGGTGCAAATATACGAGTATTTTAGCGTTTATATATAAAAATACAATCAGATATTATTTCGGCAGAGCCTCCTATATTGCTATATTATTATTAATTAGCTTTGTGTAACATTAAAAGTTTATTTTAAGTACTTTTAAGATGCCTATTATAACACTCGCTTGAGTAATGACGTCACTTCCGCCCTCTTCGTTCAGTGCTAAGTGAGACCTCGTGGCGGAGTGAAGGTTTGTTTTAAATCTGTGTAATCTAAAAGTGTGCTAAGCCCAAAAACAGAAACGAAAGGAAGAAGAAGACTTGGAAACTTAAAAGAATTTATCGAGTGTAAAACCTGGCATCGTGGGAGATGATGAACGGATTTATTCACCTGATTCATTTGTAAGTAGGAGTCCTACACTGTTTCCTCTATCTTATATATAACGTAAAATGGATTCACGTGTGTAATTTGTCATGGGTTTAGAATGCGAAGCAAATGCAACAAGTTTTATTTTTATAGGTGTAAAATAGGTCGAATTTTAACCCAATTGCGATTTTAATTAATGATACACTTCTGCCAAATAAGTAAAACACTGATGTGTGCACTCACATGACATTCTCTGCTCACCCAAAATATTCTTAAATGTTTATTACTCTATTTCATGTCAACTGAGACATTTGTAAAAATGGTTTTGTTAGGTTTTCTTACATTTTACAATGAGAATAGGATAATACAGTCAAATCTTTTAAGAACTGGTAGTTATGTGGTGACTAACATTCAATTCTCTTATATGTATGTCCAGGATCAAAATTACGAGTACACCAACACACAGCAACATACCTAACTCACCAACATACTTAACTCACCAACTCACTTAACACAAAACACCAACATACTTAACTCACCAACTCACTTAACACAAAACACCAACATACTTAACTCACCAACATACTTAACACAATACAGCAACATACTTAACTCACCAACATTCTTAACTCACCAACATACTTAACACAATACAGCAACATACCTAACTCACCAACATACTTAACACAACACACCAACATACTTAACTCACCAACATACTTAACACAACACACCAACATACTTAACTCACCAACATACCTAACTCACCAACATACTTAACACAACACACCAACATACTTAACTCACCAACATACTTAACACAACACACCAACATACTTAACTCACCAACATACTTAACACAACACACCAACATACTTAACTCACCAACATACTTAACACAACACACCAACATATTTAACTCACCAACACACTTAACACAACACACCAAGATACTTAACTCACCAACTCGCTTAGCACAACACACCAACACACTTAACTCCCCAACTCACTTAACACAAAACACCAACATACTTAACTCGCCAACACACTTAACACAACACACCAACATACTTAACTCCCCAACTCACTTAACACAAAACACCAACATACTTAACTCACCAACTCACTTAGCACAACACACCAACATACTTAACTCCCCAACTCACTTAACACAACACACCAACATACTTAACTCCCCAACATACTTAACACAAAACGCCAACATACTTAACTCCCCAACTCACTTAGCACAACACACCAACATACTTAACTCCCCAAATCACTTAACACAACACACCAACATACTTAACTCACCAACTCACTTAACATAAAAAACCAACATACTTAACTCCCCAACTCACTTAACACAACACAGCAACATACTTAACTCACCAACTCACTTAATACAACACAGCAACATACTTAACTCACCAACATACTTAACACAACACAGCAACATACTTAACTCACCAACATAACACAACACACATACTTAACTCACCAACTCACTTAACACATCACAGCAACATACTTAACTCACCAACTCACTTAACACAACACACCAACATACTTAACTCACAAACTCACTTAACACAACACACCAACATACTTAACTCACCAACATACTTAACACAACACATTAACATACTTAACACAACACACCAACATATTTAACTCACCAACACACTTAACACAACACACCAACATACTTAACTCACCAACATACTTAACACAACACACCAACATACTTAACACAACTCACCAACACATTTAACACAACACCAACACACTTAACTCACCAACGTACTTAACACAACACACCAACATACTTAACTCACCAACATAACACAACACACCAAAATACTTAACTCACCAACATGCTTAAAACACCAACACAGTTAACACACTTAGCACACCAACACAGTTAATACATCAACACACACCACACATACACAGCAACATCCACACACAACAGCAATACACACAACAACACACATCACACATACACAGCAACAACACACATCAACACCAATACACACAACACACTTAACACACCACACATACACAGCAACATCCACACACAACACCAATACACACAACACACCAACACAGTTAACACACCAACAACACACACCACACATACACAGCAACATCCAAACATCAACACCAATACACACCAACACACACCACACATATACAGCAACATCCAAACATCAACACCAATACACACCAACACACTAAACACACCAACACACTAAACACACCAACACACTTAGCACACCAACACAGTTAACACACCAACAACACACACCATACATACACAGCAACATCCACACACAACACCACTACACACAACACACTAAACACACACCACACATATACAGCAACATCCAAACATCAACACCAATACACACAACACACTAAACACACCAACAACACACACACCAACATAAATTTTTCAATAGTGCATTTTTTATTTATGGAATCAGAGAGTCTGAAAACATTTATTTTCAGTGGAATCTCAGTATTAAATATATGAGTGGAATAAAATAATTCCTCCAATTCCGTGTTCGATTCCCGGCTACAGAATGGAAATTTTTCTTCAACCAGGATTATTTGCCATCCTTCCTAAAGTGTTTGTGAGAATGTAAATATGCCCAGAGTTAAAGAAGTGGAAATGAGTGATTATTGCCGATGGGCATGTGTTACAAAAGTAAGCTCGCCGGTGTGGCCCTAGATATTAAAAGCGGCATTCAAATGGGGCAAAAAAAATCCTACTTTCTATATTTGGTGAGGGAAGAACAACATTGCCAACATTAATATATATGGATTTTAGTGATATTAAATATTACATAGCTTCCATTTTAATTATGTGTAGCGTTTACGATATCGATCTTTTTAAACTAGGTCGAATAGCGACTTAAATGTGTGTCTCTGAGGCTATCTTCCTATTCCAACATTTATTTAATATAGTCTTTAGAAAACTATGATGTCTCATACTTCTATATGTAGCAATACTTTACTTTTAAATAGATTAAATTGCCCTTTGTTTAATTTTTGAATATCAACTGAACCATTCGTTCATAATTATATGAAAATGTATGCAGTAATGTATTCCACCCAATAATTCGATGTCTAGCATGCACTGGAAAATGTTTTGAGCCCCCCTGAACAAAAAATCTGATGTGTTGCACTCACATGACTTTCTCTACTCTTGTACTAATTATTCTTACAAACTCTTATTCCTATATCTTCTTCGTGTTAGTTGAGATAAACATTTGTACAAATTATCTTATTGCTTATTTCCTTGTAGGTGCAAGGGGAATATTAGAATACAGTAGGCTTTGTGCGATAGTCAAATGTTTTAAAGTTTTGAGATTCCGTTCTCTTTGCACGCTTCACATATAAAAAAAACGAACGATGATCGATTTCACGAAAGTTTAAAATTTTCCGAAACTGACACACAAAACAAGGAATATTTCCGAAATGGTTCACTCTACAAAAAAATTTATTTGGACATAAATTGTGTGTTTTAGTGAGATCTACATTTTTTTGTATGTTAAGAATTTGTCTGTCTCTTACGCTTTACGAGTTATTCAAAATTCATCCAGAGTAGACGGGACATCATAGGCTGTAGTCAGAAAATTCAAAATATACATTTCATTTGTCATACAAATATCTTAAACATATGACATTTTAGTCAACGTCGTTAGTCATTTTCAAGAAAATCAAAATTTTCCATGTAAAGGGTAGTTTAGGGTGAGGCTATTTTCTTCAAAATCTTCGTGTCGCATCCTTGAAAGACGTTACACTTAAGTGTAAACTTTGGTTTTTAACCAACTTTTCATTTTTGAGTTATGCTGTCCACAGAGTGACACACACACACACACACACACACACACACACACACACACACACACACACACACACACACACACACACACACACACACACACACACACACACACACCTTTTTCTAAAAATGCTTGTTTTGCATTCAGGGGGTCTCAAAACATATATTTACGGTGAAATCTTGGCGTCGACATTTTGGGTGGAATACAAAACTTCCCTTACTTACCAGTAGAGAAAGTCAAAAAGTCCGTGTCTGTCTGTGGACAGCATAACTCAAAAACGAAAAGTAGGTTAAAAACCAAAGTTGGTATTTAAGTTTAATGTCCTTTAAGGATGCGATACGTAGATTTTGAATAAAATTCCTTCACCCTAAACTACCCTTTACATGGAAAATGTTTCTAAAATTTTGATTGTCTCTAAAATGGCTAACGATTTTGCTTAAAGTACCACTATATTTTGTATTTTCTGTCTATAGCCCATTAGTCCTGTTTACCCTGGATGACTTTTGCACAACCATAAGAGATAGGCCAAATCTGACTATACAAAACATTTATATGTTGCTAAAACTCACTTTGTTTCCAAATGAAGTTTGAACCATTTCGGAGGTATTTTTTGTTATTTGGGTGAGATTAGCGACATTTATAATTTACACAAATGGAAGATCGTTATTCATTTTTCATATCTTAGCCGTACACAGAGAGCAATTTCAAAGCTTCCTCAGTTTTGCAGTGTGTATGTATTCGAATTTGCATTTGATTTCTTTATTCATTGTTTCACAAAAAGCAATTTATTGTGAAAACAATAGGAATTTTAACAGTAACAACTTCATAAGCACAGAAAGCTGCAAGTAATTACCAGCTTCACTGTATGTATATAAATTAATACTGCTTGTCCATAGAACTAAAAATAGTGTAAATAGAAATAGTAATTTCTATGATTACAATAGCAGAGGATGTGATCATTTTCATAGATTAGCACTAAGAACAAAATCAGCAGAAAAAGATCCATTATGCAAAGGAATTATATCCTATAATAAATTGCCAAATAAGCTTAAAACATTAACTGGCAATGGTTTCAAAACTGAACTGAAAAAATACTTATAGAAATGTGTTTATATAAAATAGATGAATTTTGAAAGCTGTGTAAAATAGATTGTGACGATGCTTGAAACATATATATTGTATGTCTATAGGCAAATAAAATTTATTATTATTATTATTATTATTATTATTATTATTATTATTATTATTATTATTATTATTATTATTATTATTATTATTATTATTATTATTATTATTATTATTATTATTATTATTTAAATACTGTAATTTATTTTTAGTTTATTTAAGTATCAAAAAATCCCACTAGTATATTTCTTTGAAAAAAGGTAAAAGCAGTTTTAAAAGGACTTTTTTCTTTGTAATTAAAAGTGCTTAATTCTGTCATCTGAGAAACGTTTTGTGCAACTTTCAATGTTATAGTTCAGTCATTTATTTATTCGTATTAAGTGGACAGTGTTCAAGTAAACAGATGTAACATTGAAAAAGAAAATTCATTCCCAGTGACCCTTAAGTGCTGCATGGAAATACGTATAGCGGAGGTGCGTCGAAGAATAATAATTGTGGGTTGAAGATACTGCTTAAAGTTATAAATTTATAGGTGAATAACGTAGAACTGTACGCGTAAAATATGAGGCCACTGCATACATGAAAATGTAAACAGATACACACAGCTCGTTCTTGCTATAGTACGCTGCCTGTGAAGGCCAGTAGATTGCCTCTCACAGCTGCATTAATGTAGGTGAGTGTACATGCAAGATGAACCGTGTTAATCTCTCGAAATCTGGGCTGCTGCTGCAGGTTTAATGGGGTTTAAACCTGTATTATTAATAGAACAGCAGAACGTATTATGTATGTGCTGTGACGATTTGTATAAGGGTACATATAGGGCTGGGGCTGTCGTTGAACATACCAGCATAGGCCCTGTTATCATAGCTTCACGTTTTTTGTAGAGCGAAAGGGAATTTATGACATGCCAGACAATTCGTTGCCCGTTTGTCTGCATATTTTACGGACGCGCTGGAATCTGTTGCTCCATTGTATAATTTAGCGTTCTCTTCTGTAAATATGCATTTTCATGACTTCTCAAAATCCATTGCCTCAACGCAGAGTGTAATGAGAAATGGTGTAGGCTGTTACCAAGGAATTCCCACTTACTGTTGTTTATGGGGAGACTAAAGATAATACTGCCCGCCTGTGTGGTGTGCTGGTAGCGTGTCTGCATCACTTTCTAGATGTCCCGAGTTCGAATCTCCATACACTGTGTCACAATGGCGGCATGGTTATATGCACGTTGCCTTTGATTTACGAAAGCGCTTTCAAATTTTGTGCGATAAACATCTTTTCATTAGTAACTGACATTTAAGAAGTCTATCAATATTTGACACAGCCTTAGAAGATACACCAAGTAATCGTCGCGTGACATATTGCGATACAGACTTTTAATATAGCTCAATTTGGAGAAACTCTGTTCACAAACACATGTAGAGTTATACTCACTCTTACATATATACACAGTTCTTGCAAATGTTGATTTCTGTATATACTGCATTTTAATTGACACAAGCATTTTCAGAAATCTTACTGTTAATTTGCGTAAAGGTGCAAGGGGAATATGGGGATTCAGTAGGTTTTAAGTCATAGTGAAAAGTTTTAAGGGCTAGTTGCTATGCGGTATCTTTGAAATTCCGTTCTCTTTGCAAGGCCAAGGGATAAAAATCTGATGTGTTGCACTCGCATAACTTTCTCTACTCTTGTACTAACCATACTTAAAATCTCTTATTCCTATATCTTCTTCGTGTTAGTTGAGATAAACATTTGTACAAATTATCTTAATGTTTGTTTTCTTGTAGGTACAAGGGGAATATTAGAATACAGTAAGCTTTCAGCGATAGTCAAATCTTCTAAAGCTTTGAGATTCCGTTGTATTTGCACGATTAACATAAAAAATGAATAACGATGTTTCATTTGATAGAAGCTTAAGTTCCCCAAAACTCACACACATAACAAGGAATATCTCCGAAATGGTTCACTGCACAAAAAACTTATTTATACACAAATTGTGTGTGTTAGCAAGATCTACATTTTGTGTAGTAAGATTTGGTCTATTGCTTACGGTTTACCAGTTATGCAAAACTCAGAGTAAATAGGACTTCATGGGCTATAGTCAGAAATTTCAAGATATGCATTTCATTTGTCATAAAAATATCTCAAACATATGGTGGCATTTCAATCAAAATCATTAGCCCTTTTCAAGAAAATCAAAATGTTCAAAAAATTTTCTATGTAAAGGTTAGTTTTGGGTGGAGGAATTTTCTTCAAAATCTTCGTGTCGCATTCTTTAAACATATTAAACTTAAATACCAACTTTGGTTTTTAACCAACTTGTTGTTTTTGGTTTATCTTGTCCACTGACACACACAGCGCTACTTTATTCAAGTGGCTAAACGTGCTGGCTTCTGATTGGAGGTATAATTAATGACGTCAGAATAACGTTAAATGAGTTTTCTGATCAATGTGCGAGAACTCCCTATTGTTGGTTGGTACTGGTACAACGGAGATATCTGCTCCGCTATCAACCAGTAACCTTTGTCCCGAAGTGTGATCTTTAACAAATTAGCGACATTGGTGTTCGGAAATTCCTTCCGTGGCAGAATTGGGCCGCTGTCGTGTCTGCCGCATTCATTTCCCTTATTCAACCATTGGCAAGTTGGGTACAGTTTTCAGGTAGGCATCGCGAACCAAATTGAAAATATTCATCATCTTTTTAAACTCGAGGCGACGTCTACTTCGGCTGCGGGATCGCTATGAACTGCGATTCTGGCTTCTTCTAAACTCTTTTTCTAATTCTTTAGTCCTAGCAAGAAGACCTTAAACTGACAGAGCAGATGACGTTTGGGGCAACGTTACTGATACTACTGGATTGCGGTGTGCACTTCATTAATACTGTTTGTTCACCAGCTCATTTGCCCTGGAAGGAATGCAGTCATTAAACAATTCCAGATACACAGCGATATCTGAAGCTGCAGTCGTGCTGCTGGTCGCCCTTGCGATAGAAGTACCAACCTTGGAATGTGTATTCATACTATATCAAGGCAAAGAAATCACTCAGAATAGCGGAACTACAAAACGTAAACCATATTTTCAAGTAATCCTTTCTCCCACTGATCATTTTCTAACTTTTCCATATGTTTTCAATAACACTACTAGCCTGTTTCGGTCACAAGTGATATCCCTCGTGCCTATAAGTCCCCTGTTCTATTTCTCTATTTGTTTTGTCTTGGCCCAAGCTAGTTCTATGGGAATGAGATCACATGCATGGGGCTACCAAACGGAAGTGTGATCCAATGAAACCCAAAATGCGTCCGCTTTGTTTGTTTCAATCATCCTATAAGTATAAGGATGTGTTTTACGCACAGAATTATCACTCTGAACCTCTTTGTTCTGCAACCACAATACCATAGCAGATTTCACGTCACTTCTAGGCGTTTTTTACTTCCGAGATGCCGCAAGTGACTTGTCCAATTCTTAGCTAAAATTAAGAGATCAGTGAGCAAACATAGCGGGAATAATATTGGACGAAAGTTGGCAATTTAACCAGCAGCGTTAACTAGGGTATTTACACAACATGCAGTGAAATGTTTCAGTCCCCTAAGGCCATGTGCTGGCGAACAAACGGTAGTTTGCAATCTGCCATTTTATCAACATTCTCGTCTGAAATGCTTAAAATGCTTTTTATATTACGAGTATTAGGGAGCTTATCAAGCCAGAGAGTTTTTAAAACTTTTTCGGGCAAATTTGTTCCGCTATAAGGTTACATTTTTCTCAATAGCTGGCTGGGTTTCATATCACCTATCTCTATTTCACTTACCAGTTTCTTCATTTGGCGTTCTTCGCTGTTACTTTGAGGTCAATACTTACGTTAGCCTTTCTTTTAGTTAGTATGCTTCAAATATATTTTAATAATGAATATTTTTCATCTAAAATATGCTTTTTTCGTTGCTAACTTTTACAACAATTACAATAACTGACTAACGTTTCACAAAGTTACACTACCAACTGCGGCAGCATCCGAAACTTGCCAAAAATGTTTATTTTTACTTTTTGCATTTTTTATTTCGCTTATATTTCACACTTTAACGGTACACTTCAGTTTTGTCAATATCGTCCGTTTTTAAAGCTCCAGGAGGACATTTAGTGAGCGTTCCTCACTAAACTACATACATCGCTAGTTTTGAAATGAATGTTTCGTTTTCACTGGCTTTGATCTTAGTCTCTTGCAGGGAATTTTGCTTCAGAAAGGTTATGAGTTGGCTGTGCTGAAATGAATTCGATATATCGAGCTGAACTGACACGTTTTGCTTCTAAACAGAGAAATATCGTCATTATTTTGTAATTCTGTAATCTTGCCAAGTAATTTCAGTGTTCGTTATATATTAGGCATTGGCAAAGCAGTAACAAACAGATATTTTATGAATTTTATGTATAAATTAGCGAAAGCACAGAGTGTAGAGGTTAGCTAAGAGCAACAAATTTCTAAATTTTGTGAACAATGAGAAGGCGAAAGGAAAGTTTTCCTTAAAATTCTCTAAAACTGCTACTGGGGCCAAGAAGAAAGCAAGAGAGGGTCCCACATATGGTGCTGGGGAATTTTAAGTAGATTGGATTTAGTTAAAGTACAAAAATATATTGTTATAGAATTGAGGAAATGGATTTTAAATTTTTTTCACTATTTAAAATGCTCCTAGGACCCTAGTTTATAATTTATTAGCTTGAAGTATCTAGCTTCAGAGATTAAATTGTTAAAATTTATCATGCGCTGGTTGAAAAATATTAAATAATTGACCTAAAATTAAATATTTTTCACAACTCATACTAAAAAAATTGAAAATCTCAAACTGTGTACAAATCTTTTTTCTCTTAAAGTAATTAAATCTAAGCTATGGTGGTATGGCGATCGCAGTATACAGATATTAATTTAAAAATTTAGGAGAGATACAATAAACTGTAGGGCCCAAGGGTCATTTCATATTAGCATACCAAAAAGTGATTTATTATTAATAAATATATTAATAAATTAAACGCTGTTTGACATCGAACATAGAAATTTTGTGTACACTATATTTTATGTTCTGAGTGTGGAAAAAATTCAAAGCAATCAGAAGAAAGCTGTAGATTTTCTAATTTTCATGTAAACATTGCCTTAATAGTATGCTTCTTCTCAGATCTAATAGAACAGGACAATTACAGTCGGCTTAGGCGTTAGGCAAATGTTTTAAAACTGGTTGCTATGTGAGGTTTTGAAATTCCGTTGTTTGCATAACCAGGTCAGATTTCAACTCTTTAGGTCAAAATTTTTCCGTCAGCTTTCAAACCATGCCGAATATTCCAGGTGCAGGCATAAAATTTCCAAAGTTCGGTAACAAAATCAAGGACTGCAGTAATCAGAAATTTAAAGACAGATGTTTACGTGTGGAATGCATAATGACAGCTAGAATCGACGCTTTCAGGAAGGCCTCCAGACACACCGCACGAAATCTTCGTATCGCCAACACTAACTCAGTTAAGTACGAACTTATTTTGAAACTAATTACCAGAGGCAGAAAAATTCTAAACGATTACTTGGATTGGTACAAAAAGACATTGATTCACCTTCTATCCAAGTACAAACATGCTAAGGACAAGAAAAGGTTACAGAAGGACATCAAGATTATGCGTGAAGTTATACAGCCTCTGCATCCAGGTTTAAAAGAAATAACTAGGGTAGTTCGGCAGTTGGAAAACCATGTAAACCAGTTCAAAGGTCCATAGTGATGAACAAGAGTACCAACGTAAGTAGAGGAAACAGCAACAGAAGTTATTTGACTATATTTACAACCGGACGGCTCAAGAAAAGACTTGGTAAACCCCAAAAACCCAACGAGTGTTACATGGCGTTGATTCAGTTGTCTTCTACAGCTAGAACTTCCATCCACACACAGAAAATGATCGCAAAGTGACAACAAACATGGCCATTTTCCCGCTACTGATCATGCGCAATGTGGACTGCCAACCTAAATGAGAAGCGAAATCCGCTGCATTGGCGTTGTTCTGATCTTCCCTTCACTTGTTAATTTTAAAACAGTGTAGTGTTGATTGCATATAACACGAGAAAAACTAACAAAGTTGTATTGTGGCCTAAATAATTGTGTACTTTGACGATATCTACAGCTTTTGTGTGGTGATATTTTGTGCATCTCTTATTGTTAACCAATTATGCAAAGTCATCCAAAATGAAGTTGAACATTCCCAGAAAATTCAAAATATGCATTACTTTTATTTTGAAAATATCATATGGTCTTTTAATCAAAATAATTATAACCATGTTTGATTAAATCAAAATTTCTGAAATGTTTTTCATGTAAAGGTAGTTTCGGGTAGCGGGATTTTCTTGAAAATCATGTCGCATCCTTGGAAGGTACTGAACTTAAATACCAAGTTTGGTATTTAAGCGTCTGTTAACTTTGGAGTCAGTGCGCGTGGGCTGACCTTCCAAATATTTTCAAAATGGGTATTTCCGATTTAAAAAAAAAAACTATTTTGTTGTTTAACGACGCTGTCAATTACCAAGATCACATCAGCGTCGCCGGTGTGCAGGAATTTTGTCCCCCAGGAGTTTTTACATGCTAGTAAATCTACTGACATGGAGCTGTGGGTATTTCCGATGGAATCTCGATATAGAAATTTTGAATACAATGCATAACCTTGTTTGTTAGCGACGCTGTCGATTACCAGGATCATATCAGCGTCGTCGGTGTGCCGGAAGTTTGTCCCGCAGAAGTTTTTAGATGCCAGTAAATTTACTGACATGGAGCTGCTGCTTTTAAAACCATCGGTCTTGGCCGGATTTCAACCCTCAACCAATGAGCTACCCAGACCGACACACCCCTATGGCCGACCGCCCGGCCGCTGCGTTCCTCACCTCTCCCCATCCCAGAGGGTGTCATGAGTGGGTGCAGTACTGGTAGGTGGGACGTGATGAGCTCTCCGGTCCCTCTCGGATGCAGAATTTGAGTAAAAATTTGGGCTATCCTTTATTGCCGGACAGACTAACAAAATAGTGTGATAAAATTGAAACAGAAAAACCTACTCTCTATGGGGGTTGTCTTCATTATAGCCTGGTCGCAAATTGACAACAAACATGGCCATTTTCCCGCTACTGATCATGCGCAATGTGGACTACCAACCTAAATGAGAAGCGAACTTCGTTGGATTAGCGATCTTTTAATTTCTTGTTCTTCGCTTCCCGCTAATATAAATTGAAGACAGTTAATTGTTGATAGTACGTTACACGAAACAATTGGCCGAAATGAGAAACCTAAGCTTATATAATTAGTGATTCATAAACAGCGTTAAAAAACGTTTGCTCCCGTGTTTTGCTATATCAAGTGGTTGCTAATGAACCTAAGCTTATTTGTAAAACTCTACTTTTACCGTGTTCTCCGTGGTATAGGCGTAATGTACTTCAAACTCGGAGGTCGAACTTTTTTTTTTTTTTTTTTTTTTTTTTTTTTGTGTGTTAAATCCTTAGAACGACTTCCTTTGGAAGCGAAGCAAACTCGGTGCTCCCGTGTAGTAGATTTACGGAGGTAAAAGAACCTTAGACCCGATATAAAGAAACCTAACCTCCTATGAATCAGTATACTTATTGTTAAATCGAATTATTAAATCATAAGCATTGTTTGAGCATGCACTGGGTAATAGGCGAATTGTATGGTTTCTGCACCTTACTTCACATTTCCCCTTTTTGCAATTCCCCACTGTAACCCCCCCCCCCCCTGGAACAATATAGTTGCCCCATCTTCATTCAACATAAGATTCATATCATATTATATATGATTTTAGGCGGCGCCATGGCCGAGTGGTTAGGCCGTTCACCTACCACCAGGGCGGCCTGGTTTCGATCCCAGATACCCGTATGTGCCATTGGTGGTGGGCGAAACGGCGTCTGGGCGAGGTTTCTCTGGGTTCTCCGGTTTCCCCGCCACTCATTCCACCAATTGCTCCATAATCACTTTCCATTAATCGATTTCGCGTGCATTTCATATCATTCTCATACTGACCACTTCTCTGTCCGGTCCATTGGTTCCTGTGCTCCCCGACGGGCGTCTGACCCTAGGCACTGGCTTTAAGTCTTACACAAGAGGGGGGGGGGTAATCAGGTAAAGAAGAAGAAATCTGATTTTATGTAATTACCCATTCTGTTCCTGTATATGCAGTTATGAAAAGGTAAAATGTCGACAAATTACACTGAAAAGACTCAAATTGCAAAGCTTTAAATCACATATGTTTGCATATTTTAATGTCATTGTGGGGTTATGCATTTTTGTTACAAAGCAAGACAGAAAAACAATTGTGCGTTTCATTATTGTGCTCATACATTGTCGTCTCATACATTACCGTTACTTTCAAAGCTAAATTGAGTGAGTTCAATGTGGACAACAATGACTCGTTTTAGACTTTTCCTTTCTAGACTTATTCTCAAGCACTTTAGAACTTGTAACAGTAGGTTGCATTAAGTGTATAATTGCATACATAGAAACAAATTAGGTAATTACACAGTCATGTAAAATACTAAATGAATTGTATGTTGAACGAAGATAGTAGGGGCAAATAAATCACTCCAGAGGGCGGTCATGGTGGGAGGTTGCAAGGAGGGGAAATGTGAAGTGAGGTGCAGGGACCACAAAATTCCTTTATTACTATGCACGGGCTCATTGCTACCAACTGTGGTTTCAACTCCAAACACATGACAATTAGGATTTGTATTTTCACTTGGTTTGATTAGGTTTTTCTTTCCATTATAGCTTTCCCATGGTACTCGCATTATCTGTTCAGAATAAAACTCGTCATATTTAAATTTCTCGCAAATCATTATAGATCTAACCTATACGTGATATCGGCAGCCTTATTTGACCTAAAAGGTTATTCCTGTACCTAATATAACCGACATAAGGATTAAACCGCAGCAAATATCAATTTTGAAGGAAATGGAAGAACTACAAACCGCAGAAATACACTAGAACCATTACCAGAAAATCTAGAAAACAATATGAAATATCATATCTCGTTCTAGACGTCATTTCTGCTAATTTGAGGAATAAATGTGTTCAAGATATTTAAAAATTTCGAGCGCTGTTTGAAAAATATTTTGTCACAGTGTTTAAAGGTGAAGATTCAGTTTAAATGGTACAAAAATTAACAATATTCAATAATTAATTCCTCCGAATCCATCAAACTTAAAATAAAGTTTACATTGGTTTGAAACATACGTAACTCTTTTCTCATGCCAGATGAACCTAAGTTTAAAGTTAATTTATACCCCTAATTTACTTATTCAAAGCGTGTCACAGATTTGTATGTTGGAACCAGTTTTGTACATAATATATTGACTATTTTTTTTTTTTTTGTAAATATTTAAGGTCGTTTTGACAGCGCGGTCTTATCACGACCATACATAGTAATACATTGTGGATATTAATTTACAATTATACATATATTACATTATGTTGACATTTACAGTAAATCTGTTGCTTTTATTTTAAACCTTGAGCGTTTTTAAGGAAGTCACCAATGCCAGGATTCTATTTGAATAAGCAGTATTATGGGTTCATTTTCAAATTAGCAAGATTATTTTTCATAGTTTTGTTTCGTCATTTTCAAGTTCAAGCTTCATTCACCACCTGTTTAAGAAGGGCAGTTTACAGTAACGATGTTCTAGCGTCGATTTTAAATTGGTGTTTGGATTTGCGCATTTTTATTTTCACGTCAGTGCAACTGCAATCTTTGCTATCAAAAGTTACTTTCTGGTGAATACATTTATATGCTGTAATTCAAAATGGAAAGTGGCCTATACTTCCTTTCACCGCAAGGTTGGCAGCGGTGAAGGAATGATTGTCGTACTCCTTTTCGTATGGAATAAAAATGTGATATGTTGCACTCACATGATTTTAATCTTTTAAAGCTTTGAGATTACGTTCTCTTTGCACGGTTAACATAAAAAAAATTAATATCGATGCTCCATTTGACAGCAGTTAAGCTCTCCAAAGCTTACACAAATAACAAGGAATATCTCTGAAATGGTTCACTCTACTAAAAACTTTATCTGGACATAAATTGTGTGTTAGCGAGATTTATATTTTTTGTAGAGTAAGATTTGCTCTATCTCTTACGGTTTACCAGTTATGCAAAAATCATCCAGGGTAAATAGGACTTCATTGGCTACAGCCAGAAAATTCAAGATTTTCATTTCATTTGTCATAAAAATATCTCAAACATATGACATTTTAAACAAAATCGTTAGAACCATTTTCATGAAAACCAAAGTTTAAATTTAGGGTGAGGCAGTTTTCTTCAAAATCTTCGTGTCGCATCCTTGAAAGAGATTGAAATTAAATATGAGCTTTGGTTTTTAACACACTTTTCGTTTTTGAGTTATGCTGTCCACAGACTGACGCACACACACGGACGTTTTTCCAAAAAATACTTCTTTTATTCAGTGGGTCTCAAAACATATTTCTGGTGAAATTTCGACATCGAATTTTTGGGTGGACTACAATACTTCCTCTACTGTTCTATATGTAGTAGAGAAAGTGCTGGATGCTGTTCTGTCGAATTTGTCACAATATCTTTTAAGGTAGATCATATATATCATATATATATATATACTTGTAAACAAATAAACTTGGAAAGTTTCATATTAATTCCAATACCAATAACTATTTAAGTATAAGCACAGATATACGAGGCATAGGACGTGAAAAGTAGAGACTGTGACGTCACAAGTGATGAGTAGTGTGAAGTGGTTGCCGATGTCTGCTAAACGCCCGCTACCTGTTCCTTAAGTCACAACTCAGGCCGGCAGGCAGGAGGGGCCTCTGCCACCAGCCCCCAAACCCATCTAGATAACTTAATAAACCCTCACTCTCTATTAAGGGGACTAAAATTTCTCTCTCGCAGGGGAGCAGGAGGGAAAACACAGCACCATTACCTGGTCGCCGTCGACAAAGTTTACATCGGCTGCCACAGCCAGGGTTTAGCCCCCAAAGTAAACTTCAGCAATAAGCTGTGTACAAGAGAAGATTCCCCTTAAATAATACACTTTTATTTTCAGAGGAAATATTGCAATCCTTCCATAAAAAATATACTACGTTGCTCTCACAAGAATGTCTATTCACAAACAAGACTTACAAAGACATTCCTCTTATTTACTTCATGGTAATAGAGATAAAAATTTGCAGAAATTGTTCTATTGCATATTTTCTTGAAAGTACAACGTGAACAGGAAATACAGTAGGTTTATGAGAATACATTTCTTGTTCAGATTACCCGCCGCTTATGTAGGACTTACACCCCCAGCACTTGCAAGCCAGTGCCTAGGGTCAGACGCCTGTCGGGGGGCACAGGAACCTCTGGAGCAGAGTGAAGACCTGGAAGCGGGTCGTTAGCCAAGCACCAGGTATGAGAGTGAGGAAGAGGATGATATGAAATACAGGCGAAAATGGAGCAATTGTGGAATGAGTGGCGGGGGAAACCGGAACACCCCGAGAAAACCCGCCCTGACTCCGCTTCGCCCACCACGAATACCACATGCGGGTCCCTGGGGTCGAACCGGGGCCGCCTAGGTGGTAGGCAAGCGCTTTATGGGAATACACAACTATCAATAATATTTTCTAAATTTTCCGCCCAATTTAGCTGAAAATTTATTTTCAATGTTGTCTTATATCAACCTAAGAGGGTTTTAAATTTTAGTATATCTCTTATAGTTTCCCAGTTTCTTATTGCTTATTTCCTTGTAGGTACAAGGGGAATATTAGAATACAATAGGTTTTGTGCGATAGTCAAATGTTCTAAAGTTTTGAGATTCCGTTTTCTTTGCACACTTAACATATAAAAACCGAACAACGATGTTCCATTTGACGAAAGTTTGCTTTCCCAAACTAACAAAAATAACAAGGAATATCTCCGAAATGGTTTACTCTAGAAAAAAATTTATTCGGACTAAATTGTTTATCGATAGCTATACTTTTTGTACAGTAAAATTTGATCTATCTCTTATGGTTTAACGTTTCTACAAAAGTGTAAACAGGACTACATGTGCTATAGCCAGAAAATTCAAAATGTAGATTTCATTTCTCATATCTTAAACATTGACATTTTAGCCAAAATCGTTAGAGCCATTTTGTGTTTTCTGACACCGGCTGTGAAAATTACGCAAAGTGAAGTTTATAGTTTTTAGATATCTGTTGTGCATTTAAGAATTGTGTTGCTTCACTGTTAAGAGCTTCAGTTTTTCATTGAATTAGGGAGACATGCTCTAGTATGATTTGTTATTAATTTGTGAATGTTTTCATTATAATTATCCCCCGGTGCTATATTTGCTGTGTGTTACAGACACGTATGCAAGCTTATATAGGTCAATACGCGTGGGAATATACAACACTGCAGAACTGAGCCCTTTATAATAGCATCTTAAGGTCCATAGTTCAGGGAGATGTTTCAAAGGAGTGCCTCGACACACACACACACACACACACACACACACACACACACACACACACACACACACACACACACACACACACACACACACGGAAATCTCCGTATTGTTACAAGCATCAAAGCAAGCTTACTTCACCCTCCTGTGTGTCCAGATATAGACCAAGATTCTTCAGTGTTCACCTCCACATTAAAGAAGTTACGTGTTGCATTTACATAGATTTCTTTATCCTCTATCTTTATAAACTACTCTAATGTAAGCTTATATTTTTACTTTCTCTACTGGTAAATAGGGGAAGTATTGTATTCCACCCAAAAACTCGATATCGAAATTTCACCGGAAAAATATTTTGAGTCCCCCTGAATACAAAAAGAAAAAAAAGCATTTTTAGAAAAAGGTCCGTGTGTGTGTCAGTCTGTGGACAGCATAACTCAAAAACAAAAAGTGGATTAAAAACCAAAATTGGTATTTAAGTTTAATGTCTTTCAAAGATACGACACGAAGATTTTGAAGAAAATTCCCCCTCCCTTAACTACCCTTTACATGGAAAATGTTTCGAAAATTTTGATTTTCTTGAAAATGGCTCCAACGGTTTTGATTAAAATGACATGTTTAAGATATTTCTATGAGAAATGAAATATATATTTTGAATTTTATGTCTATAGCCTGTGTAATCCTGTTTCCTCTGGATGACTTTAGAATAACCCGTAAATGTAAGAGATAGAGAAAATCCCACTATACAAAAATTGTAGGTCAAACACACAGTCTATGTCTGAATAAATTTTTTGTACTGCGAATCATTTCGAAGATATTCTTGTTATTTGTGTCGGTTTCGGAAAACATAACTTTGGTGAAATGCAACATTTTTGTTCATTTTTTATATTTTAACCTTGTAAAGGTAACGGAATTTTAAAGGTTTAAAATATTTGACTATCGCTCAGCCTACTGCACCCGCATATTCCCCTTCCACCTATAATGGAATAAGCAATAAGATAATTTCTGCAAATGTTTATCTCCACTAACATGAGGAAGATATAGGAATCAGAGTGTGTAAGAATGGTTAGTACAAGAGTAGAGAAAGTCATGTGAGTGCAACACAAATCTTTTTATAGATGGAATACAATACTTCCCATACATTAAGTATGTAGTAGCGGAAAAAACGGCTTTTTGTATTCCTAATTCGAGGAGTTTGAACGGAGGATATTCGGCTGTAAATATTCTCGATGGGAAGTAAAGCATTCATCAATTAGAGAAGTGGTTTATTACTCTATAATTACCTACTCTAATGCCTCAATTTCCGCTCCAATTCTAGCTTTCCAAAGAGCATAATGGGAAACGGTTACTTGCATGGCTGAGAGGTTAAAATTCTGATCCTCGATAGACTAGTAAACGAGAGAGGATGCAGGGCGAGGGAGAGAGGGGGGGTGCAGAACCTCCCCTTCACACACACACGTGCAGAAGCCCTCCTAATCTCCCTCAGCGCTTGCCTCTGAGTTCTCTTCCAGTCAGGTTCAACACCATTAGCTTCTTTCTGTCCCTGGATTTTCTTCGTAGAAAAATCCTATTAATTTTCTTCTGATTTTCTGCGATATTAACCAACGATGCTGTCTTTCTCAGCCTCGTAAATGTTGAAAGTATTCAGGTATCATAAACCGTTTACGTTTGTATTTACTAAAGTAATACAGTGTGAGTTTTGAAGAACTAACACATTTCTTGCATTAATTCTTCCGTTCGAAATTCACTCAATGTCCCAATGTTAGCAACAAATTAAGCAGAATGTTCTGCAGTTTCGATTGCCTGTCACTCGTGGCGCAGATGTTATGTTTTATTCATAATTGTTAGTATTATTGTTGGCAACAATGTTTGCGATTTTGCACACTAAATCAGAGGGTATGCCAAAGAGAATTTGGTCTCTGAAACCCTCCACAAAGAAACACAATACAGGGACTGGTAAACCAACTGGAAACAACTGGAACTCTGGTGTGTGAAAAAGGCAAACATCCTTTATCTAGCTTTCCCACGGTTGACGTAAGAGCACGACTGGAGCAGTCACTCAAAAAGTCATTAAAAACTGTCGCAAAAGACGTGGTGTACCCACTCAATGTGTCACAGAGCTGCGAAAAGCGCAGGCGTAAAGACGTATTTGGATTATGGTTGCCTTGTGCAGGATGAGAGACATAGAGGTAAATAATCTCACAAAATTCATCTGCATTTCAGGTATAAGTTGTCACTAGCAAAGCTCGGTGTGAAACCGTTAAAGAAATGTTAGTTCTTCATGAAACAGCGTTTAGTATGATACTATCACAATTTACTTCTGTTCCTGTTTAAGTATAAATGTATAGAATTCAGATAGTTGAGAAAGATACACGTGAAGTAAGCTAACGTGATGTGTGATCACACACGCTTCTCTCAGCTAAATTGTCAGGTAGTATATTAAATTTAAAGACCCCAATTTTGACTTCGCGGGGCGGTCAATTTAAAGTGCTAGAACGAATCCAAAAATTACAGAGAGTTGCTGCACCCTATAACGTTTTACATAATTCTGTTTGCATAATTTTGTAAGAAGAGTAAAACATTAAGAGAAGACTCCTAAAAAATCTGATGTGTTGCACTCACATGACTTTCTCTACTCTTGTACTAACCATTCTTGCAACTCTTACTCCTTTATCTTCGTGTTAGTTGAGATAAACATTTGTACAAATTATCTTATTGCTTATTTCCTTGTAGGTGCAAGGGGAATATTAGAATACAATAGGCTTTGTGCGATAGTCAAATCTTTGAAATCTTTCGTATACCATTCTCTTTGCACAGTTAACATATAAAAAATAAATCGCAAGGAATATCTCCGAAATGGTTAACTGTACAATTACTTGGTGTATCTTCTAAGGCTATGCAGTTCGCCCTTGTCACTAAATATTAACTTCCTAAAGGTAAACAGTACCAAAGAAGTCACTAATGAACATATGTTTATGGTATAAGACTTGAAAGTGCTTACGAAAATCATACGCAACGCACACATAACCAAAGCGCTACTGCAACACAGTGCGCATAAAGGGGAAGGAGGTAAATCGAACCTCCTCGTTCGCAAACGTGATCAAGATTATCACACACATGCAAGGAGGTTATTAATGTTTACGCATATAACGCTGTAGACAAGTCAAGTCCGTGATCCCTTGTTCCTAACCTCAACATTTATCTTTTGGAATTGCCTTTCCGGTCTATAATTTTCGGCGCATTGTTTTACCGCACCTTTATATGAACACCCACAAACTGGGGTCATTCCCGTGAAAATGTGGTAGTGCCGAAGGCAGAAACGTTTATGGGCATGATAAATCCAATTTACAACGGACTTAGTTACTTACCCCGTGAGGTCAGAGGAATGCGTGGAAATATGGCTTTGCTTGAGAGCCTTCGGAAATTAGCATAGTAAAGTTTTATGTGTCCGAGAAGTGAAAGGAATGCATGCAGGTGTTCCTTTGTGTAAAGTGACTATCTTCAATAAGTACACACCGAGTGAGGTAGGTTCAGCTCGCCTTCTGGAGGTCGTGAATTCGATTCCCACGGCCGACGGTCGTTGAAGGGTTTGCTCGGGTCTGTAGAAGAATGTTGGAAGGACAATTACCTGCCCCGAATTTCCTTTCCCTCTGTTTCACTTCACCTTCATCCTCCTTGGTTGTTTCAGTGATGTAGGTGTTGGTGTTGCATGGCAGGGAAAAAGATTGTCTTAGTATATCTTCGTCCTCCGTAACAGGGGTGGTCTCCATATCCGGGCCGCCTAGTAGGATGTGTAAGCCTTGAGGGGCGGGGGGAGGCAGATAAGGACACCCCGTCAGGGGTTTAGGCACAAAATAGGTCGAGGTACCTTATGTGAACAAACACACACAGATACACAAAGACACACATACACACTCAAATATACATACACATATTGAATAAAAAGAGCATATTTAGAAAAGTGTACGTGTGTGTGTGTGTGTGTGTGTATGTGTGTGTGTGTATGTGTGTGTGTGTGTGTCTGTGTGGACAGCGTAACCAAAAACGAAAAGTAGATAAAAAACCAATGTTCATATTTAAGTTTAATATCTTTCAAACATGCAACACGAATTCCTGGCTATAGCCCCTGTAGTCGCATTTACTCTGCACCACTTTTGCATAACTGGTAAACCGTTAGAGATAGACCAAATCATACTATACAAAAAAATAAAAACCTTGCTAAAATACACAATTTATGTTGCAATAAATTTTCTTGTAGGGTGAACCATTTCGGAGATATTCCTTGTTATGTGTGTCAGTTTCGGAAAACTTAGAACCTTCGTGAAATGGAACATCGTTGTTCGTTTTTTATATGTTAAGTGTGCAAAGAGAACGGGATCTCAAAGCTTTAAAACATTTGACTATTGCACAAAGCCTACTGTATTCTAATATTCCCCTTGTACCTACAAGGAAATAAGCAATAAGATAATTTGTACAAATGTTTATCTTAACTAACACGAAGAAGATATAGGAATAAGAATTTGTAAGAGTAGAGAAAGTCATGTGAGTGCAACACATCAGATTTTTATGAATCGTTTCTACAAAGGTGTGTAGAAATATTCTGTTTTGAATATAGTGCGCACTTGCTGGAAAAAAACAACAAAAGAAAATAGAAAAAAAGGAGAAAGATGGTGTGGAAAACACGGCAAGCCCCGTCTCTTACTTTACCCAAACCACAAGAACAAAGTTTGGTCCTGGGAAATCCGGAATTCGCTGCTCCTAAATAAACCCACAAAACCCTTAAGCCCGTAGGAAAGCAGCCCTGTATCGATCCATTGCTTACGGCATACAACCTCAAGCATTAACGTACGTACGTACCTCGTATGCACTGGAGGACGAGCCTTTTGCTGAGACAAGCAAATTCCTAATTATTCTCATTTAAGTAGGGCAAGTTAGAAGGGGACGGAATGCGAAAATAGGTACCGTATTAAGAAACGTAAGGACGCAGTTATCGGACATCGATAGATAGACAAGAAAGGGGAGCGTACTGGAGCATAAGTTAAAGCGCTCCTGATGGTGCCATTTGGAACTACTACAGTCTGCTCACGCAAGATATGCAACAGTTTCACTTAGGGAGACTAACCGTTTTGGCCCAAGAACATCAGTTTTCAGATTCTTAAAGTTTACTACCTCAAATTCCGTGGTTTGATGATTTACCACTACAACATTTAGACTTAGGCTGTACTTGTCTAATAGCCTTGTGTTTCTTTGTTACTAACTGAAATACCCGACGATGTCCGTGGTTTGATGATTTATCACTACAACATTTAGACTTAGGTTGTACTTGTCCAATATCCTTGTGTTTCTTTGTTACTAACTGAAATACCCGATGTTGTCCGTGGTTTGATGATTTATCACTACAACATTTAGACTTATGTTGCACTTGTCCAATAACCTTGTGTTTCTTTGTTACTAACTGAAATACCCGACGTTGTCCGTGGTTTGATGATTTATCACTACATTTAGACCTAGGTTGCACTTGTCCAATAGCCTTGTGTTTCTTTGTTACTAACTGAAATACCCTACGTTGTCCGTGGTTTGATGATTTATCACTACAACATTTAGACTTATGTTGCACTTGTCCAATAGCCTTGTGTTTCTTTGTCACTAACTGAAACACCCGACATTGTCCGTGGTTTGATGATTTATCACTACAACATTTAGACTTAGGTTGTACTTGTCCAATAGCCTTGTGTTTCTTTGTTACTAACTGAAATACCCGACGTTGTCCGTGGTTTGATGATTTATCACTACAACATTTAGACTTAGGTTGTACTTGTCCAATAGCCTTGTGTTTCTTTGTTACTAACTGAAATACCCGACGTTGTCCGTGGTTTGATGATTTATCACTACAACATTTAGACTTACGGTACACTTGTCCAATAGCCTTGCGTTTCTTTGTTACTAACTGAAATACCCGACGTTGTCCGTGGTTTGATGATTTATCACTACAACAGTTAGACTTAGGTTGTGCTTGTCCAATAGCCTTGTGTTTCTTTGTTACTAACTGAAATACCCGGCGTTGTCCGTGGTTTGATGATTTATCACTACAACATTTAGACTTAGGTTGTACTTGTCCAATAGCCTTGTGTTTCTTTGTTACTAACTGAAATACCCGACGTTGTCCGTGGTTTGATGATTTATCACTACAACATTTAGACTTAGGTTGTACTTGTCCAATAACCTTGTGTTTCTTTGTTACTAACTGAAATACCCGGCGTTGTCCGTGGTTTGATGATTTATCACTACAACATTTAGACTTAGGTTGTACTTGTCTAATAGCCTTGTGTTTCTTTGTTACTAACTGAAATACCCGACGTTGTCCGTGGTTTGATGATTTATCACTACAACATTTAGACTAAGGTTGCACTTGTCCAATAGCCTTGTGTTTCTTTGTTACTAACTGAAATACCCTACGTTGTCCGTGGTTTGATGATTTATCACTACAACATTTAGACTTATGTTGCACTTGTCCAATAACCTTGTGTTTCTTTGTTACTAACTGAAATACCTGACGTTGTCCGTGGTTTGATGATTTATCACTACAACATTTAGACTTAGGTTGCACTTGTCCAATAGCCTTGTGTTTCTTTGTTACTAACTGAAATACCCGACATTGTCCGTGGTTTGATGATTTATCACTACAACATTTAGACTTAGGTTGTACTTGTCCAATAGCCTTGTGTTTCTTTGTTACTAACTGAAATACCCGACGTTGTCCGTGGTTTGATGATTTATCACTACAACATTTAGACTTATGTTGCACTTGTCCAATAACCTTGTGTTTCTTTGTTACTAACTGAAATACCCGACGTTGTCCGTGGTTTGATGATTTATCACTACATTTAGACCTAGGTTGCACTTGTCCAATAGCCTTGTGTTTCTTTGTTACTAACTGAAATACCCTACGTTGTCCGTGGTTTGATGATTTATCACTACAACATTTAGACTTATGTTGCACTTGTCCAATAGCCTTGTGTTTCTTTGTCACTAACTGAAATACCCGACATTGTCCGTGGTTTGATGATTTATCACTACAACATTTAGACTTAGGTTGTACTTGTCCAATAGCCTTGTGTTTCTTTGTTACTAACTGAAATACCCGACGTTGTCCGTGGTTTGATGATTTATCACTACAACATTTAGACTTAGGTTGTACTTGTCCAATAGCCTTGTGTTTCTTTGTTACTAGCTGAAATACCCGACGTTGTCCGTGGTTTGATGATTTATCACTACAACATTTAGACTTACGGTACACTTGTCCAATAGCCTTGCGTTTCTTTGTTACTAACTGAAATACCCGACGTTGTCCGTGGTTTGATGATTTATCATTACAACATTTAGACTTAGGTTGTACTTGTCCAAGGACCTTGTGTTTCTTTGTTACTAACTGAAATACCTGACGTTGTCCGTGGTTTGATGATTTATCACTACAACATTTAGACTTAGGTTGTACTTGTCCAATAGCCTTGTGTTTCTTTGTTACTAGCTGAAATACCCGACGTTGTCCGTGGTTTGATGATTTATCACTACAACATTTAGACTTAGGTTGCACTTGTCCAATAACCTTGTGTTTCTTTGTTACTAACTGAAATACCCGACGATGTCCCTGGTTTGATGATTTATCACTACAACATTTAGACTTAGGTTGTACTTGTCCAATAACCTTGTGTTTCTTTGTTACTAACTGAAATACCCGACGATGTCTGTGGTTTGATGATTTATCACTACAACATTTAGACTTAGGTAGCACTTGTCCAATAGCCTTGTGTTTCTTTGTTACTAACTGAAATACCCGACGTTGTCCGTGGTTTGATGATTTGTCATTACAACATTTAGACTTAGGTTGCACTTGTCCAATAGTCTTGTGTTACTTTGTTACTAACTGAAATACTCCCGAATATATATTAAACGTAGAAGAGAACGGAATCTCAAATCTTTAAAAGATTTGACTTACTCAAAGCCTACTGTATACCCATATTCTCCTTGTACCTACAAGAAAATAAAGAATAAGATCATTTCTGCAAATGTTTATCTCAACTAACACGAAGAAGATATAAAAAATAAGAGTTTGTAGAAGATGTTAGCACAAGAGTAGAGAAAGTCATGTGAGTGCAACACACCATTCTTACAAACTCTTATTCCTGTATCTTCTTCATGTTAGTTGAGATAAACAATTGTACAAATTATCTTATTGCTTATGTCCTTGTAGGTACAAGAGGAATATTAGAATACAGTAGGCTTTTTGCGATAGTCAAATGTTTTAAAGGTTTGACATTCTGTTGATATTGCGCACTTAACATATAAAAAATGAACAACAATGATCCATTTCATGGAAGTTCCACGTTTTTTAAGAAAGTCACACACATAACAAGGAATATCTCCGAAATGGTTCACCCTACAAGAAAATTTATTGAGACATAAATTGTGTATTTTAGCAAGAACTGCATTTTTTGTTTAGTATAATTGGGTCTATCTCTAACGGTTTACCAGTTATGCAAAAGTCGTCCAGAGTAAATACGACTACAGGGTCTATAGCCAGAAAATTCAAAATATAGATTTCGTTTGTCATAAAAATATCATTTCAATCAAAATCGTTAGCCATTTTCAAGAAAATAAAAATTTTATAATATTTTTCCATGTAAAGTGTAGTTTAGCGTGGGGCTATTTTCTTCAAAATCTTCGTGTCGCATCCTTTAAAGACATTAAACTTAAATGCCAACATTGGTTTTTAATCTACTTTTCTTTTTTGAGTTATGTTGTGCATAGACTGACACCCACACGGACACATGGACCTCTTTCTAAGAATGCTTTTTTTTTTTTTTATTCATGTGTCTCAAAACACATTTCCGGTGAAATCTCTACATCGAATTTTTGGGTGGAATACAGCATTTTGCCCACTTACCAGTAGTAATGCAGGCAGCGCAGATACAAAATAGCTAAATGCAATGTAAATCAAGTGGCTCTTGAACATTCTATTCGTGGAAGAACCGTTGAATATCAAAACCAATACACAAGGTTAACTGGCATTTATACATTTGCATATGCATACCTCAGGCTATTGATTCATTCAGCGTTGGTTGGGTTTATCGTTTCACATTAACCTCAATTCTAACGTATTATACAATCTGAAACCAGTTAATTTCAGTCCCACCAACAGTTATTTGCAAAATTCAACAATCTGCTAACGTTCCTCTAGAAAACAGGTGTTATGCCAGGAATCCTATTGGTATAGATGTACAATACTGGTCTTGGTCTTGAATATGTTCAGTTGTCATTCGTAGTATTTTTCTATACAATATCACCTATCTGTATACAGTATTTTCCACAAGTATTAGTACATAAAATTAATATTACTTCAGTTTAAAACAAAACTGAAATTCGATGTCGAGATTTCACCGGAAATATGTTTTGAGACCCCCTGGATCCAAAAAACAGTATTTTTAGAATAAGGTCCGTGTGTGTGTCAGACTGTGGACAGCATAACTCAAAAACGAAAAGTCGGTTAAAAACCAAAGTTGATATTTAACTTCAATGCCCTTCAAGGATGCGACACGAAGATTTTGAAGCAAATAGCCCCACCCTAAACTAGCCTTTATATGGAAAATTTTTTGAAGATTTCAACTTTCTTGAAAATGGCTCTAACGATTTCTATTTTAATACATGTTTAACATATTTATATGAACAAAGAAATGTATATCCTGAATTTTCTGGATATAGCCCCTGTAGTCGTATTTACTCTGGAGGACTGAACAACTCGTAAACTGTAAAATATAGACAAAATCTGACTCTACAAAATAAGTAGGTTTCCCTAAAACAGACAAAATTTATGTCTGAACATTTTTTTTATAGTGAAGCATTTCGGAGATATTCTTGTTATGTGTGTAAGTTTCGGAAAACTTCAAACATTGGTGAATGGAACATCGTTGTTCATTTTTTTATATATTAAGTGTGCAAAGGGAACAGAATCTCAAAGATTTGAAATATTCAACTATCGCACAAAGCCTACTGTATTCTAATATTCCCCTTGTACCTACAAGGAAATAAGCAATAATATAATTTGCACAAATGTTCATCTCAATTAACACGAAGAAGATATAGGAATAAGAGTTTGTAAGAATGGTTAGTACGTTGAAATTGGCATCAACCGATACCAAGAACGTCCACCTAGGTCAAACACTTTTACCGTAAAATGAACAATTCACCCAAACTTATTTCCTCAATAACCCCTCTACCATTAGTGATATCTCAACAAACGAAACGTAGTTTTGAAGTCCTCCTTGAGGGCATCAACCGATACCAAGAACGTCCACCTAGGTCAAACACTTTTACCGTAAAATGAACAATTCACCCAAACTTATTTCCTCAATAACTCCTCTACCATTAGTGATATCTGAACAAATGAAACACAGATTTGAACCTCTCCTTGAGGGCATCAACCGATACCAAGAACGTCCACCTAGGTCAAACACTTTTACCGTAAAATGAACAATTCACCCAAACTTATTTCCTCAATAACTCCTCTACCATTAGTGATATCTGAACAAATGAAACATACATTTGAAGCCTTCCTAGACAAAACTAGCCTTACTAGATAAAACTAGCCTTACTAATAAAACTAGCCTTACTAATAAAACAAGCCTTACTAATAAAACTAGTCTTACTAGATAAAAATAGCCTTACTAGATAAAAATAGCCTTACTAGATAAAACTAGTCTTACTAGATAAAACTAGCCTTCCTAGATAAAACTAGTCTTCCTAGATAAAACTAGTCTTCCTAGATAAAACTAGCCTTACTAGATAAAACTAGTCTTACTAGATAAAACTAGCCTTACTAGATAAAAATAGCCTTACTAGATAAAACTAGTCTTACTAGATAAAACTAGCCTTCCTAGATAAAACTAGTCTTCCTAGATAAAACTAGTCTTCCTAGATAAAACTAGCCTTACTAGATAAAACTAGTCTTACTAGATAAAACTAGTCTTACTAGATAAAACTAGCCTTCCTAGATAAAACTAGTCTTCCTAGATAAAACTAGTCTTCCTAGATAAAACTAGCCTTACTAGATAAAACTAGCCTTACTAGATAAAACTAGTCTTCCTAGATAAAACTAGTCTTCCTAGATAAAACTAGCCTTACTAGATAAAACTAGTCTTACTAGATAAAACTAGCCTTACTAGATAAAAATAGCCTTACTAGATAAAACTAGTCTTACTAGATAAAACTAGTCTTACTAGATAAAACTAGTCTTACTAGATAAAACTAGCCTTACTAGATAAAAATAGCCTTACTAGATAAAACTAGTCTTACTAGATAAAACTAGTCTTACTAGATAAAACTAGTCTTACTAGATAAAACTAGCCTTACTAGATAAAAATAGCCTTACTAGATAAAACTAGCCTTACTAGATAAAACTAGTCTTACTAGATAAAACTAGCCTTACTAGATAAAACTAGTCTTACTAGATAAAACTAGTCTTCGTAGATAAAACTAGCCTTCCTAGATAAAACTAGCCTTCCTAGATAAAACTAGCCTTACTAGATAAAACTAGCCTTACTAGATAATACTAGCCTTCCTAGATAAAACTAGCCTTACTAGATAAAACTAGCCTTCCTAGATAAAACTAGTCTTCCTAGATAAAACTAGTCTTCCTAGATAAAACTAGCCTTACTAGATAAAACTAGCCTTACTAGATAAAACTAGTCTTACTAGATAAAACTAGTCTTCGTAGATAAAACTAGCCTTACTAGATAAAACAAGCCTTACTAGATAATACTAGCCTTCCTAGATAAAACTAGTCTTACTAGATAAAACTAGCCTTCCTAGATAAAACTAGTCTTCCTAGATAAAACTAGTCTTCCTAGATAAAACTAGCCTTACTAGATAAAACTAGCCTTACTAGATAAAACTAGTCTTCCTAGATAAAACTAGTCTTCCTAGATAAAACTAGCCTTACTAGATAAAACTAGTCTTACTAGATAAAACTAGCCTTACTAGATAAAAATAGCCTTACTAGATAAAACTAGTCTTACTAGATAAAACTAGTCTTACTAGATAAAACTAGCCTTACTAGATAAAACTAGCCTTACTAGATAAAACTAGTCTTCCTAGATAAAACTAGTCTTCCTAGATAAAACTAGTCTTACTAGATAAAAATAGCCTTACTAGATAAAACTAGTCTTACTAGATAAAACTAGCCTTACTAGATAAAACTAGTCTTACTAGATAAAACTAGTCTTCGTAGATAAAACTAGCCTTCCTAGATAAAACTAGCCTTCCTAGATAAAACTAGCCTTACTAGATAAAACTAGCCTTACTAGATAATACTAGCCTTCCTAGATAAAACTAGCCTTACTAGATAAAACTAGCCTTCCTAATAGAACTAGCCTTTCTAGATAAAACTAGCCTTACTAGATAAAACTAGCCTTACTAGATAAAACTAGCCTTACTAGATAAAACTAGCCCTACTAGACAAAACTAGCCTTACTAGATAATACTAGTCTTCCTAATAGAACTAGCCTTTCTAGATAAAACTAGCCTTCCTAGATAAAACTAGCCTTACTAGATAAAACTAGCCTTACTAGATAAAACTAGCCTTACTAGATAAAACTAGCCTTACTAGATAAAACTAGCCTTACTAGATAATACTAGTCTTCCTAGATAACACTAGTCTTACTAATAAAACTAGCCTTCCTAGATAAAACCAGCCTTACTAGATAAAACTAGTCTTACTAGATAAAACTAGCCTTACTAGATAAAACTAGCCTTACTAGATAAAACTAGCCTTACTAGATAAAACTAGCCTTACTAGATAAAACCAGCCTTACTAGATAAAACTAGCCTTACTAGATAAAACCAGTCTTACTAATAAAACTAGCCTTACTAGGTAATACTGGCCTTCCTAGATAAAACTAGCCTTACTAGATAAAACTAGCCTTCCTAGATAAAACTAGCCTTACTAGATAAAACTAGCCTTCCTAGATAAAACTAGCCTTACTAGATAAAATTAGCCTTCCTAGATAAAACAAGCCTTACTAGATAAAACTAGCCTTCCTAGATAAAACTAGTCTTACTAGATAAAACTAGTCTTACTAGATAAAACTAGCCTTACTAGACAAAACTAGCCTTACTAGACAAAACTAGCCTTACTAGATAAAACTAGTCTTACTAGATAAAACTAGTCTTCCTAGATAAAACTAGTCTTACTAATAAAACTAGCCTTACTAGATAATACTAGCCTTCCTAGATAAAACTAGCCTTACTAGATAAAACTAGCCTTCCTAATAGAACTAGCCTTACTAGATAAAACTAGCCTTCCTAGATAAAACTAGCCTTACTAGATAAAACTAGCCTTCCTAGATAAAACTAGCCTTCCTAGATAAAACTAGCCTTCCTAGATAAAACTAGCCTTCCTAGATAAAACTAGCCTTACTAGACAAAACTAGCCTTCCTAGATAAAACTAGCCTTGCTAGATAAAACTAGCCTTACTAATAAAACTAGCCTTCCTCGATAAAACCAGCCTTACTAGATAAAACTAGTCTTACTAGATAAAACTAGTCTTACTAGATAAAACTAGCCTTACTAGACAAAACTAGCCTTACTAGATAAAACTAGTCTTACTAGATAAAACTAGTCTTACTAGATAAAACTAGCCTTACTAGATAAAACTAGTCTTACTAATAAAACTAGCCTTACTAGATAATACTAGCCTTACTAGACAAAACTAGCCTTACTAGATAAAACTAGTCTTACTAGATAAAACTAGTCTTACTAGATAAAACTAGCCTTACTAGATAAAACTAGTCTTACTAATAAAACTAGCCTTACTAGATAATACTAGCCTTCCTAGATAAAACTAGCCTTACTAGATAAAACTAGCCTTCCTAATAGAACTAGCCTTACTAGATAAAACTAGCCTTCCTAGATAAAACTAGCCTTACTAGATAAAACTAGCCTTCCTAGATAAAACTAGCCTTCCTAGATAAAACTAGCCTTCCTAGATAAAACTAGCCTTCCTAGATAAAACTAGCCTTACTAGACAAAACTAGCCTTCCTAGATAAAACTAGCCTTGCTAGATAAAACTAGCCTTACTAATAAAACTAGCCTTCCTCGATAAAACCAGCCTTACTAGATAAAACTAGTCTTACTAGATAAAACTAGTCTTACTAGATAAAACTAGCCTTACTAGACAAAACTAGCCTTACTAGATAAAACTAGTCTTACTAGATAAAACTAGTCTTACTAGATAAAACTAGCCTTACTAGATAAAACTAGTCTTACTAATAAAACTAGCCTTACTAGATAATACTAGCCTTCCTAGATAAAACTAGCCTTACTAGATAAAACTAGCCTTCCTAATAGAACTAGCCTTTCTAGATAAAACTAGCCTTCCTAGATAAAACTAGCCTTACTAGATAAAACTAGCCTTCCTAGATAAAACTAGCCTTCCTAGATAAAACTAGCCTTCCTAGATAAAACTAGCCTTACTAGATAAAACTAGCCTTCCTAGATAAAACTAGCCTTGCTAGATAAAACTAGCCTTACTAATAAAACTAGCCTTCCTAGATAAAACCAGCCTTACTAGATAAAACTAGCCTTCCTAGATAAAACTAGCCTTACTAGACAAAACTAGCCTTCCTAGATAAAACTAGCCTTACTAGATAAAACTAGCCTTACTAGATAAAACTAGCCTTACTAGATAAAACTAGCCTTCCTAGATATTACTAGTCTTCCTAGATAAAACTAGCCTTCCTAGATAACACTAGTCTTCCTAGATAACATTAGCCTTCCTAATAAAACTAGCCTTTCTAGATAAAACTAGCCTTCCTAGGTAAAACTAGCCTTCCTAGATAAAACTAGCCTTACTAGATAAAACTAGCATTCCTAGATAAAACTAGCCTTCCTAGATAAAACTAGCCTTCCTAGATAAAACTAGCCTTTCTAGATAAAACTAGCCTAACTAGATAAAACTAGCCTTCCTAGATAAAACTAGCCATCCTAGATAAAACTAGCCTTTCTAGATAAAACTAGCCTTCCTATGTAAAACTAGCCTTACTAGATAAAACTAGCCTTCCTAATAAAACTAGCCTTCCTAGATAAAACTAGCCTTACTAGATAAAACTAGCCTTACTAGATTAAACTAGCCTTCCTAGGTAAAACTAGCCTTCCTAGGTAAGACTAGCCTTCCTAGATAAAACTAGTATTACTAGATAAAACTAGTCTTACTAATAAAACTAGCCTTCCTAGATAAAACTAGCCTTACTAGATAAAACTAGCCTTCCTAGATTAAACTAGCCTTCCTAGGTAAAACTAGCCTTCCTAGATAAAACTAGCCTTACTAGATAAAACTAGTCTTCCTAGATAAAACTAGCCTTCCTAGATAAAACTAGCCTTCCTAGGTAAAACTAGCCTTCCTAGATAAAACTAGCCTTACTAGATAATACTAGTCTTCCTAGATAACACTAGTCTTCCTAGATAACACTAGTCTTCCTAGATAAAACTAGCCTTCCTAATAAAACTAGCCTTTCTAGATAAAACTAGCCTTCCTAGATAAAACTAGCCTTCCTAGATAAATCTAGCCTTACTAGATATTACTAGTCTTCCTAGATAAAACTAGCCTTCCTAGATAAAACTAGCCTTCCTAGATAAAACTAGCCTTTCTAGATAAAACTAGCCTTCCTAGGTAAGACTAGCCTTCCTAGATAAAACTAGCCTTACTAGATAAAACTAGCCTTACTAGATAAAACTAGCCGTCCTAGATATTACTAGTCTTCCTAGATAAAACTAGCCTTCCTAGATGACACTAGTCTTCCTAGATAACATTAGCCTTCCTAATAAAACTAGCCTTTCTAGATAAAACTAGCCTTCCTAGGTAAAACTAGCCTTCCTAGATAAAACTAGCCTTACTAGATAAAACTAGCCTTCCTAGATAAAACTAGCCTTACTAGATAAAACTAGCCTTTCTAGATAAAACTAGCCTTCCTAGGTAAAACTAGCCTTCCTAGATAAAACTAGCCTTCCTAGATAAAACTAGCCTTCCTAGGTAAGACTAGCCTTCCTAGATAAAGCTAGCCTTACTAGATAAAACTAGCCTTACTAGATAAAACTAGCCGTCCTAGATATTACTAGTCTTCCTAGATAAAACTAGCCTTCCTAGATGACACTAGTCTTCCTAGATAAAATTAGCCTTCCTAATAAAACTAGCCTTTCTAGATAAAACTAGCCTTCCTAGGTAAAACTAGCCTTCCTAGATAAAACTAGCCTTACTAGATAAAACTAGCCTTCCTAGATAAATCTAGCCTTACTAGATATTACTAGTCTTCCTAGATAAAACTAGCCTTCCTAGATAAAACTAGCCTTCGTAGATAAAACTAGCCTTTCTAGATAAAACTAGCCTTCCTAGGTAAGACTAGCCTTCCTAGATAAAACTAGCCTTACTAGATAAAACTAGCCTTACTAGATAAAACTAGCCGTCCTAGATATTACTAGTCTTCCTAGATAAAACTAGCCTTCCTAGATGACACTAGTCTTCCTAGATAACATTAGCCTTCCTAATAAAACTAGCCTTTCTAGATAAAACTAGCCTTCCTAGGTAAAACTAGCCTTCCTAGATAAAACTAGCCTTACTAGATAAAACTAGCCTTACTAATAAAACTAGCCTTACTAATAAAACTAGTCTTACTAATAAAACTAGCCTTACTAGATAAAACTAGCCTTACTAGATAAAACTAGTCTTACTAATAAAACTGGCCTTACTAGATAAAACTAGCCTTACTAGATAAAACTAGCCTTCCTAGATAAAACTAGCCTTCCTAGACAAAACTAGCCTTACTAATAAAACTAGTCTTACTAATAAAACTAGCCTTACTAGATAAAACTAGCCTTACTAATCAAACTAGTCTTACTAATAAAACTAGTCTTACTAATAAAACTAGCCTTACTAGATAAAACTAGCCTTACTAGATAAAACTAGTCTTACTAATAAAACTAGCCTTACTAGATAAAACTAGCCTTACTAGATAAAACTAGTCTTACTAATAAAACTAGCCTTACTAGATAAAACTAGCCTTACTAGATAAAACTAGCCTTACTAGATAAAACTAGCCTTACTAGATAAAACTAGCCTTCCTAGATAAAACTAGTCTTCCTAGATAAAACTAGCCTTCCTAGTTAAAACTAGCCTTTCTAGATAAAACTAGCATTCCTAGGTAAAACTAGCCTTCCTAGATAAAACTAGTCTTACTAGATAAAACTAGCCTTCCTAGATAAAACTAGCCTTCCTAGATAAAACTAGCCTTCCTAGATAAAACTAGCCTTCCTAGATAACACTAGCCTTACTAGATATTACTAGTCTTCCTAGATAACACTAGCCTTACTAATAAAACTAGCCTTTCTAGATAAAACTAGCCTTCCTAGGTAAAACTAGCCTTCCTAGATAAAACTAGCCTTCCTAGATAAAACTAGCCTTACTAGATATTACTAGTCTTCCTAGATAACACTAGCCTTACTAATAAAACTAGCCTTTCTAGATAAAACTAGCCTTCCTAGATAAAACTAGCCTTCCCAGATAAAACTAGCCTTCCTAGATAAAACTAGCCTTCTTAGATAAAACTAGCCTCTCTAGACAAGGGACCTTCCTAGACAAGGGCGCTTCCTAGACAAGAGCCGATCCTAGACAAGGGCGCATCGTAGACAAGGGCCCTTCCTAGACAAGGGCCCCTCCTAGACAAGGGCCCTTCCTACACAAGGGCCCTTCCTAGACAAGGGCTGTTTTTACAAAAGTGGCCTTCCTAGACAAGGGCCGTTCCTAGGCAATGGCTCTTCCTACACAAGGGCCCTTCCTAGACAGGGGCCCTTCCTACACAAGGGCCCTTCCTAGACAAGGGCCGTTTTTACAAAACTGGCCTTCCTAGACAATGGCCCTTCCTAGACAATGGCCCTTCCTACACAAGGGCCCTTCCTAGACAGGGGCCCTTCCTACACAAGGGCCCTTCTTAGACAAGTGCCGTTTTTTAAAAGTGGCCTTCCTAGACAAGGGCCGTTCCTAGAAGAGGGCCCTTCCTAGACAAGGGCCCTTCCAGACAAGTGCCCTTCCTAGAAAAGGGCTTTTCCTAGACCGGGGCCCCTCCTAGACAGGGTGCCCCTCCTATAGCAATGGGTCCTACCTTGGTCTATGTCACACCTATAAGAGAAAGCGACTTTTTGAACGGGGCCTCGGAGAGGCTCGCCGATGGTCTAGGGGTGTCGGCCGTGGTCCAAAACCTATAATTCCAGAGTTTGGTCACTCTCCGTGAAGCGGTTGCCACTTTTCGGTATCTTGTCTGCACGAGGGACTCAAGACGGGTTGATTATGTAGTGAGGTACCTGGACTTGTAGCCTTACGTTTTGCAAGTTTTTCCAAAATTTGAACGGCTGGACGGAACTTTCTGAATTTCACAATTGGTACCTTTCTGAACACGGGGAAGACGCCTGGACCGGTCCCGAGTCGCTGCGGTCCTTGGTTCGAGTTTTAGAAATTTTTGGCCATCTTTGATCGCTTCTTGCGAAGAAGCGAGAGGAGGTTTAAGGAAACTGAGTATTGGTTCGTGTAGCCCTCGGGGAGGACTACCGGAATCGGTGGTCCGAATTCGACCTCCCGCACCGAGTCGAGAGTAAAAGTGTTATATGTGTATTGCGTGCGCTACAGCAGGCGCGGGGGGATGTCCCGTGGTGGGTGGGTAGTGCCCCTGGGGCCGAAGCTTCACCTAACATTTGGCGGTTCTAACGCTATTAAGGCGCCGGGGAGAGCGTCCCGCAGTTTTGCCCGACTTTGGAAGCTTAGATCCGGGCAGGGCGGACAGGTTTAAGCAATCTGAGCACACGTGTGGAAAGCGGTCAAGCTGGACTACAACAGTTAGTGGTCCGAATTGGCGGATTTTGCGCCGTTCAAATTTTAGAAAATTTTGGCCATCTTACGAGAGGTGTGGGCGGGCCCCCGTCGGCGTGATTTCGGATGCAAAGGTGTTTCTGGATAGCCCTGGAGAAGTACTACCCAGCTGTGGTGTCCGGGTTCGAATCCCGCGCACCGTTGGAGAGTAAATCGGTTTTTTGTTTATAGCGTGCGCTACCGCAGGCGCGGGGGGATGGCCCGCGGTGGATGGGTAGTGCCCCTAGGGCGAAAGCTTCACCTAAAATTTGGCCGTTATACCTTGGTGGGATCGCTAAAAAATAGCGCTTAAAGATGGTGTGTTTTTGGCGCCAAATTCCCACGTGTCCGTTAAACCAAGCGTAACGACTTTCCCGGCCAGCAGCAGCACCTCAACAGAATGAAGTTGACAATGTTCAGGTGTTTTATAAAGGGAAAGCCGCTGCGGTCATCTGTTCGAATCTTGGAAATTATAGAATAATTAATTAATAGTTAATAAATAATTAATCATAGAACGTGTCAAAAGCATTTACAATTAAATGCATGCAGGTTTCAAGTTTTGCTGTTAAAGTACGATATGAAGATAATACTCACACTTACACAGTCGTTATGATTATTATTATTATTATTATTATTATTATTATTATTATTATTATTATTATTATTATTATTATTATTATTAATATTATTATTATACATGTACAAAATGATGCTTTTACAGACTGACTGACTGACTGACTGTGTCATTGCTGCTTCTTCAACGTTTACATTTCTGCTTGTCTTGTATGAGAAAGCAGTCCAAGTAATAATACATTCTAACAACATGTGACACATTTAGCTTATTGGTAAACAATGTTGTTACTCATCACGTGTTAAGTGTGTGTCAAATTTAAGATAAGCGAGCGACCTACCTCAAAATATTAACTAACTGTGCACATTAACCATGGCATACTACCCATTTTAATTCTTACATAGAGTGTAGACAACGTTTCAGTTACGTTCATACATACATACAGAATAACATCTATGTACATAAAGCAGCGTGATTGTTAAAATACATAATCAATTAGTTGGCTATTTGTAGCTGCTGCACGTCGTTGTTGTGTTTTCAGCTTGATTCCCTAATTGGTACCTATCGAACAATTCAACTGATTGATTTAAATATTCCTCTACAGAATAATAACAGAGATACTCTTTGAGGGAAGCTTTAAAAAGCTCTGAAATTGCTAACATTTTCCTTTACATTACTGGGGGGGGGGGGGGGGGGGGAGAGCATTACATATTTTAATTGTTTCACAACAAAAACACCTTTCTGGAAGCAAGAGAGTTTGGCATTGTGTGGTGCCTAGTGTTAAACGTATCAATTTCCATGTTAGTTAGTTGTGAAGCAATTCTGCTTATTAGCATAACATTTGACAATAATGCTCAATGCGTGTTTTATGAAGGAAGGGAGCAAACACACACCAACTGGTTTCGACTAGTCGCTACGGTCCGCGGTGGTTCACAAATTTCCATATCGAAGTTTCTCCCAGTGCACGTGTAACAAACCCTCTCGGAGAAACAAGCTAGTAACAATGTGCTGTTTGAGTCAAGTTACTACTTTCCGGAGTTGACGACGTCTCCTAGGACAAGTGCCGTGTCTAGAGTCGAAGCCGCGGCCACCCGGGGACGGGGGCAGCCACAGCGCCAAAAGTATCAGAGTCCCCTCGTCTTTCTGAGTGTCTTCTGAGTGCTGTCGGAGTCTGTCAGAGTCTGCCCAACCCAACCGGCTTCTACCCTCTATCTATAGCACACCCGCAGACGTCCGTTCCGTCAAACGGGCCAATTAGCCGACTAGTGCCATCTATGTGCCACTTGCGGCACTACTTGTGCAAATTTCTGTACCACATCCAATAACCTTGTGTTTCTTTGTTACTAACTGAAATACCCGACGATGTCCGTGGTTTGATGATTTATCACTACAACATCTAGACTTAGGTTGTACTTGTCCAATAGCCTTGTGTTTCTTTGTTACTAGCTGAAATACCCGACGTTGTCCGTGGTTTGATGATTTATCACTACAACATTTAGACTTAGGTAGCACTTGTCCAATAGCCTTGTGTTTCTTTGTTACTAACTGAAATACCCGACGTCCGTGGTTTGATGATTTATCAATACAACATTTAGACTTAGGTTGCACTTGTCCAATAGCCTTGTGTGTCTTTGTTACTAACTGAAATACTCCCGAATATATATTAAACGTAGAAGAGAACGGAATCTCAAATCTTTAAAAGATTTGACTCACTCAAAGCCTACTGTATACCCATATTCTCCTTGTACCTACAAGAAAATAAAGAATAAGATAACTTCTGCAAATGTTTATCTCAACTAACACGAAGGAGATACAAGAATAATAGTTTGTAGAAGAGGTAAGCACAAGAGTAGAGAAAGTCATGTGAGTGCAACACACCATTCTTACAAACTCTTATTCCTATATCTTCTTCGTGTTAGTTGAGATAAACAATTGTACAAATTATCTTATTGCTTATGTCCTTGTAGGTACAAGGGGAATATTAGAATACAGTGTGCTTTTTGCGATAGTCAAATGTTTTAAAGGTTTGACATTCTGTTGATATTGCGCACTTAACATATAAAAAATGAACAACAATGATCCATTTCATGGAAGTTCCACGTTTTCAGAAAGTCACACACATAACAAGGAATATCTCCGAAATGGTTCACCCTACAAGAAAATTTATTGAGACATAAATTGTGTATTTTAGTAAGATCTACATTTTTTGTACAGTATAATTTGGTCTATCTCTAACGGTTTACCAGATATGCAAAATTCGTCCAGAGTAAATACGACTACAGGGTCTATAGCCAGAAAATTCAAAATATACATTTCGTTTGTCATAAAAATATCATTTCAATCAAAATCGTTAGCCATTTTCAAGAAAATAAAAATTTTATAATATTTTTCCATGTAAAGTGTAGTTTACGGTGGGGCTATTTTCTTCAAAATCTTCGGGTCGCATCCTTGAAAGACATTAAACCTAAATGCCAACATTGGTTTTTTATCTACTTTTCTTTTTTGAGTTATGCTGTGCATAGACTGACACCCACACGGACACATGGACCTCTTTCTAAGAATGCTTTTTTTTTTTATTCATGTGTCTCAAAACACATTTCCGGTGAAATCTCTACATCGAATTTTTGGGTGGAATATAGCATTTTGCCCACTTACCAGTAGTAATGCAGGCAGCGCAGATACAAAATAGCTAAATGCAATGTAAATCAAGTGGCTCTTGAACATTCTATTCGTGGAAGAACCGTTGAATATCAAAACCAATACACAAGGTTAACTGGCATTTGTACATTTGCATATGCATACCTCAGGCTATTGATTCATTCAGCGTTGGTTGGGTTTATCGTTTCACATTAACCTCAATTCTAACGTATTATACAATCTGAAACCAGTTAATTTCAGTCCCACCAACAGTTATTTGCAAAATTCAACAATCTGCTAACGTTCCTCTAGAAAACAGGTGTTATGCCAGGAATCCTATTGGTATAGATGTACAATACTGGTCTTGGTCTTGAATATGTTCAGTTGTCATTCGTAGTATTTTTCTATACAATATCACCTATCTTTATACAGTATTTTCCACAAGTATTAGTACATAAAATTAATATTACTCAGTTTAAAACAAAACTGAAATTCGATGTCGAGATTTCACCGGAAATATGTTTTGAGACCCCTTGGATCCAAAAAAACAGTATTTTTAGATTAAGGTCCGTGTGTGTGTGTGTGTGTGTGTGTGTGTGTGTGTGTGTGTGTGTGTGTGTGTGTGTGTGCGTGTGTGTGTGTGTGTCAGACTGTGGACAGCATAACTCAAAAACGAAAAGTCGGTCAAAAAACCAAAGTTGATATTTAACTTCAATGTCCTTCAAGGATGCGACACGAAGATTTTGAAGGAAATAGCCCCACCCTAAACTAGCCTTTATATGGAAAATTTTTTGAAGATTTCAACTTTCTTGAAAATGGCTCTAACGATTTCTATTTTTATATATGTTTAACATATTTATATGAACAAAGAAATGTATATCCTGAATTTTCTGGATATAGCCCCTGTAGTCGTATTTACTCTGGAGGACTGAACAACTCTTAAACTGTAAAATATAGACAAAATCTTACTCTACAAAATAAGTAGGTTTCCCTAAAACAGACAAAATTTATGTCTGAACATTTTTTTATAGTGAAGCATTTCGGAGATATTCTTGTTATGTGTGTAAGTTTCGGAAAACTTCAAATATTGGTGAATGGAACATCGCTGTTCATTTTTTTATATATTAAGTGTGCAAAGGGAACAGAATCTCAAAGATTTGAAATATTCAACTATCGCACAAAGCCTACTGTATTCTAATATTCCCCTTGTACCCACAAGGAAATAAGCAATAATATAATTTGCACAAATGTTCATCTCAACTAACACGAAGAAGATATAGGAATAAGAGTTTGTAAGAATGGTTAGTACGTTGAAATTGGCATCAACCGATACCAAGAACGTCCACCTAGGTCAAACACTTTTACCGTAAAATGAACAATTCACCCAAACTTATTTCCTCAATAACTCCTCTACCATTAGTGATATCAGAACAAATGAAACATAGATTTGAACCTCTCCTTGAGGGCATCAACCGACACCAAGAACGTCCACCTAGGTCAAACACTTTTACCGTAAAATGAACAATTCACCCAAACTTATTTCCTCAATAACTCCTCTACCATTAGTGATATCTGAACAAATGAAACATAGATTTGAACCTCTCCTTGAGGGCATCAACCGACACAAAGAACGTCCACCTAGGTCAAACACTTTTACCGTAAAATGAACAATTCACCCAAACTTATTTCCTCAATAACTCCTCTACCATTAGTGATATCTCAACAAACGAAACATAGATTTGAACCTCCCCTTGAGGGCATCAACCGACACCAAGAACGTCCACCTAGGTCAAACACTTTTACCGCAAAATGAACAATTCACCCAAACTTATTTCCTCAATAACTCCTCTACCATTAGTGATATCAGAACAAACGAAACATAGATTTGAACCTCCCCTTGAGGGCATCAACCGACACCAAGAACGTCCACCTAGGTCAAATACTTTTACCGTAAAATGAACAATTCACCCAAACTTATTTCCTCAATAACTCCTCTACTATTAGTGATATCTCAACAAACGAAACACAGATTTGAACCTCCCCTTGAGGGCATCAACCGACACCAAGAACGTCCACCTAGGTCAAACACTTTTACCGTAAAATGAACAATTCACCCAAACTTATTTCCTCAATAACTCCTCTACCATTAGTGATATCAGAACAAACGAAACATAGATTTGAACCTCCCCTTGAGGGCATCAACCGACACCAAGAACGTCCACCTAGGTCAAACACTTTTACCGTAAAATGAAAAATTCACCCAAACTTATTTCCTCAATAACTCCTCTACCATTAGCGATATCTCAACAAACGAAACATAGATTTGAACCTCCCCTTGAGGGCATCAACCGACACCAAGAACGTCCACCTAGGTCAAACACTTTTACCGTAAAATGAACAATTCACCCAAACTTATTTCGTAAATAACTCCTCTACCATTAGTGATATCTGAACAAATGAAACATAGATTTGAACCTCTCCTAGACAAAACTAGCCTTACTAATAAAACTAGCCTTAGTAATAAAACTAGTCTTACTAGATAAAAATAGCCTTACTAGATAAAACTAGCCTTACTAGATAAAACTAGCCTTACTAGATAAAACTAGCCTTACTAGACAAAAATAGCCTTCCTAGATAAAACTAGCCTTCCTAGATAAAAATAGCCTTCCTAGATAAAACTAGCCTTACTAGATAAAACTAGCCTTACTAGACAAAACTAGCCTTACTAGATAAAACTAGTCTTACTAGATAAAACTAGTCTTACTAGATAAAACTAGCCTTACTAGATAAAACTAGTCTTACTAATAAAACTAGCCTTAGTAATAAAACTAGTCTTACTAGATAAAAATAGCCTTACTAGATAAAACTAGCCTTACTAGATAAAACTAGCCTTACTAGATAAAACTAGCCTTACTAGATAAAACTAGCCTTACTAGATAAAACTAGCCTTCCTAGATAAAACTAGCCTTCCTAGATAAAACTAGCCTTACTAGATAAAACTAGCCTTACTAGACAAAACTAGCCTTACTAGATAAAACTAGTCTTACTAGATAAAACTAGTCTTACTAGATAAAACTAGCCTTACTAGATAAAACTAGTCTTACTAATAAAACTAGCCTTACTAGATAATACTAGCCTTACTAGATAAAACTAGCCTTACTAGATAAAACTAGCCTTACTAGATAAAACTAGTCTTACTAGATAAAACTAGCCTTACTAGATAATACTAGCCTTACTAGATAAAACTAGCCTTACTAGATAAAACTAGTCTTACTAGATAAAACTAGCCTTCCTAATAGAACTAGCCTTTCTAGATAAAACTAGCCTTCCTAGATAAAACTAGCCTTACTAGATGAAACTAGCCTTCCTAGATAAAACTAGCCTTCCTAGATAAAACTAGCCTTCCTAGATAAAACTAGCCTTCCTAGATAAAACTAGCCTTCCTAGGTAAAACTAGCCTTCCTAGATAAAACTAGCCTTACTAGATAAAACTAGTCTTACTAGATAAAACTAGCCTTACTAGATAAAACTAGCCTTCCTAGATAAAACTAGCCTTACTAGATAAAACTAGCCTTCCTAGGTAAAACTAGCCTTCCTAGATAAAACTAGCCTTACTAGATAAAACTAGCCTTCCTAGATGAAACTAGCCTTCCTAGATAAAACTAGCCTTCCTAGGTAAAACTAGTTTTCCTAGATAAAACTAGCCTTACTAGATAAAACTAGCCTTACTAGATGAAACTAGCCTTACTAGATGAAACTAGCCTTCCTAGATTAAACTAGCCTTACTAGATAAAACTAGCCTTCCTAGATAAAACTAGCCTTCCTAGATAAAACTAGCCTTACTAATAAAACTAGCCTTACTAATAAAACTAGTCTTCCTAGATAAAACTAGCCTTTCTAGATAAAACTAGCCTTACTAGATAAAAATAGCCTTACTAGATAAAAATAGCCTTACTAGATAAAACTAGCCTTACTAGATAAAACTAGCCTTACTAGATAAAACTAGTCTTACTAGATAAAACTAGTGTTACTAGATAAAACTAGCCTTACTGGACAAAACTAGCCTTACTAGATAAAACTAGCCTTACTAGATAAAACTAGTCTTACTAGATAAAACTAGTCTTACTAGATAAAACTAGCCTTACTAGATAAAACTAGCCTTACTAGATAAAACTAGTGTTACTAGATAAAACTAGCCTTACTGGACAAAACTAGCCTTATTAGATAAAACTAGCCTTACTAGATAAAACTAGCCTTACTAGATAAAACTAGTCTTACTAGATAAAACTAGTCTTACTAGATAAAACTAGTCTTACTAGATAAAACTAGCCTTAGTAGATAAAACTAGCCTTACTAGATAAAACTAGCCTTCCTAGATAAAACTAGTCTTACTAGATAAAACTAGCCTTACTAGATAAAACTAGCCTTACTAGATAAAACTAGCCTTACTAGATAAGACTAGTCTTACTAGATAAAACTAGCCTTACTAGATAAAACTAGCCTTACTAATAAAACTAGCCTTACTAATAAAACTAGCCTTACTAGATAAAACTAACCTTACTAGATAAAACTAGCCTTACTAGATAAAACTAGCCTTACTAATAAAACTAGCCTTCCTAGATAAAACTAGCCTTACTAGACAAAACTAGCCTTACTAGGTAAAACTAGTCTTACTAATAAAACTAGCCTTACTAGATAATACTAGTCTTCCTAGATAACACTAGTCTTACTAATAAAACTAGCCTTCCTAGATAAAACTAGTCTTACTAGATAAAACTAGCCTTACTAGATAAAACTAGCCTTCCTAGACAAAACTAGCCTTACTAGACAAAACTAGCCTTACTAGATAAAACTAGCCTTACTAGATAAAACTAGCCTTCCTAGATAAAACTAGCCTTACTAGATAAAACTAGTCTTACTAGATAAAACTAGCCTTACTAGATAATACTAGTCTTACTAGATAAAAGTAGCCTTACTAGATAAAACTAGCCTTCCTAGACAAAACTAGTCTTACTAGATAAAACTAGCCTTACTAATAAAACTAGCCTTACTAATAAAACTAGCCTTACTAGATAAAACTAGCCTTACTAGATAAAACTAGCCTTACTAATAAAACTAGCCTTACTAGATAAAACTAGCCTTACTAGATAAAACTAGCCTTACTAGATAAAACTAGCCTTACTAGATAAAACTAGCCTTACTAGATAAAACTAGCCTTACTAGATAAAACTAGCCTTACTAGATAAAACTAGCCTTACTAGATAAAACTAGCCTTACTAGATAAAACTAGCCTTACTAGATAAAACTAGCCTTACTAGATAAAACTAGCCTTACTAGATAATACTAGCCTTACTAATAAAACTAGCCTTCCTAGATAAAACTAGCCTTACTAGATAAAACTAGCCTTCCTAGATAAAACTAGCCTTACTAATAAAACTAGCCTTACTAATAAAACTAGCCTTACTAGATAAAACTAGCCTTACTAATAAAACTAGCCTTCCTAGATAAAACTAGCCTTCCTAGATAAAACTAGCCTTACTAGATAAAACTAGCCTTACTAGATAAAACTAGCCTTACTAGATAAAACTAGCCTTACTAGATAAAACTAGCCTTAGTAATAAAACTAGCCTTACTAATAAAAATAGCCTTACTAGATAAAACTAGCCTTCCTAGATAAAACTAGCCTTACTAGACAAAACTAGTCTTACTAATAAATCTAGCCTTACTAGATAATACTAGCCTTACTAGATAAAACTAGCCTTACTAGATGAAACTAGCCTTACTAGATAAAACTAGCCTTCCTAGATAAAACTAGCCTTACTAGATAAAACTAGCCTTACTAGATAAAACTAGTCTTACTAATAAAACTAGCCTTCCTAGATAAAACTAGCCTTCCTAGATAAAACTAGCCTTCCTAGATAAAACTAGCCTTCCTAGATAAAACTAGCCTTACTAGATAAAACTAGCCTTACTAGATAAAACTAGCCTTACTAGATAAAACTAGCCTTACTAGATAAAACTAGCCTTACTAGATAAAACTAGCCTTACTAATAAAACTAGCCTTACTAATAAAACTAGCCTTACTAATAAAACTAGCCTTACTAGATAAAACTAACCTTACTAGATAAAACTAGCCTTACTAGATAAAACTAGCCTTACTAATAAAACTAGCCTTACTAATAAAACTAGTCTTACTAGATAAAACTAGCTTTACTAGATAAAACTAGCCTTACTAGATAAAACTAGCCTTACTAGATAAAACTAGCCTTACTAATAAAACTAGCCTTACTAATAAAACTAGCCTTACTAATAAAACTAGCCTTACTAGATAAAACTAGTCTTACTAGATAAAACTAGCCTTACTAGATAAAACTAGCCTTACTAGATAAAACTAGCCTTACTAGATAAAACTAGCCTTACTAGATAAAACTAGCCTTACTAGATAAAACTAGTCTTACTAGATAAAACTAGCCTTACTAATAAAACTAGCCTTACTAATAAAACTAGCCTTACTAATAAAACTAGCCTTACTAGATAAAACTAGCCTTACTAGATAAAACTAGTCTTACTAGATAAAACTAGCCTTACTAGATAAAACTAGCCTTACTAGATAAAACTAGCCTTACTAGATAAAACTAGCCTTACTAGATAAAACTAGCCTTACTAGATAAAACTAGCCTTACTAGATAAAACTAGCCTTACTAGATAAAACTAGCCTTACTAGATAAAACTAGCCTTACTAGATAAAACTAGCCTTACTAGATAAAACTAGCCTTACTAGATAAAACTAGCCTTACTAGATAATACTAGCCTTACTAATAAAACTAGCCTTCCTAGATAAAACTAGCCTTACTAGATAAAACTAGCCTTCCTAGATAAAACTAGCCTTACTAATAAAACTAGCCTTACTAATAAAACTAGCCTTACTAGATAAAACTAGCCTTACTAATAAAACTAGCCTTCCTAGATAAAACTAGCCTTACTAGATAAAACTAGCCTTACTAGATAAAACTAGCCTTACTAGATAAAACTAGCCTTACTAGATAAAACTAGCCTTACTAATAAAACTAGCCTTACTAATAAAAATAGCCTTACTAGATAAAACTAGCCTTCCTAGATAAAACTAGCCTTACTAGACAAAACTAGTCTTACTAATAAAACTAGCCTTACTAGATAATACTAGCCTTACTAGATGAAACTAGCCTTACTAGATGAAACTAGCCTTACTAGATAAAACTAGCCTTCCTAGATAAAACTAGCCTTCCTAGATAAAACTAGTCTTACTAGATAAAACTAGTCTTACTAGATAAAACTAGCCTTACTAGATAAAACTAGCCTTACTAATAAAACTAGCCTTACTAGATAAAACTAGCCTTCCTAGATAAAACTAGCCTTACTAGATAAAACTAGCCTTACTAATAAAACTAGCCTTACTAGATAAAACTAGCCTTCCTAGATAAAACTAGCCTTACTAGACAAAACTATCCTTACTAGATAAAAATAGCCTTACTAGATAAAACTAGCCTTCCTAGATAAAACTAGCCTTACTAGATAAAACTAGCCTTACTAGATAAAACTAGCCTTCCTAGATAAAACTAGCCTTACTAGATAAAACTAGCCTTACTAGATAAAACTAGCCTTACTAGATAAAACTAGTCTTACTAATAAAACTAGCCTTACTAGATAAAACTAGCCTTCCTAGATAAAACTAGCCTTCCTAGATAAAACTAGCCTTCCTAGATAAAACTAGCCTTACTAGACAAAACTAGCCTTACTAGACAAAACTAGCCTTACTAGATAAAAATAGCCTTCCTAGATAAAACTAGCCTTACTAGATAAAACTAGCCTTACTAGATAAAACTAGCCTTCCTAGATAAAACTAGCCTTACTAGACAAAACTAGCCTTACTAGATAAAAATAGCCTTACTAGATAAAACTAGCCTTCCTAGATAAAACTAGCCTTACTAGATAAAACTAGCCTTCCTAGATAAAACTAGCCTTACTAGACAAAACTAGCCTTACTAGATAAAAATAGCCTTACTAGATAAAACTAGCCTTCCTAGATAAAACTAGCCTTACTAGATAAAACTAGCCTTCCTAGATAAAACTAGCCTTACTAGATAAAACTAGCCTTACTAGATAAAACTAGTCTTACTAATAAAACTAGCCTTACTAGATAATACTAGCCTTACTAGATAAAACTAGTCTTCCTAGATAAAACTAGTCTTACTAGATAAAACTAGCCTTCCTAGATAAAACTAGTCTTCCTAGATAAAACTAGCCTTCCTAGATAAAACTAGCCTTCCTAGATAAAACTAGCCTTACTAGACAAAACTAGCCTTACTAGATAAAAATAGCCTTACTAGATAAAACTAGCCTTCCTAGATAAAACTAGCCTTACTAGATAAAACTAGCCTTACTAGATAAAACTAGCCTTACTAGATAAAACTAGCCTTACTAGATAAAACTAGTCTTACTAATAAAACTAGCCTTACTAGATAATACTAGCCTTACTAGATAAAACTAGTCTTACTAATAAAACTAGCCTTACTAGATAATACTAGCCTTACTAGATAAAACTAGCCTTACTAGATAAAACTAGCCTTACTAGATAAAACTAGCCTTCCTAGATAAAACTAGTCTTCCTAGATAAAACTAGCCTTCCTAGATAAAACTAGCCTTACTAGATAAAAGTAGCCTTCCTAGATAAAATTAGCCTTACTAGATAAAACTAGCCTTACTAGATAAAACTAGTCTTACTAGATAAAACTAGCCTTACTAGATAATACTAGCCTTACTAGATAAAACTAGCCTTACTAGATAAAACTAGCCTTACTAGATAAAACTAGCCTTCCTAGATAAAACTAGTCTTCCTAGATAAAACTAGCCTTCCTAGATAAAACTAGCCTTACTAGATAAAACTAGCCTTCCTAGATAAAACTAGCCTTACTAGATAAAACTAGCCTTACTAGATAAAACTAGCCTTACTAGATAAAACTAGCCTTCCTAGATAAAACTAGTCTTCCTAGATAAAACTAGCCTTCCTAGATAAAACTAGCCTTACTAGATAAAACTAGCCTTCCTAGATAAAACTAGCCTTCCTAGATAAAACTAGTCTTCCTAGATAAAACTAGCCTTCCTAGATAAAACTAGCCTTACTAGATAAAACTAGCCTTCCTAGATAAAACTAGCCTTACTAGATAAAACTAGCCTTACTAGATAAAACTAGCCTTACTAATAAAACTAGCCTTACTAGATAATACTAGCCTTACTAGATAAAACTAGCCTTACTAGATAAAACTAGCCTTACTAGATAAAACTAGCCTTCCTAGATAAAACTAGTCTTCCTAGATAAAACTAGCCTTCCTAGATAAAACTAGCCTTACTAGATAAAACTAGCCTTCCTAGATAAAACTAGCCTTACTAGATAATACTAGCCTTACTAGATAAAACTAGCCTTACTAGATAAAACTAGCCTTCCTAGATAAAACTAGCCTTCCTAGATAAAACTAGCCTTCCTAGATAAAACTAGCCTTACTAGATAAAACTAGCCTTACTAGATAAAACTAGTCTGACTAATAAAACTAGCCTTACTAGATAATACTAGCCTTACTAGATAAAACTAGCCTTACTAGACAAAACTATCCTTACTAGATAAAACTAGTCTTACTAGATAATACTAGCCTTACTATATGAAACTAGCCTTACTAGATAAAACTAGCCTTACTAGATAAAACTAGCCTTACTAGATAAAACTAGCCTTACTAGATAAAACTAGTCTTACTAGATAAAACTAGTGTTACTAGATAAAACTAGCTTTACTAGATAAAACTAGCCTTACTAGATAAAACTAGCCTTCCTAGATAAAACTAGTCTTCCTAGATAAAACTAGCCTTACTAGATAAAACTAGCCTTACTAGATAAAACTAGCCTTACTAGATAAAACTAGCCTTACTAGATAAAACTAGTCTTCCTAGATAAAACTAGCCTTACTAGATAAAACTAGCCTTCCTAGATAAAACTAGTCTTCCTAGATAAAACTAGCCTTACTAGACAAAACTAGCCTTACTAATAAAACTAGTCTTACTAGATAAAAATAGCCTTACTAGATAAAACTAGCCTTACTAGATAAAACTAGCCTTACTAGATAAAACTAGCCTTCCTAGATAAAACTAGTCTTCCTAGATAAAACTAGCCTTACTAGATAAAACTAGCCTTACTAGATAAAACTAGCCTTACTAGATAAAACTAGTCTTCCTAGATAAAACTAGCCTTACTAGATAAAACTAGCCTTACTAGATAAAACTAGCCTTACTAGATAAAACTAGCCTTACTAGATAAAACTAGCCTTACTAGATAAAACTAGCCTTACTAGATAAAACTAGCCTTACTAATAAAACTAGCCTTACTAATAAAACTAGCCTTACTAGATAAAACTAACCTTACTAGATAAAACTAGCCTTACTAGATAAAACTAGCCTTACTAATAAAACTAGCCTTACTAATAAAACTAGTCTTACTAGATAAAACTAGCCTTACTAGATAAAACTAGCCTTACTAGATAAAACTAGCCTTACTAGATAAAACTAGCCTTACTAATAAAACTAGCCTTACTAATAAAACTAGCCTTACTAATAAAACTAGCCTTACTAGATAAAACTAGTCTTACTAGATAAAACTAGCCTTACTAGATAAAACTCGCCTTACTAGATAAAACTAGCCTTACTAGATAAAACTAGCCTTACTAGATAAAACTAGCCTTACTAGATAAAACTAGTCTTACTAGATAAAACTAGCCTTACTAATAAAACTAGCCTTACTAATAAAACTAGCCTTACTAATAAAACTAGCCTTACTAGATAAAACTAGCCTTACTAGATAAAACTAGTCTTACTAGATAAAACTAGCCTTACTAGATAAAACTAGCCTTACTAGATAAAACTAGCCTTACTAGATAAAACTAGCCTTACTAGATAAAACTAGCCTTACTAGATAAAACTAGCCTTACTAGATAAAACTAGCCTTACTAGATAAAACTAGCCTTACTAGATAAAACTAGTCTTCCTAGATAAAACTAGCCTTACTAGATAAAACTAGCCTTACTAGATAAAACTAGCCTTACTAGATAAAACTAGTCTTCCTAGATAAAACTAGCCTTACTAGATAAAACTAGCCTTACTAGATAAAACTAGCCTTACTAGATAAAACTAGCCTTACTAGATAAAACTAGCCTTACTAGATAAAACTAGCCTTACTAGATAAAACTAGCCTTACTAATAAAACTAGCCTTACTAATAAAACTAGCCTTACTAATAAAACTAGCCTTACTAGATAAAACTAACCTTACTAGATAAAACTAGCCTTACTAGATAAAACTAGCCTTACTAATAAAACTAGCCTTACTAATAAAACTAAACTTACTAGATAAAACTAGCCTTACTAGATAAAACTAGCCTTACTAGATAAAACTAGCCTTACTAGATAAAACTAGCCTTACTAATAAAACTAGCCTTACTAATAAAACTAGCCTTACTAATAAAACTAGCCTTACTAGATAAAACTAGTCTTACTAGATAAAACTAGCCTTACTAGATAAAACTAGCCTTACTAGATAAAACTAGCCTTACTAGATAAAACTAGCCTTACTAGATAAAACTAGCCTTACTAGATAAAACTAGTCTTACTAGATAAAACTAGCCTTACTAATAAAACTAGCCTTACTAATAAAACTAGCCTTACTAGATAAAACTAGCCTTACTAGATAAAACTAGCCTTACTAATAAAACTAGCCTTACTAGATAAAACTAGCCTTACTAGATAAAACTAGCCTTACTAGATAAAACTAGCCTTACTAGATAAAACTAGCCTTACTAGATAAAACTAGCCTTACTAGATAAAACTAGCCTTACTAGATAAAACTAGCCTTACTAGATAAAACTAGCCTTACTAGATAAAACTAGCCTTACTAGATAAAACTAGCCTTACTAGATAAAACTAGCCTTACTAGATAATACTAGCCTTACTAATAAAACTAGCCTTCCTAGATAAAACTAGCCTTACTAGATAAAACTAGCCTTCCTAGATAAAACTAGCCTTACTAATAAAACTAGCCTTACTAATAAAACTAGCCTTACTAGATAAAACTAGCCTTACTAATAAAACTAGCCTTCCTAGATAAAACTAGCCTTCCTAGATAAAACTAGCCTTACTAGATAAAACTAGCCTTACTAGATAAAACTAGCCTTACTAGATAAAACTAGCCTTACTAGATAAAACTAGCCTTAGTAATAAAACTAGCCTTACTAATAAAAATAGCCTTACTAGATAAAACTAGCCTTCCTAGATAAAACTAGCCTTACTAGACAAAACTAGTCTTACTAATAAATCTAGCCTTACTAGATAATACTAGCCTTACTAGATAAAACTAGCCTTACTAGATGAAACTAGCCTTACTAGATAAAACTAGCCTTCCTAGATAAAACTAGCCTTACTAGATAAAACTAGCCTTACTAGATAAAACTAGTCTTACTAATAAAACTAGCCTTCCTAGATAAAACTAGCCTTCCTAGATAAAACTAGCCTTCCTAGATAAAACTAGCCTTCCTAGATAAAACTAGCCTTACTAGATAAAACTAGCCTTACTAGATAAAACTAGCCTTACTAGATAAAACTAGCCTTACTAGATAAAACTAGCCTTACTAGATAAAACTAGCCTTACTAATAAAACTAGCCTTACTAATAAAACTAGCCTTACTAATAAAACTAGCCTTACTAGATAAAACTAACCTTACTAGATAAAACTAGCCTTACTAGATAAAACTAGCCTTACTAATAAAACTAGCCTTACTAATAAAACTAGTCTTACTAGATAAAACTAGCTTTACTAGATAAAACTAGCCTTACTAGATAAAACTAGCCTTACTAGATAAAACTAGCCTTACTAATAAAACTAGCCTTACTAATAAAACTAGCCTTACTAATAAAACTAGCCTTACTAGATAAAACTAGTCTTACTAGATAAAACTAGCCTTACTAGATAAAACTAGCCTTACTAGATAAAACTAGCCTTACTAGATAAAACTAGCCTTACTAGATAAAACTAGCCTTACTAGATAAAACTAGTCTTACTAGATAAAACTAGCCTTACTAATAAAACTAGCCTTACTAATAAAACTAGCCTTACTAATAAAACTAGCCTTACTAGATAAAACTAGCCTTACTAGATAAAACTAGTCTTACTAGATAAAACTAGCCTTACTAGATAAAACTAGCCTTACTAGATAAAACTAGCCTTACTAGATAAAACTAGCCTTACTAGATAAAACTAGCCTTACTAGATAAAACTAGCCTTACTAGATAAAACTAGCCTTACTAGATAAAACTAGCCTTACTAGATAAAACTAGCCTTACTAGATAAAACTAGCCTTACTAGATAAAACTAGCCTTACTAGATAAAACTAGCCTTACTAGATAATACTAGCCTTACTAATAAAACTAGCCTTCCTAGATAAAACTAGCCTTACTAGATAAAACTAGCCTTCCTAGATAAAACTAGCCTTACTAATAAAACTAGCCTTACTAATAAAACTAGCCTTACTAGATAAAACTAGCCTTACTAATAAAACTAGCCTTCCTAGATAAAACTAGCCTTACTAGATAAAACTAGCCTTACTAGATAAAACTAGCCTTACTAGATAAAACTAGCCTTACTAGATAAAACTAGCCTTACTAATAAAACTAGCCTTACTAATAAAAATAGCCTTACTAGATAAAACTAGCCTTCCTAGATAAAACTAGCCTTACTAGACAAAACTAGTCTTACTAATAAAACTAGCCTTACTAGATAATACTAGCCTTACTAGATGAAACTAGCCTTACTAGATGAAACTAGCCTTACTAGATAAAACTAGCCTTCCTAGATAAAACTAGCCTTCCTAGATAAAACTAGTCTTACTAGATAAAACTAGTCTTACTAGATAAAACTAGCCTTACTAATAAAACTAGCCTTACTAGATAAAAATAGCCTTACTAGATAAAACTAGCCTTCCTAGATAAAACTAGCCTTACTAGACAAAACTAGTCTTACTAATAAAACTAGCCTTACTAGATAATACTAGCCTTACTAGATGAAACTAGCCTTACTAGATGAAACTAGCCTTACTAGATATAACTAGCCTTACTAGATAAAACTAGCCTTCCTAGATAAAACTAGTCTTACTAGATAAAACTAGCCTTACTAGATAAAACTAGCCTTACTAATAAAACTAGCCTTACTAATAAAAATAGCCTTACTAGATAAAACTAGCCTTCCTAGATAAAACTAGCCTTACTAGACAAAACTAGTCTTACTAATAAAACTAGCCTTACTAGATAAAACTAGCCTTACTAGATGAAACTAGCCTTACTAGATAAAACTAGCCTTCCTAGATAAAACTAGCCTTCCTAGATAAAACTAGCCTTACTAGATAAAACTAGCCTTACTAGATAAAACTAGCCTTACTAGATAAAACTAGTCTTACTAGATAAAACCAGCCTTACTAGATAAAACTAGCCTTACTAGATAAAACTAGCCTTCCTAGATAAAACTAGCCTTACTAGATAAAACTAGCCTTACTAGATAAAACTAGTCTTACTAATAAAACTAGCCTTACTAGATAATACTAGCCTTACTAGATAAAACTAGCCTTACTAGATAAAACTAGCCTTACTAGATAAAACTAGTCTTCCTAGATAAAACTAGCCTTCCTAGATAAAACTAGCCTTACTAGATAAAACTAGCCTTCCTAGATAAAACTAGCCTTACTAGATAAAACTAGCCTTACTAGATAAAACTAGCCTTACTAGATAAAACTAGCCTTACTAGATAAAACTAGTCTTACTAGACAAAACTAGCCTTACTAGATAGTACTAGTCTTACTAGATAAAACTAGTCTTACTAATAAAACTAGCCTTACTAGATAATACTAGCCTTACTAGATAAAACTAGCCTTACTAGATAAAACTTGCCTTACTAGATAAAACTAGTCTTCCTAGATAAAACTAGCCTTCCTAGATAAAACTAGCCTTACTAGATAAAACTAGCCTTACTAGATAAAACTAGCCTTCCTAGATAAAACTAGCCTTACTAGATAAAACTAGCCTTACTAGATAAAACTAGCCTTACTAGATAAAACTAGCCTTACTAGATAAAACTAGCCTTACTAGATAAAACTAGCCTTACTAGATAAAACTAGCCTTACTAGATAAAACTAGCCTTCCTAGATAAAACTAGCCTTACTAGACAAAACTAGCCTTACTAGATAAAAATAGCCTTACTAGATAAAACTAGCCTTCCTAGATAAAACTAGCCTTACTAGATAAAACTAGCCTTCCTAGATAAAACTAGCCTTACTAGACAAAACTAGCCTTACTAGATAAAAATAGCCTTACTAGATAAAACTAGCCTTCCTAGATAAAACTAGCCTTACTAGATAAAACTAGCCTTCCTAGATAAAACTAGCCTTACTAGATAAAACTAGCCTTACTAGATAAAACTAGTCTTACTAATAAAACTAGCCTTACTAGATAATACTAGCCTTACTAGATAAAACTAGTCTTCCTAGATAAAACTAGTCTTACTAGATAAAACTAGCCTTCCTAGATAAAACTAGTCTTCCTAGATAAAACTAGCCTTCCTAGATAAAACTAGCCTTCCTAGATAAAACTAGCCTTACTAGACAAAACTAGCCTTACTAGATAAAAATAGCCTTACTAGATAAAACTAGCCTTCCTAGATAAAACTAGCCTTACTAGATAAAACTAGCCTTACTAGATAAAACTAGCCTTACTAGATAAAACTAGCCTTACTAGATAAAACTAGTCTTACTAATAAAACTAGCCTTACTAGATAATACTAGCCTTACTAGATAAAACTAGTCTTACTAATAAAACTAGCCTTACTAGATAATACTAGCCTTACTAGATAAAACTAGCCTTACTAGATAAAACTAGCCTTACTAGATAAAACTAGCCTTCCTAGATAAAACTAGTCTTCCTAGATAAAACTAGCCTTCCTAGATAAAACTAGCCTTACTAGATAAAAGTAGCCTTCCTAGATAAAATTAGCCTTACTAGATAAAACTAGCCTTACTAGATAAAACTAGTCTTACTAGATAAAACTAGCCTTACTAGATAATACTAGCCTTACTAGATAAAACTAGCCTTACTAGATAAAACTAGCCTTACTAGATAAAACTAGCCTTCCTAGATAAAACTAGTCTTCCTAGATAAAACTAGCCTTCCTAGATAAAACTAGCCTTACTAGATAAAACTAGCCTTCCTAGATAAAACTAGCCTTACTAGATAAAACTAGCCTTACTAGATAAAACTAGCCTTACTAGATAAAACTAGCCTTCCTAGATAAAACTAGTCTTCCTAGATAAAACTAGCCTTCCTAGATAAAACTAGCCTTACTAGATAAAACTAGCCTTCCTAGATAAAACTAGCCTTCCTAGATAAAACTAGTCTTCCTAGATAAAACTAGCCTTCCTAGATAAAACTAGCCTTACTAGATAAAACTAGCCTTCCTAGATAAAACTAGCCTTACTAGATAAAACTAGCCTTACTAGATAAAACTAGCCTTACTAATAAAACTAGCCTTACTAGATAATACTAGCCTTACTAGATAAAACTAGCCTTACTAGATAAAACTAGCCTTACTAGATAAAACTAGCCTTCCTAGATAAAACTAGTCTTCCTAGATAAAACTAGCCTTCCTAGATAAAACTAGCCTTACTAGATAAAACTAGCCTTCCTAGATAAAACTAGCCTTACTAGATAATACTAGCCTTACTAGATAAAACTAGCCTTACTAGATAAAACTAGCCTTCCTAGATAAAACTAGCCTTCCTAGATAAAACTAGCCTTCCTAGATAAAACTAGCCTTACTAGATAAAACTAGCCTTACTAGATAAAACTAGTCTGACTAATAAAACTAGCCTTACTAGATAATACTAGCCTTACTAGATAAAACTAGCCTTACTAGACAAAACTATCCTTACTAGATAAAACTAGTCTTACTAGATAATACTAGCCTTACTATATGAAACTAGCCTTACTAGATAAAACTAGCCTTACTAGATAAAACTAGCCTTACTAGATAAAACTAGCCTTACTAGATAAAACTAGTCTTACTAGATAAAACTAGTGTTACTAGATAAAACTAGCCTTACTAGATAAAACTAGCCTTACTAGATAAAACTAGCCTTCCTAGATAAAACTAGCCTTCCTAGATAAAACTAGTCTTCCTAGATAAAACTAGCCTTACTAGATAAAACTAGCCTTACTAGATAAAACTAGCCTTACTAGATAAAACTAGCCTTACTAGATAAAACTAGTCTTCCTAGATAAAACTAGCCTTACTAGATAAAACTAGCCTTCCTAGATAAAACTAGTCTTCCTAGATAAAACTAGCCTTACTAGACAAAACTAGCCTTACTAATAAAACTAGTCTTACTAGATAAAAATAGCCTTACTAGATAAAACTAGCCTTACTAGATAAAACTAGCCTTACTAGATAAAACTAGCCTTCCTAGATAAAACTAGTCTTCCTAGATAAAACTAGCCTTACTAGATAAAACTAGCCTTACTAGATAAAACTAGCCTTACTAGATAAAACTAGTCTTCCTAGATAAAACTAGCCTTACTAGATAAAACTAGCCTTACTAGATAAAACTAGCCTTACTAGATAAAACTAGCCTTACTAGATAAAACTAGCCTTACTAGATAAAACTAGCCTTACTAGATAAAACTAGCCTTACTAATAAAACTAGCCTTACTAATAAAACTAGCCTTACTAGATAAAACTAACCTTACTAGATAAAACTAGCCTTACTAGATAAAACTAGCCTTACTAATAAAACTAGCCTTACTAATAAAACTAGTCTTACTAGATAAAACTAGCCTTACTAGATAAAACTAGCCTTACTAGATAAAACTAGCCTTACTAGATAAAACTAGCCTTACTAATAAAACTAGCCTTACTAATAAAACTAGCCTTACTAATAAAACTAGCCTTACTAGATAAAACTAGTCTTACTAGATAAAACTAGCCTTACTAGATAAAACTCGCCTTACTAGATAAAACTAGCCTTACTAGATAAAACTAGCCTTACTAGATAAAACTAGCCTTACTAGATAAAACTAGTCTTACTAGATAAAACTAGCCTTACTAATAAAACTAGCCTTACTAATAAAACTAGCCTTACTAATAAAACTAGCCTTACTAGATAAAACTAGCCTTACTAGATAAAACTAGTCTTACTAGATAAAACTAGCCTTACTAGATAAAACTAGCCTTACTAGATAAAACTAGCCTTACTAGATAAAACTAGCCTTACTAGATAAAACTAGCCTTACTAGATAAAACTAGCCTTACTAGATAAAACTAGCCTTACTAGATAAAACTAGCCTTACTAGATAAAACTAGTCTTCCTAGATAAAACTAGCCTTACTAGATAAAACTAGCCTTACTAGATAAAACTAGCCTTACTAGATAAAACTAGTCTTCCTAGATAAAACTAGCCTTACTAGATAAAACTAGCCTTACTAGATAAAACTAGCCTTACTAGATAAAACTAGCCTTACTAGATAAAACTAGCCTTACTAGATAAAACTAGCCTTACTAGATAAAACTAGCCTTACTAATAAAACTAGCCTTACTAATAAAACTAGCCTTACTAATAAAACTAGCCTTACTAGATAAAACTAACCTTACTAGATAAAACTAGCCTTACTAGATAAAACTAGCCTTACTAATAAAACTAGCCTTACTAATAAAACTAAACTTACTAGATAAAACTAGCCTTACTAGATAAAACTAGCCTTACTAGATAAAACTAGCCTTACTAGATAAAACTAGCCTTACTAATAAAACTAGCCTTACTAATAAAACTAGCCTTACTAATAAAACTAGCCTTACTAGATAAAACTAGTCTTACTAGATAAAACTAGCCTTACTAGATAAAACTAGCCTTACTAGATAAAACTAGCCTTACTAGATAAAACTAGCCTTACTAGATAAAACTAGCCTTACTAGATAAAACTAGTCTTACTAGATAAAACTAGCCTTACTAATAAAACTAGCCTTACTAATAAAACTAGCCTTACTAGATAAAACTAGCCTTACTAGATAAAACTAGCCTTACTAATAAAACTAGCCTTACTAGATAAAACTAGCCTTACTAGATAAAACTAGCCTTACTAGATAAAACTAGCCTTACTAGATAAAACTAGCCTTACTAGATAAAACTAGCCTTACTAGATAAAACTAGCCTTACTAGATAAAACTAGCCTTACTAGATAAAACTAGCCTTACTAGATAAAACTAGCCTTACTAGATAAAACTAGCCTTACTAGATAAAACTAGCCTTACTAGATAATACTAGCCTTACTAATAAAACTAGCCTTCCTAGATAAAACTAGCCTTACTAGATAAAACTAGCCTTCCTAGATAAAACTAGCCTTACTAATAAAACTAGCCTTACTAATAAAACTAGCCTTACTAGATAAAACTAGCCTTACTAATAAAACTAGCCTTCCTAGATAAAACTAGCCTTCCTAGATAAAACTAGCCTTACTAGATAAAACTAGCCTTACTAGATAAAACTAGCCTTACTAGATAAAACTAGCCTTACTAGATAAAACTAGCCTTAGTAATAAAACTAGCCTTACTAATAAAAATAGCCTTACTAGATAAAACTAGCCTTCCTAGATAAAACTAGCCTTACTAGACAAAACTAGTCTTACTAATAAATCTAGCCTTACTAGATAATACTAGCCTTACTAGATAAAACTAGCCTTACTAGATGAAACTAGCCTTACTAGATAAAACTAGCCTTCCTAGATAAAACTAGCCTTACTAGATAAAACTAGCCTTACTAGATAAAACTAGTCTTACTAATAAAACTAGCCTTCCTAGATAAAACTAGCCTTCCTAGATAAAACTAGCCTTCCTAGATAAAACTAGCCTTCCTAGATAAAACTAGCCTTACTAGATAAAACTAGCCTTACTAGATAAAACTAGCCTTACTAGATAAAACTAGCCTTACTAGATAAAACTAGCCTTACTAGATAAAACTAGCCTTACTAATAAAACTAGCCTTACTAATAAAACTAGCCTTACTAATAAAACTAGCCTTACTAGATAAAACTAACCTTACTAGATAAAACTAGCCTTACTAGATAAAACTAGCCTTACTAATAAAACTAGCCTTACTAATAAAACTAGTCTTACTAGATAAAACTAGCTTTACTAGATAAAACTAGCCTTACTAGATAAAACTAGCCTTACTAGATAAAACTAGCCTTACTAATAAAACTAGCCTTACTAATAAAACTAGCCTTACTAATAAAACTAGCCTTACTAGATAAAACTAGTCTTACTAGATAAAACTAGCCTTACTAGATAAAACTAGCCTTACTAGATAAAACTAGCCTTACTAGATAAAACTAGCCTTACTAGATAAAACTAGCCTTACTAGATAAAACTAGTCTTACTAGATAAAACTAGCCTTACTAATAAAACTAGCCTTACTAATAAAACTAGCCTTACTAATAAAACTAGCCTTACTAGATAAAACTAGCCTTACTAGATAAAACTAGTCTTACTAGATAAAACTAGCCTTACTAGATAAAACTAGCCTTACTAGATAAAACTAGCCTTACTAGATAAAACTAGCCTTACTAGATAAAACTAGCCTTACTAGATAAAACTAGCCTTACTAGATAAAACTAGCCTTACTAGATAAAACTAGCCTTACTAGATAAAACTAGCCTTACTAGATAAAACTAGCCTTACTAGATAAAACTAGCCTTACTAGATAAAACTAGCCTTACTAGATAATACTAGCCTTACTAATAAAACTAGCCTTCCTAGATAAAACTAGCCTTACTAGATAAAACTAGCCTTCCTAGATAAAACTAGCCTTACTAATAAAACTAGCCTTACTAATAAAACTAGCCTTACTAGATAAAACTAGCCTTACTAATAAAACTAGCCTTCCTAGATAAAACTAGCCTTACTAGATAAAACTAGCCTTACTAGATAAAACTAGCCTTACTAGATAAAACTAGCCTTACTAGATAAAACTAGCCTTACTAATAAAACTAGCCTTACTAATAAAAATAGCCTTACTAGATAAAACTAGCCTTCCTAGATAAAACTAGCCTTACTAGACAAAACTAGTCTTACTAATAAAACTAGCCTTACTAGATAATACTAGCCTTACTAGATGAAACTAGCCTTACTAGATGAAACTAGCCTTACTAGATAAAACTAGCCTTCCTAGATAAAACTAGCCTTCCTAGATAAAACTAGTCTTACTAGATAAAACTAGTCTTACTAGATAAAACTAGCCTTACTAATAAAACTAGCCTTACTAGATAAAAATAGCCTTACTAGATAAAACTAGCCTTCCTAGATAAAACTAGCCTTACTAGACAAAACTAGTCTTACTAATAAAACTAGCCTTACTAGATAATACTAGCCTTACTAGATGAAACTAGCCTTACTAGATGAAACTAGCCTTACTAGATATAACTAGCCTTACTAGATAAAACTAGCCTTCCTAGATAAAACTAGTCTTACTAGATAAAACTAGCCTTACTAGATAAAACTAGCCTTACTAATAAAACTAGCCTTACTAATAAAAATAGCCTTACTAGATAAAACTAGCCTTCCTAGATAAAACTAGCCTTACTAGACAAAACTAGTCTTACTAATAAAACTAGCCTTACTAGATAAAACTAGCCTTACTAGATGAAACTAGCCTTACTAGATAAAACTAGCCTTCCTAGATAAAACTAGCCTTCCTAGATAAAACTAGCCTTACTAGATAAAACTAGCCTTACTAGATAAAACTAGCCTTACTAGATAAAACTAGTCTTACTAGATAAAACCAGCCTTACTAGATAAAACTAGCCTTACTAGATAAAACTAGCCTTCCTAGATAAAACTAGCCTTACTAGATAAAACTAGCCTTACTAGATAAAACTAGTCTTACTAATAAAACTAGCCTTACTAGATAATACTAGCCTTACTAGATAAAACTAGCCTTACTAGATAAAACTAGCCTTACTAGATAAAACTAGTCTTCCTAGATAAAACTAGCCTTCCTAGATAAAACTAGCCTTACTAGATAAAACTAGCCTTCCTAGATAAAACTAGCCTTACTAGATAAAACTAGCCTTACTAGATAAAACTAGCCTTACTAGATAAAACTAGCCTTACTAGATAAAACTAGTCTTACTAGACAAAACTAGCCTTACTAGATAGTACTAGTCTTACTAGATAAAACTAGTCTTACTAATAAAACTAGCCTTACTAGATAATACTAGCCTTACTAGATAAAACTAGCCTTACTAGATAAAACTTGCCTTACTAGATAAAACTAGTCTTCCTAGATAAAACTAGCCTTCCTAGATAAAACTAGCCTTACTAGATAAAACTAGCCTTACTAGATAAAACTAGCCTTCCTAGATAAAACTAGCCTTACTAGATAAAACTAGCCTTACTAGATAAAACTAGCCTTACTAGATAAAACTAGCCTTACTAGATAAAACTAGCCTTACTAGATAAAACTAGCCTTACTAGATAAAACTAGTCTTACTAGATAAAACTAGTCTTACTAATAAAACTAGCCTTACTAGATAATACTAGCCTTACTAGATAAAACTAGCCTTACTAGATAAAACTAGTCTTACTAATAAAACTAGCCTTACTAGATAATACTAGCCTTACTAGAGAAAACTAGCCTTACTAGATAAAACTAGCCTTACTAGATAAAACTAGTCTTCCTAGATAAAACTAGTCTTCCTAGATAAAACTAGCCTTCCTAGATAAAACTAGCCTTACTAGATAAAACTAGCCTTACTAGATAAAACTAGTCTTACTAGATAAAACTAGTCTTACTAGATAAAACTAACCTTACTAGATAAAACTAGCCTTACTAGATAAAACTAGCCTTCCTAGATAAAACTAGCCTTACTAGATAAAACTAGCCTTACTAGATAAAACTAGCCTTCCTAGATAAAACTAGTCTTCCTAGATAAAACTAGCCTTCCTAGATAAAACTAGCCTTACTAGATAAAACTAGTCTTCCTAGATAAAACTAGCCTTCCTAGATAATACTAGCCTTACTAGATAAAACTAGTCTTCCTAGATAAAACTAGTCTTACTAGATAAAACTAGCCTTCCTAGATAAAACTAGCCTTCCTAGATAAAACTAGCCTTACTAGATAAAACTAGCCTTACTAGATAAAACTAGCCTTACTAGATAAAACTAGCCTTACTAGATAAAACTAGCCTTACTAGATAAAACTAGTCTTACTAGATAAAACTAGCCTTCCTAGATAAAACTAGTCTTACTAGATAAAACTAGCCTTCCTAGATAAAACTAGCCTTACTAGATAAAACTAGCCTTACTAGATAAAACTAGCCTTCCTAGATAAAACTAGCCTTACTAGATAAAACTAGCCTTCCTAGATAAAACTAGCCTTCCTAGATAAAACTAGCCTTCCTAGATAAAACTAGCCTTACTAGATAAAACTAGCCTTACTAGATAAAACTAGTCTTACTAGATAAAACTAGCCTTACTAGATAATACTAGCCTTACTAATAAAACTAGCCTTCCTAGATAAAACTAGCCTTCGTAGATAAAACTAGCCTTCCTAGATAAAACTAGCCTTACTAGATAAAACTAGTCTTCCTAGATAAAACTAGCCTTCCTAGATAAAACTAGTCTTCCTAGATAAAACTAGCCTTCCTAGATAAAACTAGCCTTACTAGATAAAACTAGTCTTCCTAGATAAAACTAGCCTTACTAGATAAAACTAGCCTTACTAGATAAAACTAGCCTTCCTAGATAAAACTAGCCTTCCTAGATAAAACTAGTCTTCCTAGATAAAACTAGCCTTCCTAGATAAAACTAGCCTTCCTAGATAAAACTAGTCTTACTAGATAAAACTAGCCTTCCTAGATAAAACTAGCCTTCCTAGATAAAACTAGCCTTCCTAGATAAAACTAGCCTTCCTAGATAAAACTAGTCTTCCTAGATAAAACTAGCCTTCCTAGATAAAACTAGCCTTACTAGATTAAACTAGCCTTACTAATAAAACTAGTCTTACTAATAATACTAGCCTTCCTAGATAAAACTAGCCTTACTAGATAAAACTAGCCTTCCTAGATAAAACTAGCCTTCCTAGATAAAACTAGTCTTCCTAGATAAAACTAGCCTTACTAATAATACTAGCCTTCCTAGATAAAACTAGCCTTACTAGATTAAACTAGCCTTACTAATAAAACTAGCCTTACTAATAATACTAGCCTTCCTAGATAAAACTAGCCTTACTAGATAAAACTAGCCTTCCTAGATAAAACTAGTCTTCCTAGATAAAACTAGCCTTCCTAGATAAAACTAGCCTCACTAGATTAAACTAGCCTTACTAATAAAACTAGTCTTACTAGATAAAACTAGCCTTACTAGATAAAACTAGCCTTACTAATAAAACTAGTCTTACTAGATAAAACTAGCCTTCCTAGATAAAACTAGCCTTCCTAGATAAAACTAGCCTTCCTAGATAAAACTAGCCTTACTAATAAAACTAGCCTTCCTAGATAAAACTAGCCTTCCTAGATAAAACTAGCCTTCCTAGATAAAACTAGCCTTCCTAGATAAAACTAGCCTTACTAGATAAAACTAGCCTTCCTAGATAAAACTAGCCTTCCTAGATAAAACTAGCCTTCCTAGATAAAACTAGCCTTCCTAGATAAAACTAGCCTTCCTAGATAAAACTAGCCTTACTAGATAAAACTAGCCTTCCTAGATAAAACTAGCCTTCCTAGATAAAACTAGCCTTCCTAGATAAAACTAGCCTTCCTAGATAAAACTAGCCTTACTAGATAAAACTAGCCTTACTAGATAAAACTAGCCTTACTAGATAAAACTAGCCTTCCTAGATAAAACTAGCCTTCCTAGATAAAACTAGCCTTACTAGATAAAACTAGTCTTACTAATAAAACTAGCCTTCCTAGATAAAACTAGTCTTACTAATAAAACTAGCCTTACTAGATAAAACTAGCCTTCCTAGATAAAACTAGCCTTCCTAGATAAAACTAGCCTTCCTAGATAAAACTAGCCTTCCTAGATAAAACTAGCCTTCCTAGATAAAACTAGCCTTACTAGATAAAACTAGCCTTCCTAGATAAAACTAGCCTTCCTAGATAAAACTAGCCTTCCTAGATAAAACTAGCCTTGCTAGATAAAACTAGCCTTGCTAGATAAAACTAGCCTTACTAATAAAACTAGCCTTCCTAGATAAAACCAGCCTTACTAGATAAAACTAGCCTTGCTAGATAAAACTAGCCTTACTAATAAAACTAGCCTTGCTAGATAAAACTAGCCTTACTAGATAAAACTAGCCTTGCTAGATAAAACTAGCCTTACTAATAAAACTAGCCTTCCTAGATAAAACCAGCCTTACTAGATAAAACTAGCCTTCCTAGATAAAACTAGCCTTACTAGACAAAACTAGCCTTACTAGATAGTACTAGTCTTCCTAGATAACACTAGTCTTACTAATAAAACTAGCCTTCCTAGATAAAACTAGCCTTACTAGATAAAACTAGCCTTACTAGATAAAACTAGCCTTACTAGATAAAACTAGCCTTGCTAGATAAAACTAGTCTTACTAGATAAAACTAGCCTTACTAGATAAAACTTGCCTTACTAGATAAAACTAGTCTTACTAGATAAAACTAGTCTTACTAGATAAAACTTGCCTTACTAGATAAAACTAGTCTTACTAGACAGAACTAGCCTTACTAGGTAAAACTAGTCTTACTAATAAAACTAGCCTTACTAGATAACACTAGTCTTCCTAGATAACACTAGTCTTACTAATAAAACTAGCCTTCCTAGATAAAACTAGTCTTACTAGATAAAACTAGCCTTACTAGATAAAACTAGCCTTCCTAGATAAAACTAGCCTTACTAGATAAAACTAGCCTTACTAGATAAAACTAGCCTTACTAGATAAAACTAGCCTTCCTAGATAAAACTAGTCTTACTAGATAAAACTAGCCTTACTAGATTAAACTAGCCTTCCCAGGTAAAACTAGCCTTCCTAGGTAAAACTAACCTTCCTAGATAAAACTAGTCTTACTAGATAAAACTAGTCTTACTAAAAAAACTAGCCTTCCTAGATAAAACTAGCCCTACTAGATAAAACTAGCCTTCCTAGATTAAACTAGCCTTCCTAGGTAAAACTAGCCTTCCTAGATAAAACTAGCCTTACTAGATAAAACTAGCCTTCCTAGGTAAAACTAGCCTTCCTAGATAAAACTAGCCTTCCTAGGTAAAACTAGCCTTCCTAGATAAAACTAGCCTTACTAGATAATACTAGTCTTCCTAGATAACACTAGTCTTCCTAGATAAAACTAGCCTTCCTAATAAAACTAGCCTTTCTAGATAAAACTAGCCTTCCTAGATAAAACTAGCCTTCCTAGATAAAACTAGCCTTACTAGATATTACTAGTCTTCCTAGATAAGACTAGTCTTACTAGATAAAACTAGCCTTCCTAGATAAAACTAGCCTTTCTAGATAAAACTAGCCTTACTAGATAAAACTAGCCTTCCTAGATATTACTAGTCTTCCTAGATAAAACTAGCCTTCCTAGATAACACTAGTCTTCCTAGATAAAACTAGTCTTACTAATAAAACTAGCCTTTCTAGATAAAACTAGCCTTCCTAGGTAAAACTAGCCTTCCTAGATAAAACTAGCCTTCCTAGATAAAACTAGCCTTACTAGATATTACTAGTCTTCCTAGATAACACTAGCCTTACTAATAAAACTAGCCTTTCTAGATAAAACTAGCCTTCCTAGATAAAACTAGCCTTCCCAGATAAAACTAGCCTTCCTAGATAAAACTAGCCTTCTTAGATAAAACTAGCCTCTCTAGACAAGGGACCTTCCTAGACAAGGGCGCTTCCTAGACAAGAGCCGATCCTAGACAAGGGCGCATCGTAGACAAGGGCCCTTCCTAGACAAGGGCCCCTCCTACACAAGGGCCCTTCCTAGACAAGGGCTGTTTTTACAAAAGTGGCCTTCCTAGACAAGGGCCGTTCCTAGGCAATGGCTCTTCCTACACAAGGGCCCTTCCTAGACAGGGGCCCTTCCTACACAAGGGCCCTTCCTAGACAAGGGCCGTTTTTACAAAACTGGCCTTCCTAGACAATGGCCCTTCCTAGACAATGGCCCTTCCTACACAAGGGCCCTTCTTAGACAAGTGCCGTTTTTTAAAAGTGGCCTTCCTAGACAAGGGCCGTTCCTAGAAGAGGGCCCTTCCTAGACAAGGGCCCTTCCAGACAAGTGCCCTTCCTAGAAAAGGGCTTTTCCTAGACCGGGGCCCCTCCTAGACAGGGTGCCCCTCCTATAGCAATGGGTCCTACCTTGGTCTATGTCACACCTATAAGAGAAAGCGACTTTTTGAACGGGGCCTCGGAGAGGCTCGCCGATGGTCTAGGGGTGTCGGCCGTGGTCCAAAACCTATAATTCCAGAGTTTGGTCACTCTCCGTGAAGCGGTTGCCACTTTTCGGTATCTTGTCTGCACGAGGGACTCAAGACGGGTTGATTATGTAGTGAGGTACCTGGACTTGTAGCCTTACGTTTTGCAAGTTTTTCCAAAATTTGAACGGCTGGACGGAACTTTCTGAATTTCACAATTGGTACGTTTCTGAACACGGGGAAGACGCCTGGACCGGTCCCGAGTCGCTGCGGTCCTTGGTTCGAGTTTTAGAAATTTTTGGCCATCTTTGATCGCTTCTTGCGAAGAAGCGAGAGGAGGTTTAAGGAAACTGAGTATTGGTTCGTGTAGCCCTCGGGGAGGACTACCGGAATCGGTGGTCCGAATTCGACCTCCCGCACCGAGTCGAGAGTAAAAGTGTTATATGTGTATTGCGTGCGCTACAGCAGGCGCGGGGGGATGTCCCGTGGTGGGTGGGTAGTGCCCCTGGGGCCGAAGCTTCACCTAACATTTGGCGGTTCTAACGCTATTAAGGCGCCGGGGAGAGCGTCCCGCAGTTTTGCCCGACTTTGGAAGCTTAGATCCGGGCAGGGCGGACAGGTTTAAGCAATCTGAGCACACGTGTGGAAAGCGGTCAAGCTGGACTACAACAGTTAGTGGTCCGAATTGGCGGATTTTGCGCCGTTCAAATTTTAGAAAATTTTGGCCATCTTACGAGAGGTGTGGGCGGGCCCCCGTCGGCGTGATTTCGGATGCAAAGGTGTTTCTGGATAGCCCTGGAGAAGTACTACCCAGCTGTGGTGTCCGGGTTCGAATCCCGCGCACCGTTGGAGAGTAAATCGGTTTTTTGTTTATAGCGTGCGCTACCGCAGGCGCGGGGGGATGGCCCGCGGTGGGTGGGTAGTGCCCCTAGGGCGAAAGCTTCACCTAAAATTTGGCCGTTATACCTTGGTGGGATCGCTGGGAAATAGCGCTTAAAGATGTTTTACTTTTGGCGCGTAAATTGGCAAGTGTCCGTTAAACCAAGTGTAACGACTTTCCCGGCCAGCACCTCAACAGAATGAAATTGACAATGTTCAGGTGTTTTATAAAGGGAAAGCCGCTGCGGTCATCTGTTCGAATCTTGGAAATTATAGAATAATTAATTAATAGTTAATAAATAATGAATCATAGAACGTGTCAAAAGCATTTACAATTAAATGCATGCAGGTTTCAAGTTTTGCTGTTAAAGTACGATATGAAGATAATACTCACACTTACACAGTCGTTATGATTATTATTATTATTATTATTATTATTATTATTATTATTATTATTATTATTATTATTATTATTATTATTATTATTATTATTATTATTATTATTATTATTATACATGTACAAAATGATGCTTTTACAGACTGACTGACTGACTGTGTCATTGCTGCTTCTTCAACGTTTACATTTCTGCTTGTCTTGTATGAGAAAGCAGTCCAAATTTATAGCCAAGTAATAATGAAACGTTCTAACAACATGTGACACATTTAGCTTATTGGTAAACAATGTTGTTACTCATCACGTGTTAAGTGTGTGTCAAATTTAAGATAAGCGAGCGACCTACCTCAAAATATTAACTAACTGTGCACATTAACCATGGCATACTACCCATTTTAATTCTTACATAGAGTGTAGACAACGTTTCAGTTACGTTCATACATACAGAATAACATCTATGTACTTAAAGCAGCGTGATTGTTAAAATACATAATCAATTAGTTGGCTATTTGTAGCTGCTGCTGCACGTCGTTGTTGTGTTTTCAGCTTGATTCCCTAATTGGTACCTATCGAACAATTCAACTGATTATTGATTTAAATATTCCTCTACAGAATAATAACAGAGATACTCTTTGAGGGAAGCTTTAAAAACTCTGAAATTGCCAACATTTTCCTTTACATTACTGGGGGGGGGGGGGGGGAGAGCATTACATATTTTAATTGTTTCACAACAAAAACACCTTTCTGGAAGCAAGAGAGTTTGGCATTGTGTGGTGCCTAGTGTTAAACGTATCAATTTCCATGTTAGTTAGTTGTGAAGCAATTCTGCTTATTAGCATAACATTTGACAGTAATGCTCAATGCGTGTTTTATGAAGGAAGGGAGCAAACACACACCAACTGGTTTCGACTAGTCGCTACGGTCCGCGGTGGTTCACAAATTTCCATATCGAAGTTTCTCCCAGTGCACGTGTAACAAACCCTCTCGGAGAAACAAGCTAGTAACAATGTGCTGTTTGAGTCAAGTTACTACTTTCCGGAGTTGACGACGTCTCCTAGGACAAGTGCCGTGTCTAGAGTCGAAGCCGCGGCCACCCGGGGACGGGGGCAGCCACAGCGCCAAAAGTATCAGAGTCCCCTCGTCTTTCTGAGTGTCTTCTGAGTGCTGTCGGAGTCTGTCAGAGTCTGCCCAACCCAACCGGCTTCTACCCTCTATCTATAGCACACCCGCAGACGTCCGTTCCGTCAAACGGGCCAATTAGCCGACTAGTGCCATCTATGTGCCACTTGCGGCACTACTTGTGCAAATTTCTGTACCACATCCAATAACCTTGTGTTTCTTTGTTACTAACTGAAATACCCGACGTTGTCCGTGGTTTGATGATTTATCACTGCAACATTTAGACTTAGGTTGCACTTGTCCAATAACCTTGTGTTTCTTTGTTACTAACTGAAATACCCGACGTTGTCCGTGGTTTGATGATTTATCACTACAACATTTAGACTTACGTTACACTTGTCCAATAGACTTGTGTTTCTTTGTTACTAACTGAAATACCCGACGTTGTCCGTGGTTTGATGATTTATCACTACAACATTTAGACTTAGGTTGCACTTGTCCAATAGCCTTGTGTTTCTTTGTTACTAACTGAAATACCCGACGTTGTCCGTGGTTTGATGATTTACCACTACAACATTTAGACTTAGGTTGTACTTGTCCAATAGCCTTGTGTTACTTTGTTACTAACTGAAATACTCCCGAATATATATTAAACGTAGAAGAGAACGGAATCTCAAATCTTTAAAAGATTTGACTTACTCAAAGCCTACTGTATACCCATATTCTCCTTGTACCTACAAGAAAATAAAGAATAAGATCATTTCTGCAAATGTTTATCTCAACTAACACGAAGAAGATATAAAAAATAAGAGTTTGTAGAAGATGTTAGCACAAGAGTAGAGAAAGTCATGTGAGTGCAACACACCATTCTTACAAACTCTTATTCCTGTATCTTCTTCATGTTAGTTGAGATAAACAATTGTACAAATTATCTTATTGCTTATTTCCTTGTAGGTACAAGGGAAATATTAGAATACAGTACGCTTTTTGCGATAGTCAAATGTTTTAAAGGTTTGACGTGTTTATATTGCACACTTAACATATAAAAAATGAACAACAATGATCCATTTCATGGAAGTTCTACGTTTTCCGAAACTCACACACATAACAAGGAATATCTCCGAAATGGTTCACCCTACAAGAAAATTTATTGAGACATAAATTGTGTATTTTAGCAAGATCTACATTTTTTGTAAAGTATAATTTGGTCTATCTCTAACGGTTTACCAGCTGTGCAAAAGTCGTCCAGAGTAAATACGACTACAGGGTCTATAGCTAGAAAATTCAAAATATACATTTCGTTTGTCATAAAAATATCATTTCAATCAAAATCGTTAGCCATTTTGAAGAAAATAAAAATTTTATAATATTTTTCCATGTAAAGTGTAGTTTAGGGTGGGGCTATTTTCTTCAAAATCTTCGTGTCGCATCCTTTAAAGACATTAAACTTAGATGCCAACATTGGTTTTTAATCTACTTTTCTTTTTTGAGTTATGTTGTGCATAGACTGACACCCACACGGACACATGGACCTCTTTCTAAGAATGCTTTTTTTTTTTTATTCATGTGTCTCAAAACACATTTCCGGTGAAATCTCTACATCGAAATTTTGGGTCGAATACAGCATTTTTCCCACTTACCAGTAGTAATGCAGGCAGCGCAGATACAAAATAGCTAAATGCAATGTAAATCAAGTGGCTCTTGAACATTCTATTCGTGGAAGAACCGTTGAATATCAAAACCAATACACAAGGTTAACTGGCATTTATACATTTGCATATGCATACCTCAGGCTATTGATTCATTCAGCGTTGGTTGGGTTTATCGTTTCACATTAACCTCAATTCTAACGTATTATACAATCTGAAACCAGTTAATTTCAGTCCCACCAACAGTTATTTGCAAAATTCAACAATCTGCTAACGTTCCCCTAGAAAACAGGTGTTATGCCAGGAATCCTATTGGTATAGATGTACAATACTGGTCTTGGTCTTGAATATGTTCAGTTGTCATTCGTAGTATTTTTCTATACAATATCACCTATCTGTATACAGTATTTTCCACAAGTATTAGTACATAAAATTAATATTACTTCAGTTTAAAACAAAACTGAAATTCGATGTCGAGATTTCACCGGAAATATGTTTTGAGACCCCCTGGATCCAAAAAACAGTATTTTTAGAATAAGGTCCGTGTGTGTGTGTGTGTGTGTGTGTGTGTGTGTCAGACTTTGGACAGCATAACTCAAAAACGAAAAGTCGGTTAAAAACCAAAGTTGATATTTAACTTCAATATCCTTCAAGGATGCGACACGAAGATTTTGAAGGAAATAGCCCCACCCTAAACTAGCCTTTATATGGAAAATTTTTTGAAGATTTCAACTTTCTTGAAAATGACTCTAACGATTTCTATTTTAATATATGTTTAACATATTTATATGAACAAAGAAATGTATATACTGAATTTTCTGGATATAGCCCCTGTAGTCGTATTTACTCTGGAGGACTGAACAACTCGTAAACTGTAAAATATAGACAAAATCTTACTCTACAAAATAAGTAGGTTTCCCTAAAACAGACAAAATTTATGTCTAAACATTTTTTTTATAGTGAAGCATTTCGGAGATATTCTTGTTATGTGTGTAAGTTTCGGAAAACTTCAAACATTGGTGAATGGAACATCGTTGTTCATTTTTTTATATATTAAGTGTGCAAAGGGAACAGAATCTCAAAGATTTGAAATATTCAACTATCGCACAAAGCCTACTGTATTCTAATATTCCCCTTGTACCTACAAGGAAATAAGCAATAATATAATTTGCACAAATGTTCATCTCAACTAACACGAAGAAGATATAGGAATAAGAGTTTGTAAGAATGGTTAGTACAAGAGTAGAGAAAGTCATGTGAGTGCAACACATCAGACATTTTATATATCAAGTGTGCAAAGAGAACGGGATGTCAAAGCTTTGAAATTTTTAAGTATGGCTCAAAGCCTACTGTATCCTAAAGTCCTTGTACCTACAAGGAAATAAGCAATAAGATAATCTGTATAAGTGTTTATCTGAACTAACACGAAGAAGATATAGGAATAAGAGTTTGTAAGAATGGTTAGTACAAGAGTAGAGAAAGTCATGTGAGTGCAACACCATCAGATTTTTGTCCTAAGGATCAGGACATTAGAACAAAGTCATGATATTGTTTTCTCATCGGTTCTTATCACGTGTGTTAACTTTCAAGTGAGTCTGACAACTCCATTTTGATAAAAATTCGTCGAAATTTTCTGTTACATTAATAAGTTTATGTAAGTAATTTATTTTATTCTGATGATCCTGGTTAGGACATTAAGACAAATTCCTGATATTGTTGTATTGGCATTGGTCCTCAACACATATGCAAAGTTTCAGATGAGTCAGACGAATCCAAGTTGGTGAAAAGTACGTTGAAAGATTCCGTTACACAGGTGAAGTTAATACAAGGCGTGTAAAAAGGGGCCATATTTGTGGACATTGTAGCTGAGAAAGTAACATTTTCTAAGGTATCTATCGAACAGGATTTAGAACGTTGTTTCCCCGCAACTGGCCGTTAGTAATTCACGCAACAATGGCATTTTCTCTCTTCGCACTGTGCCAACTACCTACTTAGCCTAATTTGGTCATTTCCATGTCTCCGCGGGTGAAGCAAGGTTCATGAATATACGTGCTGGAGAGAGACTAACCCTTGCGATTAGAGCTGGCGATTGTTCGCAGGGGACTTGGTCTTAAGCCACATATTCACGGATGAGACTGACTCCCCCGTTTCCAAACACCTCTCGAACGTGAATAAGACATTGCATACGAATTGCACATAGTTCGAACTAAACGCAAATGTTACACGTTTACTCTCTCCGCCACTTACATATAGTAAACAGACGACTCACTCGGAGAAAACTCGTCCTGACGCTGCTTCGTTGTATGAATACAACCAGCAATTG